>OZ020499.1:13368662-14568662 GCA_963971365.1 Lasioglossum villosulum
TATCCAAAATAGAGATTTAGCACAAATTGATCAAATTTATAATATTTTTCTAGCTCGTATTAAAGGAAGTCTTTAAGCTTTTGTTTATTATAACAAACTTTTCACGACGTTTATAAGTGACGCAGAAAAAAATTGTGAAAGATAACTTTTAATTTTCTTCTGCAGTTCCAAATAATTTCAATTATTGAACAATTTTTTCCACGCGATAAACCAGATGATGTAACTTCGTGAAATAATTTGATTCGTCTAGTTCAATAATTAAAAATTGATCATCTTAATCTTCGCAAGGTAATGTAAAGTAGGGCTGTAACTTTCCTTCGAAGGTCGAACATTTCGAAGCTTCGAAGCTTCGATTGCAGAATTGCAGAATTCTGGAAATTCGAAGACGATGGAGAATCAAAGTTTCTAATTTCGAACTTCTCTCCGTAGTAAATTATTATGACGGCCAAGGGTAGATACGTCATCAATTATTTTTTAAATACATTCGTGATATGATCCCGAAAATTAATAGAATGTAATTTTTTAAATATAATTTAATTACGAAAAGTTCAATGTCAGTCAACGGTGACTGACAGTTAATATTTTTATTAATCAAAAATCGTGACACGGTATAAGATTGCGAAATTTCGAAGCTTCAAAACTTCGAAACTTCGAAGACTTTGAAGACTTTGAAGACTACGAAGACTTCGAAACTTCGAAATTTCAAAGGTTCGCTTTCTGGAAATTCGAAGGCGATGGAGAATCAAAGTTTCTAATTTCGAACTTCTCTCTGTAGTAAATTATTATGACGGCCACGGTAGATACGTCATCAATCATTTTTTAAATACATTTAAATATATATTTAAATATATAGGTCCACATAAAAAAGTTGTAAAATGCAACTTTTAGTATTTTTTCTACAACTCCGATCAATTGCAATTTTTGAAAAAATGTTTTTCTACATTCTGTAGCAAACTATTTGCTCTAGCTTCCCCAAAAAATTCAAGTCGTATAGTTCAATGTTTAACCAATTATCGTTTTTTTTAGAGCGTCCGAATAATAATGGGAGTCACTGTATGTGAAAAGAATTTTGATATCAATAAAATTAAATCTATTTTTTTACTTTTTACCCTGTGTTAGTCTTTATCTAAAATTTATTAAAAACGGGAGCTATTTATGAAATTCATTTGTCACTCTACTATTTACGTGTTATTAGTGCTTACCTTTCGAGAGTTAAGTGCCCGAATATTAAGAAGGGGCATCGTAAGCGGGAAAAGTGAGGAGCGAATAGCAATTAATCAGTAAACTTATCTTCTTTGTCGCGAACACAGACGAGTAAAAGCTCCATCAGTGTACCTACGACGTTCCAAGCAGAGACTTGGGTTTGTTGTAAAAGATTCGTCAGATATTGAATAAACGCGAAGGAATGGCAGTTGAATTCGCGAGAAGAAATCGAGGATCGTTACCTTTCGTTAGTGGGTCAAGTAGAATCCCGAGTAACGAAGGAGTTCTTTGCAATTCGAGTCAAGTGGTAATGGCTCGGGCTTTCTCTCTTTATCCCACGGTTCTCTGTATTTGTTCCCCGTTCTTATTTCTTCCTTTTTTTATGTGGTTTCCTCTGCTTGACGAGGTAAGGCGAGGGGGCGGGTTTCGTCGTGCGGCTGTATGAATTCGGGAAAAATCGGCGTAACGAGGCAGGCTGACTTGAAATCGTCTTGCTGGAAACAAAACTCCGTTTCCCTACCTTCAGAAACGCTAATTTGACGATCGTTATGACTTATAAAAGGACATTTAAACCTCCGGCTTATGATATCGTAACAGATGCGCTGCAAAGATTTCGCACAGACTTTGATAGGGTATCTGTACCTATTACTGCGGATTTAAACATAAATATTTTGCTCTAAATACATTTGTAAAATTAATGAGAATGTCAAAATTGTCAATCATATTCTAATATTTTTATAATCTCAGTATTTGAAAGAAACATTCTTCATAAAAACTAAAAATTATTTAAATAAAACAAAATTTTTTAATCCACGTTTTTAAGACGGACTAAAAATAATTATTTAAATAAAAATTAAAACGAACTAAAAATAATTATTTAAATAAAAAAAATAAATAATGAAACAAATTTTAATATACGGACTAAAAGTACAATTAAGACGGATTAAAAAGTATGATTTAAAATGCACTAAAGAATATGAAATAAAATTTTCCCTAGCCTCATACAGATGTCTAACCCCATATAGAAAGTCCTGAAAATTTTTGATTGTGCATTTTTAAAAGCTATGAAAATACTTGTAACATTTAAAACGAAAAACGTGGGGCGCATGCAATGGATGCATGAATATTCCACTTAAATCAGTAACAATTTTATTGCACTGCAAATGATATGGATTGTTGTGCGAGTTTTCTTAAGGATGGCTACTCTCTAAACTCTTTACTATTATCTTTCGCCCCACATTTTTCGTTTTAAATCTTACTAGTATTTTCATAGCTTTTAAAAATGCACAACCACAAATTTTCAGGACTATCTGTATGGGGTTAGACATCTGTATGAGGCTGGGGAAAATTTTATTTCATATTTTTTAGTGCATTTTAAATTATACTTTTCAATCCGTCTTAATTGTACTGTTTAGTCAGTATATTGAAATTTGTTTCATTATTTTTTTTCTTATTTAAATAATTTAAATAATTATTTTTAGTTCGTTTTAATTTTTATTAACTTCCCGATTCATAGGGAAGTTACTATAATTTAAATAATTATTTTTAGTCCGTCTTAAAAACTTGGTTAAAAAAATTTTTGTTTATTTAAATAATTATTTTATATTTTTTAGTGCATTTTAAATTATACTTTTTAATCCGTCTTAATTGTACTATTTAGTCCGTATATTAAAATTTGTTTAATTTTTTTTTTATTCAAATAATTATTCGTTAATAACTCGTTATTAAACAAACAGACACACATGAAACCGATTTAATATTGCATTGTTCTAGTTCTGAGCTATGTTTCAAATTTCAAGTCTCCAGATCATCGGAAAGTGGTTTAAAATACGATTACAAGATTTTGCGGAAGGAAAGTGGACGGACGTACAGACAAACAAGAAAGCGACCTAATAAAAACGTGGTAAAAATAAGACCATTTTTCTCATATCTCGATCACCAAAGGGCCGTTCGCATGATTATACATTTTTTATAGCACTTTAAATTGTAAAGCAGAAAGTTTTATTATTATTTAGATACTTACCCCGATACAATAAGAATATAAAAAGAACCTTTTCATGTCTGCTTATTAAATAAACTAAGCCCTCAGCATTACGTACATTAAAGTGTAGGAGGAGCTCATTACTGCGTCTGAAAAATGACTAGCAATCTCTGATTCTTAACGTCCGCTGTTAAACAATGCATCGGTAATTACTAGACTGCGGATATTTATGCAAAATATAAACTTTCTACCTGAATTGCTATATGCTGGAGTGAAATAAGTATTTAATTTCTTGCTGAATATATTTAACAGGTTAAAAATAATATAGTAGTACATTTAAATTCTTCAAATATTTTCCCAGTTTTATCATAATTGCATAATATCTAGCTAATGCATAATTACGAATGAACTAAAACCTTATCGTCAGAATTGTACTCCATGCTCTTGCAAATGGCGTGTGCCTGCAAAGCTTATTTGCGTTCCTTGTTGTTTCAATTTATCGCCGTGTAAATACAACGAAGAAATATAATAATTGTTACCGTAGCAATATTGCCAAGTTGGACATTACAATTAAAATTTGTGCAGGTACTTGAAATTATATTACAACAGAAAGGAGTTTATTACTGGTCTTCAGTTAATTCCGAGCTTTTGTAATTCCTAGACTGCGGATCTTTACGGATTTACAGCAAATGGCACATAATGAAATACAACGAAATGGAGATTGTAAGAAAATAGAATGCAGATTTAATGTTCTACCTAGTTGATATTTAGTTCTTCAATTTTATCGAGTAGATCTTAAAATCTGGAATTTGCATGAAGATCCGCATCCCAGTTATTACATTTCAAATGTAAACGTTAAAGACCTGAAATCGTACCTCCACGTTGCTATTATTCACTAACAATGCTTTCACAGAAACATGTCGCCATGGTAATTCCTTTCGCAGCAAACCAACTGGCTTTACCATTAAAATTGAATCAATTAGAACCAAGCCATTCAATTAAAACCAACCATTCGGTAGTCTTGCGTTATTGTGTCGCTCGTTCAACCCAGGAGAACAATCATGTCGTATACACGACAGTCATTATGTTGCCAATATTGAAAATATTTACTACAAAAATTTTATTCCAACACTTTAGAACAAATATTCTCCGCAATTATTAGAGAGAGCAAATGAACAAATGCAGCAAATAAAAAAAATTTGAATATGTGCCTTAATTGAATTCTATTATGATGGCCACAAAGCATCTTTTCTAAATATAAATAGAAATAAAAAGAAAAAATGTACGATTGTAGTACTTTTTGAACCATTCATCTTTCTCCTTTGACATTTTTCTGTAACTGCGCATTGGTGACCGAGTTATAAACAATTGCGTGGGCACTATACATATGCACAGAGTATTGAGCGCGAAGAAAGCAAAGAATTTAAATTGAAGAAAACATATCTCACGTTTGTTCTGTAAACACGCAAGGACACGTTATAAATGAAAGGTAATTAATTGTTTTAATTTTTCTCGATCGCATTAGTAGATAATTGGAATTTTTCACGGCGCACCAACGTTTGTAGCATCATTCAAATTATGTTTGTAGAATCATGATCGAACCTGGGCGCCGATAACATCAATTTCTATTTGTCTAACAACGGCCTTTAATGTACTGATAGGTGGTGGATCAGTAACTACCGAGATCCACCTCCTATCAGTATATTAACACACCTATGATAATTCTTACATATTTGCTAAAAGTAGAGCTAGTACAAAAATAATGATCGAACCTGTGTGCCGCGAAAAATTCCAATTATAAACGAAAGGGATGAGCACAAATTAAGAATTTTCAACTACAATCTCTCGAAGAAAAGATAATTGTGGTTGATTCGAAATGATATGAGACAAAATAAAACTTTCACTATTTTTCGGTTCAGAATCTTTATGCATTTATGACTTCTAAAAATTTACATAAAATTCGACAGAATTCAGTACGATTTTTATGTATTTCGGATCATCTTATACAATAGATTAAGAGCACCGTCTGGTTAGCAAACGACACTCGCGCGTTGACGTGTGTGAGTGCACACGTCGCTATATCACATATACGTACACGAAAATTGTAAGGGTCCGGGATTTTACGTCTGAGATCTTAATAATGCAATGACTGGATTTCTTAGTAGTCAAAATCGCTAGATGAAAGATCAATCTAGGGTGCTATTTGGCTGAAAAGTCGTACTTCTACGTTCACGAGCTATGATTTGCAATATTCGACAGCACGCCCGTCAGTGAGGACGTCATAGATGAAACAGAAATCAAAGCTCGTAGCGGAAAATGTCAGAACTATATTTGAATGTCAACCTCACTGTGGCTTGGATTTTTGTAGAATTAAACGTACAGAATTTTTAATAGAAGTACGACTTTTCAGCCAAATAGCACCCTAGATTGATCTTTCATCTAGCGATTTTGACTACTAAGAAATCCAGTCATTGCATTATTAAGATCTCAGACGTAAAATCCCGGACCCTTACAATTTTCGTGTACGTATATGTGATATAGCGACGTGTGCACTCACACACGTCAACGCGCGAGTGTCGTTTGCTAACCAGACGGTGCTCTTAAGACTTGTGTCTACCCCTCTAATCTGTCCGGTGCTGGCAGAGAGAGGGTAACTATTTCCCTTCATCCGGCGACATTGTTCGATTCCTCGTCTTAAAAATTGTTTAAAAAATTTGCAAATTGCATAACCACCTGCAGTCTACCTACAAATGTTTAAGTAAAGTGGGACGAGACGCTCGGTACATTTATCAAGTGAAGGACACAATAGTCTTCCCGGAGGCAGATTCCAGCATTAAGATCCTCGAATAACGCTGTCCTTACTGGCTCTGGATGACGGGACAATCACAGGTTCGCAAGAATTCACGTAGAACTTCCCCCAGGATGTTCGCCTGCAGATGTTCTGGTCGGTCTTGCGTTTAATCAGAGCCTCCCCGGCTGACCCAGTGCTATTTTCCCGGTCTCTTCGCGACTCCCATTCTCGTCCATCATACCATCGCCATGATTCTTTGTTATATTCCTTGAAAATGGGGACGAGAGGTGCGCGCAGGAGTTGTTCGACGAAAGAAATAGGCGAGTGAAGAACGAACGAGGGAAAGAGCGAGAGAAAGGGAAAAAAGACGTGATTGTCCTGCGCGCTCGCAACGCGACGCGACGGCCGTGCGATACTACGCCGTTGTCCTTAATAAAGTCGACGTTGAAAGCTTCTTGGAGAATTCGTGTCGTCGCCGGGGGTCGGAACTTCAATTAAACCGGCAGTTTTCTCGAAGCGAATCCCAGCCGAGATCATCGATTCCGAGATATTCCGCTGGGTAAAATAGAAAATCGAACGGGGAATAAAAAAGAAACTGGCACTCTCCCTCCGCGTCATAAGTCGAGAATTTCATTGGGACGGGGAAGAAACGAGTCGCGGGTCGGACAACGAACGGGAAGATGATTCTTCCTTCGAGCTGGAAAGAGAACAACTGCGCGAAGAAACCGCGAGCGAGACAACAATCGGCCCCGTCGCGCCCCGGTCACCCTGTAACATTTATCGAGACCATTTCAACAGAGAGCGGCTCTTAGCAAACAAACTTGTTTTAACATTTTAAGTGAATTATTTCTTCAGCGGGGAATCTTCCCTCTTGCTCCGTTCACGGTACTATCCGATGATCTTTTGTTGAAAATGAAGTTTACTTTGGAGGGGGTTTCTTCCTTTGAAAGATACAATAGTTTATTGATTGTTTTAGAGTGTACTCGTCTTCTAGTTTCAATAATTCATAAACCAAAAGTAATTTAAGTGAAAACTTTCTTTTATTGCACGTACTCGCAAAGTTTATTTAACCCTTTACAGTCAGAGCTATTTTAACTTGAAAAAGAAACATTATGGAAGTTCCTCTATTAATCCACGCGTTACGAGGGCGTTGCGTACTCCCTCTTAATCTACTGGCCACTCTATGTCAAATATCATAATTTGTTCTCCCGCGTCTATTGTATGTGATTCTTCTTCTTCACGGTAGCACGTGGTTGTTCGCACATGGCCGATCATGTGGCGTAATGTATATTATATCTTTTATATTCTTTTTCTTACATAAATATACAGGGTCATCCGTTTTTAAACGGGCAAACGTAAACCAGCTATAAAGAACCTCAAATGGAACAAGTTTTACCCCTGCCACTTTTTTTGTTTCGGCCTTGATTTCTAGAAAATTGCAAAAAACCATAATTTTTTAGTTCACATAAACTTGAATATCTTGGGACTCCAGTGATGAATCTTGATGATTTTTTCTTTGTTGTGTTGAAAATAAACAGGAGCATCTTTTTTTTGTTCCCAAAATTTTTTGCAATTTTCTAGACATCAAGGCCGAAACAAAAAAAGTCGCAGGGGTAAAACTTGTTCCATTTGGGGTTCTTTATAGCTGGTTTACGTTTATCCGTTTAAAAACGGATGACCCTGTATATGTGTGGTTGCTTAGTTTGTATTAAAGTATTTATTACGTAATAAACAGCATACGTTTATTTATATCCAACAAAACATTTCTTCCGGCCTAGAATAACCCCAATCTACGTACGGTGACTCCCACTAATATTCGGACCCCCTCAAAAAGACGACAACATTTTTGGTATTGGACCATACGATTTGAAATCTTTTGGGAAGTTGGAACAATTGGTTTGATGCACAACGTGACTAAAATTATTTCAAAAATTGCAATTGATCGGAATTGTAGAGAAAATACTAAAACTTGAATTTTACAGAGTTTTTTAAAGTAAAAAAAATTGAAAAAGTTTCTCGGAAACGTGAAAATTCAGGAAAAACTAAAAGTGCTTTTTGAATCATATTTCAATACAAAAAAAGAACGTCGCAGCTTTTAATCAATATTTCAATAGGAATTTACATTATCCACGTCTGTTTGCTACAATGATCACTGCGAAATACGTTTTTCTCTTATTTTTACTTTGTTTACATATATCCTATAGCTTTTCACAAATTCACAAAATGATCACAACCAAATTTATTGAATTTTGGACAGGACAACGTCTGTCAGATCAGCTAGTTGTTATTAAAATGAAATCTGCGGTAACGAGTTATTGAAGTGAAAATCTGTAAAGTGAAAAAAATATTAGTCGCACCGTGTACTCAATTGCTGGGTAGTGAATCGATGCAATCCGTCACGCTCCGAGGTGAATTTTGACGTTTGTCAAATTATATTATTACCAACATCGCGATAAAGCTACAGAGTAAGTAAGAAATAAAGAACAAATTTTATTGTAATAATAATTTGAATTATTATATTTTGAAAATGCTCGGACCTGTGGAATGGAATATGCTGAGAATATTATACTCTGTACAACTCTATGCAATTGCAAAATTATGTGGCCCTCAAAATACATTCCTGCTTAATTGTGAAGAATTCTGAGAACCCCTGTTTTCATTAATCATGAAAATTACCAATATAAAAGCCTATACCGGGGTATTATTAACGTGTATGAAAATAAAAATAATGAAAGGAGTGCACGGAGAATGAACATACATTATTTTCCTGCACGTGTGCATAGTTATTCATTATAATAGATGAAGTGAAAATATGCAAATTTAAATTTTCGTTATAATTCCAATCTGTATCCAATTTCATTAATTTCTTCATTTTCGTATTCGACGGACGCTTACGAACGATAGAAATTCCACCGATATATGTGTGTCAGTATGAAAATTCATTTTTCGACGAAATGTGATGTATGCAATGGCCGCCTGTTAGTGAGATAAAATTTTGTGGCTAATAAAACGAATGTATTATCGATCTACGTTTTGTTTTCGATTCATCGGGAATTGCGTGTGTAATGCCATTCTCTATCGGGAAAAGAGGAAATACCTAACTCTGTCTGCACCCGATCTGTGCGAAAATCTTTTGCGCAATAACATTCTAATTTGAATATTTCCGAGGTTGTGCAGGGATTAGAGACCTAGTGGGAAAGATTCAGTTAAACGTTTCACGATTTTCACAGGAACGGACCAGATCAGGAAACTTTAAAGTGATGTCCCTTCATTATTCCGCTTACTTCCCTCGTTTTCCTTTTCTACTTTCCTTTTTCCATCCTCTCTATTCAGGGAAACCGTACCTCCCGTATTTTTGCTCTCCTTTTTCTTCTCGGTTACGTGATTTTTAAACCAGCAGGAGAGAGAAACGTATTTCCGGTCGGTTGCTGGAAAAATTATCGAATGTTTAGTTCTCCTGTTTTTAATAATCTTTATTTGCAAAGATGATCGATGAACACGGCTTGAGTTGCGTTCATTTACTGACGCGCGATGTTGATGCATTATGAAGTCTACTATTGAAAGCTAGAAGTGAATCTTTTACAATTTTTATAATAACTATAGTTAATCGTCGTGAAACGAAAACTTGATTCCAGAAAATGCTAAACATACTATAAAAAAAATATGCTTTTTATATTTTATTTTGATTGATTTCTTACTGTCCTCGGGTCAGTGTAATTCTGTAATAAATATTTAAATTTCTCTATCTCGTACGGCACATCCGTCCGAAAATTTTTATAATTGAATACAAAATAGTAAATTTTCAAATAATCGCTTTTATTTTAAATATAATTTTATAGTAATGTACAAGAGATAGAAAGATTAGGTTCGACTGACATTTAAAACCTTATAAAATATTGCTGTTCGCATAAGTATTTTCCTTAATCCATTTGTTTGCTATTAAAATTTAGAACCTGTATTTAAAATTTTATTCGAGACAGTAGCTCAAAAATCGTTATCGGTTTCACAACGAGCACATACAAACGTCAAAACTTATTAAGAGAATATAGAAAATAGGTGGCACTTATAAAAATACACAACCCGATTACCAGCACAAAGGTTAATAAAAATATTGATTGTTATAATAGTACTAATATAAAATCAGTAATTATTTATTATTTAATTGCGGATTATTATGCAGAATAAAAATTGTCTGCATCGATTGCAAAGAATAGTAACCAAATAGAATATTTTTCTTCCCATAATAATTTTAATAGATGAAAAATAATATATTGTCACCTTTAAATCTTCTAAATTCATCTACAGTTTTGAATTTTGTCTGCTTAATTTTTCTATAACTGCATCAAGATCTGCAGTCTAATTATTAGTCACTTATATTAACTTGTCGTGTTGTTTGTTATATGCGTAAATCTTGTAATCTAATTTTAAAACATTTCCTGGTGAGCTAGAGACGTGAAACTTGAAACACAGCTCAGAACTGGATGACATGCAATATTACTAAAAAAAATGTTTAAATAAACTGCGTTTAGGAGTGTGAAAAGTAATCATCATCATCGCTCAGGTTGGCAGCACTGAGCCAAACAAGTCTAACAACGTGCTTCTAACGGTCTGGTTCGAAATGTGTGTGATCTGGAAACGTATTACTCTATCCTCGTTTATATTCATCAGTTTATATTATACTATACTATATTATACTATAATATACTATAATATGTATATATATGTTACTATAATATGTATATATATGTTACTATAATATGTATATATATACTACATTATACATGTACTATAATATGTACATATATTAGTATAATACACTATATTATACTATATTATACTATATTATACTATATTATAACTATATTATATTAATAAATATTATAGCAAGAAGCTATACTGTACAATTATTTAAACAGTCGAGCGCAAGTGCATCGCATTAAATTCAACAAGGAGATAAAAAATGTAGGACCTCAGCGGGAATCGAACCCGGGCCTCACTAAACACGCTCGGTAGTACATAATCGCGTTCAGCGCTCCCTACTCCACTACGGGTTCCCACTCCTACTCATCCCCACTCCACTGACCCACTTAGCGACGAAGGAGCTCAATGTTGTGTGTTACGTCCTTGTTGGGACGTTTTTAGAGTAGTTAAAGAGTTTAAGATTTTAATGAGAGATATAACGCAGTTTTGAACCTACCTGCATTCACCGGCTTCGGTTCGGGTAATTGAGGGTACTTTTAAATGAAAATGGCTTTAAATAAGGACGTGGAACGAAGAAATCGACGTTGGGTATTTTAGAATGATTTTAAAGATTGATTTTAAATGTAACAATTGAACAAAGTATATTTTATAAATGAAACAAATTCAGAATACATAGAGTTGTTATGAATTATTATAAATGTTAGTATTTACCGATTGATGATTATCGCTTGCTCTCAAATTGTCTTTGTCGGTAACGCAAATGATGATGATGTCGAGGCTGATGTTATTGTTGAAGTTGAGGATGATGATGTCAATATAAAAATCCAGCGGGTATACACGCTATTTTTAGATCAAACTTTAACTTTTACACTTCAATTTTGAATTTTATAAAACACTTTAATTGAATTTAATTTACTGTACTGAATTTTCCGATTTAACCGAATCTGAACTGTGGATGAACGAGAAGTACTTCAGAGATTTTGATTGTCGACTGTCGAGAGAGAATATGAAGTAGTGAGATTTTGATTGTCAACTGACTGCTCCTGATGAGGAGGCTCCCTTTATAGATTTGTTAATCCATTGTTCTTCGCTTAATCTTCTTATGGTGGATGCATGCTCATCAATTTCTATGTAATCATTTTCTTCTCAATCCATCGTCTATCCCTTGACCGGACGTATAATATTCCATTCACTTGCATCGGTCTATTATCACGTATCGCTCGCATGTTATGATTCGAATTATTTCATTTGTTTAAAACATATTTCACTATGAATTAGTTCGGTGAAGCTTTTAATTAAAAAAAAGAAGTTTAGTTTTGAAATAGATCACATGAGTTAACAATCCTATGTAGTTCGCTACAAAATACACCTTATAACTCTTCTTAATTCGATCGCTCGCAGTAAGGTATAAAATACGATAATTCAATATTCAATATAATATTTGGTATAACAATTGGTTACAATTCTCGCGCAATATTAATAAAACAAATAAGAAAAGAAATATAAGATTGAGTTTATTAATTACTATCTATGACAGAACCACCGGACGTGACATGTGTTACGATCATTCAATTCCATTTCGGATAATTTTGGACTCTATCAAGAGACGTCGTCTTTCGGAGTCATCCCCTTATTCCCTCATGCAGCGCTAAACTATATTAACGTAATCTTCGTGGGCGCTCCACGCTTTTATTTATAGTCACTAATGTTTAAAAAAATGTCATCCTTTTTAGTACATTTGAACATAAACGTGGTTTTTAAAAAGTTTATACACATATTTTTTTGTCCGAACGTAATCTTTTGTGATTTGTATTTTTATTTGACCCGGACAGTGGCGTAGAAACACATAAATAATTTCGATTTCTGATTGCAGCGTGCACGCCACTTTCAGCCACGCCAGAGTCCATTAAAATATATTAAACCGTAAATGGTTAATCTCGAAATTGATTGTTTGCGCTCTGCCAAATCGGATTTCAAAACAAATTCCATTTCCCGACAAATTTTCATTCCGTGCGAAGCGCCTATTGAAAAGCACCTGGCCGCATGTTTATTTTCTTTCGGACCGTCGCGCGTCGCGTCGGCGTCTCCTCGTTTTTCCTAAAAACACCAAGTTTCTGTCTTGTCCCGTCCGTTATTGTTGAAACTTTAAAACAACGGACGAGGCGTTTTATCCCATGGAAAGCTGGGTTGCCGCGGGCTACCGACTTCTTAAATCGGTCGCAAAAACGTCGTAAAAGATTCTATTTCCGGCTGGCTCGTCAAGTGGAACCGTAAAGTTTACTCGAGGTTTTTAAAGTTGCTCCGACGAGAGGCCAGTCCGCGATGAAGCGATCCTCGTCTCGATTAGTCGTCTCGAATTGCGACGCGACGCGACGTTTCCCTCATTCCCTCGCATCCGGTTCTCATCGGGTCACGGTGCGAGCGAGTTCATTATCGATCGACTTTTCGACTCGCGGGTCGAGGTGAACGTCCAACATCGTCGTTCACATTAAAATGATATTACAAGAAACTGAAAAAACGAAAACGATTCAGAAAACTATCGTTTAATTTTAATTTATTCCATCGCGAATGGTCGCACTGTTCAGTGCGAATTATAGCAGGGTTCTGCAAAAATTATCACAAGACTATGAATCTTTATGCATTTATGGCTTCTGAAAATGATAAGTGGAATTGGTCGTCGTTAGACGGGTCAGACGATTACTATTACACAGCACGCAGAACCGCCGATTTCTAAGTCCAATTATCTTGGAAACGAAACGCCAATCGGAGAAATGTTATTCGTTTGATTTTGTTTAATTTTGCAAATGGAATTACGCGTTGTTTATGTGTAAATAAATATCACGTCGAGTCCTGCTCGAAGATCTAAACATCCTCGTCTTACCTATGAAATTTGTTTGTTTCAGGTATGTAAACATGGAAATATTTTGTGGCCGACGTAATGTAAGTGATTAATACGGTTACTTTTATTAGTGCGACGCGAGCCTAGGGGCAGAACGAAATGATATTATCGTATTCAATGGGAGAGAGCATACTTCTTGCCCCTGCGCGTCGCATGAATTGGATTATTTAATACGTCCTGTTTACCGGTGGCCTGCTGCTGGCAAACTTCCTCTTTCCAGCCCTTTGCGCGACTATTTTTACAATTAAACGAGCACCGTCGTTTCCGGGTTTTAAAGACGTTAAATGTTGCGTAATTGGACGCATTTATATTTAACACGAGGACTTTCTTTCATGGGTTCCACGATAATACACTTCCATTAAGAATTGTTATTTTATGCTATAAGAAACCGCTGATTTCTTTTACAATTTTCATATTTTTTATTTTACGATCTTTTACAGTTTTATTGACTACGTGTTAAACAGTGACAACTCTAATCTTCACGAATAATAAACAGCGCAAAATTTAAAATTACATCTCTTAATGGAAGATCCGTTATTTGAAAATCAAAATATTATTACTGAATAATTAATACTGAAGAACTAGTTGAGGTGTTTCTAACTTTAGACTTTCTTCAAACCGAGATCAAAACTATTTTGGATGTCAGAGGCACTTTTCCGCGTTTCGCTGCAAAAGTACGAAAGTCAAAACGAAATATCCCTAACAAGAGCTGGTGTGATCAAACGTTTTAGAAAAGTTTGTTTCCCAAAAGAATATTTAACCCTTTTTTCATTTTTATAAAAGCTCAAAATAAGTTTCTTATAAATTCTACCATACACATATAAATTTTATAACGTAACATAATGCATAGTAAGTTGCATAATATAACTTGCCTCTTCTGTCTCAGACAATATACACATGGCTATACAGAAATATTAAATTGTAGAATTTGTAGCTGTTCTTCAGCTTACGTCCACTCTCAGAACTTGATGACATTTTGAAAATAGGTTTCATTTTGTCTAAAATAACGATTGCCAGAAGTATTTTTGCAGACTCGAAAAAATTTATCATTTCAATGTCGCGCTCTACCTTACCGACTTACTTACTTTCTACTTTCTGTTCGTCCTGTGCGCATGCGTCAGTATGATGTTCGTCAAGTGCTTTTAGAATCGTATAAGTCGTATAGTTTTATAATGAGTCATTTAAATTTGTTTTACATTGGGAAGAAAATGAATTATTTCAATTCAGCACTAGAATGGGTGCGAGAACTTGGGTTAATGTTTTTATTATTTATGCAATTAGAATGAGTTGTGATTATCATTGTATCACTTTAAATTAAAGAGTATTCGCTTATAGATCATATGTGCGAATTTTTATGGCGCTATGAGGTGAACTAGGCTGGCGATGATCCATTATTACAATTAATTGAAGATATTCTATATAAAATAGAAAGTCGGTAAGGTATAGAGCGACATTGAAATGATAAAAAAAATTTTTCAGTCGGCAAAAATCCTTCTGACAATCGTCATTTTAGTAAAAAAAGAACCTATTTTCAAAATTTCATCGAATTCTGAGAATGGACGTAAACGGAAATCTCGCCAAAAAAGTGGAAATGCCTATTCAATTTTGACAACAGTATTCAAATTTTTTAAATGAAATTGAACCTAAGGGGACACACTGATGTTCTGTTCTCAGATTACTCAGTAAGCTCAATTGAGCTCATGATTGATCATGCTTGAAATTACTATTGGCAACAAAAAATCTGGAGACATGTTCAGCTGTTAACCCTTGGTGTCTGAAAGACTATTTCGTAATTGACGATAGGGAAAATGTGAAGACCCACCGACATTCTTTTCCTTTTTACGGACTGGACCACCAATGAGGTGGCACTTCGCTCGAAGTATCTTCAAACTGAAATTACCTCCGTTCCACTGTCACGATCGCACAATTTCGCAGAAATTGAAGCAATCGAACGGCAGTGCATTAACGTAGCCGTCGTAAATCATCTCGAATCTCTTCTTGAATCGGCTATAAAATTTCCAACGTGCTCGCGGATGCCGTGTTTACGCCGCGCGAGCACGTTTTCCGCACAGAATTTTCCCTGTGATTAAACGTCACTCAAAAGAGCGTTCCTCATTCGTGGCAATATTTCATGCGAGCGTAATACTTTAAGTGGCCCCCGACACGTGAAATCCAATATTTGTCCGGGAACGGCCGAGAGCACTCTCAACAAATTCGCACGGCATTTTGACACCGGGCGTAATTTTATTTTCATTACCGGCAGTATCGTGCTTTGGAAGTTTCGCGGGGATCCAGTCCCCCTTCCCCCTCTATTACTCTCTCCCTCTCTCTCTCTCTCTCTCTCTCTCTCTCTCTCTCTCTCTCTCTCTCTCTCTCTACACCCTTTCCTGTCTCTTGGTTTCTCATTTTCGTCTATCCTCGTCTAACCGTAGTTCCCACACGACGAACTGTTCGAAGTTACGGCCGCCCTCGTACCACCGAAATCTGTGGTCCCATAAATGTCGTTCGTCGTTTATGACAGCGTTCCCAGTTACGTACGCAATATATCAAGCAAGTTTTCGGGCCTTAAACTGGTTACGATGTTTCGAATCCGTTCGCGAAACGCGACGGTATACGGTGCATTCGCTCCTTTACGCTCTTTACATTTTCTTCCGCCGATTTCGCTGAAACTAGAAATTGAAACAGTTCCACGCCAACTGATTCTCAGCGAAGCTGGACTTTATACCGCTCTTTTCGGTCGATACTTCCGCGAACGATCCGTTCTGCATCACCTTTCTGAAGCTGAATATTCCGTCGACGGATTTGGGCTTCTTTACTCGGGCTATAATCGAGAACAGTCTTCCGCTAACAATAAGTGGTCTGGAACGATTCTGTTTTGTGCATGCAATGTGCAAACGGTGTTAGTACACTCTACAGCAGTGGTTCTTAACTTTTTTGAAGTTGGAAACACTTTGGGTTATATGAAAAATTTGCGGAACGCCAAAATGAAGGATCCAAAAAGCGAACAAAAACATCCCGCTTAGAAATGAATATATATTCTATAAAATATATCATTAAATATATGTATATAACATACAGGGTGGGGCGCCATATTTTGCCATCTAGATTTACGTCATTATTATTACGCATAGCAAACAATGTTTCAAATGAAGTTGAATGGTTTTGAGAGGGGCACATTCTGATGGTACATTTTGTTTGTAGTTGGACGCGTAAAGGACATATGAAGGTCAACTTCATTTTTTTAAATGGAATGAGGTATTTTTTAACATTTTTGATATTCGTTATAAAAAAGTACTAACCTATGTATGTCGAAAAGTTAATAGTTCAGGAGATATTTCAATTTACAGTAGCGGACATAAGTTTAAGACCGCTCTAAATAAGACGATATCTTTTTTAATATTGTATTATACGATTTGAACTTTTTTGGAAAGCTAGAGCAATTAATTTACTGAAGGATGTGAAAAGAAATTTTTTCAAAAATTGCAATTGATCGGAATTGAAAAAATAATTTTATTGAAAAAATGGATTTTTCAACTATTTTACGTGGGCCTATATAAAATTTAAAAAATACATTTTGTAGATCTGTGTCAATTAAACATATCCTGAAAATTTCTCCAAAATCGGTCGACGTTGCAATGAGCTACAAACGTTTAAAGATGGTAAAAATTGCAGATTTTCATGATTTATTGCCGAAAATCGAAAAATTGCACATTTTCATGATTTATTGCCAAAAATCGTGAAAATCTGCAATTTTTACCATCTTTAAACGTTTGTAGCTCATTGCAACGTCGACCGATTTTGACGAAATTTTCAGAATATGTTTAATTGACACAGATCGACAAATCATATTTTTTAAATTTTCAATATAGGCCCACGTAAAAAGTTGTAAAATTCAAGTTTTAGTGTTTTTTTAACAATTCCGATCAATTGCAATTTTTGAAAAAATTTCTATTCACATCCTTTAGTAAACTAATTGCTCTAGCTTCCCAAAAAGTTCAAATCGTATAGTACAATATTAAAAAAGTTATCGTCTTCTTTAAAGCGGTCTTAAACTTTTGTCCGCTACTGTAAATAATTCTTAAACACCATTACTGTCGTACTAAGACGTTACACTAGTAAGTAAACGCTGACGTCTTAGTACGATAGTAATGGTGTTTAAGAGTTATTTAATTTTCAATAATTTCTGAACTATTAACTTTCGACATATATATCTTATATATTACTTTGTTCATTGTTACTTGCATTTTATATCATGTATAAACAATGATTTACTTACCTCCAGGAAAACCCCCTATTTTGAAGAATAATAATTAGTAGGATATAACACAAATATATTCACTTCTTGACACTTTTATCACTCGCCAATTTACTGTGCGTAGCTGCTGCCTGAACGATGGTCACATTCAGACTAAATTTGTCGCTCAGGTGAAAAAGTCAGGCCCTTTTCCTATTGTATATTGAGATAGTTTTGCGATCGAAAAGAATTGATAATAGATAGATGGTTTCGGCGCACAGGTTCGATCAAGTATAAACTAAAAATTCCTTGTTTTATAACAAATTTGCAAATTGAAATCCCGACGTTCCGATCCTGATGAGGATCATTTTCAAGAGATTTTTGCGTCTGAAACAAAATGTAACATTACAAAAATAATCGTGTTTTAATAGACTTTTAACCTTTTATCCTTTTCCTATTAACCATCCAACAGCCCAACTATCTGGGTAGCCAATCCACGTATACAAAACCCTTGATTTGAAGATTCTTTTATTTTATTTTTGGCCACGTTTTGGAGTAAATCGACCACTGTGCGCCGCACAGTGGAGATTTTCGACAAATCTGTGTCATAGAACTTTCGATAGAAATGAGATGGAACGATGAAATTTTTTTTTAATTAAAGCTGAAATATTGTAGAATATGGGAAAAATAGGGAGATTATGGTACGAATGTTTTCTAACCTTGAACAAATAAAAGATTAACTGTTTAATAATAATTCGACATTTTGAAAAATTCTGAGGTCGCAGAAAAATTTTGAGACCAGATTTCAAATCAGCGTAAAAAAATCTACGGGAAATGATATATAGCATGTTCAAAAATAATTGTTTCCGCTCGTGGTATTGGCAAAAAAACAATTTTCTTGAAATTGTGCAACTTTACCGAATTATTTCAAGGTTAAAAAGCTTTCGTACCACAACCGCTGTAATTATTTCATATTCTGCAAAGTTTCAGCTTTAATTTTAAAAAATTTCATTGCTCTATCTCATTTCTATCGAAAGTTCTTTGATTTTGATACAGATTTCGTCGAAAATCCCCACTGTGCGCCGTAGCCGAAGTACAAGACGTCACGTACCTGGTCCATGTGCAATAGGGTGTCCCTACCATAAATCCGTTCAGTACGGCCGCTACAAGCTGAAATGAATATACCGATGCCCTTAAATCTTCGTAATTCGTCTGCTGTTTTAAAATGTACGCGCCCATTTCTGTCATAAATGCATAAAATCCGTAGTCCATTAATAATGAACTCTCTAGTAGGAAAATATGTTCCTCCGTTAGCGGTCGGCTCCACGAGACAAAAAGTGATTCTACACCCGACGCAGCCCCTCCTCTTCAGTATTCTCTTCACCCTTCACGTTCCCATGCGTTACGTATCCTTGCCTCGTATTACCTCTGAAGAAAAGTATTACCTGGCAGCTTAAGTGGGCAGTTATGGTACCCTGTTAGAACCCATTCAAACGGTTTTTCTGGTTTCTTTTCTAGTGCGAGGGGAGCTCAGCTCTGGCTCGCTGAAGGGGGTGACTTAGCGTATAGAATATTTTTGTAGGTCCCCTATTGTACTCTATTGTTAAAGCTTGCGACGTCTAATTGTGTGAATTTCCTATCATGCTTGAACAGGCTTTTACATAATATTGTGTTGTTCGGAAAGTAATTTCGTTTTTCGTGAAGAGATAATATTTTCTTCATTTATTATTATTATTTATTTTGGGTTTATTTTAATGTGGTCGCATTAACAGCTGGGTCATTAGCGACCACATGTTTTACATTCTAATATAATATGATATAATAATCTAAGCAAAACAAATTTATAATAGTTTAAATATATCAATAGATTTCAAAAAGAGGAGGACGTTTCTAGTGTTGTTCTCGTCTAAAGTTGTCTTGAGGTCGTTTGAGATGGAGAATATGGACCGTTGTGACGAGAATTTTGGGCATTCGAGTAGGATATGTTGAATACTGTTGATTACGGCGCATGTTGATTTTCTCCATTTGTTATTAGTAGACTACGGATTTTATGCATTTGTAACAAATATAGGTGGATAGAAAAATAAATTATAATTATGATATCGGCGCCAGGTTCGATCCTTTTTAGAAACAACAAAAAGGATCGAACCTGGCGCCGATATCATAATTATAATTGATATTCCAATTTTCGATCGATAAGAATTTTTCCTTTATAGGTGGACAGAATTTAAAACAGTAAAAACATTAAGACAATTGAAGTACGTACATATGTTGTACATACTTTGAATTTGTTAAAACTGTTACAGATGGAAAGAAATTTGCTTTCTATGTCTTGTCATTAACGCTGAAACCAAACAGAATATTATTTCTTTCCTTAATAATTTTAATAAATGAAGAATCATAAATGTACATTTTCAATTTCTAAAATTCTCCTTGAATTTCGTTTGTTTACTGAATTCTGAATTTCGTCTAATGAATTTTGCTATAAACGCATAAAGACTCGCAGTCTGCTCACAACTAATAAGTAATGGCGCCTTTTCCATACTTGCAGAACGTAGGAGGATAATTTTCTCTCATTGTTGTAGGTGTTCCGTAGCAACAAATATAAATTACGTGAACGACGAAATTTCTGCATTTCGGACATCTTCAACGTGTGCATATAAGCATTAAAGGACAGTTGCATAAGGCCATAATCGTTGCTTACGTACCCATTCTCATTACCTAACCTAAAAGTCTCATCAACTGCATACACCTACTGCAGAGAATCTTATCAAATATGTATTTAGATTTTGCAGACTCGAGGGATTGTGCAGCGTGAGACCGTTGTGCACAATTTTAGATGCCGGGTAAATGCTTTACCGTCGAGCGGTTATGGAATAATTAACTTATTATCTGTATCGCTTTCGACTCGCGGGTAGCGAAAGGGTTTCACGAAACCCATTCCGCGTGTTATCTTCATTTGCGATCTTAACGCTGAACGCCGTTGTTGCGGTTCAGATTTCTTCGTGATCTCGCGTTATGTCGTTGGACCAACGAGCATCGTTGGAACAACCATTCGGGCGACAGAACGATTTTTCCAACACGGCAGAAAAGCAGTTAGGACGATCCAGAGAAGAGAGTATACCGGTCAACGCCTGCCGGGAGCGAATCGCGAAATTCTCACGATCTCGATTGCAGCTATTTATTTATCGACGAGACAGAATCATTCGAATGTGTCTCCAAGCTCCCACTCGTGGCCGTTGGAAAATCATTTTATTCCGAGACCACCCGGGTCTGTACTGTTTCAAAGAGTGCACTTCTAGAGAGCAATAAACTGAAGACTGTATCCGTGGGTGTCTGGCTTAAAGTGTTGTTTTTAAGAGACTCGATAACATTGGTTACTATATTACGAGTTCTATATACAGGGTGCCCAATTTTAATCTATTACCGCAAGTATTTTCGGACAGATACACAGTGCGGTACTTTGATAGGCATTTGGGACAAAAATCAAAAAATTCGCATGGCATAGCAATAATTAATTTTTTTGTTTGGAATTGTTTTAAATTCACTAATTGAACATTTGGAATACTATTTTAGAATTTTTCATTCTTTTACACTACATAAATAAGAAAGAAACAATAAGAGGCATACTTTATGTATAAAAGGTGAATTCTTCTCGATCGAAAATTTTGATAATTAAAGTTTTAAATGTTATCGACGCCAGGTTCGATCATGTTTAGAACAAAAACAACAAATGTGCGATTAATACATGTTTTTAACGTTTCGATCCCGATGTGGATCTTTCTCAAAGAATCATTATTGCGTATGTTGTGTAAAAAATGGACAATACATTATAACAAATATTGAAGGTTGTATGAAAACTATTTAAACCTCATGGTGGCAGACATGTAACTATAAATACTTTATGTATAATGTAAAAATGTAATATGGACATATAGTACATATATTGCGTATAGGACACAGATAAATAACGTTAAATAACAGATAAATCACGTTAATGATAGTTCGTATAACAATTCGTTCCCTAACTCTGAATAAAAAAATCTAATCTTTGCGGGATATCTTCCGTTGTGTACTAGATATCAATACACTGTTTTGTGTCCTCAAGATCTCTGTTTTGAAGCAGTTTTCGTACAGCTTGATACGAAGGGATCCGATGAAAGTATTGAAGTCTTTTCATCAAAGTTTCGTTACTAAATTTCCTACTTGTTTTGCAAGTGTGATTTAATCGGGCTTTCATAATTTTTTGGTGAGTCGTTTCTAATGCTTCTTCTAAAAGAAGGCCTATATGTAAATCGAAACTTTCAATTACTATTTTCTTGAAAACTAATTTTTACATACACATTTCTTATTCACCAACTGATGATTTTATCGGATAATTAGATTGGAATCGGACTATGATTATTTTGGTTCGTGTCCATTGCATTGCACACGGTGTGGACGTAGTATTCGCCGATGGTTCACGTTGAATAACTTCGAGTGTAGCAGTTTTTAGCAGGGGAAACTTGTGGGAAATTGAAGTACAATGTCTACGAATTACGAAAAAACAAAAACTACAGGATGTTTTGAACCCTTCTTGAAATATCTCTATTTGAAGAAGGAAAAGGTGACAAAAATGATTTCGACTGTATTATTTACTACTATAATGCGTATAAGAGACTTCCAAATTTTGAAATTTCAGTCACATTAGTTGTACTTCAAGTTATATCCCATAGGACATAATTCGTAAAATTCTCTCTCCTGATACTATGAAAGTAAGTGACGCTTCGGATTGATAAACTGCTTGATACAGCATTTTCTTGAGAAGAAAAACGTTTGCATCTAATCCCCTACTGAATTATTTGAACTTTCTATTGATAAACATGATAATTTAGATGTTAAAACATAGTTTCAACATAGAATCTTGTGGATATTAGATTATGAATTTTTAGATTTTTGTCCACAAGGTACCTCACTGTGAGATGGAGGCTATAAAGGAAAAATTCTATATCGATCGAAAATTTGAAATATAAAATATAATGTTTTTTTTCTTCAGTGTTTGCAAATGTTTCGCCATCCATGATAAAGGAAAAATTCTATATCGATCGAAAATTTGAATTTATTATATTTTATACTTAAAATTTTGGATCGATATAAAATTTTTCCTTTATCATGGATGGCGAAACATTTGCAAACACTGAAGAAAAAAACTTCTTTGCGTCAATGTCAAGGATGTTTGGCAATGAAATAGCCAATATACTCAGGGGATCGAACCTGGCGCCGATATCAAATTATAGATGGAGGCTATATTTGGACGTTACAGGAAGTCGAATTAGGTATGTTGAGTCACGTCTACAGGGTGTCCCAAAATTCCTTCAGCATCCGGAAATGGGAGGTTCCTTAGATCATTTGCAGAAACATTTCTCTTTGCAAAAATGTCGTCCGCGGCTTTGTTCAGAAGTTATTAACGAAAAATACGGACCAATCAGAGCGCGGCTACAGCGAATAGAGTCCCACATTAGGACAGGTCCCACTTAGCGCCGTGTTGCCGTTGCCACTGTGATTGGTCCTGGTTTTTCGTTAATAACTCCTAAACAAAGCTGCGTACACTATTTTTATAAAGGAAAATATCGCTTCAAATTATCTCAGGAACCTCCCATTTCCGGATGTTGAAGGAATTTTGGGACACCCTGTATAGAATGTTTAACCCTCTACATATTTCACGCAATTTTTATGATATGACGAGTTGAAGAAATCTATATGGCTGTTAGTCTACTGAAAAATGAGTGGTCATGAAGTGAAGGGTGGGCCATTTAAGATTTGGAATTTGAATCGGCTATAAAAAAAACTAATGAATATTTTT
The DNA here is from genome assembly GCA_963971365.1 of Lasioglossum villosulum. Taxonomy (NCBI): domain Eukaryota; kingdom Metazoa; phylum Arthropoda; class Insecta; order Hymenoptera; family Halictidae; genus Lasioglossum; species Lasioglossum villosulum. The sequence continues at coordinate 13,392,314 of OZ020499.1, forward strand.
TCAAAGTTATAAGTTTATTAGAAAGATTGAACCTTTCCATTTAAGAATGGAAGACAACATCATTCAAATGACTGCCACGACTAGCCTTACAATACCCCATTCGATCAGTCCAATTTTTCAGCACATTTTCGATTGTTTGGGCCTCTATTTCGTCAATGGCAACTTCGATTTCGTGTTGCAAGTCGTGAATCGTCGCTGGATGGTTAGCACTTGTATCCAACAACGATCCAGTTTCACGAACTCGCTTCACAAATTGATCCACAAACTGCGTTTTTGGCACATCCTTTTTGTCAAATTTTTTTCGTAAATTTCTTACAGTTCGAGTAGAAGACTCACCACTTTGGAAATAAGTTTTTAATATTTCCCAACTTTGTTCAAGCGAAAAGCGACCCATTTCATAAATGTCAAACATAAAACTAACTTTCCGTCACATCGGAAATGTCATCGAACATTCTAACCTCAAAATAACCCATAGTTCCAATTCCAAACGTTAGATGGCCCACCCTTTAGATAATAAAATTGATTATAAAATGTTATTTATTGCATTTTATAACTGTATGGAAATTTTATATGATTGCGTTTTTATTCATAAGCGCAATGTTCCCAATGTGAAGTATTGTCTTCTTAATTTACTACAGAACATTTGAAATTCAAGTACCCAATTGGGAACGAAATGCGATAGAGGGTTCAAACATTTGCATTCTAAAATCGGAGATTGCACGCGCAACAACCTAATATATTCGGCGGATTCTTTTCGGGACCTCGAGTTGCGAGAATCTTCCCTTTGTACTCGTCCCTCCTTTTTTCGTGGCTCTTTCGGTGTTTCGGATAAAGTCCGCTCTTCTTTCACATTCTACTTTGCTTTGTTTCTCTCCGGTCTCTTTTCCCGTTCTCGAAGGAGAAAGCTCACGGGGAAGGGTCTCGTTATTATCACGCGCATTTGTATTTTCGTAACACCTAACCCGAGCCCGATTGCGCGTCGCTGAAAGCGAGGGATGCACCATGCACCGCGTCGCGTCGTCGCGCCAGACCGCGCCAGCTCGCGGAACTCGTTACGGAAACCACTGGGGCTGCGTAACGCGCACGTGCGTACTTCTGCGTTGTAGTAGGCGACTTGGGAGCGGCCTTTGCGGTTACGTTCCGCATTTTCGGGTCGTGGCTCCTTTTCACTAGAAACTCATACCAGCCACTAAATATTCCCTTTCAAACCGAATTTCTGCGTCGATTGGCAGCAACCTTTGTTAACGCATTACCTAGTTTCCGAGATATTATTTCGTTCATAGTCTTTTCAAAATTAATCCTTTACACTCTGAACTAATTTAACTTGAAAACCGAACTTCAATTCCGACCTAGAATATTGCCGTCTTACGATAATTTTACCGATTACTGCGGCATCTTGTTTCGATCGTAATTTATTTTAACACTTCACCTACCGGAGATCTATTAACTCTTTCCCAGATAGCACGGATGTCCAATGGACATCTTAGTTTCGCTGAATTTTTTTAAATCTATATATATACACACACATATATATATATATACATTTATATATATATAGATTTAAAAAAATTCAGCGACACTAAGATGTCCATTGGATCGATATATATATATATATATATATATATATATATATATATATATATATATATATACAGGGTGTCCCAAAATTCCTCCGACACCCGAAAATGGAAGGTTCCTTGGGTCATTTGAAGCGACATTTTCCTTTACAAAAATGGCGTCCGCGGCTTTGTTTAGGAGTTATTAACGAAAAACACGGACCAATCAGAGCGCGATCTAGACATGCGATGACACGTTCGGCCAACTGACAGTTAGCGCGTCGGGCCGACTGTGCTAACTCGCGTCTTGATCGCGCTCTGATTGGTCCGTGTTTTTCGTTAATAACTCCTAAATAAAGCCGCGGACGCCATTTTTGTAAAGGAAAATGTTGCTTCAAACGATCCAAGGAACCTCCCATTTTCGGGTGTCGGAGGAATTTTGGGACACCCTGTATATATATATATATATATATATATATATATATATATATATATATATATATATATATATATATATATATCAACAGAATCAACATGAAACTTGGCACATATATGTATTTTTTCATGGAGAAGGTTTTTACACTACTCATTTTGTTGTAACTCGCCGCTGTAGATGGCGCTGCAATATATGAACTTCCATACCGTTGAACCTATCTATGAAAATTGGTATACACAGGTATTTGAACACGAGGTATTCTATACTGCGAAACACGTTCGGACACGTTCAAGGTCAAGTCTTCCTGGGAAAAGCATGCACGTGTCATATTACATACGAACGAGCTTTGCATCTTTCAAGTCTATATTCATTATTTAACTATTATTTCAACAATAAATTGTTATTAATGAATTAATAATGTTCCCTAGAGTTATCATCTATATATAATATATATAAAAATGGATGTTTGTATATATATATATATATATATATTAACATACTTACGATCAAAATCTAAATTCTTCTCACATTAAGCACGGGCAAAGCCATGTCGGGGCTGCTAGTATCAATATATGTTAGAGTTGATGCGTGAATATACAGGATCAGTCCGCAAAAACAGCACACCTGAATAACGCGGCTGTTATTGGTGTTAGGAAGAGATGCATCAGATGGAACTTGCATGGTTTCGACGGGGAATTAATCTGATGTTAGTAGCTTTTTTGTAGGTGGACGCGTAAAGGACATATGAAGGTCAACTTCATTTTTTAAACGGAATGAGGTATTTTTTAATACATCAATCAATGCAGCTGGACATTCGTTATGTTGCTATTGAAGGTTCCATTAAAAAGTGTTTAGCCATGTACTATAGACTTCAAAATTATGTAATAATCACCGATCGGTAATGTATTAATATTATCCAATGCATTCTTATTGAACTGGACAAATTTATTTAGGATGAAATATGTATTTTTACGTATTTTAATCTCGGTGGGAAAATATACTGCAATAAAATGTACACTCGTAGTCGGAGGTACATTTACCGTGTATGATTGTTTACAGTTTAAAAATGTTGAAACTGTTACGAATCGTCAGTTACGAGCAACCCTATATATGGAGCTACAAAAATGTAGGAAAACAAAATATACTATTAAATTGTTACATATGAAATATCCGATGATATGATATAATTTTAAACAAATACAACTTTTATCTAAATACATAGATTTATTAAGTAAACTAATAATCGTTCTGTGAACAACGTACTCTGTCAATGGAATTTAAGTTTCTTGAATGTATTAGTTCCTTTTACCATCAAGGGGCAGTACGTTGATTAATCGCCACATTTTTACCAAAATTCATGTAATACTATCATCATTATAGGTAGTTTTAATTGTTTAAAAGTCGGTTACCGAATCAGACCAATTCATCCAAATAAACCAGAGACCAAAGATAACAGTTACTCTAAAATTTTCTATAATAATAATCATTGACAAAAAGTTGATTATTGTTAAAATTTAAGATAATCTACACAAAATATAAAGAAAAAGATTCGATGAGCAAAATGATTAAAAAATATCGATTTTTATACTTTTTGGTTACAGATAACAGTTATTAGTGTCTAAAAAAATGGATTCTCCTCGACAACTGCTATCGATGAAGAAAAACTGTTTCGATTGCTCGAAACAGCTATCTATGAGAGAAGTTCATTTTGATCACTCATAACAGTAATCAAAAAGAGAAATTTATTTCGATCGCTCATAACAGTTATTCGATGATCGAATTTCTTGTCACTTGTCCATAACAATTATTGAGGAGAACATTCAGTTCTGTTGCTTATTTATTATTGAAGTGTCTACTCTTTTTCGGATGGAGCAAGCCTGTGAAATTTATAGAGAAGGTTTCGAAAAACAAGACGAATCAACAGACGATGAGAACAATACAAAATCTGTTTGTTTATCTCATTCAGTTATGATTGTAGCAATTAATTCTACGAATAAAAAATGTTTGAAATAATTGATTGTCTACCATTTGAATGTTGTACTATTTAATAATAACTGTTACAAATTTCCTTCATCAATAGCTGTTATGATCGAACGAAATAAATCATTCTCAATGAATAACTATTATGAGCGATCGAAATAAATTTCTTTCATTTGATAACTGTTATACGCGATCGAAATTAATCTTTCCAACTATAACATTTACCAATAAGAGAAAAAATTGTCGGTTACTTATAATCCTTATAATGCTTGTAACCAATATGATTTTAGTCGATAAAATTACTTTCTATTCCATGACTTTTTTCTTTTTGATTATAACAATTACGGTCCCTGAAATAAACTAGTCTTTAAAACCCGACAAACCCTGCGGCCAACATTAGAAAATCATCCATCAAGTATTGCGATGTAACTTCGTAGATTGATGGGCAGCCAAAAATGAAGCACACACATTTTTCATCCTTGGAAGCTCGAAACACGAAACAGTCTCCGCAACTGTCAAAATTAAAAATACCACCCACGCCACGGTAAACAGGATCTACGTCGGACTATGTATCGCAACCAAGTTACTATACAAGGTGTCCCAGAGGTATCCGTACCATATTTCCAGTGTCTTCTGTAGATAAAGTTAAGACATACTATGTAATTCAAAAAGTCTGCAAATGGTGTTTGTATTGTAAACTGTCGCTTTCAATTTTTGTTTTTATTCTATGTTTACTTTTCGCAACTCATATCGGTCTTTTAACATTTCCAGAACATATTTATGGAATTTTTGTTGCACGTCATATTAGTATTATCTTTACTTACAAAATGCACTGGTAAAGTTGATACGGAAAATGGTAGACACCGGATATATGTGATGTGAAAAATCTAAAAGTAGAACGACTATTTCTAAAAGCGTCAGTTAATTTGATGTCACATATTTATCGGTCTTAGATCTACAAAACGAATTTTAAAAATTTTCAATATTGGCCCACATAAAAAAGTTGTAAAATGCAACTTTTAGTATTTTTGCTACAATTCCGATGAATTGCAATTTTTTGACAAAATTTTTTTTCACATCCTGTGGCAAATTAATTGCTCTAGCTTCCCAAAAAAATTCAAACACTATAATACGATATTTAAAAAGTTATCGCCATTTTAAGAGTGTGCCAATACTTTTTTTACCCACTGTACATCCTTCTTCTAGACACTTATTCAATTATGTATACCATGGGTCTGGATTTATGTGCATATCAAAAATTGTTACGCGATTCCCAATTGTTCGTTCGTATAATTTTTATTTTTGACAGTCAAACATTCGTGAAATTGAATAAACAATACTTGACAGCAAGTATAACTTATTTTCATTGAATGTATCGACTATTACGTAGCGAATATAATTTGATATATTTTTCAACCTAATTGTACATGCGTACAAAGCCAACTTACTTTTCGAATCTCGCTAATCACTGTCATTCTACGGCAAAGTGACGAGTACCTAACAGTTTCATTTAAAGGGGAAATGGTAAAGAGATTTAACAGAGAATTAATTCGACGCTACATAATAATACCCCGATGATCTTCTAATTCCCTATGTCAGTTAATGCGGGCACGTAATTTGATCAGTGAATCATTGATCTCGTAAACCGCTTATTGCCTGCGCGGATGCGTTAATTGTTCAAGGACCGTGTTGCCACTGGCTCAGTTTAATTGAAAATCATTTGCCCGAACGCTGTGAATTACATACCTGTGATCCTTACACTCTTTCACCGAGTTAATTTACAATCTTTACATCCACACTTTCAATGATAAATTCTCTTTCCAATTCAAGGCGCGCCTCAGTATTAGTCTAATTTAGTTAGTAGTTATAGTTATGTATACCGATTGTCCCACCCAATTTTAACATCTTGATTTTCACGCTATTGTTTCTCGTAGCAAAAAATGTTTCAGCGGAGGCTTGTATGGCATCGGGTGGAGCATATTCTGATGTTATTAGTTTTTTCGTGAGTGGTAGCATACAGGACATAGAACGATCAACTTTCTTATTTTTTAATAGAATGAGGTATTGTTTAATACATTAGTCGATGCAGCTGGACATTCGTTATGAAAAAGTACTAACCTATGTACAGTGACTCCCATTAATATTCGGACGCTCTAAAAAAAAACGATAACTGGTTTAACATTGAACTATACGGCTTGAATTTTGTTGGGAAGCTAGAGCAAAGAGTTTGCTACAGAATGTGGAAAAACATTTTTTCAAAAATTGCAATTGATCGGAGTTGTAGCAAAAATACTAAAAGTTGCATTTTACAACTTTTTTATGTGGACCTATATTGAAAATTTAAAAAATACGTTTTGTAAATCTGTGTCAATTATATGCACTGCAAAAGTTTCATCCAAATCGGTTGATGAGGAAAAAAACGACAGGCATTGAAAGATGTGAGAATCTATAAATTTACTGCAGTTATAGCCCAAAAATCGTGAAAATATGACATTTTTACCATCGTTAAACGTTTGTAGCTCATTGCAACGTCGAACAATATTAACGAAATTTTCAGAATATGTTTAATTGACACTGATCTACAAAACGTATTTTTAAAATTTTCAATAAAATTTTGAATATAAAAAGTTGTGAACTGCAACTTTTAGTATTTTTTCAACAACTCCGATCAATTGCAATTTTTGAAAAAATGTTTTTTCACATACTGTAGCAAACTATTTGCTCTAGCTTCCCAACAAAAATTCAAGTCGTATAGTTCGATGTTAAACCAGTTATCGTTTTTTTTAGAGCGTCCGAATATTAATGGTAGTCACTGTATGTCTAAATGTTAGTAGTTCAGGAAATATTTCAATTTAAATAATTCTAAAACACCATTGCTGTCGCACCAAACAAAACCAAACAGATCTAACATCTCAGTGTGGCAGTATTGATGCCTTAAGAATTTAAACAATCAGAACAATACTAACAGTTGAACGTGTAGCGATCGTAATAAGCTTTAAGCAAAATTCAAATCTTATCGGCGCATTGGTTCGATCAATTAAATTGATCTCAGAACAATACTGTTGACATTTGTACAATTTCTAATGAACACGTACCTGATATTTTTAATTATATCAGTTAACTTTTCGATTTATTTTCGTGAAATATTTAATGATTAGTATTCTCTGCAAAGTAAACGAACCGTTCATTCATAAGAAAAGTGTCACAACTCAAAAAATACTTTTACAACCAGCCGAATAATAAATATATAAATTGTAATGTACTTTACAACTAATATACATGACAATTAACCCGGTATCTCAGTAAAATCAAATTATTTTACATTTCTGAATTGATTATATACAATGAAGAAGTGTACTTTAATTTTTTTTATTTGAATTTTTAACATTATTATATTCTAATGAATCTAATTAATGTGCACTAAAATCTTTGTACACTAAATTGACTTTTCCCATGTAAGTGCACTATCAAATGTATTTACGTTGCTGCTAGTGTAACGGAAAATTATTTTCTGACGAAGTAGAATATTGTCGAATTTCTGCTTAAGTTAATTTGATTGCAAGTATGGAGTTGAAGTAAAGATTGACACAAGGAGCGAGCAAACACACGGAGAAATGATGGAAGAGACTCCTCCATCTGTGATTTGTAATCTCCGTTTGTACACGCGAACCAGTATCCTTGTCTCCATGTTCCACTCGCTCATTCATTGTCACTCATTGCCTTGCAGCCTCGCGCTACCTTCGAAACACTAATACATCAAGTTCTCGTATTTTCGTTTCAAGTACTCTTCGAAATAGAGTGACTCCCACTAATATAGGGACACTCTTGAACAGACAATCACTTTTTTAATAGTGTACTATACGATTTGTGTGGGAGTTTTTAAATATACTTTAAATAATCAATTAACTCAAAGATCATTTAACATAGTTATTTATTTTGAACACAATTTCGATTGAAGAAAACATAATACAAATATACGTCTGAACGTTGAATAATATACATATAAGAGAAATAAACTGTTTAATCAATACTGTCACAAAAGAACGATTCGTTTTTTTTTATTAACATCTTGTATCAATATACTGGATGATCAAATCCAAATGGAGCAAATTAGTCCACAATTTGAACCTTTTTGGTAAGCTAGAATAATTAGTTTTTAAATTTATTTATATAGTTATTTTTTAAATTTTCAATATAGGCACATATAAAAATGTAAATTGCAACTTTTAATATTTTTTTCTACAATTCTGATCAATTGCAATTTTTGAAAAAATTGTTTTCACATCCTGTAGCAAACTATTTGCTCTAGCTTCCCAAAAAGCTACAAATCGTGTAGTACAATATTAAAACAGTTATCGTTTCTTCTTAGAGCGTCCGAATATTAATGGAAGTCACTGTACAGGGTGTAAAAAAATGTTTGGTCCTGGCTGTCATAGGCGTATTTTACATCTTCGGATCGGTGAAGATCTGTGAAAAAAAGTTACCTCAAAATTGTCCTCGACCTTGCATTTTAATGGAAAATTTTTGAATTATTGCATTTTATTCTACCCATCATGGGGACAAAAAGTGTCAAGGAAACGATGCACAGACTGGTATTTGGCCGATCTGACTGGCCAAAATTCTTGATTGCTTAAAACTGATTAAATTTATTGTTTCATTAAGTTATGCTTACATTAATGAAGAAGAACAATTTATACGTTATAAACAACGGGGTCGGTTCGAGGGACTACCTGGCTCTCCTAATGACAATGTTATTTTTTACCTGGGGGTAGTTCTAGGAAGTCAACTTTTGGCCAGCTAGATCGGTCAAATACCAGTCTGTGCGATGAGTCAAAACTCAACTCCCCCATGGTTCTCTTGACAATTCTTGTCCCCATGATGCGTAGAATAAAATGCAATAATACAAACATTTTTCCTTAAAATGCAAGGTCAAGGACAATTTTGCGGCAACCTTTTTTTCACAGATCTTCACCGATCCGAAGATATAAAATACCGCTATGGCAGTCAGGACCAAACATTTTTTTACACCCTGTATGTTAATCTCCACTAACAGTTCTCTGTATCTCGATCGTCAATTATTCATAACAATATATTAATGTTATCGGCGCCCTGGTTCGATCAATTGGAACAATAAGCAAGTTTGCAAAATAGAATGAAATTTAATTCAACCTTTCGGTCTATAGTTTAGGCCATCTTCAAGAATAATATATCTCATTATTGCGTCTGTAATGATTATCAAAAATTATTTTTACTCATTAAGAATGTAAATTAATACATTTATAAGCATGTAAGTTTTTACATACTTTGTCTTTGAATTTGGTTTTCTTCACACCTTTGTCAATATAAATCACGTGGTCCAATACTCATTAAGAATGTAAATTAATACTTTTATAAGCATGTAAGTTTTTACATACTTTGTCTTTGAATTTGGTTTTCTTCACACCTTTGTCAATATAAATCACGTTGTTCAATACTCATTAAGAATGTAAATTAATACTTTTATAAGCATGTAAGTTTTTACACACTTTGTCTTTGAATTTGGTTTTCTTCACACCTTTCTAAATATAAATCACGTTTTAAAAATTATTTTTGATAATCCTTACAGACGCAATAATGAGATATATTATTCTTGAAGATGGTCTAAACTATAGTTTCTATAGATACATATTCGGTCTATAGACCGAAACGTTGAATTAAATTTCATTCTATTTTGCAAACTTGCCTATTGTTCCAATATAATTATTGTTCCAGTTTAATATTATTAGTTTTAGATGATATTCAATACTCTCTCTCGTCAACTACTTCAACTAATTTCTATTAACAGCCTACCATAATTTAAATGATCGCCGCCATTACTTTCGGAACAGCAGCGGAGACAACGAAAAAACGTAAAAAAAAGTCGACCATTTTTCTCGCGCGAATTTTCTTGGCTCTTCCCACATCTCCTCTCCGCACTTCACTGTGTGCGTCAGTGTAAAAGTATATAAAACACGTTTTCTCATTTCCCCTGTACGTATCGTGCCCCGCCAAGGAATTTACGGATAACTTTCACGCGATACTTCCGTTGTGAAATTAAAAGGATCACGGTGGTACTCGTCTCGAAAGCCAACATCCGAGCAGGAGAATCCACTCTTGATTTGCAAGATCGCTTTGAGCACGCGAGCCAGCGTTACTCTGTGCATATCCTGCCACTTCCCGTTTCTCTTTCTCTTCTCGCATTCCTCTCGAACCTCTCTACCTTCTCCTCTCATTGTCAGTTTCTCTCTCTCTCACACACACACTCACACATGCTCTTTGGTTAGCTCCGTTCAGCCAGTATGTACTTCTGTATTCTACGCGCTATCATCATTCTTCCTTCCCTCTCTACCTTGTTCGCTGACCGTTTCCCCGCGTGTTCTCCTTTCTCACTACGTGACCGGCGTCACTCCCCGCCTTGAACCAGTACAATGTACGCCCGGCTTATCTCGAGTTATCTTAAATATCGCCGACAGAACAATGGCGCTTCAATCTGGCGGAACGCGATCGAACTTTTCGTGCAATCCATTTACCGTTTCGCGGCGTTTGACACGATACAATTACGTTACGGCGACTCGACCATTTGCCTCGATCCGATTTTTGCTGGGCCCCGGCCGGAGATCGCGGACTCGCGTTCCCCGATCGAGCTGCCACAGAGACAAATGCGTTCAGTCGTGGCACGATCCTCGACGTAGGCTCCATGTGCTATTTATTTACGCGCCGGATCCTTTCTTTTGTTCAGCGGAACCCTTTTAACTCGAGGAAATCTGGATCTTTTGTTCGCCGCGCCGCACAGTGAGGTACCTTGTGGACAAAAATCTAAAAATTCATTGTCTAATATCCACAGGATTCTATGTTGGAACTATGTTTTAACATCTAAATTATCATGTTTATCAATAGAAAGTTCAAATAATTCAGTAGGGGATTAGTTGCAAACGTTTTTCTTCTCAAGAAAATGCTGTATCAAGCAGTTTATCAATCCGAAGCGTCACTTACTTTCATGGTATCAGGAGAGAGAATTTTACGAATTATGTCCTATAGGATATAACTTAAAGTACAACTAATGTGACTGAAATTTCAAAATTTGGAAGTCTCTTATACGCATTATACTAGTAAATAATACAGTCGAAATCATTTTTGTCACCTTTTCCTTCTTCAAATAGAGATATTTCAAGAAGGGTTCAAAACATCCTGTAGTTTTTGTTTTTTCGTAATTCGTAGACATTATACTTCAATTTCCCACAAGTTTTCCCTGCTACAAACTGCTACACTCAAAGTTATTCAACGTTAACCCTCGGCGAATGCTACGTCCACACCGTGTGCAATGCAATGGACACGAACCAAAATAATCATAGTTCGATTCCAATCTAATTATCCGATAAAATCATCAGTTGGTGAATAAGAAATGTGTATGTAAAAATTAGTTTTCAAGAAAATAGTAATTGAAAGTTTCGATTTACATATAGGCCTTCTTTCGGAAGAAAGATTAGAAACGTCTCGTAAAAAAATTATGAAAACCCGATCAAATCACACTCGCAAAACAAGTAGGAAATTTAGTAACGAAGCTTTGATGAAAAGACTTCAACACTTTCATCGGATCCCTTCATATCAAGCTGTACGAAAACTGCTTCAAAACAGAGATCTTGAGGACACAAAACACTGTATTGATATCTAGTACACAACGGAAGATATCCCGCAAAGATTAGATTTTTTTATTCAGAGTTAGGGAGCGAATTGTTATACGAACTATCATTAACGTGATTTATATGTTATTTAACGTTATTTATCTGTGTCCTATACGTAATATATGTACTATATGTCCATATTACATTTTTACATTATACATAAAGTATTTAAAGTTACATGTCTGCCACCATGAGGTTTAAATAGTTTTCATACAACCTTCAATATTTGTTATAATGTATTGTCCATTTTTTACACAACATACGCAACAATGATTCTTTGAAAAAGATCCACATCGGGATCCAAACGTTAGAAACATGTATTAATTGCACATTTGTTGTTTTTGTTCTAAACATGATCGAACCTGGCGTCGATAACATTTAAAACTTTAATTATCAAAATTTTCGATCATGAAGAATTCACCTTTTATACATAAAGTATGCCTCTTATTGTTTCTTTCTTATTTATGTAGTGTAAAAGAATGAAAAATTCTAAAATAGTATTCCAAATGTTCAACTAGTGCATTTAAAACAATTCCAAACAAAAAAAATTAATTATTGTTATGCCATGCGAATTTTTTGATTTTTGTCCCAAATGCCTATCAAAGTACCGCACTGTGCGCCGCGCCGATCCCTCCGCTTTCACTTGAATCGTAAATCTTCCGATTATGTCTGCTTTCGAACCCATTCCGTCTCGATCTAGTCGTGTCAGGTTCGTTCACGATTCATTACCTGAAACCTTCTAATTATTTCATTCCAATTTTATTCAGTTACAATCTCACCAGTGTGTCCGCTCGATTAATTCGCGTGAACAAGCTCGGAAGTGATGGATTGAAAGTTTATGCATTTGTAACTAGACTGCGAATCTTTATGCAGGATAACAATTGTTTAAAAGTCATTTATCGTACGAATAATATTCACACAGAAAGAGTGTCATCGTTTCACTAGCTACGTAAAATAAATAAAATTTTTGGTTGTTTTAAATTGTGATAGAAGTTATAGGACTGAATAAGGAATTTCTATTTCGGTTCCAATTTCGATGCATAAAAATCTATATTTGCGTAAAGATTCGCAGTCCAGTAGTTTTTATATTTTTCATTGCATCCTCAATGTAGATACGCGGCGCTTTTTATACTCGTTCGACTCTTTTATACGCGGTAAATAATTCTCTCCGTCTACGCAGCAGTTTTTATCTCATGGTTTTGATTTTATGCAATCGGCAAATATATTCCTCTTAGGTCTCTTATTTACTGAATTTATCATATGCCAGTGCATCACGAATCTGTACTTGACCGTACTAATTAAATCATATCACTGTGACCTTTTTCGATTAATTTCTGGCGGAGATGCGAAGCCTAGTTGCAGAAACGAATCATATCGTTTTCATTGTCTGCATAAATGCAGTAGATATACCAGCTTAACCCTTAGAACTGGAGAGGCGTCACTAAAAATTGCTGTACTATTGTTTACATTGTTATATATGTCGATGTCTAACCAATTACTAAACAATTTAAATATTCTATGAGGTATTATATAAATTTTATATCTACCAAATTTAAAAAATCAGAGAATACGCCGGTTAATCAAGGTATATCGTATATTATACATATATCATATTAGTTTCATATCCATATCGTATTATGCCAATTTAATATGCATAAAATTTAACAAATCAGAGAATGGAAATATTCTAGGTTAGAAGAAACGTTTAATTTTTCAGTTAAAATAGCTCAGAGTGCAAAGGGTTAATAGTGCAGTATACATATAAAATGCGCAGAGGGTCAATAACAAAATTCAAGCAGGATTACTAAATATTAAGCCATCCCATAAGTAATGTTATAGTTTCACATGCATAAACCTAATACATACGTGTCCAAAGATGTTGTCACATCAACACTTTACCTACAGGAAGACTTGTTAGTTCACCATCAAAATTGCTGTTGCAATTGAAGGTTCCAGTCAAAAGTGCTTAACCATGTACCATAGATGATTTTACTGAGGGTGACTTATTAGTTCACCATGAAAATTGCTGTTACTATTGTAGGATCCAGTCAAAAGTGTTTAACCATGTACCATAGATGACTTTACTGAGGGTGACTTATTAGTTTACCATGAAAATTGCTGTTGCTATTGAAGGTTCCAGTCAAAAGTGTTTAACCATGTACCATAGATGACTTTACTGAGGGTGACTTGTTAGTTTACCATGAAAATTGCTGTTGCTATTGAAGGTTCCAGTCAAAAGTGTTTAACCATGTACCATAGATGACTTATTAGTTCACCATGAAAATTCCTGTTGCTATTGAAGGTTCCAGTCAAAAGTGTTTAACCATGTACCATAGATGACTTATTAGTTCACCATGAAAATTCCTGTTGCTATTGAAGGTTCCAGTCAAAAGTGTTTAACCATGTACCATAGATGACTTATTAGTTCACCATGAAAATTCCTGTTGCTATTGAAGGTTCCAGTCAAAAGTGTTTAACCATGTACCATAGATGACTTATTAGTTCACCATGAAAATTCCTGTTGCTATTGAAGGTTCCAGTCAAAAGTGTTTAACCATGTACCATAGACGACTTTACTGAGGGTGACTTATTAGTTCACCATGAAAATTGCTGTTGTTTTTCAGCGTGGAGGTTGGTTACACTGATATATACACTAGATCCATGGGTCTGGTACCCCCTTAAATAAATCCGCGGACGCCAGTTTTGCAAAGGAAAATGTTGCTTCAAATGACCCAAGGAACCTCCCATTTTCCGCTCCTACACTAGTTTTGAGACACCCTGTACAAGGCGTGCTATCTTTTTGTTGCGGATTGTATTCGAAGAGTTCGAATTTGCTTTGAAACGATGGTTCGGTCGATTGCAACGAAAAACATTATTCTCGTATCCGTAGGGCACCACCTCCAGGATTCAGAATCTCTACGTACCCTTTCTTTCTCGATTCCCTTCTATCCTGCAGGTCACGATTCCTCTCCGTCCCTCTAATTTCCTTCCGCGATGGTCTCCGGCATCCAGTCTCCCTCTCCGGATCGCGTCCCGTTCTCTCTCGCGGCGCGGAGTCTCTTCCGCCGTATTCTCTTCCACTCCGGTTCGCCATTTACCTGTCTCCCCCGGATCTCTCTATCTCTTATCTTCCCTGGGCGTCTCGTTCTACCCTTGGCCCCGCGCTGTTCCCACTCTCTATCGGCGTGGAGAGCAAGAGCACAGGAACACACGCCTACATGGTCGGCCACGTGGGTGTGTTGGCGGTCGGCTGTTACACAGGGGTCCCACGTGGTCACGTGTGGACACGCACACGGACACGGACACGCGGACACGCGGTGGAACAGTCGCCACGGTGCGGTGGCTGGAGTGTGGAACCCACGGAGCCGAGAGGGTACAGGCGACAGGACAGTCCCGCGTACACACTACAGCGTTCCGCACTCATGCCTTGCGTTCTCCCGCGATAGATAGGCCACCGGCATCTCGGTTCCTCGATCGAGCGGCCCGACTACGCCTTCGGCTTGCCGTCACCGAGGAACGAGCCCAGATATAGCCACCGTCGAATCTCCTGCCACCAGGAATTCCGTCGGTCCTGTAACAAAGAGATAGACATTTCGCGCGACGAACCCCGTTGATTTCGCGGTTGACCATTGATCGCCCGCCGAATCCGCTCTTCCGTCTTGTAATCCCGCGTCAGCTGATCCCTCGGAAACGACACGACGGGTCGGGATGTTTCGTCACAGACCTTGTCCCGGGACACGTGATGTCGACCAGTCGAAGGATCACGCGCAGCACACGCCGGCCCAAGCTGTAGCAAGCTCGACCCTCGACTCGAAGGACCCGGTGATTATCTTGATAGGCGGGCTCCAGCCTATTTCGGGCTTCTAACAGCGCTTCTGGATGTCGTGTCCGATTCCGAGTGACTGATTCGCTCGAGAACACAGCAAGAAGAACGAGCAGAGAAATCGCAGGTGGTGAGACCGAGTGACTGATTGCTCGAAAGTGGATGTTCTTGACGGAGTGTTTGTATTGTGTTTCTCTGTTTCTCCGTTTCTACGGAAGTCGGTACCTCCAGCAACCGCTGCGCCGGTTTAGTGAATGAACGCGTAGGCTTCAAGTTTTTACACCAAGATTTCGTTGTGCCGCCTGTAACCGAGTGAATTAGAGTTTGTCCATCAGACCGTGCAGTTGGTCGGTGAATTGGAGTGTGACTTTTAGATTAGTTCGTTTTGATAGTTCGGGCACCAGATTCTGTTATACGATGTTATGCCAGATTCGCTTTCGATTTCGCTGCCTGACGAGGGATGACCTGGCATTGGAACGTATTTTGGAGATAGTCAAAGTGGTCGATCACAAAGAATATGAAGGCTCTTGATTTATGCTCTTGCCGACAGATTCGATTTGATGTTCGACGATTTCAACGAGAACAATCGTTACGGAAACTAGAGAAGATTTGCCGCGAAGGGAAGTTGTCTGGGTCATATTTGTTCCATGTATGGCTGCAAAAATTATCACAAAATTTTCTTAAAATTCTAATTGTGTATGTACAATCTTTGAATATTGTATTCTTAAATCTTTACAATCTAATCAAGGATCACTGTGTTATATCTTTAATGATTCAGCACAGCACCTCTCTATAAAAATATTGTTTCGAGACGAGAAAAGTTCGTGCAACGAAAACCAAAAAAAGTTCCGATCCATTTTTCCAGAGTTTTATAATTGTTAACTTCAGTGATATTCACTTTAGTGGAAAGACTTGTAACCTTGAACATTTTGAAGACGTGAAAGAGTAGTAAACTGAAATTGGAGAAGTGAATGAAATTGTTGTGCAGCAGTTTAGCTAAAGATGTTTTAAAAGTTGCAGTAGTCTCCGAAAAGATTAACGTTTTGTGACCAAATGTTCAATATTAAACCTCGGACAATGGACGATTTTTATAGCTATACAATTGGCAATGCTGAGAATCGTTCACAGTTCTAATTAATAGTGTTTAAAAATTAACTTTTGATGATATCTCGTGTAGGCACAGTCTTTCCGATATCCTCGATGAAACAGCTGTTCAGTTGGTTCAATCGCCACAAATCGAGTGCTTAAGGGATAATTTGGACGTTTCCGGACAAAACTGACTCCATCACAGTACCCGGAGGATTAATCGGCAGGGAGAAATTTAAAAATCCTCTGCAATCCCTAGAACAGTCTAACCGCGTCAGCGAAATAAATTACCTTAAGGATAGGAAAAGTGGCTCATGACTGGAAGTAGCGTCATTGTCTACTCCCGCCGTTCCGTCCCGTCATCATTGAAACACGAGTCACTCGACGGCCAGTCGTACATGACCCTGTACGCAAGCACAGCGGAGCGTACACGCACTTCCTACAATGTCGAGTGTCGGAAGAAGACGAGTGCTGAGAGTAGGGAGGGACTAGATAGACGGGTTCTTCGTGGTTCAATTGGTAGTCGAAATATTCGTGCCGACGCGAAGAAGCTCGCCGGGGAGCACGCACGGGCCTACTGAAAGAAGCGCGCGCTAATTGCTAGAACGCAAAGCGAACAATGTTCCCGGTGTTTTCGCGTATCCTTGGCTAATCACCTACAGACGGATCCGTTCTCCGAGCATTCAAACCAGCGAGCGAACAGTGATTTTAATGTCTCCGGAGTATGTAATACGTTCGGGAATCCCGCCTCGCGCACCGCCGCCAGTCTTTAAACGTCGACGCGCGTGCGCGTGTGCTCGATCCTCTGCCTCCAGTGATCCAGAACTCGATTTCCTCTTCCGAGGATCCACAAATCTACAGTCTCCATCACGTGTTTCGCAGTGAATTTGAATATGTGTATCAGTGGTGTGCTTAGTGAATTTTTTTGTGTTTCCCAGTGTTTCTATTTTGTGGATTATTCTTCTTTCTGCGATTGGTAACGTATGGGAAAAAGCGAGAAATTTGAACACGTGTTCGGTTAGACATGTTCTTTTCAGTAGCGCTCGAAAGATTGGGATCGATCAGAAAATAAGCGGACACTTCTTTTTATTCAATCCATTGAATTATTATAATTCTTTTTAAAAAGACAAAGTTTTCAGAATATGTACAATTAACAGAGGTTTTTTTTTAATTCCATTATTTAAAAATAGTGGATATTTTATCGATCGCAATTTTTGATATATAAGAATTCATTTTTCGCGGCGCCCTGGTACGATCATTCGCTACAGTAGAGCCAAGTACAGTAAATAATGATCGAAAAATTAATTCTTCTATATGTACAATTAACATAGGCCAAAATGTTTAAATTTTCGACATAGGTCTTCATAAGAAAGATGTAAACAATTTCTAGTATTTTTTCTGTAACTCCGAGCGATTGCAATTTTTTAACTTCCCGATTCATAGGGAAGTTATTGTAATTCAAAAATTGTTTTCATTTCTTGTAGTAAATTAATTCCTCTAATTTAAAAAAAAAATCCAAGTTGTACGATGTGATATTAAAAAAGTTGTCGTCCTTTTAAAATTGTATTATTGTGGTTCGCTGTCGTTAATTTCAGGTTAACTCCGACAGTTTTTATATTTCCCAGACCAGTTTCAACTAGTTTCAAATATTGTAGGAAATGTTTGTAATACTGTTTATATTATTTGTTCGTTTATTGCTTAAACGATACTAATCTTTCAGGCGCTGTTTTATATTACCGAAGTGAACATTCAAGTTTCTTAGTCTATATTGATACTTCGCTTATCTTAATGCACGTGCAATTCCTTCCCGAGTAAATCGATTAACGTCTAATAACGGACAACATTTTCGACCGAATTAGACTGGAGAAAAAAAAAATTTCTTACTGGTTAACGTTCTTAGACCGACAGTGACTATATTTTTCAACATTAAACTATCCTTTCAACCATTCCACTACACTATTGAACTATTCACGAACGTGTTTCGTTGTGTAATAATATTACTTTTTAAAGAATTTAATATCTTCTGTGAAATATAGCGCACATTATATATTTCAATTCAAACAGTATAAAATGTTACGGTCGTTTTCACTGAGAGATACACTTTCATACTTTTTCTTAATAAAATAGTATACTAGGTTGGCAACTAAATTCACGACCTGTTGTTTCGTAATTCTTTTATTGTATCAGTATAACATCATTCAATCACCATTCCTTTTGAACTGCATAATGATACACTAGTGGAAAGCTCTGAATTTTGCAATTAATTTGATATAAAATACTCGTGCTTCAAAAATATATATGACATTGTCTGAGAAAACGTGAAAGTCACGAACTCAATTAAATTAAATGATTTATATGCATGTGGTTGGTAAATAGAAACGAAGTTGGATGATAAAACCTCGTCTGACAAGGAGAGTGCAAGGCCTTCGGGTCACCGATTTGGTTGAGATTTTGTATACTTATAGATCTCGATCTCTCATTTACGAATATATACTATTATAAGTGCAAACACTCAATAATTGTTGAGACATTTAATAAACAATATATTACAAATATGTAAGTACAATATATTATATTGAAAATATGTAAGTACAATATCATTAAATTTATTGTATACCATATTGCTTCCTATATTTATTTTATTTCTTTTGTTTCAAGACACGAGAGGATAATTTACTATATTATTCATTTCGGTTAATTTATTTATAATTTATTAAGACTTTCGTACTTTAATTTATAATAATTGTATAATATCTTGTAAATAAGACGACATTACATAGTGAATAAATAATATAAATAAATAAGAAAAAAAATATTTTTACCCAGGCTGGGATGAGAACACTAACCCACCGGGTGTAAGCATAGTACATATTGAAATAGTTTTGCGATCGAAAAGAATTGATAATAGATAAATGGTTTCGGCGCACAGGTTCGATCAAATATAAACTAAATTTCCATGTTTTATAACAAATTTGCAAGTTGAAATCTCGACGTTTCGATCCTGATGAGGATCATTTTCAAGAGATTTTTGCGTCTGAAACAAAGTGTAACATTGCAAAAATAACTGTATTTTAAAAGAAAAGGAAAAAACAACGTTTTGAACTCGAAAATGAACTTATTTTTCTTACATGTTATATAGGAAAGAAGTTTATCTTTTATGAATAATGTGTTACTTCCATGCTCGAAACGTCGAGATTTCAACTTGCAAATTTGTTATAAAACATGGAAATGTAAGCATAGTACGTTGCCACCTATAATGGTATATATTCGTAAATGGGAGATAGAGATCTAGAAGTATACAAAATCTCAACCAAATCTGTGACCCGAAGACCTTGCACTCTCCTTGTAAGTAATTATATCATTAATTCACTGAATAATTATTAACAGAAATTTGAGTGGGCCTCATCGGTCCCAATGGGTCTATTATTATGAATAAACGATTAACAATTTAAAAGAATAAACAACTATTCGAGTACGCTTCTTCGTAAGATAATAAAAGCATCGAATACGAAAACATCGAAACAAGTTCAATTATGCCAGGTATGATACACCGAAGTAACCTTGACTTGAAACTATTCCGATACTCTCGGGATGTAGTTTTATTGATAGTACACGAGAAAGTGGCGGTACAATCATGGGCGTGTGCGTACACCCGATGCACGTTTACATTGTAATCGACGAGCAATTCAACCGATTCAAGGTAATCGACTAGACCGAGACTTCGATCCCGATTAATCGAGGAAAATGGCGAATAGAGGCGGAATTAGCGATGGCTCGCGAGCTATTTAGTCGGCAGTCAGATACCTGCATTCAAGAATCTTCCAGATACCGGGAAAGCCATTCGTCTTGGCAGACATCGTGGTCATTAAGTTAACACGGCGTATCGGTCGATCTAAGAGCTGCCACGAGCTCTCATGGGCGAATTTATATCATTCCAGGCATCTCTTCTACTTAACTCGTCCTCAAAATCCGCAGTAATCGCTTGATTTCATCTGCGAGTTTCTGCTTGAATAATCTCTGTCGTATTTTCGTTACAATTCCAGTGATTTCTCCCTTAGATCAAGCACAATCGACTTTCCGACATTATTCTCTTGTCGACCACTGTTCTTTGCGTTTTTAAATGAAAATTCGAAGATAAAATTCAGGTATTTATCCATGGGTTTATTTGATAACATGATGAGCAGACTGTGGATTTTATACATTTGTAACAAAATGGGTACGTACAATTTAATGCAATGGATATATTAAAGAGATTTAAATACATAGGTGTACTAACAAGGGAACCTATTCAGACGAGACAAACTGATTTTGATGAAACTTATGTCAGATATAGTTCTTCGAAAAATATTTGATACGTTTTTTTTTATCGGCAACCATCCACTTTGAAGGGGTGAAAACAGCCCTCAAAATTCGCGGTCAGAGTCATATTTTCTGAGATATCTCGGAAACCAAAGGTCGAAAAAAATTGATTTTCTTTTTAAATTGTGTGTTTTTAATGGGGAACGTAGTTGTGCAAAAAATGTTAACAAAAGACATTTGTTTAAATAAACGCTTATATTTCTGTAAAACAAGCCAGAATTCCTTCCTCCGCACACCAAGTGCAAGACTATCTTTCATTATGCATAAATATTGTTAAATGGAAAAAAGAAGAAAATCCTAAAACATGTATCCCTTATATTGGATCAAAGATCACATATAGTGTACATCAAAATTAACTAACGATGTATAAGAAAAACCGAAAGAAAACATACAATTTTTAGTGCTTTGTTGGAACAAACATATTTTGTTAAAATTTTTTACACTACTACATTCCCCATTAAAAGAAAAACACAATTTAAAAAAAAAACAATTTTTTTTATCTCTGGTTTCCAAGATATCTAAAAAAATATGAATCTGACAGCGAACTTTGAGGGCTGTTTTCACCCCTTCAAAGTGGATGTTTGTAACTACATCTCGCATAAGTTTCATCAAGATTGGTTTGTTTCACCTGAATATGTTCCCTTGTAAGTTCAACTTAGTAGGTTAACTAAAAGAAGAAAGAAATTTTGATTCGGCTCTTGTATCTTGTTATCAATGTAAACATTTTTTATTTTACACAATTATATTATTTTGTGAATAAATATGTTAACGTATCCATCGACAGAGTTGTTAGAATTCTTAAAAATTCTAAAAACTGCTATATCATTATTCAGAATATCTAATTAATTGTTACGTGTTTCTCGATCGTAAATTTTAATATAAATCAATTATATGTTCTCGGCGCACAGTTTCGATCAAAAACAAATATTTAAATGTAACTCAACGTTTCGATTCAGGTGCGGATCATTTTCAAGAGCAATTGCGTTTGCTAAGTGTAAAGAAAAGTGTTAAAAATAATGACTGAGTTCCATGCTGGTCTACATTGAACGTTGTTTAATCTTTACACTTAGCAAACGCAATTGCTTTTGAAAATGATCCACACCTGGATCGAAACGTTGAGTTACATTTAAATATTGCTAATTTGCTTTGTTTTTGCTTTAGTTTTGATCTAAACTGTGCGCCGAGGACATATAATTGATTTATATCTAATCAATTACTAAACATTTCAGTACTTGTATTGTATTCATTTTATACACAAAAATTGAAAAAATCACGTAAAATAATGTAATAGATTTAACGTAGAAAACGTAACTGTTTTGTCAACGTTTACGCGGTAGATTCTACTCGTACCAAACGGTGTGGAACTTTTCGTTGCGTGTGTAGTCTTCGGATAAGGTCCTTGAGCTAAACACCCATTCTTCGTGTTAATTCATACCGTTTAATACAAATTAGCAGTCGGTTAGCGAGTAAATGCGAACAGTTCGTTTTCCTTGGAGCATTGACTAATTTAAGCCAATGAATTCGAAATTCGTTTGGAAACCGCTAGGGATGAATCGCAGAATAAATCTCTGCGCTGAGAACGTTCCCGTGCATTTCTATTTGTACACACGTTCATATTCTGGATCAGAACGATGGCCGTATGGGGGTTTATTAACCCCGTATCTCGTCTATCGGAATCCGTTTCGATCGATTCTCTTCGACGGCTCATATCAGCCACCCCTTTGTTCGCGGCCATCTGCTTCCCCTTAAATTATACGATTCTTTAGGTATTCCACGTTAATTAATACGAACTTGAACAATGAGACAGACGCTTTTGTTATATTTTTACCTATATTTTCCACGCGCTGATGAAGGTACCGGCGAAAACAAATAAAACAGATCGAAGAAATAAATAAATGATAAGAGAAGAGAGATAGAGAGAAGAGTCGCGTTTTTTCTTTTCAATTCAAGTTATCTTCTTTTCAAGATTTTTTTATGCCCTTTCTCCGACAGTGCTTTCATATGATATTGGATATAACGTGTTAGTGTATTATGTTACTTGCAAGGATTCTTTTCAACAAGAATTTCGTTGACAATATTACTGATATCGTTAGCTAGATCTATATTTTAGAATACTTGCTAAAGTGTGATTAATTATTACTCTTTTCAAATGTGAAAATATTCAATTTCTACGAACGTTTACAGTCTAGTTATTATTGAATTGCTAAAGCCTATGAATTTAAATCATCATCTTACTTACAGTGACTCCCACTAATATTCGGACACTCTTACAAAGACGATAACTTTTTTAATATTGTACTATACGATTTGAATTTTTTTGGCAAGCTAGTGCAATTAGTTTGCCACAGGATGCGATAAAAAATTTTCTGAAAAATCACAATTCCTCTGAATTATAAGAAAATACTAAAAGTTGCATTTTACAACTTTTTTATATGGACCTATATTGAAAATTTAAAAAATACATTTTGTAGATCTATGTGGAAAACAACGACAACGATTGAAAGATGTAAGAATCATTAGATTTACTGCAGTTGAAGGCCGAAAATCGTGAAAATCTGCAATTTTTAACATATTTAAACGTTTGTAGCTCATTGCAACGTCGACCAATTTTGACGAAATTTTCAGAATATGTTTAATTGACACAGGCCTATAAAACTTTTTTTTTAAATTTTCAACGTAGGTCCACATAAAAAAAGTTGTAAAATGCAACTTTCGGTATTTTTTTTATAATTCCGATCAATTGCAATTTTTGATAGAATTCTTTTTTCGCATCCTGTAGCAAACTAATTGCTCTAGCTTCTAAAAAAATGTTCAAATCGTATAGTACAATATTAAAACAGTTATTGTCTTCTTAAGAGTGTCCGAATATTAGTGGGAGTCACTGTACAAGAATGGTAAGAATTGTAACCATATTATGTCGATGAAGAACAAAGCCAATGAATATTATTATATCTATTATACACGTTTACACACGGTTCGTATAAATTTATATGTGAATTTTGTTTATATAGTGTCTCATACAAAAGATGATAATTTAGTACAACTGCAATACAATTTTCTAATGAATGCTCTTTCCTAAAATTTAATCCCTTGCTATTGAAAGCTAGTAGAAACTATTACGTTTAGTAAGTTGAAAATAACGTAACAGTACGTTTAAATTTTTCTAATATTTTTGCTTTTTAAATTACATCTACTCATTTTTGTCATTAATGCATCAAATCCACACTCTACTAAGGGGTAGACTGGTTTTCTAGGATTGCAAGGGTATAGCACAACGATACGCCTTCTCATATCTCGATCATGCAAAAATGGGGGTTTTCTGTAGCCAAAAGCGTTAGATAAAAGATCAATCTATGCCGCAATCGCCCTTGAGAGTGCTATTTTTACGTTTACGAGGCGTAATTTGCATTATTCGAAAGCGTACAGCTGTGCATGTAACTATTGTCATAAAGCTGCAACAGCCACATGCTGCCAAATAATGCAAATTAACATATATTGAGATAGTTTTGCTATCGAAAAGAATTGATAATAGATAGATGGTTTCGGCGCACAGGTTCGATCAAAAATAAACTAAACTTGTTATAAAACATGGAACTTTTAGTTTAGTTTTGATCGAACCTGTGCGCCGAAACCATCTATCTATTATCAATGCAAACTAACACTAAATCTACCATTACCGGTTGATATCACCGATTCCAGATGTTTTTTATTTCACAATTATTGGAATAATAAAAATTATTTCACAAGAAATGAGTGTTTAGATAGCTCCAGTAGAGCACGTATCACATTTCGAGCCGCATAAAGTCTCAATAAAATCAAACTTATCATTTATATGAGGGAACATCTACCAATTACTT
Source organism: Lasioglossum villosulum (assembly GCA_963971365.1). Classification (NCBI taxonomy): domain Eukaryota; kingdom Metazoa; phylum Arthropoda; class Insecta; order Hymenoptera; family Halictidae; genus Lasioglossum; species Lasioglossum villosulum. The sequence goes on from OZ020499.1 coordinate 13,417,111, forward strand.
TTATGACTCGGTAGATTTAGTGTAAAGCCTCGTAAACGTAACAATAGAACTTTCGAGGGCAATCGCGGCTTAGATGGATCTTTTATCTAGCGCTTTCTACTACTGAAACCCCTATCTTTGCATTATCGAGAAATGAGAAGATGCACTCCGCACCGTTGCAATCCTGGAAAAACGAGTCTACCCCTTTAACCCTCTATTGCATTCAGTTCCCAATTGAAGACATAATTGCAAATGTTCTGTAGTAAATTAAGTACACAATACTGAAGACTCTGGACGTGTTGGTTCCAAGTGGGAGCATTGCGCTTAAAATAAAGTTCAAAATATAAAGTTCCCATACAGGAACAGTCATAAAATGCAATAAATAACATTTCCTAAATTTCATTATCAATTTCATGACCTCACTCATTTTTAAGTAGAACAGCCGTATATATTTTTTGCAACCCGTCATTAAAATTCATATAATCAAGGGTTAATCAGTAGATTGCGGATTTTATGAACTTATGGGAAAAATGAGTAGGTGTAATTTAAAACTGTGGAAAGGTCACAATTATTTCAGTGTGCAATCTATTTTTTTCACAGTTAAATAGTTAAACGTATAGCGATCGTAATAAGCTTTAAGCAAAAATCAAATGTTATCGGCGCGTTGGTTCGATCAAAGAAATACTTTAGACACTATTTGCAAATTATCACATTTTATCTCGACGTTTCGATCTTGATTCAGATCATTTTCAAGAGACTAACATAAATAACATTATGTCTGTAACGAAACAAAAAATTATATTAACTTGTATTAAGAATCAAAAACAAAAGTGAATCATATTATATGAAGAAAAAATAAACAAACATGTTACTCACTTGCGTAGTTTTACAAAACGATTTTAAAATAGAAAAATTAGAAAAATTAATAGTCATCGTGGTAGTGAGGAACGTATAGACGCTAGGAAAAACAATGGCTGATCACGTATAGATCTATTGGCCAAAATCAAAATAAGGAGGTAAATTCAAATTCTCAAGAATAATAGAAACATAACACTATTTTTTCTGTCTACATGAAAATATATACAGTGTTATATTATTAATATCTTTTCAATGGACAAAAATCGGCAAACGGGGTTTGTTTCATAACTTTAAGTGTACTTTAAGAAAAATATTTATCCTAGTTTCGTTTGGGCATTATGAGGCAAACATATAAAATTACGCATCGGAAATTTACTTTTTTGATTCAAAATCGAGTTAATACGCTGGTCGAATAAGAAAATCGAAAATAATTATTAAACATATTCAAAAAAATTTTAAAAATTTTGTATCGATACAATGTATAAAGAGCCATATAAACAAATTTTTTTATAATTTTACATGCAACTGTAGCTGTGTAAGAGGAGTTTCAACAGACACAAATATTATTAAATTAATGCGATGAGCAAATAACGAATAATCGATCAATTGGCCAAAATCAAAATAAGGCGGTAAATTCAAATTCTCAAGAATAATAGAAACATAAAACTATTTTTTTCAGTTTTTTTTATTTTTATTAATTCAATTAGAATCTCAAGTTCGAGATTATTTTGCCGTACATTATTTTTTTAATACATTATTATACTATATAAAATACAATACAAATTACATATAGATAATCGAAGATTAGAAAACGAGTGGTTTTAAACATATATATATATATATATACTTTAAATTTTTAACTCGCAGTCTTTCAGAAACGAATAAGTTAGTTTACATATTTCCACCGTGGGATTGGAGAGTAAAACATTGCATGAGAGTTTCTTTTCAGCTTGATAAGATTATCAAAATAAGAATAAACTGTTTACGTGGCTCCAGACGTTTGCAATTGGTGCAGTTTTTATTTTGCGTAAAGATCCGCAGTCAATCGGTCATCTTTCACGGAGTAGCATTGAAATACTGAAACCGAGAACGTATTTACTAGCCACTGTAAATCCTCGTGTGTTAGGTCGTTTCGTCATGGGTGCACGTGCAGGCGAGTCAACAGGAAAAATCTCATCCCTGATCGACAGGACGTAGGATCGCGAACGACGCCGTGGAAACTACTCATATTTTATCGAGACTACAAATCGCGTGGTTTGAATGGGGCGGACACAGTGTGTAGTACGGTCGGGTACACGCTCTGCACGCTTCCATCGTACGGAATCGTGTATATCGGATTTTTCGCAAGGTTAATCGGGCCGCAGGTGCTCGCCTATTAAATTACAAGCCTATAAACTCGGTGCCGGTAGTCTCGGTGGTGCGCGATTAAAGGCGGCCGCTGCGCTATCGTCTCTTGAATTACGCAAGAAGTTGACACCGCCGCTACCTGTTTGTAAATTAAAAATGCCGCGGACGCATTAACCCGTCGTAACTCGGCGATTTTATCGGCGACCGACGCGCGTTCCACGCCGTAAAATCGTGTCTCCAGTTGGCTCGCGGTTCGCCGCGCTTTATCGAATCCACCGGATAATGTTCCTCCCATCACGGAAGGACACGCTCCCACCACGACGCGTCGCGCCGCGACGACGTTGCCGTGAGAAAATCCTGCTTTCTCGTCGGACAGTGAAAACTCATTCCCCTTAAAACCGCAGTAAAATTTATGTAAACGTTTGTCTTTCCGCTGCATTCCTTGTTAGCTTTAAATGCAACGCTCACCGCGCGGGCATTCTTGTTCCGCATTTCTCGAGCAATTTCGTTCTTGTTTATTACGTTAAGTATCAACCCCCAAAATCTTTCACTTGCATTTAATTATTAATTATTGCTCTTGCCAGTTGTGTCGAGTATGCGAGCAATCCTGACCGGAATTTCTCAAGCAATTTCGTTCTTTTTTATTACACTAACAATAAGCATCAACCCCCAAAATCTTTCACTTGCATTTAATTATTAATTATTAATATTATTGCTCTTGCCAGTTGTATCGAGTCGTCGCTTTATCGCAAAACACAACGTTTATCATACGAGCATTCCTGACCGGAATTTCTCAAGCAATTTCGTTCTTTTTTATTACACTAACAATAAGCATCAACCCCCAAAATCTTTCAGTTGCATTTAATTAATGATTATTGCTCTTGTCAGTTCTATCGAGTCGTCGCTTTATCGCAAAACACAACGTTTACCATGCAAGCATTCCTGACCGGAATTTCTCAAGCAATTTCGTCCTTTATTACACTAACAATAAGCATCAACCCCCAAAATCTTTCACTTGCAATTAATTATTAATTATTGCTCTTGCCAGTTGTATCGAGTCGTCGCTTTATCGCGAAACACTACTACACATAAATTAAGCGAATCTACATATTTAAGTTACTAAGTAATTCCAAGAAATTAAATGAACCACAATTTTTGTCAAGCGTACCATAAACTCAACCCGTGCACCAGTTTCTGCAAATTTTCGATGAATATTTCATTCAAGCTAGAGTCGATGACATATTTCCGTATGTGGCATCACCATTTTGCTGCTTACACCTAGATTTCAGGAATACCATGTGTAGAAGTGGAGTAATGATCTTCATGCGTTTTTAGAACGTACACACATAAATCTTCAGACCTAATTAAAATTTCGTCTAGTTTACCTGAAATCGTTAGTGAACGGAATAAAATGTTACGAAGATTTCAAGCCGTTTCAATCTCCCATAGAATTTAGCCGTCTAATTATTACTGTGAGGCTTCCACAAAACATTGTTGCATCTCCATTTCAGGTGAACTTTTATTATTTATATTATTATATGTTATGTCGATTACAAATTGTTATTACATTTTATCGATGTTACAGTCGAATAATAATAGATTGCGAATTTTTATATATTTATGAAGTTATAAAGAGGCGAAATATAAAACAGTGAAAAATATAAAAGAATTGAAGAACATTATTATGCTGTTTTTATTGTTTTTTGTTTAAAGGTTTGCTTCTATATACAAAAAGTATCTTTTCGTAAATACACGGCAAATTCTTCGTCTATGATGTTTAGTTTCACTGTGTCATTCGCCAAGTAAAGACGTGCCTTCCTTGAGCCAATAATATTTAATAAATTTAAATAAGTGAAATATTATTTTTGAGTGATTATTTATAATGCCCTAAACCAACAATTTTCAACGTGAAGAATCCGCTAAGGAATATTTTTATTTTGCATAAACTCACATAGTCAATGTTATCATTAGACTGCGAGATCTTTATGCATTTATAGGAAAACTGAATAGATGAAATTCAAAATTGTTGGGAAATCTGAAAAATTGAAAGTGCCAATACATATATAATTTCTCCTCTGTTAAAATCATTAAGGAAAGAAATAACATTCAGTTCTGTTTCTATTTCTTGGAGTATACGCAGACAATTTTTATTTTGCATAAATATCCGCAGTCTAGGTATCATATGTCGCAAATAACTTGAGTCCAACAAATCTGAAATTCAATTTCTGCTTATTACCGTTAGACAGACGAATCAAGCTACTTAATTTTAACACGCAGTATGGAAATTACCCCCGGGACACTCGATGCGGCTCTCAAATTCTGTTAATGGGGGTCGGCCTAGATTAGAAGATAGTGACGTTGAATTAGGAACAGAGTCCTGTCTAATTGGAGGGGTTTGTTAAAAATTACACGGGCTCCCGTAGATTTTTCAGGCCACGAAGTTTCCGAGCGCGTGTGTAAAAGTCCGCGTTAACCGCACAGTTTTCGCGCGAGGATTTGTCTTCATTATTACTAATCACCTATTAAAGTTTACACCCGGCAAGGTAGTTAATAGTAACGAGGCGGGGAGAGCTAAGAAGCTGATGAAACTTTCAGCCGCGAACTTTTCGGTGTAACTTGCCACCCTCTGCCCACCCCCGCCGCCCAAATCCAACCGAGCAACCGAGAGAGCATTCTACTTCGTGGCGTGCAAATAGAATTTGCGGGTAAAACGAATCTCGGTGATTAATCCTCGCGATTCTCCTCTACGCGTTCTCGTTACCATTTCATCTCCCGCCATATTCTATTTTACTGTTTGCTTCATTTTTTCCTCTCGTCATTGTTCGCATCAGCGAACTGTATTTTCAGCGCGATTTATTACTCGCCCTCTCATCGCTGCACACTTCTCGCCTCACTTTTCATAGAGTAATTATACCGATTACTGCGGTACCATGCTTCGATCACACTTTATTTCAGTATCATTCCTAATTGATCGTGAAATAATAATATTGTTACTGCAAGGAATAAACCGTATTTATTTGTAAAACAAGACACACGGAAACACAGAAGCAGACCTGAGAGCCAAAGAGGCAACCACCCTACAGACAGAACAACAAACAACCCAAATCCCGCTCCAAGAAGTTATCAATTACGTAAGAGAACAAATCAAAGAAGAATGGAATAACATATGGAAGTCGAAACCAACCAAGATACACAACATAATCACAAATTTTTTCCAAGACATACCACGTGACCACATGAGCAGAAAAGAAAGAATCGTTCTTTCCCGCCTGAGAACTGGTCACTGTAAGATAACACATGAATTCCTCATAAAAAACACAGATCCTCCCTTCTGCTGTAACACCCCGCTCACAGTCGACCACATCTTATACGACTGCCAAAAATTCTCCACTCAGCGACTCAAATTCGGAATCAACCAGAACACGGCCCTGACATCCAACAAGCATGTAACAAACACCATTGAATTTCTTAAAGACATTAACTACCTCAACAATATATAAGGAAAAAAAAGCAAAACACAATAGTTCGTCGCTAATGACCGAGACGTTGATGCGACGTTAAACCTTAATATAAAAAAAAAGACACACGGATAGCCCAATCGTTGACAGACGTGTTTGTCGTGGTTGCTCGTATCGATCTGATCTTCTTTTTTACAATTCGTTGGCAATTACAATTTTAGAATTCTTCTGTTCCGATTCTCTATTTTATAAATTTAACTATACATAGGGTTGTCTGTTAAAACACACACGTACATATAGTGGGTAAAAAAAGTATTGGCACACTCTTAAAAAGGCGGTAACTTTTTAAATATCGTATTATACGATTTGAATTTTTTTGGAAAGCTAGAGCAATTAGTTTGCCACAGGACGCGAAAAAAGATTTTGTCAAAAATTGCAATTCGTCGGAATTGTAGCAAAAATACTAAAAGTTGCATTTTACAACTTTTTTATGTGGGCCAATATTGAAAATTTAAAAAATGCGTTTTGTAGATCTATGTCAGTTATATGCATTGGTAACGTTTCATCGAAATCGGTTGATGCGAAAAAAACAACAGGCATTGAAAGATATAAAAATCTGCAGTTATAGGTCGAAAATCGTGAAAATCTGCAATTTTTAACATATTTGAACGTTTATAGCTCATTGCAACGTCGACCGATTTTGACGAAATTTTCAGAATATGTTTAATTGACACAGGTCTACAAAACGCATTTTTTAAATTCTCAATATTGGCCCACATAAAATAGTTGTAAAATGCAACTTTTAGTATTTTTGCTACAATTCCGATGAATTGCAATTTTTTACAAAATTTTTTTTCGCATCCTGTGACAAACTAATTGCTCTAGCTTCCCAAAAAAGTTCAAATCGTTAATATCTGCAATTTTTACTATCTTTAAACGTTTGTATAACTCATTGCAACGTCGACCGATGTTGACGAAGAATTCAGAATATATTTAATTGACACAGATCTACAAAATTATTTTTTAATATGGATTCACATAAAAAAGTTGTAAAATGCATCTTTTAATGTTTTTTTCTACAATTCCAATTACAATTTTTGACAAAATATTTTCACATCCTGTAGAAAACGAATAGCTCTAACTTTCCAAAAAAGTTCAAATCGTAAAATACGATATTTAAAAAGTTATCGCCTTTTTAAGAGTGTGCCAATACTTTTTTTACCCACTGTACATACAATACACACACATCATTCGTGCTTCAACCCTATATTACGAAGGCTTCGGCGTGTCTTGCCGGTGAACCAATTATTGTAAAGAATAACAAATATTTATTTAATATACAACAGTTAACAGTAGGTAAATGCATGATCGTTGATGTACGTTCTCGCTTCAATGGTTCGAGAGGATCTGACGTTTCTCTTCTTCTTGTCAACAACCTCGTTGTTCGGATACCGCAATGTAGATCTGACTCTCGATCTCTGCGATATCTTCAGGATATCACAGGGGAAGGCAACTTCATCTCGTGTCGTTGTAACAATATGTATATGTAAGCATTTCGTAGAAGAATGAAGAGTTCTGAATTAAAAAACAAATTGGTGGCCCTGAAAACTTAGTACGACATAAGACGGTATTAACCTCCTTGCCATACTTTGACGGGCTAGATTCGCGATGAAAGTTTTTAACAAAGTCTCACAAATACGAATGTTACAAATTTCATTTTAGATGAAATAAAATTTGATTCGTTTGTAATCAATATTTAAGCAATGAAATAAATGTGGTTATACTAAAAATATAGTTTCTTGAATACATTCAAGAATACGTTCTAACTACCCTAGTAGCACAAAAATATTGGGTAAATGTTTGTTTCAAATATTGGAAAAATATTTTTTAAGCCACACTTTTTCATATGAGAAAAATATTAGATCTGAATATTGTGTACATATCCAAGAAACGTAAATTGAATGTTTAGAAAATATAAGCTAAATATTCAGAGAATATAAATTACATGTTTAAAAAATATAAAGTAAATGTTTAAAAAACGTGAAACTCATATTTATATAACGTTCAATTAAATCTTCAAATTTAAGAAAAATTAGAAACTATAATATAATAACACTACTTTCTATGCACTGCTCGAGGGAATATTTATCTTCGTCTTCGAAAGGGGTTTATTGAAAATACAGAATTTTTTTATGCAGTTAGAAAGATTAATGGTTCGGGGAATGCTACATTCGTAGGCCCACAGATTTTTTTTTGTGCAACTGTGCATGTGCAATTAACAATTGCATCATTTCTTTAAGTAGAAATGCATATTTTTTGTTGTACTAATCGATTTCACTGTTTATTCTGTGTAAAAAATGATTACCATAGCAAAAAATTGTTAAATTAGGTACATTTACCTTACATTGATTAATGTTACGAGTCTTCAACAACTAGGCCGCGGTTGATACACTAAACAGTACGGAACGGAATTGAACGGAACGTCAGAGTGGTAAAAACGCCCTGTAAATATGAAAGGTTTTTACAGTTGTGAGAAGTTGAATCGATATCACGATGAATAGAGAATTTCGTATCGTTATATGTATGTACTGCCGTCGACAATGTTAGCGTTGAACCCTGGTCTCACGATGTGATTTATGCTCAATTTAAATGTCGCTTTCGGTTTTTGTTCTCGCGAACTTCTCTCCGAGTTACTTGTGTCGCGAAAAAATTGCTCCGTAATTAATTATTCGTCGCGAGTGTCGGTGCCGAAGCGCCGCGCCAGTGTTGTAACGAGTCGAGAACGGAAGGCGACTCGATTTCGAAATTGTGTCGATTCCGACAAAGGATTTCGGAGTAACGATTTAAACTAGATTTTTCATTAATTTCTAAAGCGCCGCTAATAAACCACCAAATGAATGGACGCGCGCATGCTTTATCGTTATGGCGGCTTCAATGAATGAGAATGGAACGCGGAATGGAAATTACATTGAAATGTTAATTGCTCAACGGTAGAGCGCGATTCATATTCGTATGAAAATTGTTTCGAGGGTCTATGATATTGGAGAATTCGTTTCGCAGTCCGCGCACGAGATTGTACTTAATCATTGCGAATTTACGGGAGTCTAGCTGATGGGTGCTGGAATAAGATTAACCTGTTTGTTTCTTAGAGACAATTACTGATGGTATTCACATATCGCGTCAGCCACGTCTCTGGACATAAATGTACGAGTTAAATCTCGTTTCAATTTGCACTGGAAAAGTAGTAAGACAAATGAAAAATTCTTATCGATCGAAAAATTGAAATATAAATTATAATTATGATATCGGCGCCAGGTTCGATCCTTTTTAGATACAACAAATGTGCAAGTTAAATATTTAAATTTCTCAACGTTTAATATTTAATAAATATTTAACTTGCACATTTGTTGTATCTAAAAAGGATCGAACCTGGCGCCGATATCATAATTATAATTTATAGTAAGACAAATGTTGGATTCATTTGATATTATTCATTGAAACCTGTTCGTTAATCTTCGCTGTTTACAATCCATTAATCTTTTCATTTTATTATTAAAGTCTTTTGATTGAGTGAGAAGTATTAGGTTCAAAAATGAAACGAATGCAGATTGTGTTAAAAGAGATGATTCAATATAAAATAACCGAAATACGTAAACTACTAATTTACAAAGATAATTACAGCAAGTATCGAGAAATTTAAATAATCTTTTATTTCATCTTTCGTTTGATGAAATATTATTATTACTTATTTATCGCATTAAACCGAATAAGATGTACGTAAAAATTCGATCAAGTAATTCGTATTTTCCGTGTGTACTAGACAAAAATACAAGATTGACATATATAAATTTTATCGTTAAGTTAATTCCTTCAATAACCTCTTAGCGTGGAGAAATTATTTATTATCTCAAGATCATTTGTTTGATTTGAATGCCAAATGAAAATTAATTTGTTATGTTATTAGTAAAATAGAAATAACAAAGTATATCAAATAAATTATATTATTTCAAATAAAATGTGCCCAACTCTGTATTACTTGATCGAAACGCTTTGTAATATTTGCATTTTAGTTAGCATTAAGTTGCATTTGAAACGTTCGATTTTTAGAACAGTCCAGTCGCCAGGTACCTTTACCTGGAAAGTATTCCGAACTCAATGAAACTTTGACACGTCATTTAGGGGTACTCTGGGAGGTCGTATCTGAGTTTTCGACCTCGAGGACCCTGTGCTAACTTGAGTTGGGGGTAAAAACTTTATTTTTATTACCTTGCTTTGGTTTTTCGCTTATCACTCAAAAACTATGGGTCCTAAGAACATTTTGTTTTCATTTTTGGAAAGAGCATTAAATTTTCTTCAAATATCACGGTCCAAACGTATTTTTTGACCTAATAGGTACCGAGAATCGTGACTCAATACGTGACTCAAAATGTCATTTCGAGAAACATTTCCTAATTTTGAACGTCTGTTTCTCGGTGCCTATTGGGTCAAAAAATACGTTTCAACAGTGAAGTTTCAAGGATATTTACTGCTCTTTCCAAAAACGAAAACAAAAAGTTCTTAGGACCCATAGTTTTTGAGTTCTAATCGAAAAATCAAAGCAAGGTAATAAAAATCGTGGTTTTTACCCCCTCCCCAAGTTAGCACAGGGTCCTCGAGGTCGAAAACTCGGATACGACACCCCAGAGTACTCCTAAATGACGTGTCAAAGTTTCATTGAGTTCGGAATACTTTCCAGGTAAAAGTACCTGGCGACTGGACTGTTCTAAAAATCGAACGTTTCAAATGCAACAACCTAATGCTAACTCGATAGTAAACGTTTGCACGAAGAATCATTGTACAAACTGTGACTGATAAGATCGTAACAGGATCAGAGCAAGTCTGGTTCCCAGCAATCCCACGAACGAAAGCCGCGAGTGAAAGTATAGGGGAGCAGACAATCGAACTGTCGCTTTCGAACGGCGCGGAACCGTCGCGTCGCGTCGCGTCGCGTCGCGTTGCGTCGCTCGACACGGACGAGAAGGAGAGAAAGAGTGAGAACACAGATAGAAGAGAATAAGAGAGGGACAGAGTTCGATATATAAGGAGCGAGGCCACGTTATCGGTGGGCTTTCGTCGTTTCGGTCACGGTGCAGGCTTTAATTAAAGTTTCGCAATCGATTGCACGAGGAGAGCGCGACGGGAGTAATCAACAGTCGCCCACGCAATCAGTGATCGTCGAAGCCAAACTTCGTCGCGGTGGTTACGGCTCGCTATACCGTAATCGAACAGTCCTCGGATCAGCAATACCGGGCAAGTTTCCTCCGCTGATCGGGAATAGATTCTTTCGTGTGTTCCGCGGATTTTCTTCGTTGGTTCGATCGATCGACAGATCGTTTAACCACGCATCCCGTTTCTATTTCACTGTCCGCGTACACTGTGCGCAACTTGACGCTAAATGAAAGCAGACATACAGTAGTCTCTTCGTAACTGTCGTATCGTTGGGTCTGCCGAGCGACAGTTCTGGAAGAGGTACAGTATTTTATCGATATAAGTCCCTAGCCCGGTCTGCCGAGGGACATTTATGAGCCAGAGACACTATTCTTTGTGTTTTGCCGAACGCAGAAAAGGACAGCCGAGCTCGAAAGGCCTCGGTCGTCGAGAAATGTAAACATAGCGAATCTAAATTTCAAACTTCCTTATTTTTCGTTGTTTTTTTATGAGACTGCGATTACCATATTTGTGGCATTTTTCTAAGAACAATGATACCACATATGATATCATTCCGATGATATTTAGGTGTGTAATAGACAGTCAAAGTTTCGGGCGAAGGAAATACGCTATCCTACGCGCCCCAAACTTTAACTGTCTATTCCCCATTAAATATCATCGGAATTATATCATATGTGTAGGAAATGTATGATTTGTATAATGTAACTTGTTGTAGTATGATTTGTATAATATAACTTGTTGTATAAATGTAAGAGTTGCGATGAAAGCATCTGAGGCCATATGCTTTTTCAGGGCGGCCGAGTGTAGGAAATGAATGATTTGTATGATGTTACTTGTTGTTTGAATGTGAGAATCGAGAATCGTGTATGTATGCGTGAGTGCCGTGATATTGCGATTGCGACACATCTTGTTAAATCAATATTTGTTCTAGAAAATTTATAAACATTAGAAAAAGTAGAAAGGATATAAAAGGACGTGTTCACGTAGCGATTCGACTTTTTCTCGAGATACGAATCACGTCATCACGTTTTATTTAAATACGATACGTTTACGTTAATTTTCGTTAATTTCATATATCAGTTGTGTATTTTCTTTTCGAATTAAAACAGTTATACAGTTATTTAATATATTTTCACTTACAAATGTGGTATCATTGTTCTTAGAAAAATGCCACAAATATGGTAATCGCAGTCTCATAAAAAAATAATGACAAATTAGGAAGTTGGAAATTTGGATTAGGCGGTCTCACCGAGACACCCGAGCCGCATAATGTCATACTTCGCGGCGACCGAGGCCTCTCGAGTTTCTTGGCCCCTCAAGAAGGTATACCTCGCAATAGTGGGGATAGATCTGGGACATTTATCGGCCAGACTTTTGGGACACTTACGGACAAAATACTGTACTATGTACTACGTTCTTTGTCGTGTGTCGGACGTAGAGAATGATAGTGATTGTTCGGGCGTTCGGCAAACATCAAAGAATTCTCTGTGCCAACTGTGCCTTTTAAATTCAAAAGTCAAAATTCTTTGTTTTTAATTTCTCGTCAACGTCTCTGAACCTTTCTCGTTAACCCCTTTGCCCCACAATATCGTGTCTGACACGTGATAAAGATTCTGAACACTCCCTGATGAAAATGTATGTTAATAATTTCCTTAAACCGAAATAAATTTCTACTTTAGCTTTGTTAACGTATAGCTATTGGAGAACATATAAGCATACATTTTATATCAGTATTCTTCTTTTTTTATATTCTTTTTCTTTAGTCACTGAAACCGTAAAATAAATGGTAAGGTAAGGGATTAAAATGACATCACACACGATATAGTTACATGATCGTAATTATTCGTGTGACTCTACATCCACGGTAGAGGTGCAGGAATTTAGGCAGTAACAGTAGATTTGCTGGTGTGATTAAAAAATTAGAATCCACGAGGACAAGGAAATTATTTTTGTTTGAAAATGTTTGTCCACGCAATCTTTGCACTTTCTTCGTATGAAAATCCAGTTATGTTCTGTTTATAGATTCTGTAAAATATGCATGTTTTCTTACACTATTTCACGCAGTTGTTTAGTGTGTAACATTACATATAAAACTCCATTTATTGAAATAAAATGTACAATGAAGATCGGCGAAATATCACTTGGGGATCTACCGCATAATTATTTGGAATTACCATACAGTTAATAGAAAACTAGAATAATTATATTATCGGCGCTACGGTGCGATCGTATTCTACAACTATATAGCAATTTTGTAATATTCAAACGTGTCGATTCGGGTTTGAATCTTATCGTCAGAAGACCACGTTTGCTATTAATGTTCTAATGTTAGAAAGTAAAGGTAGTTCACTGATCTGTCACCATTCAGTATATTAACGTTCCTCAAACACCTTCCAACATCTCGTGTCTAAGGCAGGGCTCGATATAGATAGCCTTACTGATAAGTCCTCTAGCGAGTCTAGGACGAAACACGAACGAATATTAAAACATTAATAGCAAACGTGGTCTTCTGACGATAAGATTCAAACCAGAATCGACACGTTTGAATATTACAAAATTGCTACAGTGACTCCCATTAATATTCGGACACTCTAAAAAAACGATAACTGGTTTAATATTGAACTACACGACTTGAATTTTTTGGGGAAGCTAGAGCAAATAGTTTGCTACAGAATGTGGACAAACATTTTTTCATCTTGCGATGCGAAGCGTGTACCGCTACATCTTTTTCATTAATTCATTAATTCATTAATTCATTGCTTGAATTAAACAATTGGGCTCTGTTTCACCTTAAAATACCGAAATTACTTTTTTACCAACCAAATAGATTTCGCTGCCTTTGGATTCAAATCTAGAATTAGGATTTATCTTGTACATATATAACTAGGAAATATTCTGCACATAAATAACTAATCAACGAACCATACGCAACACTGACTGTATGTTTTCTTTTATATCGATCATAAATGTTTTTCGAAAACTAGAATAATGATATTATCGGCGCTACGGTTCAATCAAATTCTACAACTATATACAGAGACTCCCATTAATATTCGGACGCTATAAAAAAACGATAACTGGTTTAATATTGAACTATACGACTTGAATTTTTGTTGGGACGCTAGAGCAAATAGTTTGCTACAGAATGTGGAAAAACATTTTTTCAAAAATTGCAATTGAACGGAGTTGTAGATAAAATACTAAAAGTTGCATTTTACAACTTTTTATATTGAAAATTTTAAAAATACGTTTTGTAGATCTGTGTCAATTATATGCACTGCAAAAGTTTCATCGAAATCGGTTGATGCGGGAAAAAACGGCAGGCATTGAAAGATGTGAGAATCTATAGATTTACTGCAGTTATAGCCCGAAAATCGTGAAAATCTGAAATTTTTACCATCGTTAAACGTTAGTAGCTCATTGCAACATCGAACAATATTGACAAAATTTTCAGAATGTGTTTAATTGACACAGACCTACAAAACGGATTTTTAAAATTTTCAATAAAATTTTGAATATAAAAAGTTGTAAAATGCAACTTTTAGTATTTTTTCTACAACTCCGGTCAATTGCAATGTTTGAAAAAATGTTTTTCCACATTCTGTAGCAAACTATTTGCTCTAGCTTCCCAACAAAAATTCAAGTCGTATAGTTCAATATTAAACCAGTTATCGTTTTTTTTATAGCGTCCGAATATTAATGGGAGTCACTGAATATAGTTGTAGAATTTGATTGAACCGTAGCGCCGATAATATCATTATTCTAATTTTCTAAAAACATTTACGATCGATATAAAAGAAAACATACAGTCAATGTTGCGTATGGTTCGTTGATTAAACAAAAACATTATTATAATTCCTAATTGTATTTTTCACGAGCTTACGTATTGGGTAAAAAGATCGTCTATGGAAGTGGTATCAGATCCATAGGACTACCAACGTGAAAAATTCCGAGAAAATCGATCCCGGGTGAAAATTCCGCCCATCAATCAATGATCGATAAGGAGAATATTCTCGTGCAAGCATTTACCCTCCTATCGGCCTTTTCAATGAATTTTTTCGTTCGCGAAGAAATTCTTACTTTCTTTGATGAGATTTTAATGTAGTAGATTATACTGCAAGATCTCTTATCTTTTCTTTTTTCACCACACAATGCAGTCTTGTTAGGAGTAGTTGAAAAGTCCTTAGATTGGTCGATCGATAAGCCGGAATGTGCTTGAAGTCTGCTTTGCCGAGATGTCGAGACCAGCTACCGGAAACTTTATGACCGAGTTGGTGAACTTTTTAATCGATAATCAGTTTCGGAGGAAACCCGAGGACGAGACCGATGTGGGTCTCATAGGGAACTGTGACTTCCGGCTGATTTGATTCGTTAACAATATAACCGATGCACAATTCGCGACACGGCGAAAACTTCCTCGAATCGACTATATCGTGAACCAGACTTCAAAACGGATCACAGAGCATTTTTTAAAAGTGTGACTTAACGCGGCGTCGACGAGTTTATCGGTGCACGAGTTCCGAAATATTCAGCTTTCGACAGTTTATCTTCTCGATGCGATGCTGGCCGATTCCGCGGCATTATCGATAATCCGCCATAATTGATAATCGATACCATAAATAAAGAGTTGAAGGACTAAATGAATTGGTGCTCGTTCGGATTCATAAAATCATAAAATTACGTCCGCAAATCGTTTTATTAATTTTGCACGCTTTTAAAATGTCAGTGAGTTTTTCATGTTTACATTTGTGTATGTAGTTCACTGCAAATCAATTGAATTTATTGACTCTTAACCGTTGATGGTGAACACCGATATACGGTAAAGAGTAAAGCCACGATCTAAGAGAAACTCTCGGGTTCGTGCTGTTTCTTAGATATTGCGAAAATTGCGGAGAACAATACAGGATGTCCAAAATTCCTTCAACATCCGGAAATAGGAGAAAAACACGGACCAATCAGAGCGATACTGAGTCGTACTCCGCTTGCAGTAGCCGCGCTCTGATTGATCCCTGTTTTTCGTTAATAACTCCTAAACAAAGTCAGGACGCCATTTTTGAAAAGGAAAATGTTGCTTCACATGATCTCAAGAACCTCTAATTTCCGGATGTTGAAGGAATCTTGAGACACCCTGTATATCGTTGTGTTTAGCATTGTACAAAATATTTACAATTTTTTCAAATTGTAGCTACATCAACTCAATTAATTATTTATTTATTGATGCCGTAAACCATGTTTGGTTTATATAGCATACATTATAACATACATATAGCATACATTATAGCTTACAGTATAAGCTTGCAGTATACAGTATAAGCTAATACGCTTTCCAGAAAAATAATGAAGGATGTAACATAATATAAAATGAAATAAATATAAATAGTGGACGCTAAATCCTAATCCTACATTTTTCGAGAAAGTTATAAATGAACGTTAGCGCTATAATATCTTTTTTAGTCGGCAACTAAAAAACCTGAAACTAATCAATTTTTTAAGATCAATGCTACCGGAAGTAAAGCAACGAAATACGACTGAATGTACGGTAAATGAAACATTTATCAGCCGATATATAAAATTCGTTCCGGTTCGTTTGCGCTTGGGAAACTTCGTTGGAAACGATACTCTTTCTGCGGTCCGACTGATTCGATTGATTTTTTGCCGCCGAATAAAATTAAACGATCGAAATTGGACGCAATTTGCCTGTATTATGTTACGATCCCGACGAATGTTAAACCGATTGAGCGAATTAACTCGATCCAAATATGGTTTACCATGCGAATTGGCCACTTTCAGCGACGGCTTTTCAAATTTGTCCCGATCTGTCCGCTGCTAGTCATTGAATCGGACTCTTTTTGTCAGTACAGCATTGCGCGTCGGTAATACGCGACACTTTCCGGTCCCGATAGCAGACACATCGAACGGCAATCCAGCCCCCGTGTAAAATTTAAATAAACTCCGTCCAGTGTGCATATACTGAAATTGCAACACTGCCGCAATTACACGGAAATGTTACAAAATTCCACTCAGAGGAATGATATTTTCACTCCACCATCGTGTCAGACCGAGTTAACTCGTCTTTAATAAATCATATTTGTTATTACGCGGCCACTGTTTGCATACTAATGCTCGTGTTTTCGTTACCGCGAAATCCTGTTATCCCGTTCTTCTCTTGCCGAGCACTGAAAAAATATTTTTTGACACTTTGACCACTTTAATCCAGACTAACGGTGCCAACGGCGTTACGTTTTAAATGCCATTTTTAACGCAGACTACAAATTTGAAACGTAACCTTGTACAATGTAACATTGTAAACACATGTATTGCGAAATTATTCTTGGCATGGCGCGTGTTGGTAATCATAATATTGGATTGGCAAGAAAGCAATTCCGGTATTATAAAGTGAAATAAAACTTAAGTTCTTTACTCAAGCGATGAAGTTTAATCAATCAAATATTTTCTTATCTATTGTTTTGGACAATCGAACGATGATCATCGAACAAAAGGGACAATATCTTTTTCATTAAAGTTCGTTGCTTGAATTAAAAAATTGGGCTCTGTTTCACCTTAAAATACCGAAATTACTTTCTTATCAACCAAATAGATTTCGCTGGCTTAGGATTCAAATCTAGAATTAGGATTTATCTTGTACATAAATAACTAGGAAATATTCTGCACATAAATAACTAGGAAATATCTTGTACATAAATAACACGCAAGAAGTTTCTAGAAAGAATCTATGTAGTAAGATCAGTCCAAGTTCATCGATCCCATAAAGAATATCCCATTTTTCCGA
Organism: Lasioglossum villosulum; assembly: GCA_963971365.1. Lineage (NCBI taxonomy): Eukaryota > Metazoa > Arthropoda > Insecta > Hymenoptera > Halictidae > Lasioglossum > Lasioglossum villosulum. The sequence continues at coordinate 13,434,751 of OZ020499.1, forward strand.
GCTGCTATCGGTCCAATCCATGTCTGACATAAAGCAGACTACTTCTACTTAATTCAATCTCTGCGGGTTTATAGGGAAAAATTAATAATGCGATGTTCCATGCATGAAAACGTATATTTAGAAGGTAACCAGAACAATTAAAAATTAAAAATAATATCTCTGTATTGTATCTGTGATTCTGTTATATTCTAGATCTATTTTAATTGATTTTAATTTTTAACTAAATACAGAATTAAGATCAAGAGTTACTTTAAAATAAAATCCAGTACACATTGTCATAAAATCTGTGTACTTTTCTCTATCGGTAGATAATAGACTGATCATTTCACATTCAAAGATTGATTGTAAAATTGATTTCACTTTGATAAACATATATTTGTCCCCCTTTCTCTGAAGAAATCACATTTTATTCATGAAAATTACATAAATCGAGAGTGGCAGTATAATATTATTTATTATTACACATACCCAAGGACCCACAAGGAACTAAAAATTAAGTTAAGGACTGAACTGTAATTATTAATTTGCGGAATTTAGATTTAATTTAAAACAGTCAAAACATTAAGACAATTCATGAACATCCATATGTTATTCTCACTTTATTAAAGTTGTTAACTATTTACATTCCGAATTGTTCTTCAGTTTTGTTGCCAACAACTCTCTACCAGTTTAGTGTTCCATTTGAAATTTATTTGACATCACAGTTCCTTGACTGTTACTTATTTTAAACAATTTTGTTTATTAATTATATTAAATATGTGTAGATTCCAAAAATTGTTGTAATTTACATTTGTGAGACTTATATTTGTTTTCATTAAAAAATGAGACAATTAAACACATAAAGGAAGAATTAAATGCACATAAAAACTCGTGTCATTCTTCTTTCTCCGATGTGGAGTCACACTCGACAAAGGAGTGCGAAGGGTTAAAAATGCAAATAAATTTATTTGAAATTACAGTTCCTTGACTGCTACTTATTTTATACAATTTTGTTTATTAATTATATTAAATATATGTAGATTTCGAAAATTGTTGTAATTTACATTTGTGAGACTTATATTTGTTTTCACTAAAAAATAAGATAATTAAACACATCAAGGAAGAATTAAATGCACATAAAAACTCGTTTCATTTAGTACATTCTTCTTTCTCCGATGTCGAGTGTGACTCTGGTTTCTGTATCTTGTAATTGACGAGGCAAATTTTTAGTTTTATTTCACATTAGCTTGAACGAACATAAATCATCATTTAATTAAATGCAATTAGTAATTAAACGCATCTTCAATAAAAAAACAATTAAACTCCTACTTCAGTCGTTAATTGCGGTTAACGATTATTTTTAATTGTAAGCGTCAATCAGATGCTTGATTAATGATCAACTGCTGAAATTTCGATATGAAATACAAAATGAAAGCGTCTCTCTCTGCCTCCGTATTCCAATTTGTGGATATACCGTATGGCGATTAACTTCAACAATTGATTAAATCAGTCTCCGATTTTTCGATGATTTATTTTTTTAATCAACGATTAACAATTAACTTCGTCAATTGATTGAATCAATCGTCCATTTTTCAATTATTACTTTTTTAATCGCACCTTTAATCGTATCTTGAGTAAAATTTTAAACGATTAATGCCCAATTCTACCCGACACATGTCTTCCGCCGCTTTTTGAAGTAGAAATATCCAGGCGAGATGACGGTTGTATGATAACAAATCTGCACGGGACTGCAATTGATACGGGTTTACACATCGGTTAGCACGTGTCCTTCGTACGAAGGCCAGAAACTCGCCAGTTCGAATCGATCGCTTGAAAGTTTCACGGAGACCTGTCGAATTTTGATGATTCGCTGGAACAAAAGATAATAGGTCGGCCACTGTACCTCTCCGACGCTAGCAAATTCTCCTGGCAGTCGGAATGCTATTTAAGATTAATTATACTTCGCTGAAGGACTCACCTTAACGAAATTAACTCGTCCCTGACAATTAATTAACGACCCGCACTGAACGTTCGCCAGGCGAGCGAAAGAGGCAAATTAGCCTCTGCGAGTGTCGTGAAGTGAAATGATTTCCTCTGGCTCGAAGAATAAAAATTATTAAGCTAATTTATACGTAATACCGTTTTCATTAGCTACCTTAATCCGTCAGAACTGTAATGAGCAATTCTCGGACCACCAATTATACTACAATATATCGTCATGTGATAATGAAGTCGGTATATAAACAGAGTTCAGTGATTTTAATTATGGGAATTCTAGCAATTAATGGGCTAATTCAAGATTATATAACACTTTTGCGTATGCTATAGTTATGTATTTTTACCAGAAATAGGAGAAAGCAGAAGTACAAATATAGAATTTGAAACATTTATACGTTTCAGATCCAAATCTTGTTGAGCAATAACGCTAACGTAACAGTTAATGAGTAGACTGCGAATCTTTATGCATTTACGGTTTATGAAAATTTTCAAGAAATGCTAGAATATAAAATTCGATAGAATTCAGTACGATTCTTATTTGTTTTGAATCCACAAAGACTGTTCTCATTGAAGATACGATTTTAATTAATTGCACTTTATTTATGGCTTACGAAAATTTTCAAGAAATGCTAGAATATAAAATTCGATAGAATTCAGTACGATTCTTATTTGTTTTGAATTCACAAAGACTGTTCTCATTGAAGATACGATTTTAATTAATTGCACTTTATTTATGGCTTACGAAAATTTTCAAGAAATGCTAGAATATAAAATTCGATAGAATTCAGAATAATTCTTATTTGTTTTGAATCCACATAGACTGTTATCATTGAAGATACGATTTTAATTAATTGCACTTTCTTAAAATTTGTCTATAAAAATTGAAAATTGCATAAACATCCGCCGTCTGTTAATGAATTATTCCATGCATAATAATATAATTAGACTGCGGATTTTATACATTCGCAACAAAAATATTCCTATAATTCTTTGTATCTTTTCACCATTTTCTTCGTCGACTCTTTTTTAAATCATAAATGCACAAAATTCGCAGTCTATTAGTCGACATATTTTTAACTAATCAAAATTTCATAATCGATGTACAAGTTTGTACGTCAACCTTTCCAATCGATGGTACAAGGATAGTATTTATATTTTAATAATAGATAGATGGTTTCAGCGCACAGGTTCGATCAAAAATAAACTAAAAATTCACTGTTTACTTTGTAAGTTTCAACAAGGATTCAGTCCATTATCTACCAGCATGGAAGTAACACATTATTCATAAAGATAAATTTCTTTCCTATATAACATGTAAGAAAAATAAGTTTATTTTCGAGTTTAAAACATTGTTTTTCCTTTTCTTTTAAATACGGTTATTTTTGCAATGTTACATTTTGTTTTAGACGCAAAAATCTCTTGAAAATGATCCTCATCAGGATCGAAACGTCGGGATTTCAACTTGCAAATTTGTTATAAAACATGGAATTTTTAGTTTATTTTTGATCGAACCTGTGCGCCGAAACCATCTATCTATTATCAATTCTTTTCGATCGCAAAACTATCTCAATATATTTATATTTCAATGTTCACATAGTTTTTGTGCAAATCGGAGCTGTACTATGAACATCAGAGTTTAGTAGTTCTCTGTATCTCGATCGTCACTTGTTCATAACAATATATTAATGAGATTGCCGGAATAATATTATTGGATCTACAATTTAAAAGAAATAATTTTCGGTTACTTATCTTGATAATCGTTGACTTTGTGTGAGTCCATAGTTTGAGGATTTTCATGTTCTCAAGGCCAAATGTGTTTGTCACCGACGCACAGTGAGGTACCTTGTGGACAAAAATCTAAAAATTCATTGTCTAATATACTAATATAAAACCCGATCAAATCACACTCGCAAAACAAGTAGGAAATTTAGTAATGAAGCTTTGATGAAAAGACTTCAACACTTTCATCGGATCCCTACTTATCAAGCTGTATGAAAACTGCTTCAAAACAGAGATCTTGAGAATATAAGACAGTGTATTGATATCTAGTACACAACGGAAGATGTCCCGCAAAGATTAGATTTTTTTATTCAGAGTTAGGGAACGAATTGTTATACAAACTATCATTAACGTGATTTATCTGTTATTTAACATTTCATTTTTATATTATACGTAAAATATGCCTCTTATTGCTTCTTTCTTATTTATGTAGTGTAAAAGAATTAAAAATTCTAAAATAGTATTCCAAATGTTCAATTAGTGCATTTAAAACAATTCCAAACAAAATTACCATAACTTCCCTATGAATCGGGAAGTTAAAAAATTATCTATTATTTTTGACCATCGAACGATGATCATCGAACAAAAGGGAAAATATCTTTTTCATTAAAGTTCATTGCTTGAATTAAAAAATTGGTCTCTGTTTCACCTTAAAATACCGAAATTACTTTCTTACCAACCAAATAGATTTCGCTGCCTTAGGATTCAAATCTAGAATTAGGATTTATCTTGTACATAAATAACTAGGAAATATTCTGCACATAAATAACGTACATAAATAACACGCAAGAAGTAAACATTTCATTTTTACATTATACGTAAAATATGCCTCTTATTGCTTCTTTCTTATTTATGTAGTGTAAAAGAATGAAAAATTCTAAAATAGTATTCCAAATGTTCCAAACAAAAAAAATTAATGATTGCTATGCCATGCGAATTTTTTGATTTTTTGTCCCAAATGCCTATCAAAGTGCCGCACTGTGCGACGCATAAAAACTTTGACTTGTTGTGGTTGTTTCGCCTTCCATTTTAACAGTTCTCTGTATCTCGATCGTCACTTGTTCATAACGATATATTAATGTGATTGCCGGAATAATATTATTGGATCTACAATTTAAAAGAAATAATTTTCGGTTACTTATCCTGATAATCGTTGACTTTGTGTGAGTCCATAGTTTGAGGATTTTCATGTTCTCAAAGCCAAATGTGTTTGTCACCGACGCATAAAAACGTTGACTTGTGGTTGTTTCGCCTTCCATTTTAAAAGTTCTCTGTATCTCGATCGTCACTTGTTCATAACGATATATTAACGTGATTGCCGGAATAATATTATTGGATCTACAATTTAAAAGAAATAATTTTCGGTTACTTATCTCGATAATCGTTGACTTTGTCAATAGTTTGAGGATTTTCATGTTCTCAAGGCCAAATGTGTTTGTCACCGATTCAATTGATCGAACCAGGGCGCAGATAACATTAATATATCGTTATCAGAGTTTAGTTTGATGCATTCTACATTTCCCGATAAACAGGCATGACGAAGGCATAACAGGGAAGGAAAAGAGAACGAACGATCATCTCGCGTCACGGCCGACTCCGATCGAAGAGCGGTGCGGCTGGTTATATAATAACGAGTATGTCAGGTTGGTTTGGGCCGCAGGTGATCATCAGGCGATAATAGTATTAATACATCATCGCCGTGAATACTATGCCTGAGCGCTCTCTGATTGCGGGCGGCTGCCGCGGCAGCAATATGCGTTTTATCAACGGGAACCAGGCCGATAAATAAACGGCGTATGGAAGGATGGCCGGCGTCGCGCGTCGATCGAAAGATTAAGATATTACATCCAGCGACAGAGCACGATCGTCGCTGATTCATCTATACAAAAATAACCAACTCGACGATCTCATCCGCGATACACGGCGGCGCACTCTGTGCATGCAAATGGAATTCCAGGTTCCTTTAATCGCTTTCGATGCAGCGCCCGCTCTGTCCCTGGTCTGCAGCACGCTAATGATTTTTACGTAATGTAATTAACGGTCGGCCGTTACGTCGTTACTTCGTACGTGTGTCCAGCTCGATATTCAATTGGACGGATTTGTGTAATCGGCGACTTTAATTGACACGTCGGATTGGCAGCAATAATGCCAGCCGCGCGTACATGGAACCCATCCTCGTCGCGAAAATATTCGACGGACGTAGCTATAACCGGCTTATAAAATTGTCATTATCGCGGGTTACGTTATGACAACGCAGCGTCCAGATGGATTTCATACTGTTGGACGATTAACTGTCGAAATAGAAGACCGGGATTATGAGATATTATCTGTCTCCAATCGTTTTGTTACCCGAAAAACTCCAGCACCGCAGCTTCTATAAAAAGCTCGCGGAATCGCTAATGTTTGACAGCGTTCTTATTGGCTTGTCTGCATAGCGCGCGTGTTATTTCTTTTTAGAGTCGTAGCGGACGATATTCTGTCTTCGAAAAACTTTCTGCTTTTTACGCGTCGAAGTTTCAAATTTATTTGATTGGTGAAGAACTGTGGAAACAAATGGACTGAAAAATTAATCTTTATTCTTTGATATGCGGGAGGATAATTATGCCTCATTAACAAATAGCTTTCTTTGATGTGGAAACCACGTGCGTTAGAGGGGAGGTCTGAGTTCGCCGACTGACAGTACATAGTAAACTGGGAGCGGGATGGACAAAACTTCAAATGTTCGGGGGTATAAATATTTTTATAAATGAACTTCGGGAAATCAACATTAAATTTACTCTTTGTAGAAATTGTTTGATCAAAGAAATGCCACCTGAAATTCGCGTTCTTGTTCGATTATTTTCTCTAGGACGAAACGAGTTTTTAAGGATGTTTTGGAGCTATATAAAAACGCGACGAGGTTTCAAATTTATTTCATTGGTGGAGAACTGTGAAAACAAATGGACTGAAAAATTAATCTATATTCTTTGACCGATGAAAATCAATTTCTGTTTCACTACAGTTTGTTACGATTCAGGTTTTACTTCTATTTTGCACAAAGATCCGCTGTCTACGTACAAGGCAAGAATTTACCAACGTTGAGAAGGATGAACCGAGATGATCCGCGGTGTAGTTAGTATCCAGTAGAGAGGACGATACAACACAGTCTTTTGATCTTGTTCGCGTCCCGATTGTGAAAAGGAATTTTTTAGCAACGATCTTTAGAGTGAACGACTTGGAGGAACGTTGTCCAGAATTTAGTAAACGCTCTATATATTCGAGCGAGAATGCGCCGCGGTTATCGCGGTCAGAGGAGCAGTATCGTATTTGATACCGAAGAACTCGAGTAGACCAGCAAAACTTGTCGCTGGGCTCCGATATCTCGTGGCGAGGATCGAGATTCCGTAGCCAGTCTTTCGTGACGTCTCCTTCTCTATCTATCCCAGCCGTGACGATTCTCTGTGCAAACATTTGAGCAGAAAGCTGTTGCCAGTCAAACACGATTTCCCGTTGCTTACTTTCTATACAAACTACTTTTATTCATTTCAGTTTTCAGCATAACCGTGCAATCATTAACCCTTTGCACTCCTAATTATTTTTCAATTTTACTGTCAACAACTCCCCACTATTTCCAGTGTTTCATTTGAAATTTACTGTGAACAGACTATACAAACTACTTTTATTAATTCAAGTTTTCAGCAATACCGTGCAATCATTAACCCGTTGCATTTTATTTTACTGTCCCCTCTATTTCCAGTGTTCCATTTGAAATTTACTCTGAACAGACTATACAAACTGCTTTTATTCATTCAAGTTTTCAGCAATACCGTGCAATCATTAAACCTTTGCACTCCTAATTATTTTTCAATTTTACTGTCAACAACTCCCCACTATTTCCAGTGTTCCATTTGAAATTTACTCTGAATAGACTATACAAACTGCTTTTATTAATTCAAGTTTTCAGCAATACCGTGCAATCATTAACCCTGTGCACTTCTAATTATTTTTCAATTTTACTGTCAACAACTCCCCACTATGTCCAGTGTTTCATTTGAAATTTACTCTGAACAGACTATACAAACTACTTTTATTCATTCAAGTTTTCAGCAATACCATGAAATCATTAACCCTGTGCACTCCTAATTATTTTTCAATTTTACTGTCAACATCTCCCCACTATTTCCAGTGTTTCATTTGAAATTTACTCTGAACAAACTATACATACTGCTTTTATTCATTCAAGTTTTCAGCAATACCGTGCAATTATTAACCCTTTGCATTTTATTTTACTGTCCCCACTATTTCCAGTGTTTCATTTAAAATTTACTCTGAACAAACTATACAAACTGCTTTTATTCATTCAAGTTTTCAGCAATACCGTGCAATCATTAACCCTTTGCACTCCTAATTATTTATCAATTTTACTGTCAACAACTCCCCACTATTTCCAGTGTTCCATTTGAAATTTACTCTGAATAGACTATACAAACTGCTTTTATTAATTCAAGTTTTCAGCAATACCGTGAAATCATTAACCCTTTGAACTCCTAATTATTTTTCAATTTTACTGTCAACAACTCCTCACTATTTCCAGTGTTTCGTTTGAAATTTACTCTGAACAAAAAGTTCTTTGTATAACTCGAACTGTGTTGTCCTGAACTGAACTAAATTTGTCCCGTTTGACTGTTATCACTGTCAATAGATGTAATGCGGATCACTACCACCTTGCTGCTTCCCTTGCACGAATTGGGTTTATTGATAACCCAGACTGCAGTTGCGGTCAGGGAGATGAAACCCTGAATCATGTTCTCTGGTAGTGCAATTTATATGATGCTTAAGGATTGGTGCTTTTAAAAAAACTCTACAGGTTAGGTTTTCAGTTGCCTCTGGACGTCTCTGTGTTCTTGGTTGGGACAGATATTAGGGCTTGCCATTGTATTGTATCATTTCTGAATGACTGTGATCTGCGTGTGTGAGAGCTTTTCAAAAGGAATAATGTTAATTTGTATACCATTATGTTTGATTTGTTAATATTGCTAAATGAATATGCAAAAGTTGTAATAAATCTTTTCTAACATTTTTTTCAATAAAAAAAAAATGATGACCGGCTTAATCGTGTGAACTTGCAGGCATGTTAACGCATTTCAAGTGGACAACTTATGTTACTTCTTATCGATAGTTTACCCATTTTTATGTTTATGCTTACAATAATTAGAACTTCCTTGCCTGTTTTCATTTTCTAAGGATGATTTGTCTACATTGTATGTCTACATTTGCATAAAACCTTAACACTGAATCTACCGAGCCTTAAAAGTAACTGGTACATGCTCCCTTAAAAAAATGACAAGATTCATTTCATTTAGACTTTGTGCGGCTATTGTCATGTGTGCTCTAACTAAAGATATTTATACAATCAATTCTTATAAAATCATTTCTATTACCTCAATAATTGTAAAATAATAAACTGAAACGAAAGAATAAACTTATATTAAGCAAGAAGAAAGGAATACATACTATTGATGTTTAATGGATTTTATTTAAATACTATTACAAATTGATGGAGCCATGGTAAAACATAGTCTACCATGTCAAGTTCAAGTTCATCAGCACGAGTAGCCGACAAAAATGCGGGGAACGTGTCCGTATCGTTAAGAAAATCGTCTGGCCCATTTTCCCCCATCATCCCTCGTCGTAACGCCACTCCGTCCGAAACACTCGGATTGTGTTTTCTCTCCCCATGTCGGTGGTACAATAGCGTGACGCCGTTTGGCATTGTGAACGGGGGGATAATTATGCCTCATTAACAAATAGCTTTCTTTGATGTGGAAACCACGTGTGTTAGAGGGGAGGTCTGAGTTCGCCGACTGACAGTAGTAAACTGGGAGCGGGATGGAAGTAAGTCGGGGATACACAATGCGGCTAATAAGTGACGAAACTTCAAATGTTCGGGGGTTTAAATATTTTTATAAATAAACTTCGAGAAATCAACAGTAAATTTAATCTTCGTAGAAATTGTTTGATCAAAGAAATGCCACCTGAAATTCGCGTTCTTGTTCGATTATTTTCTCTAGAACGAAACGAGTTTTTAAGGATGTTCTAGAGCTATATAAAAACGCAACCAAATATTTGAAAATTTGACAAGATATAATTCTTACTAAATTAATGCAATTACCAAAGTTTACCAATTACCAAGATTCACTACACCGTTTAATATTTATACATTTTAACACGTCTTCTTATGGAGAATTCATAAAATTCCACTTCAACCCCTATGTAACCATGAAAAAACGCAACTAGAAACTCCAGTTTTTTTATATATAGTAAAAATTATGCATTTAATTATGTTCAAAATTTATTAGGGTACACTAAACAGTTACAGAGCAAAAAATTATAAACTGTTACAAAACTTCAAAATTATCGTGTTGTCATCTCACTAGCATGAAAATGCGACAATACTGTAAACCACTGAATATAGCTGTACAATTATCCACAAAATTCATTTACAATTGTTTATAATATGAAGACAATTTGATTGAAAAATAAATATAACATGAAATTCACTAATTATACGAAAGCTTTTTAACTCAATCTATTTTTTTAATGCAAAATATACTCGTAAATGGCTTTCATTGCCAATATATTGATGGATTTCGAATTTCTTGTACTATTGTCTCCCATTGTACCTCCAGAACATCCTTGAAACTTCAGGGTGACTTTAATTGTTTTGAAATTTTTGTAGACGTGTAAATACTAACTGCTTTCGTAAACGCAAATAAAATTGTTGGGCGCGATAAAATCGAAGGGTAAATCATTTTCAGATTTCAACCATTCTATAAGTGTGTATACTGTCGTTCGAATGTATGTGGATCCTTAATTTGCAAAATAGCTATTGTTGTATCATAGATCGAACCTGTGCGCCGAAACCAACACACATTCATTACAAATAATTTTCGTGTGAAAAGCACAGAGGGGTTGAACTTCGATGTCCACCCAAACTCGAGGAATTGTACACTAAAATTCATACATGATTCACACGTGATTTTTTAATTTCAAATTTTGCTTCACGAACTAAACTAGTTCACTTATTCCTTAAATTAATATGCAGTCCATCTAAAAGAAAATTCGATTTTCGGGGTAATTACAATAACTTCCCTATGAATCGGGAAGTTAAAAATATGGCATTCGCCTATGTTCAGTCACTTTTCTGACAAATTACAACTGCACGTTCTCTCGCCTCGAGTAACCCACTACGACCAGTTCAACGGCATAACGACGAATCCACAGAGATCCGAATGTGTCAACTTCATCGCGCATCAACATATCGCTGTTTGGCATCAGAGCGTTTGCGAGAGCTAACACAGATCAAAGAAAGCCGTGCAACTTTAAGCTAGTTACACGCAAAGGTTTGCAATTACAGTGCACCATAAACTGGATGGGACTCGCAGGTCCGTTTAATCGACAGTCTCGGAGCGCATTAGACGCGCCCTGTATAAAATGCAGGGGCGAAGAGAGATGGAGAGAGAGAAAAAAAGGATCTCGTGTAAACGGGACGGAGTGAAAGAAACGTTCGGAAGAGGATGAGGCGACAGAGGGCCGAGGAGAAGAGAAGGGGATGAAGGATGACAAAGGAAGAGGGGACGGCAGAGTGTCGACGTTGCGGTGTAAAAAGAACTCGATCGATATTTCGTGCACTGCCGGCGGAGAATGCTGTTGGCGCAACCCTCCGCGAGAAAGCGAGCGAGCGAGCGAGTAAACGAGCGAGCGAGATGGCTCGCTCTTACGCTCACGCTCGCAACGGGCTTTTCGTTTTTAAAGGGAGCGAAACGCACGCGAAAGAACCACATCCGACGACGAGACACCGGAGCCGCGCGAACCCGAGACAACCCGAACTTTGCCACCACAAGATCGCTGTGAATGTATGCAGGCGCGTGTGTGTGCAGGCGAGTTGATGGTGGGTGGCGGGAAGAACGGCACGATAAAGATTGGAAACCAAATAGACGGCTGGGATATTTGCGTTTCCCAGCGTTTTCTTCTCTTCTCGCGGAACCGGAACGGTGGCTTCCTCGTACCCCCTCCTCCCCCTTCTCTTCAGCCACCACAAAGGTATTATTTGGGAATTGAATATGCAGTTTGTAAATCGGTTTCGGAAACGGAAGGGCGCCGGCCGGGCCTCTCGACCGCCAGGAAGGAAATCTTGCGCGGTAACCAGCTCTATGAAATATGAATTCGCGCGGGGATGATATTGACTCTTGACTTCGTCGGATCTCGAACCGTTCTCTTTTTTTCCGAAAGAATAACTGATGTCCTCTTATCGATTTATTATTCCATTCTGTCGCCTTACTTCAGTTGTCTCGTTCGTTTCCCGTTGCAACCACTCCAGCGTCGCTCGGAAACTTGGATCCTATACCATTTACCGTGCACAATTTTTCATCTTGCAATACAGACCAAGATTTTTGCCACGGTGTATATCAACCTTCCGTGGGCAGCCTGGGTCGCTTATATCCGGAGCGAAATTTTATTCTTGAATTTCTTTCTTTGTGGTATCTATTTTTTCCATTAAATATTCCATATTCCAGCGATTATGCATGCATCAAAGTAACTTCGATACGTACTCCAGAAGTTTTTTTTTAGATTTTTGAAACCATAGAACAGTGAACGCATTAGTCATGAACATAAACTTCGTGATTAGAAACTGTTTCCAGATTTGTTATTTCGCAATTATTGAAACTATAAAGATGCTTCTGTGGTAAGTGATTAAATAGATATATTTAGTAAAAGATTTTTTCAAACAAAAATTTTAACGTGTTATTTTTGTAAGGCAACATGTATCGACTACTTGGAAAGCTCGGTAGGGTTAGCGTAGACTACAGAATTTCAAAATTTTTGGTTATTAGTTGGAATGAGGCGACCTCGATTTCAATGACCTTGAATTATGTCGTCAAGGTTATTAGATTTTTAGATAGTCGAAAACAACTACGAAGGTCATTGAAACAAAAATTTACCGAACATTGTTTACACAATAGATGTACGATGATTTCGGCCCACAGGTTCGATCAATAATAAAAATTTATTTAATAACAATTTTGCAAATTAAGACCTCAACGATTTTTGCGTCTGCAACAAAATGTAACTTTATAATAATAACTGTGATTTAAAAATATGTTTTTAACTGGAAAAAAAAATTATTTTTCTCACTTTTTATATAAGATTAAACGTAAATTTTATGTAAGATGTACTGTTTCCATGCTGGTAGACACTGGACTGATCCTTGTTGAAGCTTACATCGTAAACAGCAAATATTTTCAATACTGAAATAATTCAAACACAATATAATTCGTCTCGATCACTAGACCAAACAGCATTGTACCTCAACAGTGTTGTGGTAGTAAACAGGAATTAACATTCAAATATAATTTAAAAAAAGACACGCAAATAAATCAGAATCAAAATTTTAGTAATTACTATATAAAGAAAATTATTGTTGTTTACACACCTCGGACTTCTAAAGTATTGTAAAAAATTATTTTTTTTTTATTAACTCCCTCAAACTCTACAATTTGTCCTTAGAAGACATTCGGTAGATTATTTTAACAAGATAAGTAAATTTAGCCCGTAGATATTTTCCCAGTGGAAGATATCTTTTTAAAGAACACGACATTAATCCTTGTGTAGAAGATCAATTGGGTGCTTCCTGCGTAGTCTTCTAGGCAAGTTTTCTGAGTAGAGCTTCTTTGCTGCGTTGTTTGGATGTGATTTCCCAGTCTGAGTTGGTATTTGTTGCATAGACGGTTTATCTCCTCTTCCACGGAATTGACCTTGAGGTCCTTGCGTATTTGCTCATTTCTTACGTACCACGGTGCATTTACAATGGTTCTAAGGATAATGGATTGTAGTGCTTCAAGTTTGGATATGTGGCTTCTTGCAGCGTAAAAAATTGTAGTTTTGATCTCCAAACTCGTTGGCCATGGATAAGATATTATCCATACTCGGTCAATTTTATAATTTTGTAACAATATATTTCTTTCGGAAACTAAATATTTTTTATTAGATCTTCATTAGAATCGGCAAGCATTTGTTGGGTATTTCTTTAATGATGCGTTTCAAATTGACAGCTTGTTTGTAAGATCACGTTACAAACAATTTGAGATGCCCTGATACCCTATACTAACTATCGCATTAACACGTATCACTGCTACGTTGCTTGATATATGGAACGTGTACAATACTAATACATCAGTTTATCCATCTTCACACCTGCATATTACTATATTGAATGGTTAAGTCTTTCCCTCATAGATTGAACATCAAATTGGAGGTTATAGTTGATGTTCTCTTATACAGTGTCGTGCCAATTAATTGCAGTTGTGTTGAAATACCAATAGAGAAGAGGAAGGCAATCGATGATTCACAATGTACAATTCGCTCGTAATGGCCACTACGATTACCACAAGCACAAATCATACACTTCCTAATGATGTGCCTAGCATTTTCTTGCGTGAGTTTCCCCCGTTCCGCCGAGATTTCACCTGGTCCATATTTCACGTTGCTCGGCGTTGTTAATACAAAAACGTTCCTGTTGCGAAAGAAATCGCCTCTCTCGAGGAAAACGATAAATTACGCGCAACAATTTCCTGCTGCGCTGTAGGAGGATACAGATTTTCTTATAACATGGAACCGTCTCGGAAGCGGACGGAGGACACAAATATGATGAGTAGATGGAAGATATTTTATAAATATTATTTGCACATTCATACCATTTTCTGACACATAGCGTTCAGTAGAATAAAGATTTCAAATAAATTTTGCGTGTTATGTCCACAGTACCTAAGGAATAAAATTGGAAATACAATATGTATTGGTAGGTGTAGTAGTACATTATATCATCGACATTGATGTAATGTACTTGCGCAGTGTAAAATACAGTGTTTTTTTTTATAATTAATAATTTTTACAATTTCCCTAAACACATGTTAAAAGTTGACATCTCCAAACATTGGATGTAAAACTGGTTCTAATTATTAGTGAGAAACTGAACACAACCTTGTTATTATTTTCATACAGATTCTATTTATAAGATTTCATATTCTTATTGTCACTCTTTAATGAAGCCTTTATGAACTTTTATGACTTTGTCTCTAGAACACACTGGCTATAAACGTCAAGAGTCTCACTCTCTCTCTCTCTCTCTCTCTCTCTCTCTCTCTCTCTCTCTCTCTCTCTTCGGTATAATTTTTATAAAAATAAGAACTACGTTTACTCTATCTTAATAGGTTTAGATAGTGTTGTTTTATTAAAATAAATTAAAACGTGAAATGGAAAACGAAGCAAAACTAGCTCAGTGTTCAACAGGGTTACCCTTTGCACTTCTTTGTCCAGTGTGACTCGACATCAGAGAAACAAAAATATACATAAAACGAGTTTTTATATGTATTTGGTTCTTCCTTTATCTATTCATCTTATTCTTTTATTTATTTAATGTTTTAAACCAGATGTGGTTTATTTAGCATATTCGGTACATGAGTCCATTAGCGTATAACATGTTGTCTTAATGCGCCTCTCAACTTAACTTAACTTAATATTAATTTATAATTCAAAAGGTTAATTCAATGAAATTAAATTTTTAGTGCGCAACGCTTAAAAAAATCGAAAATAATTAGCACACCTTTGATGTCTGGACCGCATAGGAAGCATCCTATACAAGTCGGGAGACAGTACTTGTGTCGAAATAGAGTAGAAAGTAGTGTACCACGTTCGTCTTCATATTTTGGGCATTGCCATATAACGTGATCGAGATCTTGAGCATCCGCTTCAAACTCACAAGTGCTGTGTCTAATAAATTTTACTCTGGCTAGCGACGCGTTTAAATTATAATGGTTGGAGCGGCATCTATTGACAAAAGTAACAAAGTTTCTAGGAAGCCCACGTCCGTGGAACTATGTTTCACCATGATCTTTATGAAAGAGTTGTACATACTCTTTACCCTTAAATATACCCTGCTCTCTGATTAATAGTCCAGTCAGCAGGTCGAAAAAAGGGCGTCTATCTGAAATGTATTCAGAACTTAATGAAATTTTGACACGTCATTTAGGGGTACTCTGGGATGTCGAATCTGAGTTTTCGACCTCGAGGACCCTGTGCTAACTTGGTGAGGGGGAAAAAACCACGATTTTTATTACCTTTTTTTGGTTTTTCGCCTATTACTCAAAAACTATGGGTCCTAAGAAGTTTTTGTTTTCTTTTTTGGAAAGAGCATTAAATTTCTTTCAAATTTCACCTTCAAACTTTGAACGCCTGCCTCTTGGTGCCTATTGGGCCGAAAAATACGTTTGAACAGTGAAATTTGAAGGAAATTTAATGCTCTTTCCAAAAATGAAAACAAAAAGTTCTTAGGGCCCATAGTTTTTGAGTAATAAGCGAGAAACCAAAACAAGGTAATAAAAATCGTGGTTTTTACCCCCTCCCCAAGTTAGCACAGGGTCCTCGAGGTCGAAAACTCAGATACGACACCCCAGAGTACCCCTAAATGACGTGTCAAAATTTCATTGAGTTCGGAATACTTTCCAGGTAAAAGTACCTGGCGACTGGACTATAAATTGTTAGTGGAGTTCCGTGAATGGATTTTGAAGTCGCTGAGAAAGTCGGTAAACGGGGTTTTGATATTCATTGTGGGTCACCTTATTCTTTAATAAAAAACAAGTATAGGTAAGTTCCACTAATATACATTACAACAAAGTTTGAGTGAACAATATTTCATATAATTACGAAACAAAATTGTTTAAAATAAGTAGCAGTCAAGGAACTGTGATTTCAAGTAAATTTCAATTTAGACATTTGAAATGGTATGGAGGTGTTGGCAAGTTGGCAGTTGTTTGCTCGCAGCAGTGTTCATAAAGCTAGTGTCCAAAATATGCATACACTGGTTGATAATCGATTCGGCTATAATTAGTACGTAGTACGTTATCAAGGCGATTGTTCCTCGATCGGTGGAAATTTCGGTGACAATAGACCGCAGCTCGTTGAACCATCGACAGGCCTGCGCCTGTTTTTACGTAACCGCTTCCACAATCCGTGTCTCGTAATAAAAGAAACCGCTAGGAACATTGTGCCTCCATTCTCGTGCGGATAATTCTATTATTCTGACGGCCGAGCGATCGAAAACAATTTGTCCGGTTCGACGAGTCACGCATGACACCGTGCACGATCACGTAACCGAAGGATAGTTCGCTACGTTGATTGGTGTTCTCGCTACGTTAATTCCGTTCCAACGTATAGCATGCACACGCGTTGAAAGCGATCGTGGACAGGTTCTTTTTCTTTCGCGCATCCGTTCGTGGTTTAATGGCTCTTATTACGCGAGACAGCCATAAATTATTCATCGGTAGTTACGCTGTCAATTGCAAGACGTCTAGACGACGAACGGTAATAGGTGGCCGTGCCCTTCAGACAGGATGTCCATATAGTTGTTCCGATGGAGGTAGTGATTTTATATCGATCCAAAAAAGGAGATGCCGGGAACAAGATTACAGCGATCTTACTATCCATTATTGCATAACGTTAATGACCTTTTTACTGCACCTATTATTTTCGTGGACGACTGTCGTATTTATGCTCCGATGTGAAGGTTGCTCAAGGGAATTACGAGTCTTCGTTCTTCATTTGTAGATTCGTTTCAACGTACTAATAAGTAGAGAACGGATTTCATGCATTTATGACAATGAAAACATTAGAAGGATTTTAAAAAACATTAGAACGACTTTAAAATACTGTTACATTCTATTTAAGAAAACGAGGTTTACCTTGATATGATTCACTCGATACCATTTAAGCCTCCACTGATTGTGAAATATCTTTTGCTACGAGTAACAATAGCGAGAAAATCAAGATGTCATAATTGGGTAAGACACCCTGTACACTATTTGTCGTTCAACCTATGAAACATCATAAGAAAGAAAATAAACTGCTGTGTCACTCTAGTCTGTTGCAATTCAGGTACCAAATTTTTATTTTGCTTAACGATCCCCTGTCTGTTAATAATCCATAAAATGCTTATACATAGTGTTATATCATTACAAATTAAGGATAATATTAACCCTTTGCACTTCAGCCTAGTGACTCATATAATACACCAACAATTCCAGCACTATTTAGTTACAAGTGAGTGTGTATATGTATGTACAGTGGCGTGCAATAATATTCGGCCGCTCTAAAAAAGACGATAACATTTTCAATATTGTACTATACTATTTGATTTTTTTTGGAAAGCTAGAGCAATTAATTTGCCACAGGATGCGAAAAAAATTTTGTCAAAAATTGCAATTCATCGGAATTATAGCAAAAATACTAAAAGTTGCATTTTACAACTTTTTTATCTGGGCCCATATTGAAAATTTTTAAAATGCGTTTTGTAGATCTGTGAGAATTGTATGCACTGTGAAAGTTTCATCGAAATCGGTTGATGAAATTGATCATTGAAAGATGTAAGAATCCTTGAATTTATTGCAGCTAAAGGCCGAAAATCGTGAAAATCTGCAATTTTTACCATCTTTAAACGTTTATAGCTCATTGCAACGTCGACCAATTTTGACAAAATTTTCAGAATATGTTTAATTGACACAGGTCTATAAAACGTATTTTTTAAATTTTCAATATGGGCCCAGATAAAAAAGTTGTAAAATGCAACTTTTAGTATTCTTGCTACAATTCCGATCAATTGCAATTTTTGACAAAATTTTTTTTCGCATCCTGTGGCAAATTAATTGCTCCAGCTTCCCAAAAAAATTAAAATAGTATAGTACAATATTAAAAAAGTTATCATCTTTTTTAGAGCGGCCGATAATTATTGCACGCCACTGTATATAACAAGAAAATACAGTTGCTATAATAAAACAAAATATTTATTCCTTAACTACATTATACAGGATGTTTCAAAATTCCTTCAACATCCAGAAATGGGAGGTTGCTGAGACCATTTGAAGCGATATTTTCCTGTGTAAAAATAGAGTACGCTGCTTTGTTTAGGAGTTATTAACGAAAAACCAGGACCAATCACAGTGCGTCTACAGCGGATTGATTCTGGCTCGACCAACGGCAACACCGCGCTAAGTGGGACCTGTCCTAATGTCGATCTCTGTTCGCTATAGCTGCGCTCTGATTGGTCCGTATTTTTCGTTAATAACTTCTAAACAAAGCCGCGGGCGACATTTTTGCAAAGAGAAATGTTTCTGCAAATGATCTAACGAACCTCCCATTTCTGGATGCTGAAGGAATTTTGGGACACCCTGTATAAAGCAAGTTTAAAATTACAAATTTTAATTAAAATTAAAAATTAAAATTACAAATCTTCAACAAAATGAAAATTTTATGTTTAAAGTTCATATTTCAGATGTCGCGTTACGGCGACAACGGAGTGTGAAGGGTTAAAATAAAATACAATGGAAGCATGATACCTCGGTAATCGGAACAATAACTCTAAACAGTATCCCGATCAGCTTAGAGTGGTTACCTATTATTCTTGCACAACCAGAATTGTTGCAGAAATTTTCGGTCCTGTTGCGTGAAACCAGTGAGGTTTTGCTGAAATTAAAATTGTCCGTCGATTACGAAGTAGATTTTCGTTTACCCTTTCGTTTTACCGCGATGGAATCGCTCGGCCAGTGGAGCGGCAGGAATCCATCCTTACGCAAGCAGGCAGTTTGACGCATAATGCCAGACCGTTTCCGTTTTCGCGAGTAGACACCGATGTGTCAGACATTTTTCACCTTTCCCTCGGAACGGGTACGGGTCCCACGCCATTGTCGCCGGAACAAACGATCGTCTTCATCCGTGCGGCGCGGCGCTTCACCGTTTCGCGAGCAGACTCCTTTTTATTTATCCCGGAACAAACGGTCGGCAGACAGCTGACGTAGGAGGACAAAGACGCCGGACAACTTTACTCGTTCCGCATAAAAGGGAGACACGGATCGGCGCGGCGGAGCGCGACTTGTTTTGCCCTTCGCCCTTGTCCAGGCCTCCCGCTGCGACACTGGACAACGCAGCCAGATAAGAAGAGGAATCCGAGCATAAAGAGACCGTTGCGCGAAAATGTCACTGAAATTGTCCTCGTTCTCGGCTTATTGATTCGCTGCTCACAGAGCTTTGCCCTCCGATTCCCTCCTGCTTCTGACAGCCGTGAAAAATGTCATCTAAATATCTAACCACCAGTAGATACTTTAAGGCTAACCCTTGGGCTCTTTCCATCTCTCTAACTAATCTTTTTGAAGTCGGGCAACACTTTTGCTTATATGCAAAATTTGTGTAACACCAAAATTAAAGATACAGAATACAAACGAACAAATTCCGCGTAGAAATAAATATATTATTAAATATATGTCGTGGCAGGCCGACCCCTTGTTCGATTCGACATTTCAAAATGCGTCAACGAGCTCACGGGTGCCGTAGAATTTATCACGTCTTGTCTCGTCAAAATCTAGTTAATTCTGTCTATATCAAAAGACTACTCTCTTGACAACGCAAATCAATCAATATCTCATTGATATTGCCCTGTTTTCATATACACTGTAACCATCAGGAACGTGTCCATTCTACCACCCGTGGTCACGTTCAACAAGGACCTAAACTATTTTCCTAAAGGACCTTGTCTCGCATTTCTTCAAAAATAAAACAAACGTAACAGTAACACAAATTTATAAATTACAATCAATAAAACAAACGACATTAATAATAATAATACAAATTTTCAAATCATTGCCTATGTCAGCACGCCCCGACATATATTTAATATATTTCGCGGAACACTGGTTATGAACCACTGCTGTAACGCCTTATACTCCACCGGCCAGAAGTACTGGGTGTCCCAAAATTCCTCCGACACCCGAAAATGGGAGATTCCTCGGGTCATTTGAAGCGACATTTTCCTTTACAAAAATGGCGTCCGCGGCTTTGTTTATGAGTTATTAACGAAAAACACGGACCAATCAGAGCGCGACCTAGACGCGAGTTAGCACAGTCGGCCCGACGCGCCCAAGTGTCAATTGGCCGAACGTGTCATCGCATGTCTAGATTGCGCTCTGATTGGTCCGTGTTTTTCGTTAATAACTCATAAACAAAGCCGCGGACGCCATTTTTGTAAAGAAAAATGACCCGAGGAACCTCCCATTTTCGGGTGTTGGAGGAATTTTGGGACACCCTGTATACACCTAGCAAATTCAAATGAATCAAAAACTTGAATGTCTTACGGTACGGGTGACAAGTTTGTCGATATTTCTTTGGGTAATCATTTGGAAAATAATGGTGGAGGATATACAGGGTGAGTCCGCAGAAACAGAACACCTGAATAACGCGGTTGCTATTTGTGTCAGGAAGAGATGCATCAGATGAACTTGCATGGTTTCGGGGAGGGGGCATTAAGCTAATGTTTGTAGCTTTTTTGTAGGTGGACGCGTAAAGGACATATGAAGGTCAACTTCATTTTTTTTAAATAGAATGAGGTATTTTTTAATACATCAATCGATGCAGGTGGACATTCGTCATAAAATGAACTAACCTATGTATGTCGAAAAGTTAGTACTTCAGGAGATATTTCAATTTAAATAACTCTGAAATACCATTACTGTCGTACTAAGACGTTACATTAGTAACTAAACGACTTAGTATGACTGTCATGGTATTTCAGAGTTTTTTTAAATTGAAACATATCCTGAACTACTAACTTTTCGACATACATAGGTTAGTACTTTTTTATAACGAATGTCCAGCTGCATCAATTGATGTATTAAAAAATACGTCATTCCATTTAAAAAAAATGAAGTTGACCTTCATATGTCCTTTACGCGTCCACCTACAACAAAGCTACAAACATCAGATTAATGGATACATCTCTTTCTAACACCAATAGCATCCGCGTTATTCAAGTGTTCTGCGGACTCACCCTGTATTATCCTATTTGGGTACATGTTACTCGAAATAACTTACTTTGTTTGAACGGCCGAATATTTTTTTCGAAATTATCTCGTTATTTGAATTTCTAATGAACTTCAACTAATTTAATTTACATGACGCTTTTGAGTTATTCGCTTCTTCTCGCTATAGCTAATGCGATTACAGTGAGCAGTGAACATAATTCTGTGGTTATTCCATGACAGTTGGTTTCTACTTTTTCCTCGTTTGTTGATTTACATTCTTCCTGTCCGTAGTGAAAGGTAGAGTTATTTAAAAAGAAAAATATCCGTGCTATTTTTAATTAAATGTTCTTGAAAACTATAGTGAAGTATATGAAATTCTACATTCATAGATTAGACAATCTTCACATACATTAGTTTAGAAAATAACTCACGATATAATGAGTTACCAAGACTTTTGTTAATTCCATAGTAGTGTAAGAATGTTTATACCACCGTGTGGTTGACTGATTGTTTTACTCATATGTTTATCTGTTATTGATTTATGCTGTTATATATAATTTTATTGATTTATATGTTGCGTCAGCGTTTTGTTAACAAATGTATGTTACCATGAGATTTCGTTAAATAAACAGTTCCTGATGAGCGAGCGACCGATAAAGAAGTGTCACGCCGCGCCGTGTCGAGCCTCCTTACAGTAGGGTGACATATTTTCATAACCAACGAATGGATTCGAAATCTGTTCTTCTAATCAATTGTCCCTTTTTTAAATTTTAGGAAGACGATCACACAGCATGATACATTCCTGACGTTGCTCTGATTAAAACGAGTCCAAACACGACACAATTCGGACCACAACTGTTCTAGTACAGACCAGTTCGCATAATCGAAGCTTCATTATTCCGTGGAATACACAGTCAAACACGATCCGAATGGTATCGTGCTTGTGCTCGTCTTAACCAGAAAAACGTGACGGATATATTAGTATATGTTTCATAAATATTATGACAATTCAAGAAAAGCATATCAAATGTTACAAAACTCAAGGATGACCATAATCAATGGAAATAGTGCCTTCCGGGCGCTCCGAAATTTCCCGTAATCGTTAAGACATCCACAATATTGAAGCACGCGATTTAAAGCTTAACTCGTAGAGTACAATGGCGGTGCGATTCCATCCGTAGCATAGTGCCCGACGATGGCCGCGAAATTACATCGTTATCGAGACCTCTTATTGCCAGAATGGGAATTACTTTGCCACGAAACCTGTTCCCTTTATCTAGAATCTCTTTTTAATCTATCTTGAGCGGATTTCGATCGTCGCTTGTCAAGTGCATTGTCACCCCACGATAACTTCCCTTAGTTCATCTCTACGCTGGAACAAAAAACTAACAAGGAGAGTGCAAGGCCTTCGGGTCACCGATTTAGTTGAGATTTTATACACATATAGATCTCAATCTCCTATTTACG
The DNA here is from genome assembly GCA_963971365.1 of Lasioglossum villosulum. NCBI lineage: Eukaryota > Metazoa > Arthropoda > Insecta > Hymenoptera > Halictidae > Lasioglossum > Lasioglossum villosulum. The sequence goes on from OZ020499.1 coordinate 13,457,853, forward strand.
AATATATACTATTATAGGGGCAAACACTCAATAATTGTTGAGATATTCATAAACAAAGTTCTATTGCTTCTTAAATATGCTATTGTAGCGAAGGTATATAATGAATAATTTTCTGATGCAGTTGCAAATATAAAGTATGTAAATGTAGGATAAGAAAATATGGCATACGATAAATTTAATAATATTGTACTTACGTATTTTCAATTACAACAGTGGTACATGTCGTAAAAGCGTACGAAGTATAATATATAATGAATAATTTTCTGGTGCAGTTGCAAATATAAAGTATGCAAAATGTAGGATAAGAAAATATGGTATACGATAAATTTAATAATATTGTACTTACGTATTTTCAATTACAACAGTGGTACATGTCGTAAAAGCGTACGAAGTATAATATATAATGAATAATTTTCTGGTGCAGTTGCAAATATAAAGTATGCAAAATGTAGGATAAGAAAATATGGTATACGATAAATTTAATAATATTGTACTTACGTATGTTCAATTACAATAGTAGTACATGTCGTAAAAGCGTACGAAGTATAATATATAATGAATAATTTTCTGGTGCAGTTGCAAATATAAAGTATGCAAAATGTAGGATAAGAAAATATGGTATACGATAAATTTAATAATATTGTACTTACGTATTTTCAATTACAACAGTGGTACATGTCGTAAAAGCGTACGAAGTATAATATGCAGAAACAGCTTGCACATCGAATAAGTGCAGTATTATTGCATTGGCACTTGCTTCTTTGCACTACTATAGGAAAACAGATTTGATTAACATTTTGGAAATTTGTCTCTCTATTGTTAATCCAGCTGCATACCATGCATATTCCAGCATACATTGAAAAATTGGTGCATATAATTGTTTGTGTATTAGAGAATGTAATTTAATTTCATCTTACCTAATTGCAATTTCTCTTCCTTGTTCTATTAAGTAAGTGCAATTCTGTATCTGTTCTAGAAAACTTTTTATCTGTCGGTAAAAATAAACATTGCATGGTTGAACAATTTTTCAACCTATGCTGGAATATGCATGGTATGTAAAACGTGAATCAAATCTGTTTTTTCATAGAAGTACAACGAAGCAAGTGCTAATGCAATAATACTGCACTTACTCGTTATGTAAGCTGTTTCTTCGCATACTTTTACGACATATTTTCTTGTCCTATATTCACTTGATTTCTTCTGTTTCCAGACGGGAGAGAGTGATATACTATTTTCTTAATTTCGTTTAATTTATTAAAACTTTTGCTTTTTATTTTGTAATAATTCTATAATCTATTATAAATAAATTAATGTTACACAGCGAATAGCTAATATAAATAAATAAGTAAAAAAAATGTTTTTCCCCGGACCAGGATCAAACACCAGGAAATTATTCATTATATACTTTCTCTACAATAGCATATTTAACATGCAATACAACTTTGTTTATAAATATCTCAACAATTATTGAGTGTTTGCCCCTATAATGGCATATATTCGTAATTGGGAGATCGAGATCTATATGTATACAAAATCTCAACTAACTTGCACTCTCCTTGTAAGCAATCGTTTTCACCAATAATACGACAATGATTTTCGTATATTTACTATACACGATGCTTTACCTAAATATTTCCTTTGATTGCGGTAATATAAAATATAAATACTTAACACTAAACCTACCGTGTCTCAAAAATAACTGGAACATACTCCCTTATGAGAATGACACGACTAATTTGATTTAGACTTTGTGCGGCATCTATTAAAGACATATATAAAATAATTTCTTATCAAATAATTGTTATTTTTTCAATAAGTGTAAAATAAAAGATCTGGAACGGTTATTTCGATCGGTGGTAATAGGTTTATTGGTAAAATCGAAAATAATTACAATCGCTATTCAAGTTGTTGTCTTGACTGCAACAGAATTAACTTAACCCTTTAGATTGTGTTAATTAAACCTTATATACAATTTGAATAATAATGTATCGAGGAATACAATCATTGTTACAATCGTTAACATTATTATAGTTTATGTATTTAATCATTTTGGGAGAGCTGAATAGAACTCGACATGCTTCGACAAATATGTTTTTTAACCAAACATTATGGTTGAGCGTCATGAATAGGCGAATAATTAGGATAGGCTGCGAACATTTTCAATGGCGCAAACAGTAAGGTATCATAATAATAAATCAATTGTTGCTATTATGTAGTACACATTTGGTAAGCTAATGATAATTAGTCGTTATTATTTATGTCGTAGAGCTAGATATAGATTTCGAGTTAGAATGCGGTGCATTATCAATATTAATAATAGATTGCCTATGAACGATAATTTGGCATAGCACGAGCAAATCTGCAAAATTGCGTCACGCTAATTGTCAGGAGGGGTAGCTTGGCTCGTGTGTTCATCGATCCCGCCAAAAAATCATCAGGAAACGTTGTTTCTCAAGTATGTACAAGAGTACGAGTATAAAAGAGAGAAATCTAATACGCCGTGCGCATACACAGTCGAAGATACTTGTGAACAGCATCTCGCACGTATTGCGACGCCCGCAGATACTCGAGATACCCGGTTTCTTCAGTGAAAAGGGAAAAAGAGTCGTCGCGAGGTGCCCTTCTTCCTCCCATTTTACGGGTTTCTGCGTTCGCACGGATATTAATCGCGAGATAGGCGACCGCGAGCAAACGACGCGACGCGCCGCTACGGAGAGGTTCGCGAGCCCCGTCAGTATTTTTCCCAATCGAGAGTTAAAAGGGTTTTCGCTCGCCCGAGCAGACCGCGCGCGCACGGTTTGGCCTTCGGTATTAATTCGACAAGCAAAGCGCCGCGTCGTAATCCCCCGCGCTTACACGCCCACGCATACAGAGGTAAAGGCAGTGTCACCAGACCGGGGAAATTGAGGGGAATACAGCTACCCCCTCCCCGTTGTTACCGGATCAGTCACGTGGCAGTGTAACGCACGAACGAGAGAGACCGAACGCGTCACGTGACCGGTCCGTGGCGGAAGAGTGGGGATGCTCGGCGTCCTAGAAGGGGTAAGGTAGAGTGGGGGACAAGTCTTAATCTGGTGATACTGGATAGGGGCGCAACAACGTAGTGGTTCGAGCGAAGTCGCTTCGGTGTGCGTGGTCCCCGCGGAAACTATGAGACCAGCCAGATGGACGGAGAAGGAAAGAGAGCTGCGCGATAGACACGGGACACCACACCACATCGTCGCGCGTCGTCGAGCCAAGCTCTCTCCCATGAGAAATCATTGCCGGTTACGAATACGCGGTGCTCGTCAACTCATTGCTCTGCAATCCCTGGATGAATGCCCGTGACAAAACCGTAAACGACCGTAATTGCGTTACGGTACCTGGATCGCTGGCGAGCAGTAGCCCCCCGACCGATCGCAGAACCTAAGACGTTCCCGCTGGAACGCTGGAAACTCGATGACGGAAGCTACCAGCAGTCTTGTTGCGGGACGAATCAGTTCGGTTTGTACAGGAATTGGGATTAGCAGTTCGCGATGTCTTGGGAACGAGCGTTCTCTTTGGAATATAGGTTGACTCGATGAAAGTTTGATTGCCGGGGGATGGGAATGTCTCTCCGACGATACTTAGCTGCTGGTACTTGACGTGAGCTTGTTATGTAACTGGCTGGAATAGACGAAATTGGTTCGCGATGGAATTCCCTAGATTGTTCCGATTGTCATGTTCCACTCACAATTTTTTAATCGCATTCGTTAGATGATTGGACCACTTTCCCGGCGCAGTTATAGCTCCTTTGGGATGATAAGATTTCAGCGCATCAGGGTGCATTTCAAGACTTATCTTCTGCGAAAATTAACGCGATAAGTGTCACGTCGTTACTTGTTAACTCAAGGTTATAATATTCTACATAGATCGTGTATGTCCGTAGATATAAATCTCTATGTATGTATGAGCATCATTGAGTTCGCCTTAACGCCAGCTACAACATTACGAGATAAGAAATACATTTTAACATTTAAGGATGTTCTGGAGCTATATAAAAACGCAACAAAATTTTTGCATATTTGACAAGATGTAATTCTTACTAAATTAATGCAATTACCAAAGTTTGAGTTAGATCCACTACACCGTTTAATATTTATAGCAACTTGAAGTTTGCAATTTTAACACGTCTTCTTATGGAGAATTCATAACATTGCACTTCAAACCCTATGTAACCTTGAAAAAACGCAACTAGAAACTGCAGTTTTTTTTATATGTAGTAAAAATTATGTATTTAATTATGTTCTAAATTTATTAGGGTACACTAAACAGTTACAGAGCAAAAAATTATAAACTGTATGTGGTCGACGATACTGTAGACCACTGAATATAGCTACTATTCGGAGGGTACAATTATTCACAAAATTCATTTACAATATTTTATAATATGAAGACAATTTGATTAAACAATAAATATAACATGAAATTCACTAATTAAACGAAAGCTTTTTAAATTGATCTATTTTTTAAATGCAAAATATACTCGTGAATGGCTTTCATTGCCAATATATTGGTGGATTTCGAATTTCTTGTACTTTTGTCTCCCATTGTACCTCCAGAACATCCTTAAAACTTTACGGTGACTGATTTTTTTGAAATTTTTTATATTGACATTTTTGTAGTCGTGTAAATACTAACTGCTTTCGTAAACGCAAATAAAATTGTTGGGTGCGATAAAATCAAAGGGTAAATCATTTTCAGATTTCAACAATTCTAGAAGTGTGTATACTGCCGTTCGAATGTATGCGGATTCTTCCTTAATTCATATAGCTAACTAAAAAAAAGTTATGATATTTTTGGTAAATGTGATTACCTTGTGTGTATTCCACTTCGTACAGTGTTAGAGAACATATTTTAATAATAATTTATTAAATATCTCACCGATAAAGATAAAAATAATTATATCTTCGTTTCATCTACATGTCCACTGCGTGCTTTTATGACCGCGTTTACTAGTCGTAGCATCCTGGCTATTAACATTTTCATTATTTCAGTATCGATAAGGTTCTACTCAGATTCCAAAATTTTCCAGAAATGTTTCTCAGATTTGGTACATCGTTTTCTGACTTGTCTATCTATGTGATCCTATAGTCTTTCTTTTATTCAGTTAAGAAAATTGTATAACTGAAGTGTTAATTTAGTACTATTAAAAATACGTAAAACTTTGCGTATTATTTATCGAAGCATTAATAAATACGACACGATTCTGACTAAACAGTATCAGCGAACATAGAATACCTATTTTAGATAATATTATTTGTTTCAACCCAATATGTACATTATATTTAATTTTACATTACAAATTACATAGTATATGTAATTAAAATTAAATTATATATGTATACGTAGAAGGCATATGCACTCGACACACCACTCGTATAACTGATATTCTAATATTCTAAATCAATTAGTGCAATAGTAAAAACAATATCAATATGACATCTATAATGAAAATTACAGTACAATAATTATATTAATAAATACATTATTAATATGCATTGTAATGCAAAGTTGTATTTAACCATACAGTTTGCAACTTCCAACAGTATTGTATACTAAAGCTCATTCAAGTATAACTGACATCAAAACCGTACAAGGTAAAGTAACGCTAATCCGCAGGTATTCTGCGTTGATCTAAATGCTGACACTAAAGGATGAGATAAGATCATTCATCACGAGATTTCACACGCGACACAAACCACTAGGTTCAATGGAAGCTAGATCCAAGTTCCTTTGTAATGATTGTACGGCCGCGAACGTGACACGTTCTTGTAGACAGAACTCTCTGTCTCTCTCTCGCTCTTTCTCGCATACTCCGAGCCAGGGAAATAATGTGTTGCGAGTCTTGGAGAGTTTCCAAGAGGAGATCCAATCCTCTGTTGTTAAAGGCTTCGAGAACCGTACGGTATTTTCATCTGCTCGAGGCCTGAAATTGCCGTAACACGTTCCTGAAGTAACCGTGAAACGTCATTTTCTGTAGAGAGCTTGTGAGTTCTTCGAATAGAATAATCTAATTTCTTCAGTCCAACAATTCATTATTGGTTGCGGTTGACTTGCGACCCATTTCCCTTCCTTTCGCACTTTTTACCATCGCTACGAGTAAAATACAGCGCAATTTTTAGAAAATTGTAAACTTTGACTTTATAATTCAAGGTCAAGGTCAATTTTGCGACACCTTAGTTTAATTTCAACCAATCGAGGGTGTAGAATCACTTATGGTAGCTGCGACATATAATTTCTGTAAGAACTTCCGTTTATATTATAATCGCGACATCTGTTGTGTGTCATTATTACATTGTAATGAGCATGCTGCTCTAGGTAGCATACAATACTAATGTACGTTTGCGTTTCGCGGCACTCGCTCTCTTCTACGTAAGACCTTCAGAGAGTACACACGTGTTTATAATTCGATCACAATACTTAAATCCAGAAATCTACGCAATAAATGAGTATATCATTATCCACTGGTTCCAACAATTTCTTTACACTCTGCAGTGGTAAGTGTCCGTATCCCGGAGCCAGCATCTAGAGTAAAATATCATAGAGCGTTTATTCTATGCGACGCACAGTGTTGCGATCAATACTAATTAGGTAGACAAAACTCATAATGTAATACCGTAAAAAATAGATGGTAGTCATATGAAGTTATGTCTAGACAGTAAGAATATTAACATTTCTCTATCGATAAAACTCATAAAAAATCTTCTGCCGACAGAACTGTGTAAGCATTTTGAATTAATATTTTCTAACGAGGTCCATAAAAGCTCATATCTAATTGGTATCGATCGATATTTTTAAAATAATTTTGTACTTACTTTTTTGTGTTCTAAACTAATTTTTGTAATGAAAAGTAACAGCGAAAGTACGGTTTATTGTCTTAATTAATTCCGATAATTATATACAGCAGCGGACAAAAGTTTAAGACCGCTCTAAAGAAGACGATAACTTTTTCAATATTGTACTATACGATTTGAACTTTTTTGGGAAGCTAGAGCAATTAGTTTACTAAAGGATGTGAAAAGAAATTTTTTCAAAAATTGCAATTGATCGGAATTTTTGAAAAATATACTGAAAGTTGATTTTTTAACTATTTTATGTGGGCCTATATTGAAAATTTAAAAAATACGTTTTGTAGATCTGTGTCAATTAAACATATCCTGAAAATTTCGTCAAAATCAGTCGACGTGGCAATGAGCTATAAACGTTTAAAGATGGTTAAAAATGCAGATTTTCACGACTTTTGGCAATAAATCATGAAAATCTGCAATTTTTACCATCTTTAAACGTTTGTAACTCATTGCAACGTCGACCGATTTTGACGGAATTTTCATGGATATGTTTAATTGACACAGATCTACAAATTTAAAATTTATTGCCGAAAATCGTGAAAATCTGCAATTTTTACTATGTTTAAACGTTTGTAACTCATTGCAACGTCGACCGATTTTGAAGAAATTTTCAGGATATGTTTAATTGACACAGATCTACAAAACATATTTTTTAAATTTTCAATATAGACCCACATAAAATAGTTGAAAAATCAACTTTTAGTATTTTTTCAACAATTCCGATCAATTGCAATGTTTTCAAACATTTCTTTTCACATCCTTTAGTAAACCAAATTGTTCTAACTTCCCAAAAAAGTTCAAATCGTATAGTACAGTATTAAAAAGGTTATCGTCTTTAGAGCGGTCTTAAACTTTTGTCCGCTACTGTATATTATGAAGGTTATGGAAGAGAAAAGATATTAAATAACTGTGTAACTGTTTTAATCCGAAAAGAAAAATACACAACTGATACATGAAATTAACGTAAACGTATCGTATTTAAATCAAACGTGATGACGTGTTTCGTATCTCGAGAAAAAGTCGAATCGCTACGTGAACACGTCCTTTTATATCCTTCTTTTTCTAATGTTTATAAATTTTCTAGAACAAATATTGACTTAACAAGATGTGTCGCAATCGCAATATCATGACGCTCACGTACACATACACGATTCTCGATACACACATTCATACAACAAGTAACATCATACAACTCATTCATTTCCTACAGTTATGTATGCGATATTGAACAAGCTATAACTAGACAATCCACGCCAATACACGGACAAATTTTTGTTCGTAGCTTTAGTTCAGACTTTAAACTTTCTTTTTATGTAAATTTAAAATGCGGAAATGTGCGGAAATTAACAATATTTATATTTCTAGTTACAGTGATCGCTGTATCACGATCTGAATTTTTTGAATTTTGGAGGGATTTTCGGAAAGACAATCATCCTAATGGATTCTATAAAAATGTTTTGGAATCGTGTATAGATACGTCATGTGAAGTAGCAGAAAAAATCTATATGGATTAATTTTTCCAAAATCTGCACACTTTGTATTAGCAATTATAAAGAAGGTTTGTCCAGCTAGCACCTCGGATCGCATCACTGTGCGACGGTGCAGAGCAAATATGTTTTTCATTCTCTCGCCACCGAGAACCACGCGACCGTTCTCTCGGTGCGGCGCTGCGTGGCGCATCGGCATCAAATCCCGATATTCATTAGGAAGCCAGTCAAACGCAGTCATAAATCGCGTTCGCTGCCGCCAGCGGGTCCAGTGTGGAACGAAAAAGCGATCCGCAACAAATTGTGTGACGCCAATGGAGTGGTCCGAGGCAGCAGCAGCAGAGGCTAGCTGCAGAGGCATCAGAGACAGCGGTGGCAGGCTGACCGTAGATCTCCCCTTTAAAAGAATCTCGCGTGGGCCACGATGAATTATGGCTGGCGAAAAATCCAAGTTCCTCCCCTCCACTACCTCCGGCGCTGCTGCCGTGCCGCCGGTCGAATGCGCGAAACAAACGTTCCATTATAACAAAAGCCATTGTACACGGGGGCCCAGCTTGAGGTATAGTAATCGTTTTACGATAGAGCGCCGGTCAGCGGAGCCGGGCTGGTTGTTCGGCTGCGAAACTGGCAATATATTCTCGTTTCAATAAGCGGTCGGCGGGGAAAACGGGACGAGGTGCCCAGAAGAGGCAACCAGGTAGCTCCGCGAGAAAAACTGTGAGAACGCGAGACGCATAGACGCGCGATGACTCTGACGCCGACGTGACTGTCAGTTGAATATCCCAGACCAGAGACACGCCGCGCCGATACCATAGAAGAAATCTGCGAGAAATGAGGACAAAGGGAAGATTTGCTCTCGCGACGCGTTAACATCTCGAGGACCAATTTGTTATGTATGAGTCAAGTAACTCGTGTAGGTTTGTGTTTATAACAAATATACTTTATTGCTGGTTATACGTCACACTCGGTTTGCACGCGTCTACAATTACTCAGGTACAAAACTCGACTGATCGTCGGAGAACGATCTATTGTCTCATCGATGTATATTCGGTCACGCCGCGTATCGTGCCATCTCTGGTTACTTATTTGTACCGGCCTTGTAATTAGCCGTGGCGCGGCCGTATGTATTTTGAATTACTAACAATGATCATAACACAATTGAAGAGAGGGAGGTTTTTTTTTATTAGAAAATCTCATATGAGATTTATTTCAACATAATTGTAATGCAATACATAGAATACAGTATATATAGAAAACAATACATACAGCACAAAATACAAAAACCACAAAACAGAACAGGACACAGAAGAAACATAAATAATATAACAAAGACACGAGAATGATAGTAACGGTATAAACAAACACTTATACTTTAAGTCCGCAGCTCTTAAAAAATGAAAGTATATAACGACAGACCTTGATATTAGGTTTAGCTATTAAAATGGAGACATCCATTGGAAGCTGGAAGTTAATTAATCGGAGTTTATTAATTAATTTGAGCCTTTCCTCATTATACAAGTTGCATTGCCACAAAACATGGTTCAGTGATTCGTCCTCCTCCATGCAACTACAAGAGAGGGAGGTTGATATTATATTAGGACAGTGGTTCTTGTTGGTTATGGCTTTAATATAGTCCGTTATTTATGTAAACAATACTTTATTACACATATACTTTATTGGTACTATAAAGATTTAACTGACATAGCAGTGTATCCGCGTATCCTGTATTCTAACTTTATGTAAATAGTATATGCTTTATAAAAATGCTCTTTCAGAAATTCCGACCTGCTCTGGCTAACTGCTTCTACCAGACTGACTAGCAGACAACGGTCCTGGCCTTATGCCCCCTTCTGGGATCTTCTGTCCTTGTGAAAACTGCCTCCTTACGCCTAAACCCTTAACCTAAGACGCTATGGTATCGTTGAATTCCAACAGTTCCTAACCTTTTGAAATCAGGGAACACACTTTTGATTACATGAACAATTTGCGGAACAACAAAATTAATGATTCAGAAAACAAACAAAAACATCCCGCTTAGAGATAAATATATTTTAGAAAATATACTATTAAATATATTCATTATATTTCGCGGAATTTCGCGGAACACCTGTTAAGAACCACCGTATTAGAAGATAAAAAAGGAACCTCCTGAAACGACACAGGGAAAAGGATATTCTCTCGCTAGACACGCCTATCTCCGTTACTGAGATTTTCGTAGTCCCAATGTTTAGGCTTTTATAGCACATGCTGCGTATTCGTCTCGTTTTTCTAATTAAAATGAGATCAAACACGATATAATTACGTGTGTAACGAGCGAAATTAAGAATTAAGGTATCTCTACGGTAAACTCCGAAAATTTAACCGCTTCTTACACAAGTAATTATTATTGTAATTATATCGTGTTTGGTATCATTTTTTTAATTTGATATCATTTCAGAAGACGGGACAAATATGATGGTAAAAGTTTCATTGGTGAAACCACGAATAAGGAATTTTGATTTTCGAATTGAAAAGGCTGAGCTGGCACAAGTCCTTTGATGTTTGCTGAACGCTTGAACAATCTTTCTTTACGTTCGGCACACTACAAAGAAGTTGGTAGTACAGAAGGTATTCTCATTCGTGGTTACTTCAAAGTAACGTCTCAATTGTGCAACCCAAATCAATAATTTACAGATTTCATTTGAAGTATAATATTCCTTGATAATAACTTCATCGATACTAAGAAACTAAACTATACAGGGTGTTCGACTACAGATGGGAAAAAATTTAAGGGTTGGTTCTTAACGATGATATAAGACGAAAATGAAGAATAAAAAAATTGCGACTTCGGCTTCGTTATTTAGCTATTAACAACGCGACAATCTCGTATCAAGTGACAGATGCATGCATACCTTGGTTCTCATTTGGGGCCCCAGCGAGGTGACAATGTTTAATAAATCGTTGGACAACATTGAGCTCTTTGACGTACACAAAGTACACTTTTGTTAGACGCGTTGTTGATTTTTAATTATATATATAATATATAATATATATAATATATGTAGGATTTCCCTATTTTATGTTATATTTCGGTGTCGATCGAGTTAGTTAATCGATCTACGCGGGCGGGGTAGGAAAGGAATCGACTCTTACTATTACAAGGTTTAATAAAATAATAAAATAATAAAAGAAGGTGAAACAAAGATTTGATACAACTTTAACAGGATAACTTTACACGGCGACGACCGGCGAGAGACTCCTCGTTCTCGCCTCTTCCACGCATTTTACAACGGTCCTCGCTTATCGTTTGTTTCGACAAACGACTGGCGAATTCATCTGTTCCTCTGTTTTTCGTGGAACGCGCGTTTCGCCTACTTCTCGCGGGAATTTAGACATCCCACATATATACTATAATTATATTGATTTTTTATTATATTATATTGATTTCCCTTAGGGTTACAATTCTTGCCCAATATCCAATACGCAGCTTTTCTCCTTAGCTATGCTTAATATACTTAATTAATTAATTAATTCTATCTTATCTCTAACTTACAACTATCTTACATTACTATAGATATATATATAGAGAGAGAGAGAGAGAGAGAGAGAGAGAGAAACGATATTTACAAAAGCCTTAATTTCTATCTTAATTACAATATTTACATTATATATATATATATATATATATATATATATATATATATACACACACACCCATGCATACATATATATGTATTCATACCATATACATACATTTGCGGACTTCCGTTTCTGCTTATTCCACCCCCATTCCCATCCTCTCTTTCATGTCTTTTCTCCAATCTTCCACTTTCCTCATCCACTTCTCCCCTCCTCCCTCATCATGTTGATTTTTAATTGTTAATAGCTAAATAATGAAGCCGAAATACCAATTTTTTTATTCTTCATTTTCGTCTTATATCATCGTTAAGAATCACTCTGTAAATTTTCTCCCACCTGTAGTTGAACACTCTGTATAGTAAGTTTGCTGATTTACATGTTTAAAATGAATTGAATAAATCCGTGAGATACAAATCGAAACTCGTGAATCGTGAAAATATTTTTAAAATTGTAGAGTTGGTGAAGTCTCCGTCGATGCCGCTGATTGCGTAGAATTCCGATCAAGGATTTATGGCGGAATTTATCGCGCCTCGTAGCTATCGCGATCGGGACACGACGAGCTTGGTAAGATTATTGCGCCGGATTAGTTGGATTTGTTGGATTTCTTGTTCTTTTCGACGCTTCGTTGTTATATGGCGTCTAGACGCCTGCCTGAATCCCTGGGAGGGTATAGGTCTCGTTTTGATAGGGATTGAGCAATGATGGTTCGAGCGATCGGTTATTCGTGCGAACCGGGAACGGAGATCGTTCTGATGTAATAGACCCGTGGGGATTCGAAATAATTGAATGTTTGTTTACGGTTACTAACAAGTTTGCTTAGGCGGAATATCGGCGAAATGTGCTGTACTGTTTCGTGGTTGATGCGTGTTTGAGGACTGGCAAATTGTGCGGATGCTCCTCGAATTTTCGTTGTTCACGTTTTGTTTAGTAAGGCTTTTTACGGAAATTGTCGTGGGAACGTCGAAGCTCGATGCAGTGGCTAACGCTATTGTCGATTAACTGTAAATGTTTATGCAGGCATAATACGTGTAAATATGCACGATATCGTAGTTCGTGGTAGAAAAACACAACTTCGTTCATGAAATGGCAACAACGTGTTATGGCAAACATCTTTGGCACTCTTATAGGGTAGCATTGTTTTGTTTCGTGAACGAATAAAATTATTCGTACTCACAAGGAGAGTGCAAGACCTTCGGGTCACCGATTTGGTTGAGATTTTGTAAACTTATAGATCTCGATCTTCCATTTACGAATATATACCATTATAGGTGCAAACACTCAATAATTGTCGAGATATTTAATAAACAAAGTTCTATTGCTACTTGAATATGCTATTGTAGAGATACTATATAATTAATAATGTCCAGGTCTAGTGGCAACGTACTATTACGCTTACACCCGGTGGGTTAGGGTTCGATCCCAGCCCGGGTAAAAATATTTTTTTTTCTTATTTATTTATATTATATATCCACTATGTAATGTCGTCTTATTTACAAGATATACAATTATTATAAATTAAAGTACAAAAGTCTTAATAAATTATAGATAAATTAGCCGAAATGAATAATATAGTAAATTATTAATTTCTACTAGAAATAATCAAAAAATCCACTGGGAATAGATTCACAATTTTTACAGACTCAATGAGTGCTACTATGGCCATTGAAGATTCGGAAACAACCAATGAATGTATACAGGAAATACTTTTCATCACATATGCCAAACTAGCAGCGTGCAATACAAAAATAAAACAAATCAATCATTATACCAAACTAAACGATCTTAAAAACCACCTAAATGAAATCTTTAGGAAACAGGTATTTGACAAAATTAAAAGGAATTGCATACAAATGTACCATAATCAAGGAGTTGACTTTCAGTGGCAAAAATTTCCAAGTCCAGTTGACCGCAAAATCCAAACTTCAATTTCTAGAATCAGAATTGAGCACTCCGAAATAACCCATTCATTTTTTTCGTCAACGACCATTGCCTCGCTTCAAAAACCAGTTCTTGTATTCCCTACATTAAACTACATAATATGGAACAAAATCGCAACCGTAGCAATAGTTAACCGAAATATGTATAAGTCTACTAGTAATATATTACACCGCTATAATATAAAGAAGGCATGTGAATACTTTAGCAAGTAGGTAAATCAATAGATAGAGACTAGGAAAGACAGCAGGCGTAAAATTATAAAATATAGCATAAACCCGTTGTTATATATATTTTATAAACCATTAATGTTATGTAAATAAAGAGTTTGTGAATTGAAAAAAAAGTTCTTGTACGATTACCGAAGTTGAACAGCGTTGGACGTGACTGGTGCTTGGATGGGTGACCGCATGAGTATTATATGTAGAACATACGCCAGGCGGTGGCTGCCTGGGTACCGGCCGCGTGTTGTTGGCAAAAAATGTAGTTCGAAACAAACCGTAATAAAAAGTTGGTCCCGCTGAAAATTAGGCTGAAATTTGGCGATAGAGAGAGTGGAAAGAAGGGATTTTGGTAAATGGATTTGAAACCCTGAGGGGACCAAATATCATATACATATATTCATTTTTGTTAAACAAAAAAGAAAACCCGATCTGCGATATATGTAAAGTACCAGTTAAGGGCACCGTCTGGTAAGCAGACGACACTCGTGCGTTGACGTGTGTGAGTGCACACGTCGCTATATCACATATACGTACACAAAAATTATAAGGGTCCGGGAGTAAACGTCTGAGATCTTAATAATGCAATGACTGGATTTCTTAGAAGTCAAAATCGCTAGATGAAAGATCAATCCAGGGTGCTATTTGGCTGAAAAGTCGTACTTCTACGTTCACGAGCTATGATTTACAATATTCGACAGCACGCCCGTCAGTGAGGACGTCATAAATGAAACAGAAATCAACGCTCGTAGCGGAAAATGTCAGAACTATATTTGAATGTCAACCTCACTGTGGCTTGGATTTTTGTAGAATTAAACGGACAGAATGTTTAATAGAAGTACGACTTTTCAGCCAAATAGCACCCTAGATTGATCTTTCATCTAGCGATTTTGACTACCAAGAAATCCAGTCATTGCATGATAAAGATCTCAGACGTTTACTCCCGGACCCTTACAATTTTCGTGTACGTATATGTGATATAACGACGTGTGCACTGACACACGTCAACGTGCGAGTGTCGTTTGCTGACCAGACGGTATGCAAAAAATACGAGAATGAAAGAAAAAGCGCTAAGTTGTCTGGATCCTTACCCATTCTGTTAGGCTCTGAGAAGAATATCGCCGGTCTTGGCCAGTATATCAAAGATAAATACTAATATGTATAAAATATTGTAAGAAAATGTACCGTGTTGCTAATGACCGTAGATGTTGACGCCAACGTTAAATAAATAAATAGTAGTAGTAGTAGTTTCTTCATGAACAGAAATAAAGTTGACATCCATGAGACTGATGTTTCCAGCGCGTTAAAGTGGGAAAAGGCACTGCTCTCAATGTATGCGGTGTACCAACATTTACCACAGTCCCTTAGTATTTTAGATTATCCGCGAGAATGAAGGTGTCGCTACAGAAATTTCGGGCAGTGTCGGAAAAGAAAGCAGTTAAATCAGTGGTCCGGCCGGTGCACGGCGTCGACGGGGTATTTGTCGAAATTAAATCAATACCTTTCCGCGGGTTGAGCGATACGTATACGGGTAACGAGCGAGCGGTGCGAATGGCGGCGTGATTCCCGCGCGGAAAATCCCGCGGTGAAAAATCAACGGATTCAACGGGCACGGCTTTAAACGTGTGTAAACGGGTGTAAATCAATGAACGAAAAATCCTGGGGTTCCGGGAAGCCCGCGCGGATGCGCCCTTATTTGCATAAAAATTGATTTAGACGCGGTCTGTTGGATCGCGAAAAGGGGGGAGTGGGGGTAGTTGGAACGAAGGGAGCGAGGGTGAGAACGGCGGGGGTTGGGGAGAGGATAGCGAGAGCAGTGAGACAGAGACCGGGCCGAAAAAAATACACGCGCCGCGTGTTGTATTCCGGAATTCGTTACCCGAGTTCCTCGACGCGATACCACACCGGGGCCAGATCGATAATCACTTTCGTTTAACGATCGTGTCGGCCTCGTATCTGTGTGCAAACGCACCGTGCGCGAAAATCCGTAATATACGAGCGCCCATGGCGCGGGTTTCACCACCGAGAAACGTTCTGTCGCGATGATCGAGAAAAAGAATAACAAATACAGGTGAAACATATCTGGGTCGAATTTTTAATGTTCTCTCTCTCTCTCTCTCTCTCGTTTCATCACGACCGATCGATTTTATTACCGGTTCCTTGAATCGATTGATTTATGCATTGCATTTGACCGATTCGAAATCGGTGTCGAATGTGTCACGCGGTGCACGATAGAAAGTAATGTTGTTTTGTTTATTTATTTGACAATATTGCAATACGTGCGGATTTTAGTTGCGACGAATTATTCCGGATAAGGGCCGATTCATACATATCCGGCCGGCGTTTTTCGGTATCCATGCATTTCCGGCCGATTTTTGAGGCAACTTGAGTAGGAATGTTTCTCATTACCATGATGTTGTAAAGGAGAGCTACCGACAGTTCACCTGAGGAGGGATAGAAACCTTTTATTTGTTAGTTATGGCTTGTTCGACTCGAAGGAAAAGTATCGGAGGAAAATCGGACTCAGTTTTCCGGTTGTGGACGGTCTCACTTAAACCTGGGTAAAAATATTTTGTCGGACTCCGATATCGGAGATGTATGAATCGACCCTAAATCGGAATTTGCTTCCTTCGTTATAGATTTCGTTAATTCTTTTAAGAATTTTTACCTTCACTTTATTACCTCTGATTAAATTTTGTACCCTGAGGTGTCCTTTGACTGAATATTAGGTTGTTGCAATTGAAATGACCGTTTTTCACATCTGAAACTTCCCGCCTTTAGTTTTGCCACGACATATGGCGTTCAAGTTGTACAATTTGAACGGTGCATATCTCGTATATGAATTTGTGAGTATAAGATCATTGATATTGTACAGTGTACATGATTCAAAATCGATTTTCGTTAACCATGGTAAAGAAAGAAACTCGTATAATTTACTTGTACGAGTTCAAGCTTTGACATACTGCGTCTGAAGCAGAGAAAAACTTAAATGCTGTTTTTCGTGAAGGTACAGCAAGTGATCGGACCATAAGGCGTTGGTTTGAAAAATTTCGTTCCGGTATATACTCCTGTTATTCGAGATAATATTTCAAGTGAAAGTTAGTCTTTTAAAGAACACGTCTCACAGAATGAGAAATACGCAGCATCATGAGAAGACAATATCTAAAACAGATGTTGTACCGTACATTTCGTACGCTATTAATCGTCGGTTCTCGTTTTATGCAGTTATATTTGATTTATATTGTTTATGAAAATAAATGCAGGTTTCGCCGAGACGAATGATAATGCCTGGAATATCTTGACAGAGAAATATTAGCTGGAGCAGCGAGTCTGTTCAAATTTACGGCTCTACGATGGCTTCAGTCGTTTATGGGTCCCAACGTAATTCTTGAATATATGTGCGTGGGTAATAATGATAAATTTATGTTTCAATTAACAATTTTTTTACGAACATAACAATAATTCATGACATTTTAAAAAATTAACTTGGTCTGCTCAATAATTGTTCTTTTTTCACCAAATTTCTACCAGAATAAGATTTTAATTTAGCTTAATCGATATTCATTAGCTTAACTGATCATTAGCTTATCTGACTAATGCATTTAACAACGATATAGTTTTTCACTAGAACAATATAATATTACTTAACTATGAGTAATGTATCTAAAGGATAGCTATCAATCTGCTTTATATTCATTGGAATCGGTTTCAATAACAATTTTATTAACACTTTATCATCAGTGTTTTGTAAATTTTTAATATCTCGTTTCTATGTTTTCAATGTGTCTGATTCTGAAATAAATGCAAATGTAATAATTCTGCATTTAAAATGGTAATACGTTATTTAATAATAAATTATTATGTAATCAATAATACTCCTTATGTGATTATTTCAATTATATCAATGGTGTATCTACACTCACCATTCTAGTTAATAATTCTTCATGAAGATATTTTTAGGTTGTTTGACTAATTGTAAAATATAGAGTACGAAAAGATTAATTTTCGTTCATGCAATATCCAAATGGTCATTCTAAAAAAGGAATTATTTACGCTAAGCATACCATCAAGGCAAAAATTAAAATATAAAATATTTTTCAAAAAGTTTGTCGAGATATCTTTATAAATCTAGAGTTCTCATAAATTGAAGTGCCACTATAATCAGTTGCAATGTTGAGTAATTGCTACCATGCAATGATGTACCGTTATCGTGGTAATAAATCTTAATTCGCTTTTGTATAAATTAGCATATATCAGTGTATAGAACGTGAGTCGAGGTTGGTTGAAAAATAACACGATCGGTTAAACGATTAAATATTTAAATTGTGTAATGCCGAGCAATTGGAAATGCTTTGTGGCATGACGAATTCGTCATAAGCGATGTCAAACTGCGTAAGCCGGTGTTTGCTTTCTACAACGATCCGTGATACGGCCGTTTCCGTCATTTGTAAATACCCTCCAGATATAAATGCGATCCGTGAGTAATTTTAATCAGGCGTGGTATTGTGCAATTTCTCGGTTAATTACGGTTTGTACGTTCCGCTCGTGTTTCTACATCCGGAATTTATCAACCTACTTTCCTGAAATAACTGCTCTCTTTATATTTCAAAATAAATCCACAAAATTTTACCGACACAATAGGGAACAATGGTTTTTTTGTAGTCGAGTATGTCTATACGTACGGTTCATTCAAGATGAAATTGAAATAAGTAGAATCGTAGAGTAGAAGCTTTGAAAGCTGTTCGAAATAAGACGCAATCGTTTTTTCCGCGTACGCATTGTTCGCTGCAGTCTTACATAAGGTTTTCCAGTATTTTGAAATCCTATGGTACGATTTTATTCAAGCATGAAGCATGAACATGACTGAACTCGTTCTTTTCCATTATTGCTTTCTTTCTGCAAAATCTTTCTTCGACAAATATTCTTCGACAAATATGCAAGTTCGTTTCAAGCCTAATTTGATCAAGTTGTAAAGTACACGTGCACTCAAACTTTATTTAAAAAATGTCAAACTTTATTCATAATTTCGTGCTGTGCAGATATTGGTCAGGTCAACAAATAAATAGCATTAAACAAACATGCTTTAGAGAGCCTTATTGTATCACACCAAACATAGTTTATAAAAATCAAATTAATGAGATAAAAATTTGACAAATGGAACTGAGAAGTAATGCATGTAACAGAAAGTGGAGAAATGTGATGAAATAATATACATTGATTTTCAAAATTCTCTTTAAAATAAAAATTGAAATAAACATTGTATAATCATATAAAGACATGTAGAATGAATAAGATAGAATAGACTTGTAATCGTTATTAATATCTCAACTTTTCTGTGACTAAGGGAGCTTATTTATTTTTTATTTTGGAGAAGTTCATTAACTGCTAATAAACCTCCAAGTTCACAGACCAAATCGATTAACTCCACTTTTTGAAATATTTTAAATTGAAGTATCAAAGCATTTGGTTTATTGTAAATATATATTTTATATATATATTTATATATATTCAATAAATTTTCCAAATAATACAGATTAACACCATTAAACAACAAAATATTTTGAACGCGGATTTCATTATTGCAACGATTTACATACAGTATGGAATTAATCAGAATGGATTCTGAAATAAATCATTTATTATTCGGCGACCAAAATAATTGTATTTTAGATAAAAAGAATTATGGCTGATTCAAGTGCTTTTATTTAATTTAAAAATATTTCAAAAAGTGGAGTTAATCGATTTGGCCTGTGAACGGCTCAAATGTCATGCTCCATTTTCGACCAATTGAACAGTTCAGTAAAAATTGCGAGTGGTATGAAAATCTACGTTTCTGTATTCGTATTTTACGATATCGTAATGTATAAACTTTAGACTTGATTTTTTCCGTCCATTGCTCATCACACTGTGCGACGACGCTTCGCGAGAAGAGTCGTCTCGAGACGTTGCCCTCTCTCCTCTCCCTGGGGAACCTGTAATTTTCTCAGTTTTATTTGGTCTCAAAACACTCTTCGGCGAGCCGGCTCGTCCTCTTTGCATTTCCATCGAGCTGCGAACCAACCCTTCTCCCTCTCCTCTGCCGCCCCTTTTTCATAGCCAGCCGGTTCCCTATGCTGCTCTGAGAGGTAACAAGTCACACGTCACTCGCGTATCTCCGTTTGTGTTCCGAATTTATATACAGCGTGTCTCAAAATTCCTTCAACATCCGGAAATTGGAGGTTCCTGAGATCATTCGAACCGACATTTTCCTTGGCAATAATGTCGTCCGTGGCTTTGCTTAGGAGTAACAGTAAATCCTTGAATATTGTCAAAGAGTCGTATTCTAGACAGACACCTTTTGCAGAGAAGGTTCTGTTCATGATTTATGACTGCGTCTAGCGTCATTTTTTATGGGACTTTGAGAACCGTATTTGTGTCATTTTTCTGATTAAAACAAGACCTAACACGATATAGTTTTTATAATTTCTGACTGTGAAAGTTTCGATCGCAAGAAAGGATAGCGCATGGGAAAGACGCGGATAGTAAGAAACACTTCGGCCAGCTGATCCGTGTTTCATTTTGTCCCTCTCCATGTTTAGCTCTCTATTAAAGTTTCGGAGCGATATACGCAGTCATCATTCTGTCCTTCTCTATGTTCGGCTCCCGATTGAAGTCTCGGCGCAGTAAACGCTAAACGCAGTCATAAATCACAAATAAAGCTTTAGTTGTCTGTCTAAAATACAACTTTTGGCTGTTCTTCCGTTTACCGTTCACCTCAGAATTCGATAAAATTTTGAAAATAGGTTCTTTTTTTACTAAAATGACGTTTGCCAGAAGGCTTTTTGGCGATTCGAAAAAAGTTTTTTATCATTTCAATGTCGCGCTCTACCTTACCGACTTTCTACTTTAGAGTAGACTTTCTACATGAGTTGTGGTTAGGTGGGGGTGGGAACGGAGAGACCACGCACACGATAATCCAGGAGTATTACATACTTTAAATTAAAGAGGATTCGTTTATATATGAAATGTGTGAATTGTTATGGCGCTGTGAGGTGAACTAGGCTGGTGATTATCCATTTTTACAATTAATTGATGATATTCTATATAAAATAGAAAGTCTGTAAGTCGGTAAGGTAGAGCCCGACATTGAAATGATAAAAATTTGTTTTTCGACTCGCTAAAAATCCTTCTGGCAATCGTCATTTTAGTAAAAAAAGAACCTATTTTCAATATTTCATCGAATTCTGAGGCGTACGGTAAACGGAAGTTTCGCCCGACTTTTCGACAATATTCAAGGATTTACTGTAACTCCTAATCAAAACTGCGGACGACATTGTTGCAAAGGACACTGTCGGTTCGAATGATCTCAGGAACCTCCGATTTCCGGATGTTGAAGGAATTTTGAGACACCCTGTATATAATAGCTATGCGAGTGATGAGCAAGTTTTTGCCGTACCGATAACCCACGGGAATTCTTGCTTTTGATTTTATTTTGTATTATAATGGAATATGCTTTATTTTCTAATAAATCTCATATGAGATTTTTTCAAATAAAAAAAAACCCACGGGAACGCGATTTTTCGTAACCACCATCGTAAGCGGGCAAATGGAGCGCGATCCTGCTCACTGCGCTGGCTGCATCCGTGAAATCGGAACGTGGCATTGCTTCCGGTGCGGCGATATTGGCCTCTTTCACCTCGACTATTTTTTTACTATGATCGATTGCGTCCCGAATAACTGTTTCCAACTACCTTCTGAAAACTAGAAACGTTCCTTTTTGTCGAATAAACCCACAGTCAATCATAGAAACTTATGCACACGCACAGTGGACCCACTCGAAGAATTCATAAAAATTTGAGCATTGTTTCAAGACTTAAAGCTATAGTGAAGTACGTTATTGCATTTTCGTCTTGACATCAGCTATGACATTATTAAGTAAAAAATATATAATTACAATTTGGCCGTTTTATTTTAAAACAATTATATGACAAGTTTTGCACGTTGACTTTGATGTACAGATTTAGTTTTGAAAATCACTTTCATGGAACTTAATTGTAGTTTTAATCAAATTTAGATTAGTGAGAGCAATAGTCAATAAACGCTGGTTGTGGGGTTAGAACATAATTGTACTAACACTGAACCTATCGAGCACTAAAAAAGGTCAAAATGTTTTACTTACAAAACTACAAGGCTCTATTTATTTAGATTTCGTGCAATTTTTATTATAATGTGTACTTGAATATAGAAGTTTATCGAATCAATTTCCTTGCAAGAAACTTCATAATTTCAATAATTCTACAATGAAAAACATAAAACCGATCATTTGTCTGGCAGTGCTAGGTTTAGTGTTAACAATATTTAAATTTTTATTTGTTCATACATATCTACTGTAGTGAATCAGATTGTAGGCTAAGCGAAATTAGATTTACAAATTTTGACGCGAGTCACAGTCAATACACACATAATATGTTACATTAGATCTGATGCATTTTTCGTGAGCCTATTTGCTGTAACGTGTGCACTGCATCCAATTTTTTATCACATACGCTATGAGTGTAAGATTCATTGCAGATCAAGCATTCTGTATCATCTTCTGATTCTGAGGACAACGAAACTCTCTAGAATGACATAGATCTTATGCTTAGTTAGTCAAGTAGCCTCGTTCGACATTTGTATCATTGTAAGGGCCACACATGCATAACCTCGATGCACCGTATAAAATAAAATACCTCAAATTATAGTCAATGTATCATATTTTCGTAAATTAATCATGAAAAATTATCAAGCAGTACTTAATGGACAAAAATTGATAAATAATCGAAATAAAAATATTGACTTGTCGCCGATGTTTTTAAATTTTTTAATCTTATTTGTCTAACACGTAAGTTTCGGTTGCGACAACGCATTACATGGTGAGCAAATCATTCTTATGTTACAATATTCCGGAAATTATTATCTATTCTATTATCTCTACGCACTATCTACTCAACAGATCGAAAATGTTTTTGTCAGCTTTTGCATGGTTTCAAGAGAGCTTCAACGTGATTACAACAAATTTTTCTTTAAATCCTTTTCTTTGTTTTTTCAAAGTCACCTTGTTTTCTGCAAATAAACATATCATTTTTTTACGCTTATCTGGTAGAAGACTTCAAGGCGAATTCGGAAACGTATCATAACATTTAAAAAATTACAAAAAAATTGAGAAAATATTGCAAATAATTGCTATTTTTCCTTTTTTTACAAAAAATTGATTAAAACGTGAAAGTTCTTTTGAAACCGTGTATATGTGATAAAAACATTTTCGATGGGGCAGCTAGTAACAGAGTAATCTTTACTTACTGATCACGATTCGTGATTCATCCTGTATAGTATTACAATAGAAATTGATGTTATCGGCGCACAGGTTCGATCATGATTCAACAAACATAATTTGAAATGGTAACAAACGTTGATTCGGGTTTGAATCTATTTCCGTTTGAGCTATTCGAATGTTTTGAATAATAGATGAAAATAAAAGGAAGGATGGTGTTTCGTTCTATTCTATTATTCAAAACATTCGAATAGCTCAAACGGAAATAGATTCAAACACGAATCAACGTTTGTTACCATTTCAAATTATGTTTGTTGAATCATGATCGAACCTGTGCGCCAATAACATCAATTTCTATTATAAGACAATTTACGATCGCGAAAAATTATCACTTGTATAGTATTACAATTAGAATGGGTTAGTCGACTTCCCCATTAGTCAACTAGCCTCGGCCTCCCCTATACATTTGAAAAAAAGTCGATATGAGAAAGTTGATTTTTTACCAAATGAACAGTTAATAATTCTTCAATCGGGACTACTGTGAGTCTTCCCGAACTCCCGTTTCAGCATGGAGATGCGACCGGTTCGAGGATTACTGACTTTGAAGTTAATCCCGAGCCCCGACAGCGCAAGTATATTATGACCGGCAGCGACGGCGACCTGTAACAAATGTGTTTATGCGGTAACGCCGAGTCACATCTCCTCCGAGAGTAGGGTTCGAGTACGCAGACCAGAGGGTGTGTAGTGGATACAGGCGGCTAGTCCTCGAGTCTACAAGGAAATGGCCCTTCACGCAACAGCCTTCGAAACTTTCCTGTTCCATGCGTTAAAAACTTGTCCGTCTGCGATGGAGTTTTTGATGTATAACTTTCGAAGGGAGTAGTCGCCATTCATGGCGAGCTTCGAGTTATGGGGTCGTTCAGAGGCCTCGCCGAGACCTATTCGTCGGCTGGCATGAACAAGAGGAACGTTTTCTTACGCATCGATTGTTTGTCAAGTGAAAAGGTGAAGGGGAACAATTTAGAGTGCAACCTTGTTCGCTCTTAGGCGATGGGGTGGGAAAGGTTATTGTGTCTCCATTCTTGATTTCTCATAGAAAATGTCTTGCTGACTTTTCTGTAAACATTTACAGTAGCGGAGAAAAGTTCAAGACTATCTTTTCAGTACATCAATGCAATTTATTAGAGATGCTGAACGTCGAACAATCTCGAATTGTTCTTAACATTTACACATACAGTGACTCCCACTAATATTCGGACACTCTTAAAAAGACGATAATTGTTTTAATATTGTACTATACGATTTGAACATTTTTTTAGAAGCTAGAGCAATTAGTTTGCTACAGGATGCGAAAAAAGAATTTTGTCAAAAATTGCAATTGATCGGAATTATAAAAAAAATACTAAAAGTTGCATTTTACAACTTTTTTATGTGGACCTATATTGAAAATTTAACAATTACGTTTTGTAGATCTATGTCAGTTATATGCACTGGTAAAGTTTCATTAAAATCGGTTGATGCGGAAAAAAACGACAAGTCTTGAAAGATGCAAGAATCCTTAGATTTACTGCAGTTGAAGGCCGAAAATCGTGAAAATCTGCAATTTTTACTATCTTTAAACGTCTATACTTTTAAATTTTTTATTTATTTTATTAATTTTAAAATTTTAAGAATATGTTTAATTGACACAGGTCTATAAAACGTAGCTTTTAAATTTTCAACATAGGTCCACATGAAAAAGTTGTAAAATGCAACTTTTAGTATTTTTTTTATAATTCCGATCAATTGCAATTTTTGACAAAATTCTTTCTTCGCATCCTGTGGCAAACTAATTGCACTAGCTTGCCAAAAAAATTCAAATCATATAGTACAATATTTAAAAAGTTGTAGTCTTTGTAAGAATGTCCGAATATTAGTGGGAGTCACTGTATATCTGCAAGATGTTATATTAACCAAATGGCGGTTCGGAGGAACCCACCTTAATAAACTCTAGGTTCCGTCGCTAAGAACCATCAGCTGTCGTAAAGCAAAAGAAGTGCAACGTAAGACAAATTAAAACAATATTAACCAAATGTATATCAGACTTGCGTTAATCCTAATATATGTATAACTGTATAATCCCCAATGGGGAGTTCCACTTAAGCCCTCGATAAAAAAAAGTATTAGTCTTAAACTTTTGCCCGCTACTGTACGTCTTTCATAGTTTTCGGAATCAATTTGCCTTTTATCGATACGTTTATTCTGATCCTCGAGTTGCTATTAATTCGAACCAAATTAATTAATTCGAACCAGGCGCACTGGTTCGATCAATTAGAACAATAAGCAAGTTTGCAAAAATATTACATGAAATTTAATTCAACGTTTCGGTCTCAGGTTAGACCATCTTCAAGAATAGAACATTTCAGTATTGCGTATGCTTACAAAAGTATTAATTTAAATTTTTAAAAAATAGTTTTATAAGCATACGTAATACTGAAATGTTCTATTCTTGAAGATGGTCTAACCTGAGACCGAAACGTTGAATTAAATTTCATGTAATATTTTTGCAAACTTGCTTATTGTTCTCATTGATCGAACCAGTGCGCCGATAACATTAAATTTAGTTAAGGATTATTTTTCACGATCGTAAATTGTTGTTAGACAATTAGAAATTGATGTTATCGGCGCACAGGTTCGATCATGATTCTACAAACATAATTTGAATGGTACTACAAACGTTGATTCGGGTTTGAATCTATTTCTTGGTCTTAAGAAATTTAAGACCATACGTTTGAGCTATTCCGAATGTGTGGAATAGATGAAAAGGAAAAAGGAAGGTGGTGTTTCGTCCTAGGCCCTAAATTAAATTTAGTTATGAACACTTAAGGATCGATATACAGAGAACTGTTACAATGACATTTTTAGTTTATAAAAAACGAGAAAATGCAAGAATAATAACTTCTCTCGAGAAGTAGAACTTCCTAAAAAAGAAAAATAGAATAGAAGTGTTAATCTCGACCGCAAGCAGGTTATGCAAAGATTAGCTCCGCGACATGAGAAAATCAGGTATAATTCAACTACATTCACAGAAGACGAATAACTTGCATAACAGGTGCATTATCCTTTTATCGCGCAGTGTAGATGTTCCAAATAAATCCACATTTCCGTAGACTCGCTCTATGGACACATAAATTCTTCCTAATCGACTGAATATGTATAAAATTTCCGACTACTTTCCCAAGAAAATTTGCGTTTCCTCCATCAAGCACATCCCTTAAGCGATTTACTAACAGCCACGTCGCTGTCTACGGACGCATTAAATATAAAAAGAGAAAAACCGTAGAAAAGAAAAATAGAAGTAACGTATCACGTCGTAGCATAGCTGGTGAAGGAACGGAGAGTTCCGATCCGCCCTCGCCTCGTGCATTTTAACGTCATCCCCGGTTGCGGCATGGGGGTGACGCGGCCTCCGGCATAACAAATACGTCCCGTCGCCGCGTGTCCCGCCGTTGTCCCGCGTGTCCCGCCGCTGTCCATTAGCCGGTCGCTGGAACACGGACCCCGTTTCCAAGTTTCTCGAACGTAGGGACATGACGTAATGAGGTAATACTTAAATTGCGTCCACGTGCCGCGGTAATATCGACAGCCGCGGCACAGAGGGCCTGTGGCATGGAAAGCCGTCGCCGGATGGGCAGAACTAGGCCGCAAACAATGGCTCTGCCTCTCGTTAACGACGCCGCTCGCCTGGCGTCGGCTGCATCATCATCCGGCGCAGTCCTGGCCGAACTGCAGCCTGCCTGTTCTGTTCTCTCCTGTCCGTCCGTCTCACTCTCAGCGGTGTGCGTGCAACGACTATCGAGTGTCCTGCGAGATATCGAGACTTTGACTAGACTCTCCTGCCTGCGTTCTATGCTCCAGTGATACGAATGTGTGATGGTCTTCGGTGCTTTGACGAGACATTCCGCCGGATCGGTTTTCGCTGGATCTGATTGGCGCCTGACGGATAGGCTAGGCCGCCGATCTGAAATGGATCTAGTACCGGAAGAGAGCGATCAACGGGAATTGTAGGGTGTAGCGTCGTCGCTGTGTGTTGTGCGCGACGTATGCCGGATCTGTGCCCGCCAAATTAATATTCTGTAGGAAAATCTAAAAATTGAATGTAGTCCAACAAGTATTTAGAATTGGTTTCTTTATTTTACCGAACACGTCTTCTTACTTCTTCGGTTCTACCAAGACTGCTTCCTGGGCCGTTGCCGGTCGCCGGCAACGGGCCGTTCGGCATTTGTCTATCCGCGATCGTCGTTTTATAAACTCCGATCGTCGTTTTCATTTCAACGGCCCGCCGCGCCGGCCGTGTGCAGTCCTAGGCGTTCGGGTTTCTCTAATTTGTACCGACAGTTTCCTACAATCGGGCCAGTAGTTCGAATGTTATAGAAAACGCAAAAGACAATAATCGATTCGCAATACAATAAATACGTTAAATGAAGCGTTTCGTTCCGGACCTGCTAGTGGACTCATCAGTAAGGCTGATCTAGCAGGTCCTGCCTTATCCTAAAGACAATTGAATCGCGGCAATGTATGACGCTCGCGGATCTGATGAAGATGCGATCCCGTTTGACGCGTGTCCTGATCGCTGGACAACGAACTGCCGTGAACCGAGTTAAAGTGACGCGAATGACTGACAAGACTAAACTGATGAACGCGGTCTCAACGCGATGTTCGTCAGGCTTCTCGAGCAGGAAATAAGATGCACTGATTGGTTCCTGCAGAAAGTTGCATTTTCCAATCAGTACACTTTTGACTGTTAGGACCTCCTTCCTGTAGCACTGAATGAGGCCCTTGGAAGGAGGAGTGGGGTGATCCCTGAATCGGTCACCGACGCGTCTCGGTAATTTGACACGGTACGATTAACGGTCGCGGGTGATCCTTCGGAAGGACTAGGTTTATGATACTTTGTATTTTAAGTGCAGAGAAAAGCTAAACATTAGGCCAGATTCCTCGACTGGTCGTCGAATGACCCTTGTTTGTTTAATCCTCGAAGACGGTCTTTAGGCACGAACGGACTCCCGAATCACGTCCATCTTGTGCTGTTTTATTAGAGATGACGTTAGGTCCTCGTGCTGTTTGAACATGGTAACCAGTAACACGTCAAGGTACATTTGTACTACTACACCGTAGACACGGTACGCCGCCGTTCAGCACCGATCAGACAAACATTGATTACATTTGTTGCGTCGCCAGCTTCAATTTCAGTCTGGTCTTTACGCTACGGTCGAATTAGGTGATGTCATTTTTTAGAAGGTCTTCTACAGTCCATCTAAAGGAATTTATTGCTTTGCGACCTAGCTACGACCGGAAAGTATCCGCGGATTTTTCTGAGGAAATCAGCTCGGCAATACAAAAATTGAACTAGCTGGTTATTGTTGCTTGCTGGCTTCGCGAGCTTCGCGAGAGGGTTAGTGGTACGGATGTTATTTGGTATCTGACTCTCTAAGAGTCACACAAAGAACTTCCCGATTCGTTAGTTGCAGTATATTATTATCATTATTTAGTGTACGTATTAAGAAGATTATACTTCTCAGGGAAGTTCAATAGTTTTCTACTTATCAAAATGTTTGCTATATGGCATCGCATTAAACTAACTTCGTATGCTCGTTGCTCACTAGGTTCCCTGTTGTAGCATAGTTTATGTTGCAAAATAAATCGTATAAATATTAATTCTGGATACAATCAAATTATATATATACAGGGTGTCCCAAAATTCCTTCAACATCCGGAAATGGGAGGTTCCTGACATCATTTGAAGCCACGTTTCCCTGTAGAGATGAATAACTCAATCTTGCATTGGGATATTTTTCGATTAGTGTAAGCGGTAACATTAGGATTAGTTGCATAACTAAAAAAAAATTGTTTAAAAATTCCAAGAAATAAAACTGAAGTATATATAATTACGTTTGTTTATTCGGTGGAAAATTTTCATTCTCTCGTATAAATGTTGAATCAACTCTTGTTGAAAAAACTGAAAACTACTTGACCAAAATGAACCAAAATCTAATCAGCTCTAAGTTACAGCGGGGCACATCCATTGCATCATTCATTATTCTGATCGCGTTGTTACTTTTTCAGAAAACGTTAACGAAAAATTTGATACCATAAAAACGGACATACACACGCACACACACGCGCGTGCGCGCGCGCATACCGACATTTTGATAAAAATAGTCTAAAATGACTCCAGTGACCATGAAACGTGAAGATCTGCTAAAAATTCGATTTTCGGGGTAATTACAATAACTTCCCTATAAATCGGGAAGTTAAAAATTGCATAAACGTTCGTAATCTAGTAATCATCATTGACTGATTTTAATGAAATTTTCAGAATATATGAAACAATGAGCTTTCTTATAGAGATAGCACTCGGGAAATGAAATAACGATTTGAAAATGCTAATTTCACTTGTTCATACGTTATACAGGACATCGCAAAACTACATGTCAAATTACACCTACACTTTGGTCGAAAATGACATAAGAAACTCATCGTAAAATTGAACTTGAACGTGAAAATAAGGTCAAGAAACAACTGTTTTTTAAGTCGCTTAAGTTGAACTGGTCATGAGGACCAACTTTGTGAGAGGAATCATGGGTCGTAATTTTAACCCTTTGCACTCAGTTGTCCGCTCTGAGGCACCACAAAAATTGCTGTACCATTATTAAAAATATTGTTTACATTATTAAATGTATCGCTATCTAATCAATTACTAAACATTTAGGTATTGTATGAGGTACTAAGGTAACTGCACCAGTGAATGAACATTTAAGAAATTGTTCTGGAAGATATTTTATGTAAAAAAAAATGTGTGAATTAAAGGAATCTCATATATGCCAAATGGCTCCCTATACTTCGTTTGTCAAAAATGAATGAACACAAATAAAATGAAATTAATATTATTTTTTCATTAAACGTTAAATAAAAAATATAACAAATACCAGTCAATGAACACTACATTCTAGTAATTGAACAACGATAGTCCAATGAATGAACAAAATTACTAAACAATATTCTCCTATTTATTTAACTCTTTAATCACAATTTTATCGCTAGTACGCCGTGCGGGTTAAAATTTGTTGAAATATACAAAAGCGTTCATTTAGTGGTGCCCGTTTATTCACTGGTGCAGTTACCCTATATCAATTTCATATGCATAAAATTTCAAAAATCACAGGGAATGGAAATATTCTAGATCGGAAGAAATGTTTAATTTTGCAGTTAAAATAGCTCCGAGTGCAAAGGGTTAAATAAATAATTTTTGCAACTCCTTACATGTTTGAATCTCATTGAGAAAAAATACCGTAGTAATTTCTCCTACCCCTGAACGGAAGGAGTCCGTACGACCCACTGCGCATTGGTTTGAGTGCTCGTAGGTACGTGTATATCGAATAATTATTACATCAGATGGTGCTTTCGTTGCTTCGTTCTCGGAACACTCGAAGAGTCGGTACTGATTCACTTGAAATATCCTGAAAGAGAAGTAATTCTTGTCCTGTCGTCGTGAAATAGAAAGGAGGTATTAAAATGTCGCCAACCCGGCTTCGCCGTTCGAGCGGCAACGCGTTAAATGCACTTCCGCTCTTCCAATTGAGAAGAACCGGGACCATTTAGAACCGTCACTTTGATTCAACGGCTCATTCATAATTACAGTTGCCGGTGTTCACTGTAATTTGCTAACTAAGCCGATTTCAACGTATAACTGCATTCTACTTCGAATGCACATTCTACCGGCGCGCGTGGCGTTCGTCCCCGAGTTACGCTCACTTAAACCCGAAATACTTGACACAAAGGTGTCTTTTATCAGCAAAAACAACGAACTGTGTTCGCTCGTGCATCGTTGCACCGCGGACTCTTGGAAAAACTGTTTACGTCTTTCCGTTGCTCTACAATTGCGTAGAAAATTGTTCATTCTCGCATCGAAATGTTCTCTTACTCTCATCAAAGCCATTCGACTATGAAAATAATTATCACATAACCCTTCGGTCAATACCTTTCGATCAACGCGAACTTTAAAATCCGTTTATACCAATTGAATGGTTCTTAATTAGAAAACATTCTACGCAATTAAACAGTTGCAGTGGCTTTCGTGTTCGCTATTATACTACACGGTATGTAAATTGAATCATCAGCAAAGTTCACCGTCGACTAACGGCCAACTTCATTGAAATTATTACATATGCAGGTAACAATGCTATAGACTGCTTGTATGTGATCGAAGTTATTTCGACGAAGACATATCTCGACAGACATTTCGATGAAGCTTCTACATTAACTTTACAAAACGACGAGGAAACACTAGGCAAACTTTACCGAACTATGTAGCGCGCTGTGTTCCGCAGAGTGCGCGTTCAGTGAATTCGTAAATTCTAGATTCTGGATTTAATGGCGGAGGAATGATGCGTTTCGAGCCGAGGCATTGCATTTGTTTCCCCTGAAACTAATAGCGTCGAATGCGTCGAATAACTCAATCCCGTGGTTATGAAAACGGCCGAACGGCATGACGATATTGTTTTAGTCGAAGAAATATGCGTGTTGCGCGGGTATAATTCGGCAGGCACGTCGTCGATGGGAAACGAATGGCTCCGGATAATAACGTTCCGTTGGCTCGACTCGGTCTGACACGTTATGAACTGCGTCTACTTGGCGCGAGTTAGAGGCTGGCTCGCTGGCTGGTTGCCGGCGGCGCGCGTCATCGCATATTAAACGTGAAAATGACGACGCCGCGCGTCGGAATGCATACTCGCGTTTACCTGGAAAACCCGCGAACAGAGAGAGGCGTGCCGGGTGTGCCGCGAAGCGCTTCGAAACGCTTCGCCGCGCCAGCTGCGGAACGGCGTACCACGAGTAGAGTGCTGTCATCGGGTTCATCTCACGCGAATCCCGCGGATTAACGTGTCTGATACGCGATACTTTAATGCCGAGGATATTTCTTTTTCTCTTTTTCAAGCACCAGCTGAAACCCCTCCCCCTGGACGGGAAACGTAATTAAGGTTCAAGCTTTGCGCGGTCAATGATACTCTTTTCGGTGACAGTTAGCGAATCCCACCTGGTTATACCTTTATACTCGCACGTCTGCATAGCCTGCGGCTGGATAGCCTCATATAACTTCACGTTTCCCGAATATTTTCGTAGCTTGTAATTTAATACTAAGCATTCACAAGGAGTGACAGTTCATTTAACACAAGAACTACCGAACCTTAAATGAAAGTAACCTATTTCTTTATAATAATAATAGGATTGAATTTACTCATATCTCATGGGACTTTTACGGTGACATGTACTTGAGTAACGAAGTGTATTCTAAACTATATTTCAAGGGAATATTTCTGTAACTTCACGAATTATAAAGGAGAATATTATATTAAATATTACAACGTATTTCTTAATGTTATAATCCTTATTAATCGATGGATTCGTCTTTAGATTGACTTTAATTTTTCGGTGAAGCTCTAATTTTCTTTTAGTCACTTGTTCTAAAATGACGTAAATATTTTCCACTTATGATGGTTTTTTTTAGACACTTTTTCAAACAAATGAAGAATAATATTATACAGAGAAATTGGATATAACTTCACGTTTCCCGAATATTTTCGTAGCTTGTAATTTAATAGTAAGCATTCACAAGGAGTGACAGTTCATTTAACACAAGAACTACCGAACCTTAAATAAAAGTAACCTATTTCTTTATAATAATAATAGGATTGAATTTACTCATATCTCATGGGAATTTTATGGTGACATGTACTTGAGTAACGAAGTGTATCCTAAACTATATTGCAAGGGAATATTTCTGTAACTTCACGAATTGTAAAGGAGAGTATTATAATTAATATTAGAACTTATTTATTAATACTACATGTAATCTTTATTAATCGATGGATTCGTCTTTAGTTTGCCTTTAATTTTTCGGTGAAGCTCTAATTTTCTTTTAGTCTCTTGTCCTAAAATGACGTAAATATTTTCCACTTATGACGGTTTTTTTTAGACACTTTTTTCAAACAAATGAAGAATAATATTATACAGAGAAATTGGATATAACTTCACGTTTCCCGAATATTTTCGTAGCTTGTAATTTAATACTAAGCATTCACAAGGATTGACAGTTCATTTAACACAAGAACTACCGAACCTTAAATGAAAGTAACCTATTTCTTTATAATAATAATAGGATTGAATTTATTCATATCTCATGGGAATTTTATGGTGACATGTACTTGAGTAACGAAGTGTATCCTAAACTATATTTCAAGGGAATATTTCTGTAACTTCACGAATTGTAAAGGAGAGTATTATAATTAATATTAGAACTTATTTATTAATACTACATGTAATCTTTATTAATCGACGGATTCGTATTTAGTTTGTCTTTAATTTTTGGGTAAAGCTCTAATTTTCTTTTAGTCTCTTGTCCTAAAATGACGTAAATATTTTCCACTTATGATAGTTTTTTTAGACACTTTTTTCAAACAAATGAAGAATAATATTATACAGATAAATTGGATATAACTTCACGTTTCCCGAATATTATCGTAGCTTGTAATATAATACTAAGGATCCTACGATTTGTATAATATGGAAGGCGTATCTTTTCGTCCTTAACAGCATTCACAAGGAGCGACAATTCATTTAACACAAGAACTACCGAACCCTAAATGAAAGTAACCTATTTCTTTATAATAATAACAGGATTGAATTTATTCATATCTCATGGGAATTTTTTTAGACACTTTTTTCAAACAAATGAAGAATAATATTGTACAGAGAAATCGGATAAAGAAATGCCGGGGAAGTGTCTGCCGTCTAGACTATCGGACATTAACAGGTTCACTGCGTGCATGTTCTTGCTTCGCAAGATTGTGCTGTGGTGTGCGTAATGTGAATTTATAGTCTGCCAGGTCTGTGTTACACACAATATTCAAAAAGAAACCACGTGGCAATGGAGGCGATGCCAAATATCATGCCGTTTTACTGAATGGTTTGAAAAGTATGCATCATGTTCAGCAGGGTCATTAATAAAATTTACGTAATATGGAATAGTAAGTTAATCATTTGACACTGATTTTGAAGTAACATGATTTATTTTGCTTGGTAACACTACACTACATCAAGACTTTTCTCCCACTTTTCCGTACTCCTCCGGCGCACAATGATCCGAGAATGCGATTTTACTGGCAAAAAGTCAATTTTCGGAGTTCAACATTTTGAAAAACCTTTTCGGCTATAAAGTAATAATACTTAAAACCTCAAAAATCCATAATATTATCAATTTCAGATAATTGTGTAAATTATGAAATTTAAAGCGAAACTAAATATTCCAAGAACTCATTATAGAACAATATATAACAGGCTTGGATAAATGTTTTATATATATTAATAAGCGTGATTTAATTATTTAATTAATTTCTAAGCATTATTTAAACCATGTATGAATGCTGCATACTATTAACAATTTAAATTTTGGCAAAGCTTTTCAAAGTATGGTTAAAAATGAAACGCATCAGACTTGTTTTATATGAAAGTTTAAACAATTTCGAATAAAGCATATAAAGTTTAGTCGATTTGTACTTTATACGACAATTAAGAAATAAAAGCTCGCGGTATTTTGGTGTGATGCGGAAACAATTGACGATGAAGAAGATTCAGATGAAGAGTAGTTCGAATTACCGATGTTTAAGTATTCGGATAATGTAGGACTAACATCGAAAATATAATTAGACTGCGGATCTTTATGCAAAATAAAATATGTTCGCATTAATTGCAACATACAGAAGTGAAATAAAAATTTCTTTCATCTTTTAATTACACGGTCCAGCAGCCAAAAACGTTTCGATTCTCAATGTGTGATTCTTATAGAGTTTCTCCGATTCCGCTGATTCCGACTCTGTCCTTAATTTTTCATCCTAGATGCACAGTTTTTGAGAATTTTGAGGTTGAAAAAAGACATACTTTTCAACGTTGAACAAATATTATGATGTTAGTGTAAAAGATATTGTATTGTTCTTTACAGCAAAAGATTCTCTAGACTTTCCCGAATACAGTGATGTGCAATACTAATACGTTATGATTGTTTAAACAATCATTAATGACGGAGACACACCACTTTTGCACCGTTTCTTAATGATATTTTTTAATTTTTCTGAAAAATAAGGGTCTAACGGAAGATCTAACTATACCATGCGATAGAGCAGACTTTTATCTTAAGAAATCACCGTTTCAACTTTGCAACATCGACGTTTTTTTTCGATCCAAAAAGCAAAATATCTTCGCTCGACACGAGTCGCCACCAGTGGTGCTTTAAACAAGTTTAAACAATCATAACGTATTAGTATTGCACATCATTGGATTCGGGAAAGTCTATAAAATCTTTTGCTTTATAGAACAGCCGAACAATACAATATCTTTTACAATGATATCACAATATTTGTTCAAAGTCGAAAAATATGTCTTTTCTTAAACTCAAATTTCTCAAAAACTGTGCATCTAGGAGAAAAATTAAGAGCACGTTCGGAATCAGCACGAAAAACTCTATAAGAGTAGCATAGTAAGAATCGTGACGTCAAAAAACAATTGAAATTTGTTGGACAGTGTTATCTGATTAAGTTGTAACCAATACTCTGATGTCTTTATATCTTTTTAATATGTCCACTGCTTTAAATTGTGCTTACCCAATTTTGTCATAAATGCATAAAATCAGCAGTATAATAATTATTAGACTGCAGATCTTTATGCAAAATAAAAATTGTTCACTTCAATTACAAAGAACAGGAGCCAAATAGAAGCGATATTCTTTATTTTATAATTTAAATAAGCTGAGCCTAAGAAGTTCATGTTCTCAAATTCTTTTAATTTGACACCTGTGTCAAGTTGCACGTAATCATTTTTGTCATAAATGCATAAAATCCGCAGTCTATTAATTATATACAAATCTATTACGTTGGAAAATGTCGATATGTGTATCTCTTTAATTTTAACCACAAAATACGAGTTTTCAGACCATATGTGCACAGTATTGAATTTTTAATTTTTAATTTTTGATGTCAGATTCGTTATCATTGACATCAAATACATCTGATTACCAACTTTTAGAAAGTTTCGATGAGTTTTTGAGTTTAGGACAGTAATATCGCGTTCTCGGATCACTGTAGCTGCGAGAGTCGCTCAACAATCCCCTCTGCCGCCGCGGACTGGTCACGTGACGCGTGTGGAATCTCACGTGACTAATCCGGTAATGACGGAGAGGGGGTAACTGTGTTCCCCTCAATTTCTCCTGTCTGGCTACACGGATTGGAGGATTAATGTCGTTACTTGACTACGTGTAAGTCGACTGCTAGCAACTTCTAGAAGTTGTACTCTTGAGAATTGAGGTGGCATGTACTACAGGATTGATCTTAGCTCGGTGCCCTGACTCCTGGATTCCGAATCGTTGGACTTCGTGTCCACCTGTAAGTAGACTACAACTAACTTCCACAAATTGTACTCTCGAAAGTACGAAGCGACCTTAAGACCGTCTTGTGAATCCAGGATTACACTAGATTCTCTTACTACCTGACGTTGCAAAAATGATTCTTCAAAAATAACCTAAAATTTAATTTCTGATTCTTACGGAGTGTGAAGAAACACACTATATTTATTTCTTTATATATTTTTTCCCCTTACATTTAAACATTTAATAGTTATTTTTTATTTTTGAATATTGTGTGTCATTATGTTAAAATTTTTTCGTTTTTCTTACAGACGCAATTCTTCGGTCAAAATCAATGACTGAAACGTCGATTACTTTGAAAATTAGCAAAATTGCTTAGGTAATATTTTTGTTGTATTTAACGATCGAACGGTAGCACCGAAATTATTTAACAGTTGTTTTATTAACAATAATGCGATCGATATAAATGAGTTTATTTATATTTATTTCTACTTCGAAAAGTTTCAACTATCAATAGCTTTCAAATCTTGGTTTTTAGAGAACTTGAAATCCGACTTTCCTTGAAACATAAAAAAATAATATCGCATCCTAAATTTGATAGACTAAATAACCACAAATCTAATAATTCTTCACCGTCCTTCTACTATTATTACTTCTCATCAACGACACTGTGCCCACATGTGTAAACAAGAAAAATCTACAACTTGTAGTGAAATATGTACATCAGTTTCAACATTTAGAAATTACTACTAACTTTAGTTATTTCACTGTTACCACAAATTACACTTAAGTAAAACTGTCCATTAAAAAATGTTTTCCATGTTTTTTGTCTTCGCTCTCATTTTTCATATTTTTTTTCAAGTTTTATAAGTCACTTTTTTCAAAGCTGTACAATGGCTGCACAATAGCTGTCCACTTCACTCGAGCACCCAAATGTCATCTGCCTGAAGTGTTGTGGTTGCGTGAACAGCTGTTATGTATGACCAACTATGTACAGTAGCTCTCTTCTCTCGAAAAACCAGCTAAAGATTTCAACAATTTCCATGCGTTTATAATATTACTTCTATGGTGAATTTGTTGCATTTCCGGTTACCGATAAAAATAATATCTTAGTATCGATCGTAAATAGGTTTTAAACAAAATTTTTAATGATATCAGCGCACTGGTTCGATCAAAAAACTACTTCTACACTATTTGCAAAATATCACAAAATCAAAACTTCGGCGTTTCGATCTATATTTAGATCATTTTCAAGAAATTAATAATATTTTGCGTCTGTAAATTAACCGACAATTTCTATTAGTACTGTGGAGCAAATATAATTATAAACCTTTTTTTTTAATTTTTAAATTTAAGAAAATTATAATTGTAACTCACTTGCTTAGTGTAAATTAAAATATAATTATAATAGATATAACTGAGTTATATCAGTTATATCTATTATAATTATATGTGTTATATCAGTTACTGAGTTATATAAACCTTTTTTTTAATTTTTTAATTTAAGAAAATTATAATTGTAACTCACTTGCTTAGTGTAAATCAAAATATAATTATAATAGATATAACTGACATTGGTGTAACCACATGTTTAGCCCAAGCCGGCATCTGTAAGACTGCGATAAAGTCAGAGCATTTAGAGACAATGTGATCTGTATTGGATCGATCTATACCTGATCAAAGTTGAGCGGTAAATTCAAACATAATTCTTATATTCATATATTTTCACATATAGTTTTCTGCCAGTATACCATATTATTTGAGTATATGGTATTTATAAATTAACTTTCCAGTTTAATTGACCACAATATATACCTTTTTAAAGGTATATGTTTGGATATAAGGAATTATTTAGATTATAATTTAGATAGGAATTATTTGTGATATTTTGCAAATAGTGTAGAAGTAGTTTTTGATCGAACCAGTGCGCTGATACCATTAAAAATTTTGTTTAAAACCGATAAAAATGTCTATCAAACTGCAAGTTCAACATTTAAAATCTCTTCGAGATTATAATATTCAACACCTTTGAATACTTGTTTCAAAACCTGTTTCAAAGATTAATAAATAAAATCTATCCAACAAAATGAGAGAGCAAATTTAAGCAGAACATTTTCGTGTTCGATTCGCTGCAATAATTGGCTGTCAATACAATCCCCAGTGGTGGAGATAAAATTTTGACAGTTACGAACACAACACTCCACCAACAGCCACTGCGAGTTACTAGAAGTTCTGGAGCTCGTGGTGGCCGTTCCGGTGACTACATAGGGGAAATACGCAATAAGAAAGCGTAAAAACAGATCGTGTACTAATTGGCTACCTCTCTAGTTGCAAAACTTTGAAATGTTGCACGCATTTTCGGTCCCATTTCGTGCAACGGACGATATTCTACTGTACCTATGACCAATGACCAAGGAACGCAAAACGTGGGCACAGCTTTGCGGCGCTTTTATCTAGCAGCACTCTAGGCCGCATAATAGAGCGCGGGAGTAATACATCTTGTCGGCTGGACCGTCCGTATAATGCGGCGAACTATTAAGGCATTCCAGGCCAGTGCACCGCGGCAGCATGTTTTAATTAATGACACCCCGTACACGTCTACCAGCCGCGTGTATAATTTCCCTCGGTTTTAGAGATGTCTGTGGCTCCTTGGCAACGCGAATCCCCACTCCCGCTGTACACCTGGATTACAGGCAACATTGATAGTCGATTAAATTTAAGACGGCACCTCTACCCATCATTCGGCCCTTGGCCGTGTAATTACGTGCTCACAGGTCCTTAGACGATGCGAGACTAACGGCGCACAGCGTGACCCACCGCCAATCTAACTGTTCAAAGTTCAGAAAACCAGCACGACCAATACACTGTTTACGCAACAGAACAAGTACGGTTTTCAACCCCCCCTCCGTCTTTAACTTTATTTCTCAACAATAACTTAATAACTTTGCTATTACAAATGAAAATATAATTATAAAACGAGACATTAAGGTTATTACGTGTTCTTTGACATAAAAATTGAAAAATTCATCATAGTCAAAGATGGACGTATATGGATATAAAACTGGTAAAATCTAATAAGAAAATAATCAACAGAGGATGACCAACTATGGTTTTGTGGTTATGATAGGTTCTTAGCAAGTTTCAGATTTTTAAAGGTTGTAAAGGACTGTAATGATCGAAGAAATTACTTCATTAAGGGGGTACGGTATCCATGGATTCTAGGATATTTATCAGTGTAACCAACTTCCATGCTGAAAAACAGTTTGGCAACAGTGATGAACATACATTTGTATCAATCTAACGCTTCAATTTCGCTATCAACA
The DNA here is from genome assembly GCA_963971365.1 of Lasioglossum villosulum. Classification (NCBI taxonomy): domain Eukaryota; kingdom Metazoa; phylum Arthropoda; class Insecta; order Hymenoptera; family Halictidae; genus Lasioglossum; species Lasioglossum villosulum. Next base: position 13,498,048 of record OZ020499.1, read on the forward strand.
CAGGTTTTTTCTTTTTATCAATATCTTTATTGCTATTAATGGTTCCAAGTGGCTTCAAGCCTTTTATATTTCTGTTGTTACGAATCTACGCTGATAGTTTTCCTGTCTAAGCGCCATCTCGTTTGCGTAGCTGAACTAAAATTGGTTCCAGACTTGCTCTAGACTCTGTATGAACGAAATATGGGGAAGCTGAATGCAATCACGGGAAACGGCTTTTCGTCCTCATACGAGCATATTTTGAGCTGAGTGAGGGCTCATTGTAAAGAGGAAGGTTGATCGCGCTTCGCTCCAGTCATGATTTAAGTCAGAAAAATCGTTTTGTATTATAAAAATACATGGGAACCTGAGGGTGGTTGTCTTGATTTTTTCACCTACTTCGGACGCTCATTTCAAAGAACAATATCTCGCATAAGTTTCATCAAAATCGGCTTGTATCAACTGAATATGTTCCTTTGTTAGATCATCTTCACCTTTACGCTGAGAGTTTTACATTAGTAATTTAATATTACCAATAAATACGATCGGTATACGGATATAATTAATGTGTTCTTATTTTATTTTTTACGGTTTTCTATTTTACATTGCCGGGTGCTTCTTTCTTTTCCATAGCAGTGTGCATACAATTTTTTCATGAAATGCGAACAATTATAGAGGGCGGCGTGCTAAAAATTTGATAATTAAAGAGTAATATCCACCATAGTCTTAATCTGGTGACTCTGGGGCCACTGTGTATAACGGCGTGGAAGTCGTCGGAAAAATCGACAGTCTGCGATAAGAGTATCGGGAGACGAGAAAGACGCACGTGACGGCGTGAGAATGAGAGCTGGTCCGGCGAACGCGACTAATTAGCTGGCATAATTAAAGGCTGATCTCCTCTGAAAATTTTCCCGTCAGCCTGTAATTGGTCTCGGATCGAACGGCCGACGCGACGTCTGTCTACGAAGTGGTTAATTATTGCGGACACCAGAACCCACTGTAATCGGTCAGCCAAGAGACTCCTCCAGGTTCAAGGTGATAGATCCCTCTGAGCCGACAGCTCGCGGTCGATTTATCCGTATTTCCGGGCGGCTTTCCATCTCCGGCGCGTCGAAGAATCGATAAAACCGATCGGGAATATCCGGTCGAGCTTCATCAAAATTCCATATTCGTGGCAAGCAACTGGCCACCTTGAACCAACACCTGGAAGCACTGCCTATTCCCGGCGAACAGGGAATAGCACTTCACCGAGGACGGTTTATTTATAGGCAGCACCTACCGGTAGCCTTCCTTCGCTTATTTCCGCGCGGTCCGAGGATTTGCCGAGAGGATAAGTGGCCCGGAAAGCCTCGGCCGACATCTTGTACACGGTGACAAGTTTATCCGATGGCTGATGGTTTAATACTTGTTCGAGAAATATTGACGAGTTACGACGGCGACTCAACGATGCGCTTTATAGATGCGTGGTTATTGATTGAGAGAATTAGAGACGTTTTAAGGGGGTACCAGACGCATGGATATTACTAGCATATGACTAGAATATTCCTAGAAAAACCAGTGAAAACAGTGTTTGCGGGAAAAGACTTTTTGTCGTTATACAAGCATGTTGCGAGCTGTGTGAGGGTTCATTGTAAAGAGGAAGGTTGATCGCGCTTCGCTCTGGTCATGATATAACGAGATTATGTTTATATTTAATAATATGAGCGTCCAAAGTAGGTGAAAAATCGAGACAACCACCCTCAGGTTCCCATGTATTTTTTTAATACAAAATGGTTTCTTTGACTTAAATCATGACCAGAGCGAAGCGCGATCAACCTTCCTCTTTACAATGAGCCCTCACTCAGCTCAAAATATGCTCGTATGAGGACGAAAAGCCGTTTCCCGTGATTGCATTCAGCTTCCCCATATTTCGTTCATACAGAGTCTAGAGCAAGTCTGGAGCCAATTTTAGTTCAGCTACGCAAACGAGATGGCGCTTAGACAGGAAAACTATCAGCGTAGATTCGTAACAACAGAAATATAAAAGGCTTGAAGCCACTCGGATCCATTAATAGCAATAAAGATATTGATAAAAAGAAAAAAACCTGTATTGATAGCGAAATTGAAGCGTTAGATTGATACAAATGTATGTTCATCACTGTTACCAAACTGTTTTTCAGCGTGCAGGTTGGTTACACTGATAAATACCCAGATCAGAGGGTCTGGTACCCTCTTAACGTCAGAATTACTCGTCGCAAGTGTACTGTCTATAACCCAGACCTTTATGCGAAATTACTAGCTTTGAAATTGATTTTGAGGAAACCGCAGCTGAAAAGTTTGGGAATTTAACGGGGAATCGTTACTACGAAAGTTTTATCAAAAGTATTTTTTTTTTTATTAGAAAATCTCATATGAGATTTATTTCAACATAATAAAGGAAACGTAGTACATTGTTGCAGAAAATGAAACTGAATATACACAGTGATATGATAAAACATGAAAACAATAGTACATAAGAGATAAACCGCTTAAACCTTAAGGCCACAGCTTTTAAGAAACGAGAGCATACAGCGACAAGCCCTGATATACGGTTTGGCTATTATCAGTGAAACATCCATAGGAAGTTGAAAATTAAGTTGACGGATCTTAACAATAAATTTTGTTCTTTCCTGATTGTACAAATCACATTGCCATAATACGTGGTTCAAAGTCTCTTCTCCCTCTCCACAACTACATTCTGGATCATCGATAAAGCCAATACGAGCCAGAAAAGCAGCTAGGTGGTAGTGGTCCGCTCTCTACATCTGTTAATAGTAACAATATCCGAACGGGAAAAATTTAACTGAGAGAACCATGGAAGACGGTTTCCCTTTAAATCTTCAAAAGTATTTATTATACAGTGTGTCCTACGAGAATTTGCACTTCGAAAGAATGTAAAATGAATCGAAAGTACATGTGTATCAAATACTAACACCCTCTAAATTAACCCCTTGCCTTACGATCTATTTTACGGTTTCAGTGACTAGAATTTTTATTGTAGATCGCAATTTCCTAAAAAAGGAGAATATTGGTATAAATTGTATGCCTGTATGTTCTCCAATAGATGTATATTAACAAAACCAAAATATAATTTTATTTTGCTACCAAGGAAATGATTAGCATACATTTTTATCAAAATGTGTTCAGAATCACGTGTCAGACACGATATTTTGTAAGGCAAAGGGTTAATAAAACTAAAGCAAAAGTGTCTCTTTGAAAAAGATCCACATTGGGATCGAAACGTTAGAAACATGTTTAAATAATTGCACATTTGTTGTTTTCTAACAATGATCGAACCTAGCGCCGATATCATTCAATTTATTATATTACTAATTTTCGATCGAGAAGAATTTACCACTTGTTAATAAAACTACATGCAAATGGATTTTGTAAAAGAATGACGACTTGAAACATCGAAGTCGCGCATGCATTAAGTACACGACAGAAAAAGTGTCATGTGATTCACTTGGCTATCCCAGTCCCCAGATGCAAATGCTATAAAACGCATTTGGTTTATTATGACGTGCAACTATGGAGAAATTCATAATTTGAGTTGACCGTATTCGAAAAATACAGGATGTACCAAACATGATGCACCTCCTTGAAAGGGGTCCTCAGCTTATTCGAAGTCACTTTTTCTTTTGCGGAAGTGATCTCCGCGGCTTTGTTATGGTTGGTTAGTGTTTTTCGTTAGTAACTCTTTAACAAAGCTGTGGAGAACATTTTCGCAAAGGAAAGAGCTCTCGAAGCACTCCTTTGAAGAAGACACAACATTTTGGGACACACTGTACACACCGAAACGTTGCCGAACTATAATTCATAACAAATATTAAATGATCTCGGCGCTACGGTTCGATCAATGAAAAAAGCTAAGCAATTTTGCTAATTGATAATTAATTCGACGTTTCGGTTCCAATTTGAACCATTTTCAAGAACAATAATTATAATTGCGTCTGTAATCAGAAATTTTAAACATACAATTTTCAAAAGATTTTGGAAAAAACTATTAAATGTTTGAATGTACAGGCAACAAATTTATCACAAATTTACACTCACTTGCTTAGATGTGATTAAATATTCAAAACATTATATTATATTGAATATTGAAAATGGTTCAAATTGGAACCGAAACGTCGAATTAATTATCAATTTGCAAAATTGCTTAGCTTTTTTCATTGATCGAACCGTAGCGCCGGGATCGTTTAATATTTGTTTGAAACAATAATACGATCGAGAAAAAATAGTTTATTTATAATCCATAACGGAGGAAATTGGATCCATTATTAAATAAAAGCCAATTAGTATCTTGGATCTACTTTTCATCCACATTTAATGTTACACCAGTGTATTAATATTCTCAGAAATATCACCACCGGTTTTATTGAACAAGTATCAAATTGATTCGGTTTAACTATACAGTCTGACTAAAATAATTATAGACAATCCAATGGGCTAAGATTCTCGTTATATTAACAAGATATAGATATGATTATTATAATTGTAAGTGTAGTGTAGATGTATGGACGAGAGAGTATGAGAGATACTTTTTGTTTCGATCATACCAGTAGGTTAAAAGTTATATATAACTATGTTCTTATGTTTTTTATGAAAGTAGACATTGCAAATACTGTGTAGTAGACATGAACGTAGTAGTAAATTAAAATTGGAAAATTGAATGAGTTTCGCTTCTTCAACATACTTACAAGATGTTTCATTTTCCAGATTTATACGACGACGAGGCAGCAGGTATTTATGCAAATACAGATCTCTTTAGTCTTATTTAAAGGAATAAAACGTAATTTGTAATAACCATTTAATACCACTATTCTGGAGGATTTAGTTAAGTAAATCTGTTACGTTGAACTTTTTGATTACGCGGAATTTTCAACAACTTTGTCCCATAACAGGAGCGTAAAAATCAATTTAACGGTGACTATATTAAATTAAATGTTCGTTGTTGAAATGTAAATCTCTAGAATATCGCGAATGCAAACAGAAAATGCTATTTTCATAAGCACACTTAGCATTTCAGGATTGTTATGAGTTCGTGAGTTACAATTAAATTTAGAGCTTACTGTACATACGAAACTAGGTCGATTACTAACACAGCCTATCATTCATTCGTACAAATTCGTATAATATTTATGGGCATTCATTCGTTCTAATGAATTGAAATTAGTTTTAGTATTTTATTTTTCTGTCATACATACACCCTCTATTCTGCGATAAATAGTTTGTATTGTAGTTTTCCAAGTAGTTTTAATTGTACAAGAAACAAGTATACGAAACACTAAAAATATTTATATATAACCATTTTTGTTAACTCTTCATTGCTCAGGTGAGGTGTGGTAAACTAATTAATTGTTAGTAATTAAATGGTGAATATCATTCCACGTATTATTCTTACTTTGTAGATTAAAAACGTTAACGGAACCTTTGATTTGTTTAATGTCATTCTTTGTAAGATTAAATGAGAATTTTTAATATTACGGAAATGTGAACTCACCTGAATAATTTTGTGATTATTTCTCATCTGAGTGACGAAGAACTAAGTAATTAATTCACTATTTAAGAAATCACGATAGTAACAGATAATACCTATTTTTCTAAGTAGAAAATGAGCTTGAAAACGAGCCAAGCTCATTGTTGTACTATTTCTTAAAAGGAAAATATCACAATTTGAAATGTTGACCATTTTTCACGAATCGGAAGTTTACTGTTCAAATATTTTTTGGATCCACCGTAGCTCCAATTGTGTTGGGCTTTTTAAACAGAGATGAGTCTACATTCAAGTATTCTTCACAAAATTGGTAAACAAACAGTTTCTCTGATTTGGCAACCAACGTGTTAATAATAAAGGTCAATTTATACTATGCGCATAGACGAATGCAATTTTTCTGTATTTATTTTTTTTTTTATGTACATATTTTTGTAATGTAAGTTTCCTTTTTCTACATCGTCGCATGGAGGTCATATGAAGGTCAACTTTGTTATTCTTTTTAATAGAATCGTATTATAAACTCGCTATTCCCTACATAGAATTGTTTATTTTGATTTTACATACAGTAACTTCCATTAATATTCGGACACTCTAAAAAATCGATAACTGGTTTAACATTGAACTATACGACTTGAATTTTTGTTGGCAAGCTAGAATAAATAGATTGCTACACAATGTGGAAAAGCATTTTTTCAAACATTGCAATTGATCGAAGTTGTAGAAAAAATACTAAAAGTTGCATTTTACAACTTTTTATATTGAAAATTTTATTGAAAATTTAAAAAATACGTTTTGTAGATCTGTGTCAATTAAACATATTCTGAAAATTTCGTCAATATTGTTCGACGTTGCAATGAGCTACAAACGTTTAACCATGGTAATAATTTCAATTTTTATGTGGGCCAATATTGAAAATTTAAAAAAATACGTTTTGTAGATCTGTGTCCATTATATGCACTGCGAAAGTTTCATCGAAATCGGTTGATGCGGGAAAAAACGACAAGCTTTGAAAGATGTGAGAATCTATAGATTTACTGCAGTTATGGCCCGAAAATCGTGAAAATCTGAAATTTTTACCATGGTTAAACGTTTGTAGCTCATTGCAACGTCGAACAATATTGACGAAATTTTCAGAATATGTTTAATTGACACAGATCTACAAAACGTATTTTTTAAATATTCAATAAAATTTTCAATATAAAAAGTTGTAAAATGCAACTTTTACTATTTTTTCTACTTTTACTTTTTTCTAGTTTGAAAAAATGCTTTTCCACATTCTGTAGCAAACTATTTGCTCTAGCTTCCCAACATAAATTCAAGTCGTATAGTTCAATGTTAAACCAGTTATCGTTTTTTTAGAGCGTCCGAATATTAATGGGAGTCACCGTATACAGGATGTCCCCAATAAATGACAACACCTAAATATCTTTCGTATTTACAGTCCTATCAGAAAACTTCAGAGGACAAAGTGACGCTATTGCAGAGGGGCAATATAATAATGAAGAAAAAAATTTTTTATGTCGTGTTTTTAAATGAAATTGCAATGTCACCGATGTTTTTTTAAATGGAATAGTATATTTTTTTTGCGATAGCATGATAGACAATAAAAAACTGAATTTAGTGGATACCACCTTTTTGACCTTGAAATGACCTTGAGCAAGAATAATTCTGTTGAAGCCGACGTAAACAACGCGCAATGTTTGCTGAAACACGTAAGTTTTAAACTTCCACATTTCATCCGCTTCAACATGATTATTCTTGCTCTAGGTCATTTCAAGGTCAAAAAGGTGGTGTCCACTAAATTCAGTTTTTTATTGTCTATCATGCTATCGCAAAAAAGATATACTATTCTATTTAAAAAAACATTGGTGACAAATGTTGGTGAAAAAGGAGAATATTTATATAAATTGTATGCCTGTATGTTCTCCGATAGCTGTGTATTAACAAAACCAAAATATAATTTTATTTCGGTACCAAGGAAATTATTAGCATACATTTTTATCAAAATGTGTTCAGAATCACGTGTCAGACACGATATTTTGTAAGGCAGGGGTTAATAAAACTACATGCAAATGGTTTTTGTAAAAGAATAACGACTTGAAACATCGAAGTTGCGCATGCATTAAGTACACGACAGAAAACGTATCATGTGATTCGAATTTAGTGGATACCACCTTTTTGACCTTGAAATGATTTTGATATGATATGTAAAGGTCAGCCCGACGTAAACAACGCGCAATCTTTGCTGAAACACGTAAGTTTTAAACTTCCACATTTCATTCGCTTCAACATGATTATTCTTGCTCAAGGTCATTTCAAGGTCAAAAGGTGGTGTCCACTAAATTCAGTTTTTTATTGTCTATCATGCTATCGCAAAAAAATATAAATATAAATATTATAAATACTATTCCATTTAAAAAAACATCGGTGACATTGAAATTTCATTTAAAAACACGACATAAAAAATTGTTGTCTTCATTATTATATTGCTCCCCTGCAATAGCGTCACTCTGTCCTCTGAAGTTTTCTGATAGGACTGTAAATACGAAAGATATTTAGGTGTTATCATTTATGTGGGACAGCCTGATGTTTTTCAGAATGGTATCGAATGGAACCGTTGTTCCATGTCCGTGCGGATGGCATAAATCGGCCTTAATTTGTACAACATTCTAATGAAAAAGAATGAAATATATAGTCAGAATGTCAGAAGCACGATTTTCACGTAATCGCTTCTTTGTTTTCGAGGTTACTGCTCGTCGTCGGTGGAAAAAAGGGGCGCTCAAGTTTTCTGCGCGTTTCGCCCGCTTAATGCCCGTAAAACGGTAGCCTTAATTCCTGCCGGTGTATTAAGACTCGAAGCAACCGGCGACACTTCTTCTTTCCGGCGGTTCTTTTTTGCAGCGGTTCTGCACCGATTCAACGGGAGCTGAATTGCTTCTCGCACGCTAGGCTGACTTTCGTTTTTCCGCTTCTTTTCGTGTTGCCCGAAATCAACGGGACGACCGAAGGTCGGTTCCGACTCAATTAACCGAATACCTGCCAACTATTTTCTCGTAGCACCGCGGACGGTCAACGCCCTGGTACTTATCCATTCGTCTTGCACTTTTTTTAACGAACCGCGATTCTCTATGTTGGTACCTACCGTTCTGTCGAAGAATGGTTTCTATGAACAGAAACTTTTATTCGTTCCTGACTCGTTCCATCCAGCCTATCGGATGAATTCGATGTTTTTGGTTCATTGCTGCTGCGAAATTGCTATAGCACTATGTTTCGATCTTACTTTGTTTATGTAAACCAGAGTTTGGGCAGTAATCGATTCAAATTTTAACCAAGATTGATTGAGTAATGTGTACGATTAAGTAAGATGATCATTGAAAAATCGGAGACTGATTTAATCAATTGTTGAAGTTAATCGCGACACGGTCTATCCATAAATTGTAATAAAGAGGAAGAGAGAGACAGAGAACGCAGATATGGAGAATTGATAGAAATATACAGTGACTCCCATTAATATTCGGACGCTATAAAAAAAACGATAACTGGTTTAACATTGAACTATACGACTTGAATTTTTGTTGGGTAGCTAGAGCAAATAGTTTGCTACAGAATGTGGAAAAACATTTTTTCAAAAATTGCATTTGATCGGAGTTGTAGAAAAAATGCTAAAAGTTCCATTTTACAACTTTTTTATGTGGGCCTATATTGAAAATTTTAAAAATACGTTTTGTAGATCTGTGTCAATTAAACATATTCTAAAATTTCGTCAATATTGTTCAACGTTGCAATGAGCTACAAACGTTTAAGAGCACCGTCTGGCTAGCAGACGACACTCGCGGGTTGACGTGTGTGAGTGCACACGTCGCTATATCACATATACGTACACGAAAATTGTGAGGGTCCGGGAGTAAACGTCTGAGATCTTAATAATGCAATGACTGGATTTCTTAGTAGTCAAAATCGCTAGATGAAAGATCAATCTAGGGTACTATTTGACTGAAAAGTCGTACTTCTACGTTCACGAGCTATGATTTGCAATATTCGACAGCACGCCCGTCAGTGAGGACGTCATAGATGAAACAGAAATCAACGCTCGTAGCGGAAAATGTCAGAACTATATTTGAATGTCAACCTCACTGTGGCTTGGATTTTTGTAGAATTAAACGTACAGAATTTTTAATAGAAGTACGACTTTTCAGCCAAATAGCACCCTATATTGATCTTTCATCTAGCGATTTTGACTACTAAGAAATCCAGTCATTGCATTATTAAGATCTCAGACGTTTACTCCCGGACCCTTACAATTTTCGTGTACGTATATGTGATATAGCGACGTGTGCACTCACACACGTCAACCCGCGAGTGTCGTCTGCTAGCCAGACGGTGCTCTACAGATTTTCACGATTTTCGGGCTATAAATGCAGTACAGTACAGACTTGATTTTTGTCCCAGATTCGACGACTCGATTTTTGTCCAGGCCTACTCACTCCACTGCCTGTCAACGCTGTACCGCCCCGCAGGGCGGCGACTATTGTTCTCGGCCCGGGTATATTGGTGTGAACACCACTACATTAACACAACGAATCGAATGTTCAAACATCTTAATTTTAATTATTTTTTTATGGGACTTTCAAAACGTATTTCTGGCATTTTTCTGATTAAAACAAGACCAAACACGATATAATTTCAATTGTATTTGGTGGTTTAATCGACTGTGAAAGTCTCGTCTGAGAAAGAAGGAGACACGAACAGTCGCCGTCGCCGGCAATTCAAAGGCCCGCGTATTCTCAAAATGTGTATTGTCAATTAAAAATGATTTATTTTTCATTACGTCTTGGTTTCATTGACTTTATGGTGTAACTGTAAGATATGGAAGAGGACAGCGAGTGAGGAGGAAAGAAAAACTGCATTGTATGCTCTATTCTTTAAAATACCAATGCTATTAACACAGTTATTAATAACTTATTAAATGAAAATTTATCTGGTTAGGTATTCGTTTCTGTAATCTTTTAAATATTTTTTATTCTTTAATTCTTTGAGAATATATTTTCGAGGTGTTTATTTGTTTATTTAAACATATGCTATAGTGTATGTTGAATGTATGATAAATTATAAATTATGCTTCTCACATGTAGAGTAAATATGGGCCAAATTATATGGTGTTTGGTCTTGCTTTAAACAGAATATTGCCAGAAACAAGCCAATAAAAGTCTCATAAAAAAATAATGAAAAATAAAACATTTTGAATTGGCATTACATTGTGAGAACACGTGGGCCTTTAAACTGTGCCGGCGACGGCGATACACTGCAGCCACACGCTGCGCGTAGCCGTTGCTGGCAGCGTTGCTCTATTGTAGTCTTGCTCGGCGCAATTGGAGTGGTAGACCCAGCCATAAATCAGAAAAACAAGTCTACATCGCGATTTTTGTCCGCTTCACGAACAGCCCCTGGGATAAAAATCGAGAGATTACTGTATATCTATAGATTCCCACATCTGTCAATGCCTGTCGTTTTTCCCTCATCAACCGATTTCGATGAAACTTTTGCAGTTCATATAATGGACACAGATCTACAAAACGTATTTTTTTTAAATTTTCAATATAGGCCCACATAAAAAAGTTGTAAAATGCAACTTTTAGTATTTTTTCTACAACTCCGATCAATTGCAATTTTTGAAAAAAATGTTTTTCCACATTCTGTAGCAAACTATTTGCTCTAGCTTCCCCAAAAAATTCAAGTCGTGTAGTTCAATGTTTAACCAGTTATCGTTTTTTTAGAGCGTCCGAATATTAATGGGAGTCACTGTATATGAACTCAGTTTAAATTTTCTTCAATAAGCATACAGTTTTGATTCTATATTTCATTTCGAAATTCCAGCAGTTAATCATTGATCAATTACCCGATTGACGATTACAATTTGAAAGAATGTAATTAACGATCGAAGTAAAAAATTCGTCAATCGTTGATTAAATTTCTGCCCAACTCTGGTGTAAACATCTTATGAAAGCATGATGTGTTCTGAATACAAAGAAAATTAATGTCCCTCAAGACCTAATACAGCGTAATACTGAAATTCTTAAATTCTTTGACTCTTTGAACCTTTACAAATTGCACCTTCCTCTTTAGTCACATAGGGTAACTGCACCAGTGAATAAACGGGCACCAGTAAATGAACGCTTTTGTATATTTCAACAAGTTTTAACCTGCACGGCATACTAGCGATAAAATTGTGATTAAAGAGTTAAATAAATAGGAGAATATTGTTTAGTAATTTTGTTAATTCATTGTACTATCGTTGTTCAATTACTAGAATGTAGTGTTCATTGACTGGTATTTTTTATATTTTGTATTTAACGTTTAATGAAGAAAAATAATAATAATTTCATTTTATTTGTGTTCATTCATTTTTGACAAATGACGTATAGGGAGCCATTTGGCATATATGAGATTCCTTTAATTCACACATTTTTTTTTACATAAAATATCTTCCAGAACAATTTCTTAAATGTTCATTCACTGGTGTAGTTACCCTATGCACAAAATCTGCTGCATACTTTGTCTTTGATCACTGAGGATTTCTAAATCAATTTTTCAATGGTTAACAATTTTATTCGTAAACTGAGAAGTTATATCCAGAAGTGTAATCTAAGAATTTTTTTCGAAATAGTTATACAACTATTCAGAGGATTGTTAGGCTACCAGTAGCTAAAGTCTTATTATGCATAGGTATGTGTCATGTTACAGTCACTGTTAACATCATTTACATACGCAGCAGACAAAGAAAACTTCATACCCAGGAATGTCACAATTTGTGTATAAGTACAGAATGACATTCATAAACTGATAGTTTTTTCTACGAAGCTTCATTTGCGAATAAATCGTTGTTAAAAATTTGTTAGTTATACACGTATTCGTGTAGGTATACATATTCATGCCCAGCTGAAAATCAAACGCTGTTTTTAGTTTGCGAATTCATTCCTCTTCGAATTACACTACCCAGATCGACTCCATATTTATTTATGAGCTCACAACTTCACTGACAGATATTTTAAAAGAAAATCTTATGTGAATTATGAACAATATTATCGAGTTTAAATTAAGTTGAACATTACTAATAGATTTGCATGCAAATCATAAAATCCAGTTTATTCTACAGGGTGTTCGACTACAGGTGGGAGAAAATTTAAGGGTTGGTTCTTAACGATGATATAAGACGAAAATGAAGAATAAAAAAATTGCGATTTCGGCTTCGTTATTTAGCTATTAACCACGCGACAATCACGTATCAAGTGACAGATGCACGCATAACTTGGTTCTCATTTGGGGCCCCAGCGAGGTGAAAATGTTTAACAAATCGTTGGACAACATTGAACTCTTTGACGTACACAACGTACACTTTTGTTAGACGCGTTGTTGATTTTTAATTGTTAATAGCTAAATAACGAATCCAAAATCGCAATTTTTTTATTCATCATTTTCGTCTCATATCATCGTAAGGAACCACTCCTTAAATTTTCTCCCAACTGTAGTCGAACACCCTGTAGATAAGCCCAATTTCTTCCTCATTAATGTACAGTAGGTCTAGGTCAGATTAAAAATCATAGGTTGAAAACTGTAATTCTTCGATAATCCTTCCTTGGTTATTGAAAATCTTTCGTAGAAATTTGTTCTCAGGTCCCATCTTACTTTTGTAATTTTATACTATTTTTGTGCTGAAAGTACATACCCTAAAGTTTCAAAAGTATTTGGATACTTTTTTTCTAAAAAACGATTCCTAAAATTTGATGTTAATAATTTAATCTCTACGATCCCCTGTGAGGATTAAATGTTTCTCGATCTGCAAAGTGTCGAGTACAATTCGCGGTTAATTTTCCTGTGGTTTGTCTCGTTGAACACGGCAGGACCAGAGCAGCACGGAGATCCCGAAGGATGCTTTATTGAATCCGTTCGGTGGAACGTGGACGCGGTATAAATTTAGGAAGAGCAATGGTCCGCCACGAAACGGCGCGGCGCGGCGCCGCGATAACTTGGCGCGACGAGACTTAATAAGAAAGTTATCGGTTATCGGGCTCAGTAAATCCAGCAGTTAGCGAATGTCATGGCCCATATTGGCTCGTTTATCTTACATGCTCGACTGTCTTCTCTATCGGTCTACTTGATATTCTGGCCACGAGCGCAAGGCGTCGCCAACCGGTGCAGCCCGGCTTCCTGAACGTCTCGAGAGCGTCTTGTAAGCCGCCATTACGCAGGACTGAATTGCCTCTATCGTTGCGTCGCTCTGTCCTCATAGTTGACTCCACTGTTTGCCGTGTTATCGACCCACTATCTATCTGTACGTAGGTTTGCTGCAAAAAGGTTATACCAATTGCCTTGTTTTTTATTCAGTTGTTGTTTATTAAAATTCAAATCTTCAACTTTGTCGAAATCCAATGAAAATGCAAATAGCTTCTCAAATGTACAGGCTATTTTATACAGGGTGAGTTCGCAGAAACATAGCACCTATTGCTGTTAGGAAGAGATGCATCAGATGGAACTTGCATGGTTTCGAGGGTGCATTGATCTGATGTTAGTAGCTTTTTTGTAGGTTGACGCGTGAAGGACATATGAAGGTCAACTTAATTTTTTTTTAATGGAATGAGGTATTTTTTAATACATCAATCGATGCAGCTGGACATTCGTTATAAAAAAAGTACTAACCCATGTATGTTAAAAAGTTAGTAGTTTAGGAGATATTTCAATTTAAATAACTCTGTAATACCCAACAGCCGTGTTTTGCGCGGACAGTGATCGTACCCGGACACTATTTTTAATTTTATGACTGCGTCTACCGCGCCGTCCGCACCGAGCGATATTTCAATAAAGAATATACAGGGTGTCCCAAAACTACCCTAGGAGCCGAAAATGGGAGGTTCCTTGGGTCATTTGAAGCGACAGTTTCCTTTGCGAAAATGGCGTCAGCGGCTTTGTTTAGGACATTTGCAGATTAGCACATTTGTTGGTTTCTAAAAATGATCAAACCTAGCGCCGATATCATTCAATTTATTTTATTACTAATTTTCGATCGAGAAGAATTTAACCTTTGCTTTGTTTAGGAGTTATTAACGAAAAACACGGACATTCGTTATAAAAAAAGTACTAACCTATGTATGTTAAAAAGTTAGTAGTTTAGGAGATATTTCAATTGAAATAACTCTGTAATGCCATTACTGTCGTACTAAGACGTTAGTGTTTACTTACTAGTGTAACGTCTTAGTACGACAGTAATGGTATTTTTGAGTTATTTAAATTGAAATATCTCCTGAACTACTAACCTTTCGACATACATAGGTTAGTACTTTTTTTATAACGAATGTCCAGCTGCATCGATTGATGTTTTAAAAAATACCTCATTCCATTTTTAAAAATGAAGTTGACCTTCATATGTCCTTTACGCATCCACCTATAAAAAAGCTACTAACATCAGATTACTCTTCCTAACAGCAATAGCAGCCGCGATATCAGGTTTCTGCGGAATCACCCTGTATATTATCTGAGTCGTTCGGCAAGTCATTTCGTTTTTCGTGTAGAGATGGCATTGCTTCCATTTGTTATTATTAACTTTATTTTAAATTGCAAAATCGTGGTATATCTTGACAGCTGAAATTTCGGACATAATTTCCTACCATGTAGTGCTTTCTAATGTTTCAAGTATGTTGTTATCATCACATCAAATATGTAAAATCAAACTACCTATTTCCATCACCATATTCTTTTTTTCGCTTTTCTCAATATTTTTTGTGCGGTGAAAATTTCATTTAAAATAAAGTCATGAAAAGTCACACAACTCGATATTTTCCTAATAAAGAACAGAAATTATACGAGCATGAGATCTTTAAGTTGCCCGAAAAATCGCAAGAGACCATAGAACAAAATGTCATAAAACTTATTCTAAATGGTACAAAATTGACTTTCATTTTCTCTTAAGAAAACGAAATGATTTTCCGAACGACCCAATATTTCTATTATATAATATTAATAAGATTAAATTTTAGCATGAACATAAATGACTTTAAACCACTTCTTATTTTTTGGGAGAAGTATGAAGACATGAAAATATGCATGGCTCAGAATGATTGAAATTAAGATACTTTCAAATTAAAAGAAATTGAGACCATGTTTACTAATGTGGATGAGCCAAATCGTTTATTGAAATAGTACAATAATAAGACTACTCTGTCGTTGAGATGGAATAATATTTTGAGCAGGGAGTAGTCAAAATATTTTCATTTTATTAGTTTCAAGTGTAGCATAACATATGTATAGTAATCTTGGTAAACGTAGCTATGAGGGGACCCATCTCGGATCATCTGGACCTTGACATATGTTGTCGAGGACAACATTCTGAACAACTTTTGTCTATATATCTACCCATCGCTTGGACATAGTTTCCGACATAATTACAAAAAAGCTTTGTTAAATGATCCTAGGTCGGCCCTTCCCGCACCCTCCACGATCTAACCACAACTCATTCTATTCACATGATTTTTCCATTACTAGTTAAAATTCTGGATAACAGCTACAATGCAAAGATTATGTGAATAGAACTAGTTGTAGTTAGGTTCGTGTGGAGGGGGTGGAGAGGGCCGGTCGTAAGGCCAGCAACAGTTTTTTGCAATTTTCTCGGAAACTAAGTCCGAGTGACGGATGAATATAACGACAAAAGTTGTTCAGAATGTTGACCTTGACAACATATGTCAAGGTCAAGATGATCCTAGATGGGTCCCCTCATAGCTACGTTTACCGTAATCTTGAATTTCAAATACAAATTATGGAAAAATATAGTAACCTAACATGAAAAATCATACCTAATATTTTGTACGTAAAATTGTACGTATATAAATTGTGGAAAAATATAGTATTCTGACGTAAAAAGTCATACTTAATGTTTTCATTCAAAAAGATAATTAGATTTTCAATCGAACATTTTCTTCAAAAATGTATTTGATAAGTGAGATATATTGTTTTCAAAGTTATATGTATAATTTAAGGTAAAATAGACTTTCGAAATATTGAAAAATAACCCTGTTAGTGAAATAACATCTCTGAATGATTCGCATTTGTTTAATCGACGCCAGAATTTCGAGATTTTATCGGAGTATCCAGTAATTAATTTCAATTAGCATTGTGTTGCCACCTGAATGCACCTAGCGCTTTTAATTACCTTTATTGGGCATCGGCTGAGAACAATTAACCGACTTGTGGCTTGCTATTACGGATCAGTGGGTTCTCGTTCCTTGCTGTCTTTTGCGAACGGTAATCGTGAAGTTATTGAGATCTTGAGGATCTATGTTTGCATAGAGAAGCAAAATCCGAATTCCTGGTACTGTATATCACAGGGAATTCGTATTGCGAGGTATCAGGTTGTATTAGTGAAATAGTATTAAACGAGAATTATGCTTACTTTCGCATTATTCACTGAGAAATCCGAATCTGCTGGGTTGCTGCGTATGAGATGTGCAATTTTAGAATGCAACTGTTATAAACAGACTGAGGATATTTATGCAATTTGCAACTTTTGTAAACGAATGATGAGAAAGTGAAATCAAATAAAATCGCATAATTAAT
The DNA here is from genome assembly GCA_963971365.1 of Lasioglossum villosulum. Lineage (NCBI taxonomy): Eukaryota > Metazoa > Arthropoda > Insecta > Hymenoptera > Halictidae > Lasioglossum > Lasioglossum villosulum. The sequence continues at coordinate 13,515,143 of OZ020499.1, forward strand.
TTAAAACTACACCTACTAGTTTTGCAAACGTAAATAGGGATCCATATACGACCGTCCCACAAAAAATTATCAAAATCGAAGCCGGATACTTGCGGTGCTTCTCTTGTAAGTAAATCGGATAAATCTGTATCATTGTATTTTATGTGAAACGCGAGCGGACTTATTACGCAACCTGATGTAGTTTGGGAAACAGAACAAGGTGGATAGGTAGATGTCTTGAACCGTTCGCCATCATTCGAGTGAACGCAACGGAGGAAGAATTGATATTAAATTTCTTTCTAAGCGCAGACCTATCTTTCTACTTTCATTCGAAATAGTCGTCCAGCAAACAGAGTCTTCATAACTTCTGCTCTTGTAAAACCCTTGAGTGAATCGAAAATAAGTTTCGCGCTCTCGCGGGGAGGTCGGAGAATGGGAGGTGGAGGTTCTCTCGTAAATGTTTCACAACGAACTTTCTTTTCCCTGGCATTTAGTCACGGGCTCCTAACTTCTCCCGAGGAAGGAAGTTATTAATCTGCGAGGAGTCAATCCTTCTCTCGCCTCTCGTGGTTCATAGTCGGCTTCCATTGTATTCGTGCTCGTGCAATTACACCCGGCCGTTGAATTCGTCCGCGACTTTCGTCGTTTCCAAACCGGCCCCGTGGAAATGGCCATCTGCGAGCCACTTGATTGCGTAATTTGACCTCTCGTAGCTTTTCCGCGGCCGCTGTTTCGCTGGCCAACCCGATTTTCGCCGTGGAATTCGCTAATATGTAAACTTGAGTCCGAATTGTCGAAAAACTTCCACGGAAGTATTGTACCTTCCACGGGGATTTGCCGTTTTATAGGTCACGAATCGAATTTTCTTTTTCCGCGTTTTTAACCATTGTAGTCTCTAAAATATCTTTACCGAGCAACGCATAGAAATTCTCAATATTAAAAGGATTATAGCGAGAACAACTGTGCGATGTATTAAAATTCAATTAAACAACAAAATGTAAAATACTTTTATTATTAACAGCAAGTTGGGTGTACTAATTCATAATTTCACATAAGTTCACGTGTAACTCCCTAATTTTTGTTTAAAAATGTTTTTGTCCACCTTTCACATAGCAAGTATATAAGGTAAAGGTACTAGTAGTTGACCAGTTAAGAGAAGTTTTCCACGCGAACAATAGTAACCATTTACACTGTCATTAAATAGCGAGAGTTGATGTCTGAAGACACTCTTTAAGTCTTCTAAATTATGTACCAAGGCCACTTTTTAAAAAAAGTTTACTTATACAAATTTAAGAAACACATTTAGAAATTCAGTAATTGCTTCAGAAGTTGACCACACATGAAAATGAAAAATCTAGTAATTGACCTCCTATTCGTTAGTAGTTGACCACTTATACTAGCAAGAGGGTTAAAGCAATAATGTTGGGTATCATTTTACTATAATTTAGTTTCAACAATTTCCAGCACAAATTACAATTAAAGAATGAAATAAGAAATAAAACAAATCAATTCCATAAAAAGTTTAATTGAGGAACAGAGTAGACGTTGCAAGTTAATAGAGAATAGTATTAGAGAAATTTAACCAACAGATGGTATGGCATCCGAGGTTCACTTTCATCAAAAGTGTACAGCTTATAAAAATCTTATTTTTTATGTTTCTCTATAAAATGGTCAACTACTCGTTCATGGTCAACTACTGGTACCTTTACCTTATATGAAGTTTATGTTCTCTGGTTTTTTTTGGAACCACACGGTTGTTAAATAATGGTTATCATATTAAAAATAATTTTTTTTATACAGTGTATCCTACGAGAATTTGCACTTCGAAAGAATTTTTAAATGAATCGAAAGTACATGTGTATCAAATACTAACACCCTCTGAATTAACCCCTTGCCTTACGATCTATTTTACGGTTTCACTGATTCGAATTTTTATTGTAGATCGCAATTTCCTAAAAAAGGAGAATATTGGTATAAATTGTATGCCTGTATGTTCTCCAATAGCTGTATATTAACAAAACCAAAATATAATTTTATTTCGGTACGAAGGAAATGATTAGCATACATTTTTATCAAAATGTGTTCAGAATCACGTGTCAGACATGATATTTTGTAAGGCAAGGGGTTAATAAAGCTAAAGCAAAAGTGTCTCTTTGAAAAACATCCACATAGGGATCGAAACGTTAGAAACATGCTTAAATAATTGCACATTTGTTGTTTTCTATAAATGATCGAAACTAGCGTCGATATCATTCAATTTATTATATTACTAATTTTCGATCGAGAAGAATTTACCGTTTACTAATTCATAATATTGTTAATAAAGATGCCACTTGATTTTTCGATACAAAATCGTTTAATATCCAGTAGTATAAATACTGTTTAAATTCAAAAGCTACTATAATCTATGAGATAATATTCAATTCTATACTCGGACATTAGGAGGCAAAGTGTAACGAATTGCCATTATAACATTATTTTTTTTCTTGTTTCCTAACTTAAGAAATTCTGCATCAGAGAAGTTTCACGTAACGGATACGTGACGGGAATCGTTTGCACCAAGATAATACGGCTTTCTTGTCAACGATAGCCGGACTCTGATTTGATTAATCAATATTCACTTCGTGTTTTCTTCAAACAATTTTCTTTGCTTATTACACCTTACGGGTCTGCGAACATTTCTACAAGTCCATAATTTCAACCGCGAAGTTGTAATATCGAGGAGGAAAGAAAAATTGATTTTCCTTGTTGAGAACGTGTAACTGAAAGAGATTTCAGAAGTTCGTGGAGGTTTAACGTATTGCGAATTTTAATTTATTTTGTAGTTTTTTAGGTTAATGGAAATGGTATATATTGAAACCGTAATACAGATATTCAACTAGAACAATGTTCATTATTCAGATTGCATTTGTAACTAGACAGCGGATCATTATGTAAAATAATCATTTTATATATAAATAGAAATTTATTTTCATTCTTAATATATTTAATAGGTCGAAAATGATATAACAGTATTTTTAGATTCTTCCAATAGTTTTACTGCTTTTTAGATTACATCTACTTATTTCTGTCACAACCCAGATAGCACTGGGACGTCCGATGTACGTTCAATGTACGTCCGTATCGGACCTCTGTACGTCCGAAGGATGTTCGAATAAGGTCCGTATGTCCGAGATACCTCCCAGGAATGTCCGAAAGAGGTCCCATTTACGAAGTGTAACGTACGTAGGAACGTGCACAAGGAACACGTGCTAATTAACCTCACTTCACGTAAATGCACGATGATGCGTCGCGATGCCACAGTAGAGATCGCAGTTTTGGACATGTACTAAAATGCACGTGTACACGTGGTACGTGAACCGTGTAGTACGAATTTAAGGATCCGTGAATACGAATCCGTGAATGCGAATCCGTGTACACGGATCCACGAACACGTGAATACGGATCCGTGAATAAGAATCCGTGTTACACGGGGCTGCGAACTGCGAACACGGATCCGTTCGGTACGTTCGAGCAGAGATGCCAAATGGAGGAACCTGGTGGACCTTTCCCCTCCAGCTGGGCCCCCCACTCTTACTTCCACTAGTTCTACTGCGCACGCGCCACACACGAACGTGACTCACTCGGGCAAAGCAGAGGTACGGTCGTGTGTAGCGCGTGCGCAATAGAACTAGTAAAAGTAAGAGTGGGGGCTCAGCCGAAGGGGCAAGTTCCTCCTTTTGGCATCACTGCGTTCGAGTCCTACAACTGATGCGTTATTGTTTTCCGATCGAATTCTTTTCGACTGTTGATGTTAAAAGTGAGACAATAATAAAGTTGCGGTAAATTTACTGTTTGGCCTCAAATCATCAAAATCACACAGTATATTAAAATGCACATGTAAAATAAATACACGAATATTTATGAAATTAAAATACAGGGGTACCCGTGTACTTAGTATTACGTGGATTAAAATTCGGATTTGTTTATTCCACCACTCATAAATATTCGTGTATTTATTTTACATGTGCATTTTAATATACGGTGATGTGACGCCAAACAGTAAATTTACCGCAATTCGATCAGAAAACAATAACGCTTCAGTTGTAGGACTCGAACGTACCGAACGGATCCTTGTTCGCAGTTCGCAGCCCCGTGTAACACGGATCCGTATCCACGTGTTCGTGGATCCGCATTCACGGATTCGTATTCACGGATCCTTAAATTCGTACTACACGGTTCACGTACCACGTGTATTTACATACACGTGAAACCGGGATCTCTGGTATTTGGCCCAAAAACGGGAATAAAATATTGTATCGTTATTTATGAGCTGAGAGTCATAAAAAAGTAGGTCGTTGGATTCGCCTTGACACCAGCTATAACATTATTAGATAAAAAATGTATTCTAACATTTAAAAAATCAAAATGATTTTTGCTTTCCATAACACCATAAGCCGTAAAAATTACACGTACTTGGGACGTCTGAAATTTAGGACCCACGGACGTTCTTAGGACGTAAAAAACGGATGTCCATAGAATGTCCGAAAGAGTCTAGCAGACTAAGAATAGTGAATCGGCCCCCCCTGGATTTTTATTGACATTGTGTGGAAAACATTGGTTTTAGGTTGAAAGATAATCCCCCAAAATTTCAAGTCGCTAACCCTTCATATAAGGTTTATACGAGGGTAAATACCCTTAACTATATCATTTTTTTTCTCGGTTGGTAATTAAGATATTCAGATAAAAAAATATATGAAAATACTCGTACTTACGTCCTTCATATCCTATATTTTTTCACAATTGTGATCATATTGTTATGGGTAGAAAAAAATTATTAAATTCTTTAGGGGTGGAAATTGCAAACAACCCTTCGAGTGACCACTTTCAAAAAATTCAACAACAATGTTCTGTTATCTGTCCAATATAGACAAAAGTTTCAAGATGGTCGGAGGGGTGGAACATAGTTAAATATTGAAAAACAAATGAAATTACGCCATTATAATAGTACAATATGTAGTGTCGTGTTTCTTACGACACTATTTAGTAATTCTTATCAGAAAATTAAGTCCCTTCTTAATCAATTATTTCTTTTTAAACGCGAGATACATTATGTAGGTGTAAATGAGAATTCTAGGGATCATAATATACATAATTTATTCAATCTGAGTTCAATCTTCAATTTGAGTTCAATCTTCAATTTGAGTTCAGGATTGAGCGATCGTGGGAACCCAATAATGAAACCGAATGAGTATAAGTGATAGTCGTAGCCTGAATATGTATCTTAGAATCAATACTAACTACGTATAATCACTACTAAAATCTTCCACTAATAGTATTCCTACATTATAATGGCGTAATTTCATTTGTTTTTCTATATTTAGCTATGTTCCATCCCTCCGACCATCTTGAAACTTTTGTCTATATTGGACAGATAACAGAACATTGTTGTTGAATTTTTTGAAAGTGGTCACTCGAAGGGTTGTTTGCAATTTCCACCCCTAAAGAATTTAATAATTTTTTTCTACCCATAACAATATGATCACAATTGTGAAAAAATATAGGATATGAAGGACGTAAGTACGAGTATTTTCATATATTTTTTTATCTGAATATCTTAATTACCAACCGAGAAAAAAAATGATATAGTTAAGGGTATTTACCCTCGTATAAACCTTATATGAAGGGTTAGCGACTTGAAATTTTGGGGGATTATCTTTCAACCTAAAACCAATGTTTTCCACACAATTTCAATAAAAATCCTGGGGTGGGCCGATTCACTATTCTTAGTCTGCTAGACCCTTTGAGTCCATCGGAGATCCCAGGGACGTTCGCAATGGACATCGGACGTTTAGAAGTAAATTGGAAATAAAATTGACGTCCATTGGGTGCCCAGTGCTATCTGGGAAATGCATAAAATTCGCTGTCTATTTATAATTATAGTCAGCTGCGATGTGTATATCAGTCGTGATTGCGACGTGCTTACATTTCTCATGATTTTCAATGGAACCTGTGAGTTACGATCACTGGAACGTTTCTACTAATCCAGACCAACTCTCACGCAAAGAAGTGGAAACAGTTCGTATCGAGCAAGTCCGTTCGGCGGATTATTTCTATTTTTGATCGGGATAAAGCTGTCACGTACTCGGAGAGAGTTTCCAGTTACCTGGCAGAAACACTCCGAAAAGGCAAGCCTTCTCTCTCCTCTCCGTGGCATGATCGATTGCTCGAAGAAAAGGACCGTGTTTCACCATTGTGATTGGCGTTTTCGGGACAGACCGGGATACCTCGGTACAGCCCTCGATTCCCTTTCGCGGGGATGTCGAAGCCCTCGCCCCATTTTCTCATTTATCCGTGCCGACATTGCAAGTGTTTGTTTCGATATAACGGGCCAAGTCGTCGTGGTAAACGGAACGAAAACCGATAGCCACCGGTTGCCGATTAAGCTTATCGGCGGCATGTCAGCGGCGAAGGTTCATTGTACGCTGCTTTTCGCTCTAACATTTGCATTTCCATTTAAATGTGTCAGATTTATTTGTACAAGTTGGAGAATGCACAATGTTTCAACGATTATTAAACTACAGGGAGTCCCATAATTCATGGTAAATACAAAGCAAGTCAGGTAGATTCTGTGGCTGGAAATAAGACGAAAATCAAGAAATACGAAATTGCGTGGGAGGTTTCGTTTTCAAGAACTATAAATTTAAATGTCAGTTGAGTACACACGCGTCCTTAACCCTTAATTGAGCGCGCCTATAAACTTACCTTAGTGGACGGACGGGGCCTCTTGGGACCCCGATGTTTATGGGGTCTTTTTTGCGTATTTTCAAATAATTTCAACAATCACTGAAAATTTTCAGAACTGAGTAGACAAATTTCATAATAAACACGAAGGAAAAATTATTTTCGAAGATTACACGAAGTATGGCATTTGTGCTTTTAAAACGGAAAAGTTATATACTACATATGTTATACCACTCGGGGTCAAGTAGGCCCCATGCGCACAGTTAAGGGTTAATAAATAACCGACGTCATTATCAACTTGAATATATCGTTCCAATACGATATGAGTCGGAAATAATCGTATTCTTATAGTAAACAAGCCGGAACCTGATACTCTTGTAGTGAAATTCGTGACATCGGTTACTTCTTAAAAGAACATAATAAAAGTCATAATTTAATTCATAGAACTGCTTAGCAGAGCCATTATTTGTTTCCAGGTATAAATAATTCATGACCGAAAGGGTTAAATTTAATTTTCTTGATTTTGGATTGATTTGATCTTATTTCTAACCATACATAGAATCGACCTGACCTAATTTGAACCATGAAGTATGGGACACCCTGTATAGATACCATACAACATCATCGAATAACTTCTTTATGCGGTAAACACCCGTCGTAAATTTTAAAAAAGCAAAAGGCATGTCCATGGCCTAAGATGCAGACAAAATCGTATTAAACTTAATTCATAACCACAACTGAACACGTACTGTTTAAATGCGAGTATGTATTCGGAAGAACGGATGTCGGATCAAGATTGTGTACAGGATTTTTTAAAATAATTAACTTCCCGATTCATAGGGAAGTTACTGTAATTTATTTATAAATGGACTGCGGATTTTATGCATTTATGACAAAAATGAGCAGGTGTAATTTAAAATAACAGAAATATTGGAAACACTTAAACATACTATTATATTATTCTCAACCTACTAAACATAATAGGGACAGAAATAAAGTTCTATTTCACTCCAGTTTATTGCAATTTAGGTAAGAAATTTTTATTTTGCATAAAGATCCGCAGTCCATTTATAAAGGTCGCATCAACATCAAGGTCATTACCGGCCACATGGATATAGCATATAATTTATAACAAAATATTTTTATAATTAGAAATAGTTATAAGTACATTATGGGGAGATTGATTTGAAATTTTCCCGGATCACTTTTCGAAGACCTTCATGGTCCCACGTCAGAGATTTATCAGAAATGCGTTTCCGTGGTGGACGCTAAATCTTCGCGGAAATTAACTGCAAACATAATTTTGTCAGATGCCTATTAGTACCTCTACAGTACTAATTCCTACACTGATTATTAAAATCAAAATATCCTTTAAAGAATAGCATGAAGTGTGTATTAAAAAATCTACGATTTTATTCAAGAAAACAAAGTTGACCTTCATACGACCTCTACGCGTCCACCAAGAAAAAAGATATCTACATCGAAAACTTTGACCCCTAATATCGATTAACTTTTGTTTGGAATATTTTAGTATCATCAACAGTTTCTGAGATATTCGACTGAATCCATTTAAGTGGGATACGCTGTATATTTTAACTAAGGGTTCCATTAATGTCAGCTTGCTTCCTAATGGACTAAATTGGTACATTTTGTATAATACAATAAGCCACCCTACTGGTCTTCAATTTTAAAGACACCTGCCTATTGCTGTACTCTTTTCTGCACCGAGAAGACGTTGAGCACTCATTTCTGAAGCTTACATGACGAACTGAAAAGTGGAAGCAACCCCTGACGATCGAATAGGTCAAGAGACACGTCCAATTAAAATAAAATATCTTCGCCGGACACACGTCAACGACCTTATACTTAGCTATACTCTATTCCTTAAGTACCTCCCTCGAACGACAGACTTAAGCCAATTACTACCAATCTTCACTGAGCTCGTATTTCGTGTCTCCATTAACCGGCCGCTAAGTAGCCCTCGGACCACGTAAAATAAATATAGTGGTAAGCTCCGTCCTCACGAGACGCTATAATTCGAGGATCCAATATCCGGAAACACCGGGATCTATTCGTGGACTCGCAGCCTCTTAATATATTGGCAGTTCTGCTGCGTTGAGAGGGTCATCAAAGATAAAAGGGTACAAGGCGAACATAAAATTCTGAAAAAGGATTTTAACTGGAAAATCATGAAATTCATGAATGAAATAGTAAACTGTGAATAACTCTGAAGAGACATCTCACAAGAAGAGTCTTATATATTTATTGCTTTATACCAAATAAGATATATGTACAGTAGATATTACCAATTTTATGAGAAGTGGGTATCATTAACATTCATCAGACACTTAATATATTGGCAAATCTGCTGCGTCGAGGGTTATCAAAACTAAGTGGGTATTGGGAAGCACAAAATTCTGAAAAATTCGTAACAAAACATTTATAACGAAAATTTAAAGGCTACTTTTTGTGGATTTAGGATGTTTATGCAAAATAAAAACTCTCCGTCGCTTTTGGAAGCAACAACTTATAAATTCCTTTTAATAAATGTTCAATGTTCTCGGCGCTACGTTTCGATCAATTTACTACTGAGATATCAAAAAATAATTTTGCAGATTATCCAATAATCAACGTTTCGATTCTAGTTTGAATCATTTTCAAGATGCATTTGTATTGCGTCTGTAAAAAAATATGTATATACATATGTTATACAGTTTTCAAAATATACTATTAAAATACTTGAATGTAATAACGAAAATTGTTTATAAATGTAGTTCATCAAACCAACTTACTTGTTTTTTATGTGATTTAGTACTTTAATTTGAAAATGGTAATACACGTTGTTGTCAAGACACTGAATATGTTTGACGATCTAGGTTGTACCAATCAATATTGGACGGTAAATTTGAACAACATACGTTTTTTTAACTCATTTATGTGAATATACCCAAATACGGTAAATTCAATTATTCACAGTCAATTTTTATTTGAAAAATTATGTATACCAATTGTATGTAATATAAGATTGTTTAATAATTCGAGAATATAAACAAGTTATTTTGATTGGAAAGAATTTATGATGAATTTTCTTTCTAATCAAAATAACTTGTTTATATTCTCGAATTATTAAGCAATTTTATATTACATACAATTGGTATACATAATTTTTCCAATAAAAATTGAATGTGAATAATTGAATTTACCGTATTTGGGTATATTCACATAAATGAGTTAAAACATGTATGATGTTGTTCCAATTTACCGCCCAATATTGATTGCTACAACCTAGATCATTGACTTAAAGTATAAGTGTTTCTTTATACCGTTACTATCATTCTCGTGTCTTTTTTTATATTATTTATGTTTTTTCTGTGTCCTGTTCTGTTTTGTGGTTTTTGTATTTTGTGCTGTATGTATTGTTTTCTATATATACTGTATTCTATGTATTGTATTACAATTATGTTGAAATAAATCTCATATGAGATTTTCTAATAAAAAAAAACCTAGATCGTCAAACATATTCAGTGTCTTGACAACAAGCATTGACGACGCACGTACAACACGTGTATTACATGTCCAAATTAAAGTACTAAATCACATGAAAAACAAGTAAGTTGGTTTTATGAACTACATTTATTAACAATTTTCGTTATTACATTCAAGTATTTTAATAGTATATTTTGAAAACTGTAAAACTGATATATATATATTTTTCTTTTACAGACGCAATACAAATGCATCTTAAAAATGATTCAAACTAGAATCGAAACGTTGATGATTACTGGATAATCTGCAATATTGTTTTTCGATTTCTCAGTAGTAAATTGATCGAAACGTAGCGCCGAGAACATTGAACATTAATGATGAACAATAATACGATCGAGATATAGAGACATATATAAATTCCTTTCTTCGTTTAATTATTTTAACATGTCAAGAATAACATATCCCCAGTCTTCAATTCTTAAAACTGTAGCGTCAATCTTATTACAAATGCTTAAAATCCGCAGTCTAGTTTTATGCAATAAGTATAATCGGCTCAGAAAACATCTGAAGCAGTAAGGAAGAAGAGGTTGGAGTAAGAGGAGCAAAATAAGGAGAGTAGCAAGTATGTATTATCATTGGGAAGGGCTCTTTCGCGAGCAATTGGACGAGAAATAACTGGCGGTAATCGAGCAACGTTATCCTCCTCAATCGTATGTCTCGGGGCTTCCCTGTTCGTACAAAAGGGATTCTCGTCCAAGTCGACGATCTCGTGTATCCGACCAAGAGCAGGATGAGTAGGTGGAGGAGGATGAGGACGAGGATGAGAATGAGGAAGAAAAAGACGAGGGGGATGACAGTCGCGCGTGGCCCCGTCCAAAGAATCCCGTGGAACATGGCGATCTTTTATCTAGACAACCGAGGAGGTCTGCGACGGTCAAATAGCGAAGCAACGGGGATACTTTATCGCGGGTAACGTCGGACGTATCGATGATCGCAGGCTTGGCAATGGTCCGTGCCTTCCGCGTTCGCTCGCCGCGTGCACTTCCGCTGCGAACTCGATCGATCTTCAAGAACGTTCCTGCGTGGTTTTAACGAGAGTTCTTTCCTCCTCTTCATTCACCTACTCCTCCCTTCCCCGTCTTCACTCTTCGGTTAAACGATTTTCTACTGGGAAAACATTAAATAATATTTTCCTTCGAAATGGATGGCGATGTCCTCCGAAATAAGCGATTCGACGACAAATGTTTGCGTTCTCCTGCGATCCTCTTTTCTACTTTACGGTTGTCAACACTTTTTGCAAATAGCTACGTTGGTAGAGCTCTCTCTCTAAGGTTATATTTACACAGCAGATCTTCATGCGTTTATAGCAAAATTTAGTAGATGAAATTTGAAATTGTTGTAAACTTTGAAAAAATTGAAGACGTCAATGTACATATGATTTCTTCTGTATGAAAATCATTAAGGGTGTGGATCCCATCTCTAGTGTGCGTGACTTACACCACTAAGCACGTATACGTACACGAAATGCAAGGGTTACGTATACGCGGACCTCTAACACTATAACGCACATTTCGATGCTCTACGTGGTCACAATCGCTCGTAATAAATATATTAGAATTTGTCAGGTTTAGAAGATAAACGATATTATATATGTATTTGTCAGGTTACAGTATTACAGTTAAACTTGTTGCACTAAGCACAAACGGAAATTACTAATAACTAAGGACTAAGAAACTAACAACTTGACGAGGCCAAAGCCTTTTTTTTTTGTTAAGAACAACCAATAGGTTGCCCCTCTACTTTCCTCATTATGCCCAAACTAGGCCCCCCGGGGGTCTACTATTCGCATTTCGCACGGGTTGTCTGTTTTTGAGCCTAATCCACGCCTGTTCTTTTCAATTATGACGAGGCCAAAGCCTAAGACCGAAGAACGACTTCTTCAAAACGTAAAGCATATATTCAATACGCGCTCACGCATAGTCAATTCGGCACCTTGACTCACAGCGCCTCAAGCGGTGCGAGTCACACGTAATCGTAAGGCCGTTTACAATATCTTGTACGTAATCGCAAGGTAGTTAACAATATCTTACACGCTAGATAAAAGATCAATCTATGTGGGACGTATGTCAAGAATGTCCGCATTTTGCGTTTTCGAGGTGAAATTTACATTATTCTGCAGACCTTAGGCAGTCGCAGTAATTTCTCAATCGTAGTCCTCGGTCGCCTCTGCAATCGTAGTCCAGTGCCTACCCATTTCACCGCCTGTCAACGCTGCGCCGGGCAGCAGGACGGCGATGTTTGATGTCGGCTCGGGTATATCGGTGTGAACACCACTACATTGACTCGAGTGAATCGAATTTTCAAACTACTTAATTTTCATTATTTTTTTATGAGATTTTACTGGCTTATTCCTGGCATTTTTCTGATTAAAATCATACCAACACGATATAATTTGGCCAATATTTAGTGGTTTAATCGACGATGAAAGTTTCGAACGCAACGAAGAAGAGCGTATTGGAAAGAAAGAGACGCGAACAGTAGCCGCCGCCGGCACAGTTCAAAGGCCCGCGTGTTCTCGCAATGAATTGGCAATGACAGAATTGTTTAATTTCCATGATTGTTTTATGGGACTTTCACTACCTTATTTCTGGCATTTTTCTGATTAAAACAAGACCAAACACGATATAATTTGGCCAATATTTAGTGGTTTCATTGACGGTATGGAGTAACTGTAGGGAATGGAAGAAGACAGCGAGTGAAAAAAAATAAAAACTAAATGTTGGCCAAATTATATCGTGTTTGGTATGATTTTAATCAGAGAAATGCCACGAATATGTTGGTGAAAGTTCCATAATGATATCATCGAAAATAAAGAAGCTAAGGTCTTGGTGTTTTATTGTGATGACGCACGGGCCTTTAAACTGTGCCGGCGACGGGGACACGCTTCGGCCACGCGATCATTCCGTCCTTCTCTACGTTCGGCTTTCGATTGATGTCTCGGCGCGGTAGATTGTAGAGGCCAGTCATAAATCAAAAGACGAGCAGTTGTCTTGGAAGTTGTCGCTCCAGAGAACAGCTCCTGCGGCAACTATCGCGACATTACTGTAATTAATAAAATGTAACTGTGAAGGTGGCTGTTGAAACACATGGTGCAAGGGAACGTGTTAATTGAGCCAGCATTGTTTGCATTGAACAGATAGACGGACGATCACGTTGCGCGTTGCGCTGGAACATGCACAGCAGCGGGATACATTTAGGGGAAAGAGGAAAGCGAGAGAGGCAGGAAGGGGAGGAGACGGAGGAACAGCGGGACAGGGGGTTGCATTGCGTCGGGATTGAAAAGCGTAGCGGAATTGTATCGCGCGGCAGCTTTCGGATCTTTTGTCGGGGCTTGCCAGGAAAAAAGTATCTGGACAGGGCTTCTTGTTGCGCCGCGCTATTGAAAGGAAATTGAACCGGTTGTTTAGTCATGCAAACACGATGCTACCGGCTGATTCCGTTTGCGTTACGTACGAAATGAAAGTTCACTGACCGGGAATCGTTCCCTGGAATCCGGCCGATCGTCCTCGATCCGATGCTTTACGATCTGAGCCAGTTTCCATTGGAACCAGCACGGTCTCTCTGTCTCTCTCTGTTTCTCTCTTTCTGTGTCGCATCATTTAAATAGATCATCGGACATCTATTTAAATAAAGTAGAAAAATCCGTCGCGATCGGGTCGACGGAATTTCGACGCGAATTCAAATTCGCTATTGATAGCCCGTGTGTGTCGCGATTTGGTGCCCGGCGCACAGTGGGACCTTTTGCCCAAATCGTGGACACAATCAAAGAACTTTCGATAGAAATGAGATTCAGGACTGAATTTTCTTTTACATACAGTTGAAACTTCACAGAATATGGGAAAAATAGGGAGATTATGGTACGAATGTTTTTTAACCTCGAAAAAATTCGTCAAAGTTGCGCAATTTCGAGAAAATTGTGGTTTTCCCACTACCATGCGCGAAATAAATTTTTTTGGAACATGCTCTACATTTTTTCACGCTGATTTCAAATCTAGTCTCAAAATTTTCAGAATTTTCCAAAATGTCGAATTATTGTTAAACAGTTAAACTTTTATTTTTTCGTAGTGTGGCGTTAGCTTTACCCAAGTCCTCACCGTGGGACAAACCGATGAAATCTGTATCAAAATTAATGAACTTTCGATAGAAGTGAGATAGAACGATGAATTTTTTTAAAATTAAAGCTGAACCATTTTAGAATATGGGAAAGGGAGATTATGGTACAAATGTGTTGTAAGCTTGAAAAAATAAGTTTAACTGTTTAACAATAATTCGACATTTTGGAAAATTCTGAGGTCGTAGAAAAATGATGAGATAAGATTTGAAATCAGCGTGAAAAAATCTACGTGAAATGATGTTGTGCATGTCCCAAAAAAATTTTTTTCGCGCGTGGTATTGGAAGAACCACAATTTTTTCGAAATTGCGCAACTTTGACAAATTTTTTCGAGGTTAAAAAACATTCGTACCATAATCTCTCTATTTCTCCATATTCTGTGAAGTTTCAGATGTATGTAAAAAAAATATCAGCCCTCTATCTTGTTTCTATCGAAAGTTCTTTGATTTTGTCCACGATTTTGTTAAAAGGTCCCACTGTACGGCGTTTCTGATGATTTATATTGGCATTTTCGTCACTCCCGCGAACGAAATATTCGTTAAACTTTGGTTGTAAATTTGATAATGATGATTACGATGGGATATGTTTTAGCACGGTTCGTGTTGGAATCGATGTGTGCGAAGGTTTAACGTTACATGGTAGAATTTACCGAAACGGGATTCAAGGAATTTGTAGTTTATTATAATTTGTACGGTCTCGCACGCTTTTAGTCGGCGAACATATGCAATCTTGTCATTGTTCATTAATGATATGACTGCATATATTCATGATGCTTTTAGTGCATTTATCGGTTAATAGAAAGTGAGTGAAGAATCGTTGTAACGTGATTTTTCTTATTGATTTAGTAAACACAACAGCAACGTTCATTAGCATGAATCACATAGAATCAAGCTCTTTAATTCTTTCTGAAACGTTTCAATGTAAATATTTAAATGAATGTTCCAATTTTAATAACCCAAATATAACTCAAAGTCAACGTAATTAGTATTCAAATGTCTAGCATGTAATATTGTGTATAACGGTTGTACTAATCATCGCAGCTTATTGTCTTATATTTCCGACATCAATTTAAATCGTTTGAATATACGACTCATCATTTCGTGTATTTATTCAAAATATTGTGAAACGATCCTGTCCTCTTTATTATTTGCGTTTCATACACAAACATGCGAAAGTGTTAGACGACATTTTAATGGAAAAATAGAGATTTCTGAAATCAGCTTGGACGGTTATAATTTACAAAATAATCCTTGTTAGCATTGATCCTTCAATGTCTAACAGTTCCCAAAATATTCCAAAGAGATTTAATATCACGCTTTACGTTCGCAACGCTAGTTTTACGCCAGAATGACGGGTTCTAATATTCTTAATTTACCATTTTTTAAGGGGGTTGAATCCTTTTTCCAGGATTAAATGGGTGCGGGTTTCGCGTTCTCATTTCTCGATAATACAAAAATGGGATTTCTCAGTAGTCAAAAAGGCTAGATAAAAGATCATCAACATCTCAAAAGTCCTATTTTTTCGTTCACGAGACGTAATTTGTTACAGCTGCGCATGTAGCTATGTTCATAGCTACTGAAAAACCCCATTTTTGAATTATCGAGAAAGGAGAACGCGCGAGTCCCGCAATCCTGGAAATGAGTCTACCGCCTTAAGACTGTAAAGATGGTTGTCTGAGGAATAATTTACCTTTATTTCTTGGGGTATATACTATTGGAAAAATTGTCAAAAATTTGGACAGACGCATTCATTGTTATATTTATAAAATAATGTGAAATAGTTATTATAAATCAAATAATATAAGTAATAACTAAGCAAATTAGCAATAATCAAGTTTAACTCAACGTTTCGATCCAGTTGTGGATCATTTTCAAGAGCAATTGCGTCTGAAAATATATATAAACAAAATATATTGGGTATTTCACAAAGTTAATAAAACTGTAAATAATATTTTAAAGAAACATACTTGCTAAGTGTAAAGAAAGGTTTTAAAAATACAAATAATGACTGAGTTCCATCCTGGTCTACATTGAACTGAAGCAACTAACCGTTGAGGGAAAGAGCAAGCACAAAAACATTGGAATAGTTATTTCTGAAACTGAGTAAGCCTAGTGTTAAACGATCTGCGAAACAGCGTCCATTCATTAGCGATTTTCAAGTGTTCTACGAAAATTGTGTAAATTCTTACGATACGTTCCCTTGTTAGTTGAAACACGCTTTAGATCTATATCTACAATGTTGCGTTAAATTATACCGCGTTCGTGATAAATCCCAAAGAATCATTTGAAACGTGCATGTGTGTGCCACGCAAACGATGCCCAATAATGACAACTGCGTATCGACGAGGCTCGTTTATTTTAATTCGTGGATAAACATTGGGGGGACGATCAGCTTTTTAGCCATGCACGATGCACTTTTCCGGTATCAGTCGCGATCCAACTCGCTCCGCAAACACAGCCGGACTCCGCGAGCGGCGTTTTTCGCCAAATATATGCGGGCGGCAAGTGCGAAACTGGCAAAGCAAATATTTCGCGCGCTTCACGCTGTCGCTCGAAATCTGTTTGTGTTCCCGTTTCTACTCTGACAAATTCGATACGAACACACGTCCGATGTCGCACGCTCGACCGTCGACGTATCTTCGATGATGTTTGCCGGAACGTTGATCGGTTTGCCTCGTTATCATTCCGTTTGTCGTCTTACTTTCTCTCTCCTACCTCTAGTTCGATTTTTATAGTTATTTACCGAAGACCATAACGTATGCAGTGGATTCAAATAGAATTTGAACAATTTTGCTATTCTCGAATCGTTGATATTTAAACCGCGATCATTTTGTCCAAAAAGATATTACAGTGAATCCTTGAATACTGTCCGAGGTCGTGTAGGTAAACGTTGTCCTGTGCGCTGCACAGTGGGGATTTTCGACGAAATCTGTGTCAAAATCAAAGAACTTTCGATAGAAATGAGATAGAGCAATGAAATTTTTTAAAATTAAAGCTGGAACTTTGCAGAATATGAAATAATTACAGCGGTTGTGGTACGAAAGCTTTTTAACCTTGAAATAATTCGTTAAAGTTGCACAATTACAAGAAAATTGTGGTTTTGCCAATACCACGCGCGGGAACAATTTTTTTTTGAACATGCTATATATTATTTCCCGTAGATTTTTTCACGCTGATTGCAAATCTGGTCACAAAATTTGTCTACGACCTCAGGATTTTCCAAAATGTCGAATTATTGTTAAACAGTTAAATTTTTATTTTTTCAAGCTTAGAACACATTTGTACCATAATCTCCCTTTTCCCCATATTCTACAATGTTTCAGCTTTAATTTTAAAAAATTTCATCGTTCTATCTAATTTGTATCGAAAGTTTTTTAATTTTGATACAGACTTCATCGGTTTGTCTCTTAGTGTCACGTTAGCATTACCCAAGTTCTCACCGTGGAACAAACCGATGAAATCTGTATAAAAAATCAAAGAACTTTCGACAGAAATGAGATAGAGCAATGAAATTTTCTTAAATTAAAGCTGAAACATTGTATAATATGGGAAAAATAGGGAGATTATGGTACGAATATTTTCTAACCTTGAAAAAATAAAAGTTTAACTGTTTAACAGTAATTCGACATTTTGGAAAATTCTGAAGTCGTAGAAAAATTTTGAGACCAGATTTCAAATCAGCGTGAAAAAATCTACGGGAGATGATACAGTAGCGAACAATTCCGATCAATTGCAATTTTTGAAAAAATTTCTTGTCACATCCTTTAGTAAACTAATTGCTCTAGCTTCCCAAAAAAGTTTAACTCGTATAGTACAATATTGAAAAAGTTATCGTCTCCTTTAGAGCAGTCTTAAACTTTTGTCGCTAGTGTATATAGCATGTTCAAAAAAAATTGTTTCCGCCCGTGGTATTGGCAAAACCACAATTTCAAGAAAAGTGTGCAACTTTAACGAATTATTTGAAGGTTAAAAAGCTTTCGTACCACAACCGCTGTAATTATTTCATAGTCTGCAAAGTTTCAGCTTTAATTTTTAAAAAATTTCATTGCTCTATCTCATTTCTATCGAAAGTTCTTTGATTTTGACACAGATTTCGTCGAAAATCCCCACTGTGCGCCATAGGGCGGCGATGATTGATGTCGGCTCGGATATACCGGTGTGAACACCACTACATTGACACCGTGAATTGAATGTTCAAATTCTTTTTTAATGGGACTTTCAAGGACGTATTTCTGACTTTCTTTTTATTAAAACAAGACTAAACTCGATATAATTTCAATTGTATTTAGTGGTTTCATCGACTTTGAAATTGTCGGTCGCAAGAAAGGACAGCGTATGGGAAAGAGAGACGCGGACAGAAAGAAACGCTTCGGCCGCCTGTTACGTGTTCAGTCTGTCTTCTCTATGTTCACTAGACGCAGTCATAAATCAAAAAATAAAGTCTTCTCTGCAAACGCTGTCCGTCCAAAATACGATATTTGGACAGTATTCCAGGATTGTCTGTACAACAAAAATGCCTGAATTCGTTTTAAAGCTTGAAACCTCCATTTTCACAGCCTAGTTTTCATTCTATTAAAAATACTACATATCCAAACGACTGTGGGAATTTCTAAAAATTCTTTTCATTCGTTCATTGTTTGTGAACAGTAAGACCTCGATAAACCGACTTGATCGGGAGACAAATAGCCCGGATAAATTAAGGCCCGATGGATAATAGATGCATATTCCGTAATAAATTGTTCATTTTTGAAAATTGATTTCCTTTTTTAATATAATCATATTTAAACGCATATTTCTTTATAATCGGGATTCGGTTAATCGAGGTCCTACTGTATTTAGAAACTGATAAACCTTATCCTATTTCATGTTGACGCATTGTGTTAACTCAAGTTGCACTCATTCTGAAAAGTGGTTTCCCGTTCTGAAAAGTTTCGTTTGTACAGGGTTTCCCAAAAATGAAATATTTCCTTGAATGAGATGATTCCTAAGCTTATTCGAAGTAACTTTTTCAAGTAACCTTAGGAATCAGCTCTTTGAAGGAAGAACATTTCTGGGGCACCCAGGATACTTTTACTTGGAATCTTTAATATTCGCAAAGGGAATATTAACGTTCACAATATTCTATGATATACAATATTCTTGTTTAATTTCAAACAAGAAGCTCAGCGAACCCAAGTTAACGTAATTCAGAAATTGTTTAATATTTTGTTAAGTAGATGTAAATCGTGAATACGTAAATTACATGAATACAGACTGCCCCGATATGATTTAATTAATTCAATCTAAATAAGTCAGACATTCAACATTCAACGGAAATGTATTTTACAAGTTAAAAGTCTTACAAGTTCTAAACAGGACTCAAACCTCGTTAAAGTTTATTGAATTCTTTGCCACTTTGAGTTTCAAACGTGCTGTCTATAAATGTTTAAAACCCGCAGTCTCCTCCTGAGTTTAAACGATCCTTTTTAGCTTAAGAAAAAGCCAAGAACTCGGGGGAAACGTAAAAAGTGCTCGTTGGGGTGGCTGCGCCACTTATTATTCGTTGAACGGAAGAAACGGTCCCGAAAACCTCTCTTATTGCAATGGAATATTAATCTGTGTGAATAGCATTCGTTGCATTAAGAACGCGTTTAAAATTCAGATTCTTCGAGTTGTTATCCGTGTTCTACTAACAAAATGACGAGTGACAAAAAAGTATCAAAAGGCGACACATTTTTGCAATATAGATCTAGTATTTAATTTTCTTAGAAATGTTCTTTCAACGAGTTTCATGTTTCTTGATTGCATTACGGTCAAAGTTGAATTTCTTCCAGCTGAATTGATTGAAATATAAATTATAATTATGATATCGGCGCCAGGTTCGATCATTGTTAGATACAACAAATATGCAAGTTAAATATTTAAATTTCTCAACGTTTCGATCCCAATGCGGATCATTATCAAGAGACCCAAATTTTTGCGTCTGGAAAAGAAATTAATATTAAAGATTTTGAAATTAAATATACTGTTATGAATGTGACACAGCCACGTAAATTACCAAAAATTGTTAAAATAGAAAAGGAAAAAATTAAATACGTATGCTGCACACATATTTTTCTGTTTATAAAAATTACTTCCAAGTTACAAGCTATTCAAATGTTACCGCCAATACATATTGATTGCCGCCATTGATCCATATCGACCGACCAATAATTCTGGGTCTTTCATACATACAATACATTCTCTGCTTTGCGTTGGGATAGCACGTCGTGCTTCAGTTACATTATCGTCAGCATGGGGTAAAAGTGGAAATAGTGTAACTCACAATTATGTGTTCTAAAAAGTTTTTGTCCTTTCCTCACAGCAAGTGCGTATTTAATTTTTTCCTTTTCTATTTTACCAATTTTTGGTAATTTACGTGGCTGTGTCACATTCATAACAGTATATTTAATTTCAAAATCTTTAATATTAATTGCTTTTTCAGACGCAAAAATTTGGGTCTCTTGATAATGATCCGCATTGGGATCGAAACGTTGAGAAATTTAAATATTTCACTTGCAAATTTGTTGTATCTAACAATGATCGAACCTGGCGCCGATATCATAATTATAATTTATATTTCAATTTTTCGATCGATAAAAATATTTCCTTTATTCCTGAATTGATTGACGTTGAAGTAAAATTTATTTAAAAGTAAAATTAGACATCTGAATTTGATCTCAAAGTTTTATATAATAAAACTGTAGACTGTAGCAGCAATTCTTGATGAAAACGTTTTATAAGATTTGCATTCTAAAATTGGTGATTTCATAGGCAACAATTTAATACAGCTGTCTTGAATATTCCGTTCGTACTTATCTTTATCTCGTTTATACCGATGCACATATATTGTTATTGCGTCAGAATGACAAGATGATGTACAATAATGTACATGTGCAAAGAGAATAACTGAAAAAGTGCAACGGGATTGAAATTAATGTGGAAAATGTATTCATTCATATTATATGCGTTTCACGGTTTTCATTAAGGAGGATAATCCATTTTACAGAATACTTAAATAATATTGGGAAATTTGTGGAATTGTTTCCGCATAATAATTCCATATTATTCATAAAATTGTATTCTTAACGCAATTCCACGTAATATCAACGATGTACGCATACTTTTCGTTGACCGATTATAATCCCCAATAATCTGAATTTGTTATAATTTATCAATGAAATGAAACATTATTCGTACGATTTTAATTATGGCGAATGTCACGGTTCAACGAAAGGGTCTAGCAGACTAAGAATAGTGAATCGGCCCCGCCTGGATTTTTATTGAAATTGTGTGGAAAACATTGGTTTTAGGTTGAAAGATAATCCCCCAAAATTTCAAGTCGCTAACCCTTCACATAAGGATTATATGAGGGTAAATAACCTTAACTATATCATTTTTTTCTCGGTTGTTAATTAAGATATTCAGATAAAAAAATACGAATTTACTCGTACTTACGTCCTTCATATCATATATTTTTTTCACAATTGTGATCATATTGTTAAGGGTAGAAAAAAATTATTAAATTTTTTAGGGGGGTGGAAATTGCAAACAACCCTTCGAGTGACCACTTTCAAAAAATTCAACAACAATGTTCTGTTATCTATCTAATATATACCAAAGTTTCAAGATGGTAGGAGGGGTGGAACATAGTTAAATATTGAAAAACAAAAGGAAATTACGCCATTCTAGAGGACGAGAAACAATAAATGAGGACTGGATGCAAAGAGCGATCTTGGAATAAAGACTTTTAACGAGTATAAAGAGAGGATATGTGCAAACAGCAAAGAAGAGAATGGATAGGCAAAACAAACAGAACGAGATCGGTGAACTGAAAAATATATAGAGTAAAAGAAATTAAAATTATTTAAAGTGAAATAATTGTGAAATAATAACTGGTAGAAATAATTGTACGTGACAGTGTGGTTGAAATGCTGCGATGGGTGGAAGGCAAATCGATATTGAGAGAAAAGAAAGAAACTTTGTGCAATATGCAGGAAAGTAAGGGAAACAGCAGAGTACTTAAAAGCGGTCTGTGAGGAAGCCGAAGAAACTGAAAAAATAGAAAAAAGTGCTAATGGAGGACGGCGAAGAAGATTTAAATTGGATGCTGAAGGTGATAAATTCATTGCGGATCTTCATGCAAATTAATATTATTCGAGTCTCTTTTTCAGTAATTGGAATTAATTAGTCACTGATACTTGAGATCGCGAATATATCTGGTCACAAACAAGACAAACAATTGACACCTTTATTAAGGTTTGTGTTCTTTTATATGTATTTAAGATATTTACGCGCTACGAATAAATGACTGAAGACGAGAAGAATCTTTTAAGCTTCGTTCACAGATGTTTCGAAGACATACCTAAAGAAGCAACGACGTTGAGTCTCGTCGTTGTATCTATTTTATTTATTCGCAAACCAACTCTTGACAAATCCGAGTTGTAATTAAATTCGTGTAAGCATCTTGTATTTAAGGGAGGATATTCACCTAGAAAGGCGAAAAGTGTAAGAGTTTTAGGTTGTTACAGTCGATTGAACCCTTCTTTGGTGGACTAAATATCTGTATATTGTCACGTCCGGTGGTTCTGTCATAGATAGTAATTAATAAACTCAATCATATATTTCTTTTCTTATTTGTTTTATTAATATTGCGCGAGAACTGTAACCAATTATTACACCAAATATTATATTGAATATTGAATTATCGTATTTTATACCGTACTGCGTGCGATCGAATTAAGAGGAGTTTATAAGATATATTTCGCAGCGAACTACATAGGATTGTTAACTCATGTGATCTATTTAAAAACTAAACTTCTTTTTTTTAATTAAAAGCTTCACCGAACTAATTCATAGTTTCATTTGTTTTAAACAAATTTCACTATAAATTAGTTCGGTGAAGCTTTTAATTCCATTTGTTTTAAACAAATTTCACTATAAATTAGTTCGGTGAAGCTTTTCACTTCTGACCTGAGAGCCGTTTGAATATACAAGGACACTGTTTATGTCCGTCAACACCCGACTTTATTTTGCAGTCGTTCCAACAAACAAATAATGGAAAAATTTCTCAAATATAAATTACAGAAGTATTACACATTCCATATGACATAATTTAATACAAAATTTGAAGGTGTGGTCCAATATCGTCCAATATCGTCCAATATCGTGGAATGCATCCGAAGAGAAAGAATTACGTGTTGATAATGAATATTTTTGACATTTTATGTCTTTACTTTGGCACATAGCAGAAAAAAGCGTTACCGAAAAGCGTTACCGAAAAGTGTCACGAAAATTTCGAATGCGGTTTGATCTAAAACCTTCCAGAGAGAGAGACAGAGAGAGAGTGAGAGTCAGCGAGGGACAGAGTGAGAGAGAGAGAGAGAGAGGGCACGTTGCTGCTTATAACTTTTGATCGAATGGACTTTTTTTCGAATGCGGTTTGCTCTAGAACCTTCCACAGACAAAGACAGAGATAGAGAGAGAGTGTCAGAGCAAGAGAGAGAGAGAGAGGGAAAGAGAGAGTCAGAGAGAGAGAGAGAGAGAGAGAGAGAGAGGGACTGAGAGAGAGAATGCGGAGAGAGAGAATTCACATTCCCATTAACATTCACATTCACATTCACAATCACATTGACATTGACATTGACATTGACATTCCCATTCACATTCACATTCACATTCCCATTCACATTCACATTAACATTCACATTAACATTCACATTCACATTCACATTCACATTCACATTCACATTCACATTCACATTCACATTCAAGTTTTAAATTCAAATGCAAATTAAAATTCAAATTCAAATTCAGATTAACATTGACATTGTTTGAAATGATTTTTTGCCGTTCACTGGTTACGACAAAATTATCCCGTTTGTGGAATTTTCTGATAGTCCCAGGGGAATTTATAATGCCAAGTCGAACCCATTAGCAGAGCCGGCCGATAATGCGATCGCGGTGATCTGAATCGCACCGCAGGAATTGAGACCGCCGTCTGGTAATCCTTCTGCCCCCGATATCGTCGACGTCGACTCCTTAAACGAGGAAACGTGTTTCCCCGGTGGTATGTACGTCTTGGATCTTTCTAAGCGACAGAGAATACGTATTTTGCAGGCTTGTTCGTGTCACCGAATGCACAAGGAAATGGTTTTACCCAGAAACATCCAACTTAGAACACGAGAGTTAATCTAATGTTCTACATGTTAATTCTGCAATTAGTGCCAACAGTTTTCCAGTCAGTATGTCACAGATGTTTCCGCCAGAGTTGGGCATTAATCAATTAAAATTTTAACCAAGATTGTTTGATTAATGTGTGCGATTAAAAAAGGAATCATAGACAAATGGTCGATTGAATCAATCGATTGGTGACGATAATCGTCAATCGTTGATTGAAAGAAGAAATCAGAGATTGATTGAATCAGACGAAGTTAATCGTCACACGGTCTATCCATAAATTATAATGAGGAGGAAGAGAGAGACACAGAGAGACGAAATGGAGAATTGACAGAAACATATCTCAACAAAAACCCAGTATACATTTTTGTCAGTGTGCATACAGTTTTGATTCCATTTTTCCGATTGACGATTACAATTAAAAAGAATGTAATCGTTAACCACAATTAATGATTAAAGTATGAGTGCAATTGTTAACTCCTTGCCTTACAATATCGTGTCAGATACGTGATGAAGATTCTGAACAGAGTCTAATAGATATGTATGCTATTAAGTTTCTTTGAATCGAAATAAAATTCTATTTTGGTTTTGTGAATGTACAGATATTGGGGAATATATAGGCGTACAGTAGTTATAAAGTTTCTCCTTTTTTAGGACATTAGAAATAGAAAAAAAAGTTTTAATCACTGGAATCGTAAACTAAATCGTAAGACGAGGGTTTAATTGCGATTAACGATTGAAGTAGAAATTTATTAGGCAGTTGTTGATTACATTTTTTCCAACTCTGATTTCCGCATATTTATTCACGAATCTGGTTTCCGCACATTTATTCACGAATTTTGAACGATTTATACTGTATGTTTATTTTTGTATTTAGTTTATTTAACGTCTCATCAAAATCTCCGGTTACTAGCGGCCGCATTGCATTACATTACATTACACGTACTGTATGTTATTTGCAGACGAATGCTTTGGAAACTTAAATTTCTTCTAGGGTTTCATAAAATAGAAAAATAAATGGAGAGACCATTATAAATTGTTTTAATGAGAAAAAGGGGTAGCTTGTGACTCGAACGATTTATGTAATTCCTAAGTTTTAAGTATCGCCAGTAATCTTTAGAATTCAAGAAGGCAACATTTGAATTTCGCTCACTGGGCAAATTTCAAGTTTTATTTAAGGCGAATAAGGTAAAGGTACTAGTAGTTGACCAGTTAAGAGAACTTTTCTACGCGAACAATAGTAACCACTTACTCTGTCATCAAATAGCGAGAGTCGATGTCTGAAGACACTCTTTATGTCTTCTAAATTATGTATCAAGTCCACTTTTTAAAAAACGTTTACTTACACAAATTTGAGAAACATGTTTAACAATTCAGTAATTGCTTTAGAAGTTGACCACTTTCGAAAATGAAAAATCTAGTAATTGACCTCCTACTCGTTAGTAGTTGACCACTTATGCTAGAAATTAAAGAATGAAATAAGAAATAAAACAAATCAATTCCATAAAAAGTTTAATCGAGGAACACAGTAGATGTTACAACAGATGGTACGGCATTCGAGGTTCACTTTCATTAAAAGTGTACTGCTTATAAAAATCTTATTTTTTATGTTTTTCTCCAAAATGGTCAACTACTCGTACGTGGTCAACTACTGGTACCTTTACCTTAAAGTTCACTTTTAGTCGAACGAGAAGCTTAAGTTTTTAAAATTCAGATTCCTACAATTAGTATATTTTTGATTTTCTTTTCCTCGAAACCTTTAACGAAGATAGGGTAACTGCACCAGTGAATGAACGGGCACCAGTAAATGAACGCTTTTGTATATTTCAACAAATTTTAACCCGGACGGCATACTAGCGATAAAATTGTGATTAAAGAGTTAAATAAATAGGAGAATATTGTTTAGTAATTTTGGTCATTGATTGGACTAGCATTATTCAATTACTAGTATGTAGTGTTCATTGACTGGTATTTTACATATTTTTGATTTAACGTTTAATAAAGAAGAATAATAATAATTTCATTGTATTTGTGTTCATTTATTTTTGACAAATGAAGTATAGGGAGCTATTTGGCATATATGAGATTCCTTTAATTCACATAGTTTTTTTTTAAATAAAATATTTTTCTGAACAATTTCTTAAATGTTCATTCACTGGTGCAGTTACCCTACTTAATGTTTCCTTTGTTACGAGCCAGGATCGCGAAGAGCACGAGTGGCCGGCGAAGGGTTATTACCCTGGGAATATGGTTCAAAACTGTTAGTTAGAGCGGACGCACCTGATACGATTGTCAAGGAGCCGCTAGTATGAGTGAAGTTTCAGGGATGAACCTACGTGTGATTGAGGGGAAACTCTGACTTGAAAGATTATTAAGCAGGTTATAGAGTTAGCGGACGCACCTAATGCGATTGTCAAGGAGCCGCTAGGAGGTTGGATTCAAGGGAACGGACGAACCTGATACGATTGTCAGGGTGCCGTTTAATATGTGCGGACGTATAGGTAACGTGGATGATCCCAATATGAAATCGGGTAGGTACTAGGTTGGAAAAATCTCGATTAGGCGATTGGAATGTCGCCTATGAATCTAATGGATGTTAGGGTTCCGTTAAGATTGTTCGTGAGCCTCGTAACAAATAATAATTTAGTCAATACAATTCGAGCAGTAAAATTGTATCGTGTGGGAACGTTCAACTATTCTATTAGGATTGGTGGAACGATAATTGTGGGTTTAATAAGGTTACAAGTTATCAAATAACACAAATATATTGTTATCGTAATTGTTACAACTGTTTATGTGTCGCGAGTGAGTGTAATTTATAAGTATGAAGAATTATATTACCTAGGATGTTGACGCACTAGCAAAATGCGGGGGTCTCAAAGTAACTTTAGAAAAAGCCTAATAGATTTGTTACCGGACTGGCCACTGTGGGACGGATGGCCATTTTAGGTGGAAAAAAATCATGTCAGAAGATAGATATAACATTCATATATACTTCTTTGGGAATGTTCACTGACCCTAATTATACCCATAATAATTCATTTAACAGCGATATAATCAATGCGTGAAAACTTCGAACCGTAATACGGCGAAATCGTACGTTTATATTCGTTACAAAGAAAGTTGTGTCAGAGCAATAAATTAGAATCTTTAAGCTTCTATGCACGATTTCCTATATTATTATAAATAAATGTTTACGTTAATGTTCAAAAATTTCGTTAGTAAAGTCCTTTACAATAATTTTTAGACATTGTTTAAGTACCAGTTTTCTACGTCATTTAGTTGACTTTAGCAGAGCAGAACTAAAAATCGCGGGAAAACGCGGGCGTGAGACTTTTTTTATTTATAAGTTCAAACTATTCTAAAGAGATTCTGACAAAAAAAACTTGCAGAATGTTGCGGAGCCGCCTGCTACAATTTTTTAAATTTCACAGTGCGTACGGTGTGGAAGTGGCTCAACAAATGACGGTAACACAGATAGACGTTTTTTCAAAAATTATAAAATAACCTCGGAAATAACTGGAATTAATGTGGAACTCCTTGAACGGTTCTTTTATATATTATCTGCTCTTTTTCAGGTTACCATATTAATTTAGTAAATTTCAAGAAATTTGTTTGTGAAACAAAAGATCTATATTTAAGATTATATTCTTGGTGTTATATGCCCGTCACAGTTCATAAATTATTATACCACAGTTTAGAAATATATAAATCATGCCTATTGCCCATTGGGATGATGTCTGAAGAGGCTCAAGAAGCTCGCAACAAAGATGTAAGATGGTTTAGGATTGGCCCCACAAGGAAGAATTCACGTGTAAATACAAATTACGATTTAATGGCAATGCTGTTAATAACTTCAGATCCAGTTATAAATGAATATAGAGTGATACCACAAAAAAAAGGAAATTACCATAAGGTGTATTAGACTTTATTATATTGACCGGAATTCCGTATTGACCGGAATTCCGAAATCAGTATTGACCGGAACTTCCGGCTAATACCACAAATATTTTTAGTTTACAGCGACAGTGATATTACCAAAGAACCATTGTTATGTTGTTTTGTAGTTATGTTTATGGTGTTATACTTATTTAATACTAGTAGGATGTTTTCCACCTAAAATGGCCATCCGTCCCACTGTGTGGCGGAATCTATACGGTTTAATGGTTCATCCGAAGGGGAACTTTAGCCCGATCTTACTTGAAATTAACTTTAAGATACAATACGACGTGACACGGTCCGTGACTAAAGAAGTACTACCCACTGAGAGTAAAAATGCACGGGTTTATATAGGCCAAAAATGAATGGGGTAGTCTGTTTATAATCTAATCGCCGCTTAAGGCCAGACTCTAGTTTTTGTCAATTCCAATTAAGTCGAGCCAGAGCTAGGTCTTCGTTAAAAGGGGTCAACTAAGATATGAAAAGGATATCTAGGACGTTTCCTGCCAGAGACGATCTTGAAGAGATTCCTGTGAGAAAGTCAAAGGAATGTATTCACTAACCGTCACACCTTCGATTTTCAGTTTCGTAAAATAATTTCGTACTCGTTGCCGCATTTGTTGCATATGAAGTGTCATCATTTCTGTGATATTATTTAATACGTTTTCGCGATGTACGGTGAAAGTTACTTTCACCTGAATGGAACGTTATATTCTGATTTATCCGGGACTAAGGATAGAACACGAATACATGTAAACCTCGGAACGAGGTAACAAGGTGCTCGGATTCCTCTCGAGGGTCGCATTTAAACACTCGTTAATTACTCAGAGACCCGACATCAAAGACCAGAATGTGGATGCCTCGTTTTTCTGATCACTCACGACGGAGGAACAATCCTTTGACTCGACAGAAGGTGGTCCGCGGAAAGTTCAGCGTTACCGTTTCAAAGAGTACAGAATTTGCGGCTCCAAACGGGACACGGAAGTTTTAACGCGATCGTACGGGCTTGATTAAAAATCGCTGTGATTTCGACCACGGGAGATCGAGCACGAGTCGTGTTCGCGGTTCGATCATTACTCTCTCAATACGTTCGTTGCTGTCACTTATTTTGGTGACATTCAATTTATTTACGAAGTAACAATAGAGATGTTTTATCTGTACACTAGTTGTGTTGGTTATAAATTCAATTAATGAACCACACTGGGCAAGCAAAATATAGAGAATTACGATGTACACTTCTAGGAATGGGATCAAGTACCCCGGAAACAGATTCAAACTTTGATTGATTGAATTCGAACTTTCTATAAGTACTTCGAAAAACAGAAATAGTACTTCTAAGTATACTCGAATCTATGCCAGACAGTTTCGAACCTTTTAGAAATAACAGTTCTCTGTATCTCGATCGTCAATTATTCATAACTAGTAGTCTGATAATTCCTGTCTGTGATAATTCCGTTTAAAAAATAGTAGAACAATGATCTTGGTGTCATTTTAAAGAGACTTCTACTTGTTACATTTTACTTCGAAAATGTTACCGATTGAAGCGCCTTTAAAAACATTAAAACATTTTTGATTGATGACTGAAGCTTCCCCTTGCTACTACTACAGTCCACCTGACCTTTAATCGTGTGAGTACCTCGAGCCAAACGAAATTTAAAAGGACATTCGTCGCTAGGCCCGTACCAAGTCATCATCTTGCTGCCCATTCAGATCATAAATTTGAAGTTGCAAAATGCGAGAGGAAACCTTATATCCATTGTTATACATAAGAATACTAATCCTGCCTTATAAAATACTAATAATGTAAAGTATATTCATACATTTTTCAGAATCTTGTGTTCCTCCGTCGGATCCACAGCAAACTATTGTTTACCCACGCGGATACGTACACAATCATTAATGTACAGGATGGTCCACCTAAATATCTCCTCCAATTGTGAGGGTATAAAAATATTTTGTGTACTATTCGAATGGTTTGATGACAGCATTATATTGCAAACAATATTTCTTTC
The DNA here is from genome assembly GCA_963971365.1 of Lasioglossum villosulum. Lineage (NCBI taxonomy): Eukaryota > Metazoa > Arthropoda > Insecta > Hymenoptera > Halictidae > Lasioglossum > Lasioglossum villosulum. The sequence goes on from OZ020499.1 coordinate 13,545,650, forward strand.
GAAGGTCATTTTTTCGGAGTTATCAAGGTCATCGATGTTTTTTGATAACTCAGAACAAAAGTATTGTTTGCAATATAATGGTTTCATCAAATCATTCGAATAGTACACAAAATATTTTTGTACCCTCACAATTGAAGGAGATATTTAGGTAGTCGTATATATTTTAGGTGGACCACCCTATATATACAATGTACACTACACAGTTTCCGAAATTGTGTCAGAAAACGAGAAGAAGTTACACCGACCACGACAAAAGAATAGTTCCGCGATCTTAATGCGATTTCCGCGCGGAAACTCTGCCCCTCCCATCATACAATTTTCAATACATGCAATACAATACAATGTTTGATCGATTGAAACAAAAGACCTCGTTTCCAAGGAGATATTGTTTTATCGGGAATCATCTGTGTCCTCCGCGTATCGCTTCTTCATATTATTGTTGCGGGCACAAAGGCCAAACACCTGAAAAGGACGTTATAGCTGGCAGAAAAATGCATGGGGATTGGTTCCGAACTGCCCGATCATTTTACAACCACCGCGCTTCGACAACTTGAATCCCGACAGATGGACAACACGTGCGACAGGCCCACCGAAGCAACGAGCAAACATGCACTCATAAATCACGGTATTGACGACCGAAGACAATACGAAAAGGAATTACTTTGACAGTTTCCCACTCTACCGCGTAATGTCTTCCAACACACTCGCGTTCAATTAACAAACGCTACATTTCCCCACCTAAATCTACCCTCAACGATTCACGAAAAAACCGAGGTGACATTTTCAGAACTATTTTTGTCGCGCCCGGAGTAACTTCTTCTCGTTCGCTGTTACGTTTTCAAAAAGTGTGTTTATGTTTAGTGATTGTGTGGATGTGTGATGTTTCGTGCGTCGCAATTATTAAGACGTACTCGCATAAATGGTACTGTGCCGCGGATCCGACGGCTGAAACGGAAGATGCTGACGAATTTATAAGTATCTATACTTTACATTAGTATTTTATAATGTTGGATTTCTTACTCTTATGTATATCAATGGATATAAGGGTTTCTTCCACATTTTGCAACTTCAAATTCAGGATCTGGCACGATTACGATAACCGTGGCCCCTACTTTGAAGGTTATTTTTGTGTTCCTGGGATCATTTTAAGAAAAAAATGTGTATACAGAGTGTCCCAAAACTACCTTAAGAGCTGAAAATGGGAGGTTCCTTGGGTGATTTGAAGCGACATTTTCCTTTACAAAAATATTGTCCGTGACTTTGTTTAGGAGTTATTAACGAAAAACACGGACCAATCAGAGCGCAGGTCCCGCGAGGTGTGGTGTCGCCATTGGTCGACTCAGAATCAATCCGCTGTAGCCGCGCTCTAATTGGTCCGTATTTTCCGTTAATAACTCCTAAACAAAGTTACGGACACCATTTTTGTAAAGGAAAATGTTGCTTCAAATGACCCAAGGAAACTCCCATTTTCGACTCCTAGGGTAGTTTTGGGACACCCTGTATAACAGGTATCCAATGGGCTCCGTTTAGCCGGTAAAGTAGGTTTCTTGTCTTTTGTAAAACTGCAAATATCTCGGAAACTATGCGAGATATGGCAAAATATCAAAAGACCTTTTTTGTAGGGAATCGAATTTCCTATAAGAAACGTTAAAATGATGTTAAAAGTCCATTTTTCACGAAAAATATTCACTTGAAATTACGACTAGACTACCCTTGGATTTTTGTACGCGTGGTCGGCCCCTCTCACGACCTAACCCTAACTCACTCTGTTACATAATCTTTCCATTGTAGATGTCTTCCAGAATTTGATCTTTTCAGAACGAAGCCTTTACGTTCCACCGATTATTATTTCGGGGGAGAGGCAGTTCTGCAAATTCACCGAAATATAAATATACTCGGAAACTGCGCAGCTGATAGAAAAATGTCATAGGACATAAACTATTGGAAATTTAATTTTCTACAAAAAAGGTCTCTTGATATTTTGCCATATCTCGCATAGTTTCCGAGATATTTGCAGTTTTATGAAAAAGAAGAAATCTACTTTACCGGCTAAACGGAGCCCATTGGATACCTGTTATATACACATTTTTTTCTTAAAATGATACCAGGAACACAAATATTTCCTTCAAAGTACGGGCCCACGGTTATCATAATCTCCCCTAGGATCTTATTGTTCCTTTAAACTTTAAACAGTAGCAGAATTTTGAAATTTTGCAAAAACTTTAACAGCTCATGTCTCAGTATTTGTTTGCGACATACGGTTTCGTTCAAACTTTCTCTTTTCTTCTTGGATAGAAGGTATTGTATAAGTTTATTGATCCTCTAGGGGTTACAATTATATTCTCCTTTCTCCTTACCTTAATCCTTACATATATTTACATTTGCTTTCTTATATTACTTAACTTAACCCAACCTACATATACACAACCGCCTTAACTAATCCTTATCCTAATCCTATCCCTTTTATCATTTATAAAATATAATAGAAGGTATTCATGTAAAATCAAACTTTAACAACAATTTCTCTTGGTATAAACCATTTTGCTTCAAGTTCTTTTTACAAATGTCCATCGACCTAGAGGGTTAAATATTTACAATTTTTCCAGAACCGGAAAGTTAGTGTCCAAATGTGCAAATACATTTTGCATCCCCTTTAAACTTCTGAAATCTCTTCCATTTAACAAAGATGACAACTTTTTGTGATGTTAAATTTTCATCGATCTCTGTGTTGTTTTATTCACTGCATTTCTTGTTATGGAAAAACCCGCACACAACAGTTTTAGCCGACTATACAGGGTATCCGAATGAAGTCCACTCGAATATCTGCTAAAATATTGACGATGCAAAGAAACAGTTTCAAATAAAGCGTCCATATTTTTGTTTTAAATTTTATTTCCCACAGGGAGAACTTTCAACAATAGAGGGTGAGTTAATCGATATAAACGTCACTATTTTTTGCTCGTCAATAGTTCGGCAGATATTCGAATGTGAAAGAAGTGAAAAATGTAAAAAAGTCGATTTTTTCCAAGAAGAAGCGTTCTTCTTACTCTAATATTTATTGGTCTAAACGTGAGTAGCAGCGTTCTTGTCGGTCCGACAAATATCCGCAAGAACTGGTCCATCGTCTTGTCCGTGTTCTGTGCAAAGAAGTAAGACGAATTGCGTGTGCATTTGGAGCTTTTTCCAGACAGAAACGTTTAACGCCCGCCCGTATAAACTTCCCCGTAAGTTTTAACCGAACCTGATTAATCGTGCCGCGTGTGAACGCGGGCGTTAACGGGATCGTAAAAACAACGACGCAGCGTACCAGGTGGCGGTGTTCAAAGAGAACATCTGGACCGCTTCTACTATCAATAATTTATCCAGTGCCGTTAACAAGTTCGGTTGTCGATAAAATTAACAAGCTCGCCCTACTGGCGTTGCACATTTGCGACGGCTTCAATTTTACCTAATAGAAAAACAAACTAATTTGATGCCTCACAATAACGAATCAAACATGTAACGAAGGTGTTCAATTGTATTTACTTAAACGTGACTGAAGTATTAGGTTGTTGGGCACGATTAAGATTTTTCCGTGGCCCCTACTTTGAAGGTTAAATTTGTCTTCTTGGGGTCATTTGACCTAACCTATCCTAACCTATCCTAACATATCCCAACATATCCCAACATATCCCAACATATCCCAACATATCCCAACATATCCCAACATATCCCAACATATCCCAACATATCCCAACATATCCCAACATATCCCAACATATCCCAACATATCCCAACATATCCCAACATATCCCAACATATCCCAACATATCCCAACATATCCCAACATATCCCAACATATCCCAACATATCCCAACATATCCCAACATATCCCAACATATCCCAACATATCCCAACATATCCCAACATATCCCAACATATCCCAACATATCCCAACATATCCCAACATATCCCAACATATCCCAACATATCCCAACCTATCCTAACCTAATCTAAGCTAGTACGTCAATGATAGTCACTGCTAATTGATTTTTAATCCATAGACATTTCTCGAGTCTCTGTTGTATGACAACTATTTACGTTTACTTACGATAATGACTAAGCTAGATGTTCCCGACAGTGACCCTCGACCGGTCACTACCTTGAATCATGCAGAATTGCACCATGACCTATGACTGTAATCACCTATCTCTCCCTTTTTGGGACCTCTATTTAAGCCAATGTAAGAGTCTTATTCCTGCCTTTTTCCATACAACTTCTGTGCAGTTAAGAGCTCTGTCATTCCGTCTCGACGAAAATAAGTACTGTCACGCGCTTCTCGTACTTCATATCCGGAGTTATAAGTTGAGGAGTTTTATTAATAAACTTGCGTTTGATACCTCAAAATCGAAGAAACGTTTATTAACCCTCTTCCGGAATACAACATCTCGTATAAGCAGTTGTGAACGGAGCCTTTACGTTCCCCGACCATCATTTCGGGGAGGATGCAGTTATTCTGCAACTTCATCGAAATATAAATATACTCGGAAACTGCGCAACTGATTAAAAAATGTCATAGAACATAAATTATTGGAAATTTAATTTTCTACAAACAAGGTCTCTTGATATTTTACCATATTTCGCATAGTTACCGAGACATTTGCAGATTTATAAAAAAAACAGGAAATCTACGTTACCAGCTAAACCAGGCCCATTCGATACGTATGACACATACATACATTTTTTTCTTAAAATAACCCCAAGAACACAAATTTAACAAATTTATTCGTTGTTGCATATAATGTCCGATTTTTGTTACATCAACGCTAAATGAACATTAATTATTTTTCTAAATAAAACTTATTGATCAAAGTAAACGGCATTGTGATCAACATATTCTGTCAATGAATTTTAAGTTCCCCGATTGCATTACGATGGATTGAATTTTTTATTGTTCGCGTTCTCTATTTACGAGACCACTTTAATTATTTATTGAAAGAACACGTAATGTGATTGATTGGCACTGACATAAACTTTGTTTTGATTCAAGATTAGATATGTATTGAAACACCAATTGAATGGAACTTTCAAAATCAGCTTTGTATGTCAAAGTAGTATATAATACATCTGTAGATTGTAATTAAATATGTTCCATGGCCAAAACGGTTCACAACATTTTCATTTTAAAATCAGGCATTTCATATATGGAGAACTGCCTAATGCCTCATGGTGGAAAGCATTTATTCTTGTTTGCAGTTTAGATTACGTAAAAACATTATTATAACGAATAAGAATACTCTAGGGCGGAATTAAAAAGGATCAGATTTCAAGTGAAGGGTTAGTGAATTTTCGGAACGATTTCGGTGAACGGTTTCGGCATCGAATTACGGTCGTTATCGATTTTAATATTAGTGCAGTGTGCGTGTACCGCGATCATTCGGTAAGCTCGATCTTCGATCCAGTTTTTATCGATTCGGGATGGAAACACGGCCTTAATGCGCTCGTCGGGACATCGAATATGATAATGTAGAAAGTTATGGTGGCATTAGCATAGTTTCACCGTTTCACGTGCACACACGGACACCCGCACTCATACATACAGAGGTGCACGTGTACCGATCGTGAACATGCAACTGTTCGCGCGAGCGTACGCAAAGCTCACTCGCGAGACCCGGCTCGTGCCTTCGTTATCTATGCTGACCACATGCCGCGTAATCTTCTTCATTATATCTGCTTGCCTGTTTTACATTTGCATTAAACGAAAATGTTTGCGTACGCGCGTCCCGACCGCGATAACGTCGTGACTTCTGCTGACTGGTGCCCACTTGCCTACCAGCAGCTTCCCCGTTAAATCGGCTCTCTGTGAAACTAACCCAGACACTTCAGTCTGATATTTTCTGCTCGTTGTCGGTCGGTTCAGGCAGCTATCATTCCCCACGGATCACATATAAAATTATTTTTTTAACTTTCTGCTTGAGACTGTAATCTTCAACGGGAAAGTCCTCTGGCTTACGCAGGCAAAAGAAGCATCTGCGTACAGTATTCTCCCCGTAACTGTTGCAAGGTCTCTGCGCCTATAGCGACTCCCACTAATATTCGAACACTTTTAAAAATACGATAACTTTTTTAATATTGTACTTCAACTTTTTTTGGGAAGCTATAGCAATTAGTTTGCTACAGGATGTGCAAAAACATTTGGTCAAAAATTGCAATTGATCGGAATTGCAGAAAAAATACTAGAAGTTTCATTTTCCAACTTTTCCATGTGAGCCTGTATTGAAAGTTTAAAAATTACGCGTTTTGTAGATCTGTGTCAATTAAACAGATACTGAAAATTTCGCCAAAATCGGTCAACGTTGCAATGAGCTACAATCGTTTAAAGAATGGTAAAAATTCAAGATTTTCTCGATTTTTGTAAACCCCGTAATCTCAGGTTTTATATAAAGTTCAATATATATTTTACGTCGCCCTCAACTCTTTGCTAAGGTTATTTCGCGACGGGCCTACTCCCACAACTATTGGGACACTCTTAAAAATACGGTAACTTTTTTAATATTGTACTTGAACTTTTTTGGGGAAGCTATAGCAATTAGTTAGCTAAAGGATGTGCAAAAAAATTTGGTAAAAAATTGCAATTGATCGGAATTGCAGAAAAAATACTAGAAGTTCATTTTCCAACTTTTCCATGTGAAATATTCAATTGTATCTAGATCGTAAATATTAATTAATCTTGAAATAATGTTATCGGCGCAACGATTTCGATCTATTTTCACAAAAATATAGCTATTTTACAATATATCCGACATTTCGGTTCTGATTTGAACCTTTTTCAAAGGAAATTGCGTCTAAAAAGAAAAAGGGAAAAATTTTTAATTCAAAAAACAAAGTAAGAAAAAATTGTAAACAATAAATCGTATGTAATTAATGTAAATTGAAATTAGTTAATACATACTTGCTATTAACTTTATTTATAATCATATAGCATTAGCATGCTTGATTATGTAGTGTCTGAGATACTGGTTGGAAACGTACTAAATTCGTGTGATCTCACGGACAAATCGTAGGGGAAACAAACACGGTAAAAGCTGACCTATCTAGATATATCGACTGAACATAATGATCGATGTCTTTGAAATCAATAATTGGCGATAAAATTTGAAAGTCCAACAGTTTTATATGTTGTTATATATAAACTTATTAACTGTAATTCAAAGGTAAATTTGAAAGTCGACATTCAAGGAGTAAGACATGTAATAAAAGTGACATAATATTCTATGTGAGAACCATGGTGGTATTCAAATTGAGTAAAAACCCAATTATCGTTCATTAAGAGGAAACTTCATCATAAAACATTACTAGTTTAGTAATGCCACGTAATAATCGTGTATCATAGGTGTTTCATACCTCAGGTTGACGCTATGTTGTTTTAACATATGAATTGTTTCCAACAATAACCTTTTTTGTAGGTTAGGTTCTCTGTCTATCACTTTAGCGTTGTTGAAATCAAATCTATGGTCAAACTCAATTGAATGTTTTGTCAAAGCTGTGTGTTGTGTTGGATGCGAGAATACATTACGTTTATGTTCACTGATACGTGTGTCTCTATTTTCCATGTGAGCCTATATTGAAAATTTAAAAATTACGCGTTTTGTAGATCTGTGTCAATTAAACAGATACTGAAAATTTCGCCAAAATCGGTCGACGTTGCAATGAGCTGCAAAGTTTAAAGATTGGTAAAAATTCAACATTTTCACGATTTTTGTAAACCCCGTAATCTCAGGTTATATATAAAGTTCAATCTATATTTTACGTCGCCCTCAACTCTTTGCTAAGGTTATTTTGCGACGGGCCTACTCCCACAACTATTGGGACACTCTTAAAAATACGGTAACTTTTTTAATATTGTACTTGAACTTTTTTGGGAAGCTATAGCAATTAATTAGCAACAGGATGTGCAAAAAAATTTGGTCAAAAATTGCAATTGATCGGAATTGTAGCAAAAATACTGAAAGTTGCATTTTACAACTTTTTTATGTGGACCCACGGTGAAAATTTAAACATTACGTTTTGTAGATCTGTGTCAATTAAACAGATACTGAAAATTTCGCCAATATCGGTCGACGTTGCAATGAGCTGCAAACGTTTGAAGAATGGTAAAAATTCAAGATTTTCTCGATTTTTGTAAACCCCGTAATCTCAGGTTTTATATAAAGTTCAATATATATTTTACGTCGCCCTCAACTCTTTGCTAAGGTTATTTCGCGACGGGCCTACAGTTTGCTAAGTATTAGACATATTAAGAAAGAAAATAAATGTCTATTTTACTCCAGTTTGTAACAAATCAGGTATAAAATTTTTATTTTGCATATTACTGATCTGTTGTCTTCTAATAAGTATTTATTAAATACATACAGGGTGTTCCAAAATAGGTGTAACTCCCGGAAATGGGAGGTTCCTTGGGTAATTTAAAGCGATATTTTCCTTTACAAAAATGGTGTCCGCGGCTTTGTTTAGGAATTATTATCGAAAAACACGGACCAATCAGAGCGCGCCTGGCGCTAACTGTCAACTGGCCGACTGTGCCAACACGCGTCTACGTCGGGCTCTGACTGGTCCTCCATTTTCGTTAGTAACACCTTTAATAAAGTCGCGGATGCTATTTTTACAACGGAAAATGTCGCTACAAATGATTTCAGGAACCTCCCATTTCCCAATGTTGAAGTAATTTTAAGAAACCCTGCAGAGAATAACCGAGTTGCATCGTTCAGTGCATTCAAAAATATACGATTCCATTTTTAAAAACGTACGACACTGAAAAATGATTTACACCAGATCGTGGCTCCCTTGATGAAACCATTCCCCTATCACCTGAACTTCTTTTTCATACAATACATAGTGTACGATTAATTTGCATTTATAGGTTAAAACCGTTCAGTCTGTATAGGAAGGTTAGCATTACTTGGTTCGCATAAACGAGGCTCTACTGTAAACGTACAGTTTAAGTTCGTTGCGTCGCGTCCACAAAATCAGAAAAACGTTTATCTACAGTTTACTAATCACTTAAGGAAGGCTGGCGATCGCTCGACTTGATAAATGATCGACAGATCGAGCAATTAAACGTCCAGCGGGCTGTGACTCGCAAGTAGGCCCGTCGCCGTCCGATTTTCTCGGATTACAAATGCCACGGCGGCGGGCGGCGCTACCAGCTAGGGGAGATTAAAACGAGCCGCGTGGCGTGGATATAAATCAGGTGTGCAAACGCAGGTGCGTTGCATCGATCAACCGAAATAACGCTGGCCAGTAGCCGGTAGGTAAACTTGAAATCGAGGTCAGAAACGGAAACGGCGCGGTGCGACAATGACCACTAGACGGAGACGAGCGATCGATGATCATGCGAATGGAATTCCGTAAAGTCATTTAAGGGGGTAGGGTAACCACGTGACATCACTAGAATCTAACCAGAATCTAACTAGATTTTGGGCCAAAACAGGGTTTTACGGGAACACACCTCACGTCTTCATACGATTATATTTTGAGCTGAATGAGGGCTCATTCTAAAGGGGAAGGTTAAATGAAGCGCGCGTGGGTTCAACTTTAGTTACATTATGTTTATATCTAGTAATGTGAGTGTCCAAAGTAGGGAAAACAAATGAAGAAAAATTCCGGAAATTGTAATGTATATTTCGATCACAAAAAGATTTTCCTGCTAATTTGTGGACCCACTAATAATGCGGACCCACGCGCGCTTCAGTTAACCTTCCTCTTTAGAATAAGCCCACAGACAGCTCAAAATATGTTAATATGAGGACAAAAAATGTTTTCCCGCAAACATTAATTTCATCAACAAAACAGTGTTTGCGGGAAAACATTTTTTGTCTTCATATTAGCATGTTATGAGTTGTGTGAGGGCTCATTGTAAAGAGGAAGGTTGATCATAGCCCGCTCTGCTCATGATTTAAGTCAGAAAAACCGTTTTGTATTGGAAAAATACATGGGAACCTGAGGGTGGTTGTTTCGACTTGTTTGCCCTACTTTGGACGCTCATATTATTAAATATAAACATAATCTTGTTAAATCATGAGCAGAGCGGGCTATGATGAACCTTCCTCTTTACAATGAGCCCTCACACAGCTCGTAACGTGCTTGTATAAAAACAAAAAATGGTTTCCCGTAAACACGGTTTTCAATTGTTTTTCTGGTAATATTCTAGTAATATGCTAGTCATATCCATGGGTACGGTACCCCCTTACCTGATGCAAAGCGAGACAAGGCGACGCGTGCGCGGCGTCTTCGAGATCTTCAGACGGAGAAAGAGACGCATCGATGGAAATAGATGATACAAGCGCGGGCATGGCTGTCTTTCAGGGATCGTTTCGTACTTAGGAAGATGGAAAAACGTCTGGAAGGGCGGGGTACGGAAAGGCTGACGCGGTTCGTTGGGAAAATACAGCAGGGGAAAATTAAAAGATGGAAGAAGGCTGGCTTTTAGCTGATGCGATTCGATATTTCTCTTTTCCTCCGCGAGGATATGTCTCTCTCGCCCCTTTTCCCTTCAAAGGAGACTCTAACTGTTAGAGACACACAAGTTTAGGGTGGGTTCACGATAATACCAACGTCACGTCTTCGCTATTCGTCAGATTGAGATTTCAGACCGAGTTTTATTTCGTTTAGTTCCTCTCTTTCAGTTATTGCCAAACGAACTACAAATCTTGATTCAGTGTTCGGGACATTTTCTTATGACTCGGTCAGAATTGACGTATCAGAAATTCATAAGTACGAAGTCAAAACTTTGTGCAGTATAGTTCCGAAAATTAAGTTCAAGTACAGGGTGTAGAAAAAGGTCATCCGTCCTAGGGGTGAAGCTGCACCTCTGGATCGATGGACATTTGTAAAAGAAACTTACTACAAAATTGTTTATAACAAAGAAAATTGTTGTTAAAGTTTTTTTACACCAACGCCTCGTACTCATCGACAAGAGAAAAAGTTTGAATGGAGCCATATGTCGCAAACAGCTTGTAGCTCAATAACTATTTAAATTTTTGCAAAATTTGATTTTGTGGAATTATACGTATAGACAAAAGCCTACTACTACAGTCCACACGTCCGTGTCGATGAGACAGAACATAATCGTGTGCGTACGATGACTTGGCCCGAGCGAAGAATGTCCCTTTTGTTTGCTCAAGGCACGCACACGATCATGTTCTGTGGACTGTAGTAGTAGGCTTTTGTCTATACGTATAATTCTACACAATCAAATTTTGCAAAAACTTAAATAGTTATTGAGCTATAAGCTGTTAGTTTGCGATATATGGCTTCTTTTAAACTTTATCTATTCTCGATGAGTAGAAGGCGTTGATGTAAAAAAAAAACTTTAACAACAATTTTCTTTGTTATTGTTGTAGTAATTATTTCTATATTACTACTTGTACATTAATTACAGTACGTTAATGTTCTGTCGATGTGAATACATCACAGAATTTCTGTTATATATAATATTTGATATTTAAAATATAATAAATATTATTTACAAAGTATTAATGCTGTGGAATTAATTTCTATATTACAACTTGTATATTAATTCCACAACATTAATACTTTGTAGATAATATTTATTATATTTTAAATATCAAATATTATATATAACAGAAATTCTGTGATGTATTCACATCGAGAGAACATTAACGACACACTTTTATTATGGTTACCTCGATTGTAATTTGTTATTCATTGAAATGAATTTTTTCGCATTTCTTTATCTGCGCACGCATCTTTGTTACTAACCTATTGAGATTCAAATTTTGTAGCGCCAATCTTAATACGTAATACAATCAAATCCCTCCTTTCGCGCAATAATTTCAATCACTTACTAATTCTAAACTCTTTGAATGTATCAGCATTACATCTGCATTCAAATCTTTCGTCATTGCATCGGATTCAAGTTCCGATGATTTGATACGATACAATGTTAGTTATAAACAATTTTGCGGTAAGTTTCTCTTACAAATGTCCACCGATCCAGGGGTGTAGATTCACCCATGGGACGGATGACCATTACTTTCTTTACACCCTGTACTTTTCCGTAACTAGAACCATTAGTTACATTATACTCGTGAAATGACCGAGTCTTTAAGAAAGACATCAGCGTCTATGTATAAACGTGAAATAAAATTGAAATGATATTTTCAAATTTTATAATCAAATGGAACATTCGTTAATTCTTTACATTATACAGGTAGCTTAAATATTGAATCGATTAAATTCTGTTAGCGTTTATTTATTGTTTCATTTGGCTTTTTATTATGCTCCACGAATATTTTTCCTTTATTTCTAGAGCCGCTGCCAGACTATTGATATTATAAAATCACTTTGTACAAACCGTAATAAAGGAAAAATTTATTTCATTGGGCAAAATAACCGGTATAATAAAAATACAGTGGAAATATTGCTAATCTTTCTTAATCCAAACGTTTAATTGCATTTTATGATTACTTAAGATTTATTTCAGAGATTCCATTTTTAATGAAATACATTGCACGTGACGGTAATCGTTAGACTGCGGATTTTTATAGTAAATAAAACTTTTCTGGATCGATTACACGATACTAGGACCATAATAAAATGATTCTTCTTTTAATAGCTCTAATAAGTTGGTGATGCTATTGAATTCCTTTTATTTGCTTATTTGTTATATTTTATCAACGAATTTTTGTCATCAATGCATAAAATCCGCAATACCGTGCAATGTAGTTTTATTTAACTGGAATCTCTAGAATAAATCTTAAATATTAAAAATACAAAAGAATTGTTTAATACAAAAATAAACATTACCTGTTTAAATGCATTCTATTTACATCGTCACTACCAAACCGAATAACTTTTACTATTAACGTGTTTCAATACTGCACATCTATCAAAAGTTTTAATAGTTCGAATTATTCATAATCAAATTGGTTGTACGACGGTAATACACAATTTAAAACCGTTATAACTTTCGATACGTTCAAAATTTTCAGAAACCTTCTGGTCAAAAGTTATTCAATTCCGTGCAAACGGAGTGTATGCTAATTTTCCTGGCCATCTATGCGAAAAAGTTAAATTAAAATTATCAGCACAGCGTCACAAAAAATATCTATTTCCACCAGAAAATATCCCTCTCCGTACTAAACATATATTCGACCATTTTCGAGTTATTTCAGCATTTCCATTTAAATAGAACACGTTGTACACGCAACTTCATCAATCTAGCTCTTCTTCAGAACAACCAGCTGTCTAGGGAGAGTTGTGCTTTGTCAGCGTGAAATGTCTTTGTTATTTTAAACCATACCCGAAAATGTTTCAAATAACCGTTGCAGGATTGAAGCAATTACAAATATAGTAATTGCAATTGTTTGGCCAGAGGACGAGTAAAGGGTAAATTCCGAATAAAAAGTGCTAATTTCATCTGTCGTAAAATTTACTGTCTTCAATATGATTTGAATTTATCTGCTCTATGCCAGGTGCTATCATTGTTATTATAAAAACACTGGAAATGTTTTTCCGTTTAACACGACTTATTTCTTTATTAATGTTCTGGATATTGGAAGATCTTTAGCTCTTTTTTGTATATTTCACATGTGAACTATGCCTTTATTTTCTGATTATGGTCTCAATATATGCACATAGAATTATTTTGTCTCTAATCATTTTTAACTTAACTTCACGTTAATCGTATCTGTGTAATCATTTTAATGCTAAATACGTACTGGTGACAGCCACACTGTCACACTCTATAGATTTAGTTGTTCAATCTCCTGCCAAGAAAGACAGTCGCACAGTGGGGTATTTGGTCCGAAAAGTCAGAAGAAACTATTTTAGTTTTATTTAGTATTTTTATGTAATAAAAAATTTCGAAATTTGATATACGTATAGAAGTTTGTGAATGTTTAAATACTGTTCAACTTTCGTTCGAAACATTTTTCTAATGCTGACAGAAAGAGCATCTGAACAATGTTGAGCATTGTTCAATAGTATAACAAAATTGTGAATGATGTTTTATAATCGTAAAAAAGCTTACAGAATTACTGATTCTGTTCCCTCGGACAACGGACGATTTTTATAGCTATACGTAATGGCAATGCTTAGGACCGTTCACAGCTCTAATTAATAATTTTTAAATATTTACTTTTGATAATATCTCGTGTAGACACATTAGTCATTTCCGATATCCTCTATGAAATGACTATTCAGTTAATTTAATCGTCATTAATTGAGTACTTGAGTACCTAAACTCCTTTTTTATACAATACATAGTGTACGATTAATTTGCATTTATACCTTTTAGTCTGTATAGGAAGTTTAGCATTACTTGGTTCGCATAGACGAGTCTCTACTATAAACGTACACTTTAAGTTCGTTACGTCGCACAGTGGTCTAGAAGTGAGTTCTAGCGCGAATTAATTATTGTGCCAGGAAAAAATTAACATTTTGTGTAAAAATTACTTTCAAATATTTGAGTAAAGTAAATAAAACATAATTTACACTACTGACTACTTGTTTATTAATACAACGATTAAGTGTTACAAATATAATATAAAAGATTATTATTCACTGACGTACTTTGTATTTGATCGAATTTTTGGTGATTTTAGCATCTGCAAATCTTTGAGATCGAGATTTAACTTTTTACTACACTTTTCCTGCAGACCTAATGCAGATATAATTGGATTTGAAGACAGTAAGAAGTAATTAAACAAATTTATGTTTGTATGTTCCGCAGAATTCTTTCTACTTCTGTGTTTCCTTGTAAATTTAAAGTCCTCGTTTTTTGCCTCTTACTCTTCCTCTCCAAGCTGATTAATAGGTAAAATCGCATGTTTTATAATTTCTGCTCCATGTATCAGCACTTTGTGAACGCTTCTACGCGTTACGAGGGTACCGTACCCATGGATATGACTAGCATATTGCTAGACTATTACTAGAAAAACAAGTGAAAACCGTGTTTACGGGAAACCATTTTTTGTTTTTATACAAGCATGTTACAAGCTGTGTGAGGGCTTGTTCTAAAGAGGAAGATTCATCATAGCCCGCTCTGCTCATGATTTAACAAGATTATGTTTATATTTAATAATATGAGCGTCCAAAGTAGGGCAAACAAGTCGAAACAACCACCCTCAGGTTCCCATGTATTTTTCTAATACAAAACGGTTTTTCTGACTTAAATCATGAGCTGAGCGGGCTATGAGGAACATACCTCTTTACCATAAGCCCTCACACAGCTCATAACATGCTAATATGAGGACAAAAAATGTTTTCCCGCAAACACTGTTTTGTTGATGAAATCAGTGTTTGCGGGAAACCATTTTTTGTCCTCATATGAGCATATTTTGAGCTGCATAAAGGTTCTTTTGACAGAGGAAGGTTGATCGCAGATCGCTCAGCTCATGATTTAGTTAGATTATGTTTATGAAATGAAGATAAATTCCGCAGATTCTAATGTATTTTTCTAATACAAAATGATTTTTTCGACTTGAATCATGAGCTCAGCGACCTGCGACGAACCTTCCTCTTTACAATGAGCCCTCACACAACTCGTAACATGCTAATATGAGGACAAAAAATGTTTTCCCGCAAATACTGTATTGTTGATGAAATCAATGTTTGCGGGAAAAAATTTTTTGTCCTCATATTAGCATATTCTGAGCTGTGTGTGGGCGTATTCTAAAGAGGAAGGTTCATCATAGCCCGCTCTGCTCATGATTTAGTTCGATTATGTTTATATCTAATAATATGAGTGTCCAAAGTAGGGAAAACAAATGAAGAAAAGTTCCGCAGATTCTAATGTATTTATCTAATACAAAACGATTTTTTCGACTTAAATCATGAGCATAATGAACCGTCCTCTTTACAAGGAGCCCTCACACAGCTCAAACATGCTAATATCAGGACAAAAAATGTTTTCCCGTGATCGCATTCAATTGTTCCTCAGATTCCGTTCATGAAGGGCAATGAAGGGCAAGTAGAACTAATTTTAGTTCAGCTACTCAAACGAGATGGCGTTTAGACAGGAGAACTATCAGTTTAGACTCGTAACAACAAAAGTATAAAGTGGTTGAAGCCACTCGGATCCATTAATAGCAATAAAGATATTGATAAAAAGAAAAAAACCTGTATTGATAGCGAAATTGAAGCGTTAGATTGATACAAATGTATGTTCGTCACTGTTGCCAAACTGTTTTTCAGCGTGGAGGTTGCTTACACTGATAAATACCCAGATCAGGGGTTACGGTACCCCCTTAAAGTAGACTTCGTAGCAAAAGAAAGGTCTTTCAAAGTAGCGGTAGATGTTAGTTCGCACTCCCTTCTGTTTCGATCTAATACTACATTAATTAAAATTTGTTAATGGCTTTCCAATTCTTGCGAATTCAAGTTCATGAATGTCAATCTCATTAAACGGGAATACTATGGTCGATTCTAACCAAGTCTTATTTTTTGACAGAAATTTATCTTTATAATTATTGCCTAATTAAAAAATGACTAATGCCACATTAGTCATTTCCGATATCCTCCATGCAATGACCATTCAGTTAGTTTAATCGTCATTAATTGAGTACTTTAATGACAATTTGGATGTTCCCGGTCAAAATAGACTCCGCAAGGTACATATACGGAAAGTCAATCCCAAAGTATAATAATTTAGTTGACAACGAAATGCGAAAGTGTTCTGTATATCTACCCACTTGAAGAGCTGCAATGTAAGAATTTACACAATTTCCTGAAAAAACTTCAAAATTGCTAATGAATTAAAACTGTTTCAGAGACTGTTCAAGAACGCAAAGCTTGCTAAAAAATCTCATGATTTTCGATGAAGTAGAGTACTTCACGCATGTATAAATAAAAAGAAATTAGTGAAATCTTATTCTCCAGACCTTTATCTACGTCGAACAGCACAAATTGTACGACTCGCATAAAATGTTGAAACTGACTTTGTTCCGACTTTGCGGATAAAATACCCCACTGTGAGACGGTCAGTGAAATCATGCTGTCAGCAGTGTGCCTTCGGAGAAAGAGTAACAGCGTATCGAGCGCGCGGTAGATGGGATTAGGTAAACGTTGTTCGAACAAATTCTTGAACTTGATTTCGCTCGATCACCGGATAGATCGGTTGAATAAACTCTGTCGGAAAATTGAAACGTCCATCAGAGGACCCCCGCCGCTGGCCTGGGCGAGATAAGGCGGGTGACGTGGATTGATGATGTAAAGTAAAATATAGTTGGCCGGAAGTTCGGTCCATGGATTCGTGGAAAGTGGCGTGTAAAAGAAAGCTGTGGGGCTCTGGTGTTCGCCGTGATTTCGGGTAGTAGAGGGTGCCGGCCACCCCCCGTGCCCAGCTCACGAAACTCCCTGGCCCGGCGCAACAATGTTTGCTTCGCGAGAGAGTGCGGAGTAACGGGTAGTACCGCGTGCCTCCATCAACGAATCCTTCCCTTTGTCTGGCTCCGACCACGAGGTAATACACACTAAAGTGCTCCCGTTAATTGCTGCCACTAAAATTCCTTAGTCCGTGTCTACCCACCGAAAATTCCACGATCATGGCGACCCTCCTCGGCTCCGAGTCTTTTCAGGATTCATCGGCACGAACATAGCCATTTTAAAATATTACATATTAGTATCGAATAATCACTTTGTTCGATCATCTTCAATTTATTCAATACACATCAATTAATAATGCAGTGCTTCTTCATTGAATAATAAACGAGACCATTTTTGAATTTTAAAGAAACAAGGTTGTTCATTTAATAGTTTCTCAATTGCACCATGAAAGGATAAGAACAGTTTATCTGATAGCCTTTATTCTGTTACAATATTTTTCATTGCATTTATTCAACGAGGCTTTCATCAACACCGTACTGTATATGCTTCTCATGAATATTTTAACTGCAAGTTGAAGTCTTGGTTCTGAGATTATAAAAAAGAGAAGAATATGCACGTGAATGAAGTTGAAGTCTTGGTTCTGAGATTATAAAAAAGAGAAGAATATGGACTAGCGTGACAATGCTATCTAACGTTGTCTTGTGTAAATCATAGTTCTTCGATGTAGTACAAGGTTATCCATGAAATATTGTTATAGTAAGAAAATAGTTGCTGTGGAACCTTTTAATAGATATAAATCGTTTCATAGCGAAAAGTGACTTGGCAAGTGGATGCAAAATTCAGTTTAGATCTTGTTTATTCGGTTCCGCTCGAGACATTCAAGTTTTCATTGCCTCTTGTGCAGGTCTTCGTTCAGGTTCAGCACAGCCCGTAATAGCCGGGAATAGGTAGAAGTTATGTTAAAATTCTGTTTTCTTTGATACATCAACAGGCATGACTGGGAAAAAACGCGATCTAACAAGCGCAATATCTCAGCGTACTTGCTTACCTTACTCTCAACATTTTTCACGTCTTTTGTGCTAGTCTTCTTTACTCGAAAGAACGATAGAAGACACGTTTGCAGAGTATATAATATTGCCCCTGCGACTTATGACTGTCCTCTAAAGTATGATGTCACACTCGCGTTACATCGTAAATCATAAACGTCGTTCGTGCTTCGCAATGCATGCAGCTGGTGTACGTTTACTGCATTCAACTTACATTGCGAGGCAAATACAGTTCTCTATTAAAGGAAGAAGAGGTCGTATCGTGCGTTCCTATTCTGAGGACATATGTATATAGTTTTCTCACGGACCGTTCTTATACGACATAAAAACTGAATTAAAATGATTTATAACAAGATGCAAGTCTAACAACAATAATGGAGAGCCTCTTTTTAACACTAAACAGAAATAACTTACGGGCATATTAGCGCATTTCAAGTGTACAGCTTATGTTAGTTCTCATCAATAGTTTACCCATTTTTATGTTTATGCTTAGGGTAACTGCACCAGTGAATGAACATTTAAGAAATTGTTCAAGAACATATTTGATATAAAAAAAGAATGTGTGAATTAAAGTAATCACATATATGCCAAATGGCTCCCTATACTTCATTTGTCAAAAATAAATGAACACAAATAAAATGAAATTGTTATTATTTTTCTTCATTAAACGTTAAATAAAAAATATAAAAAATACCAGTCAATGAACACTACATTCTAGTTGTTAATGTTGTTAAAGTTATCGATCGTAAGATTGTTAAAACAGATAAAGAGAAAATGATTACATGACTACATTCTAGTAATTGAACAATGATAGTCCAATGAATGAACAAAATTACTAAACAATATTTTCCTATTTATTTAACTCTTTAATCACAATTTTATCACTAGTATGCCGTGCAGGTTAAAATTTGTTGAAACATACAAAAGCGTTCATTTACTGGTGCCCGTTTATTCACTGGTGCAGTTACCCTATAATCAGAACTTCTTTGTCTTTATCATTTTTGTAAGGATGATTTGTCTGCATTGTACGTCTGCATTTGCATAAAAGCTGAACCCTAAACCTACCGAGTCCTAAAAGTAACTGGAACATGTTTCTTTATAAAAATAACAAGATTGATCTTATTTAGACTTTGTGCGGCTGCTATTGTAACGCGTGCTCTAACTAAAGATATTTGTACAATCATTTCTTATGAACTCATTTTTATTATTTCAATAATTGTAAAATAAAAATCTGGAACTGGTCATTTTGACTAGTGGTCAATTTTGATCGGTAAATAATGTTGGAGTTGGGAGATGTGAGGATGCGGGTCTTCGAAATACTCGAGATGTGTTATTCTAATTATAAAAAGCTCCTCCCTTTATAATTTTACTAACTAAGTGTCGAAGAGTAACGTCTCCAATCTACACAAATGAAAAATTTAAGTTCAATTATAATGGGTGATCTAAATGTTCGTGATCCAAGTAATCAACATTTTAAAATAAATATGACTAAAGCTGATCTTAACGCTATATTTATTTTAACTCTATTTCACTGTATTGTACATACTACTTCATTAGATTTCCATATTTTTATAAAGATTCTTCCATTAATAGGTGATAATTTCGATTTAAAAATAATTTAGCGACGAGAATTAAAAGGGGTAGGTTTACTGATGGGCTGAAAGTAGATTACTTCCTTTAATAATTATTCACTGATTGTATTTCTAATTTGATACTAATATTCTTGATTTTATTCTTCATAATCAGAATCATGTTAACTTCTCTATTTTTACGAAATTGCAATTTCATGTGAAATCATTTACAAATGTGCAAACAAAGCAATAAATTGATCAGTATAAAAGCACAGTATAAAAGATCAGTATAAAAATCAGTATAAAAGATCAGTATAAAAGATCAGTATAACAGATCAGTATACAAGATCAGTATATAAAATCAGTATAAAAGCACAGTATAAAAGATCAGTATAAAAGCACAGTATAAAAGATCAGTATAAAAGCACAGTATAAAAGATCAGTATAAAAGCACAGTATAAAAGATCAGTATAAAAGCACAGTATAAAAGATCAGTATAAAAGATCAGTATAAAAGATCAGTATAAAAGATCAGTATAAAAGATCAGTATAAAAGATCAGTATAAAAAATCAGTATAAAAGATCAGTATAAAAGATCAGTATAAAAGATCAGTATAAAAGCACAGTATAAAAATTAGTATAAAGGATCAGTATAAAAGATCAGTATAAAAGATCAGTACAAAAGCACGGAATAAAAGATCAATATAAAAGATCAGTATAAAAGATCAGTATAAAAGCACAGTATAAAAATTAGTATAAAGGATCAGTATAAAAGATCAGTATAAAAGATCAGTATAATAGATCAGTACAAAAGCACGGAATAAAAGATCAATATAAAAGATCAGTATAAAAGATCAGTATAAAAGCACAGTATAAAAGATCAGTATAAAAGCACAGTATAAAAGATCAGTATAAAAGATCAGTATAAAAGATCAGTACAAAAGCACGGAATAAAAGATCAATATAAAAGATCAGTATAAAAGTTCAGTATAAAAGATCAGTATAAAAGCACAGTATAAAAAATTAGTATAAAGGATCAGTATCAAAGATCAGTATAAAAGATCAGTATAAAAGATCAGTATAAAAGATCAGTCTAAAAAATCAGTATAAAAGATCAGTATAAAAGATCAGTATAAAAGATCAGTATAAAAGATCAGTATAAAAGCACGGAATAAAAGATCAGTATAAAAGATCAGTATAAAAGATCAATATAAAAGATCAGTACAAAAGCACGGAATAAAAGATCAGTATAAAAGATCAGTATTCAAGGTAAGTAATATTGTATAAAATAACACGTTTTAATGGAAGACCTTCCTTAGAAGAACTTTCTTCGGAAGTGCCCTTCCGAAGAGAGACGTTGGAGCAGAAGCTTCGTAGATCGCGAGTTAACTTTATCAGCAGCGTAATGAGTCGATTTATTAAGATCGTACAGTTGGCACAGCAAGACCAGCCGACTTGCAATGCCAAGATACCATAATGGCAGTATCCTGTACGTTCGCCGGTTCCTGTTTTCTCAGTGAAATTACCCGGTACTCGGCACACCACTTCTTCTTATCCCGTTCTGCACGGCTTCGCGTCCCGTGCCACGGAGAAGGTAGGGATTCGCAATCTGCTTATGATTTAGTTGGTCGGACCGGCAATCCATCATCCCCGTTCCGCGTCTCGTTTCCAGCTAACGTTCCTTGACGATCCTTCTGCGGCAATTCTTCCATTGTGCTTTCGAACACCGATTCCCTTTCACGAAGGCAACTTCCCGAATGTAATGCTGACTTTTTAACGAGTTTTCGACAACGAGAGTACTCCTCTGCCCAAATGATCCTGCTTTGTTTTTACTGACAAAAGTTTTGAAATG
Source organism: Lasioglossum villosulum (assembly GCA_963971365.1). Taxonomy (NCBI): domain Eukaryota; kingdom Metazoa; phylum Arthropoda; class Insecta; order Hymenoptera; family Halictidae; genus Lasioglossum; species Lasioglossum villosulum. The sequence continues at coordinate 13,567,446 of OZ020499.1, forward strand.
GTTAATACTGCCTACCTGCTTTATTCTTGTGGCCCCTATAGTATGACACTCTACTGCTTTCTAGTATGGCAATAACTGGAATGGACAAATAAGCATTGTGACACATATCGATATATTCTACTATCGATAGCAGCATTGTATACATTCACTCTACGTTCACCAGTATTAAAAATAAAACAGACGTTATTTTTTAATGGAACTTCATCGTAACTTTCAGTTTGCTCTTAAATTTTTTAAATTTTCTATAGAATGGTTTATGGTTAGTTCTCGTTTTTTTATAGAACAATGTAAACATATCCACATCTATTTAGAGATCCGCTGTCTGATAATAATTTCATTAACAGTTGTAATCTTTTCGCTAATTTGTTACTTGTTTCCTATCGTTCCTGTTAATCGCAATACAATAACAATAAAATACTGTTGTATATGTCAGCTTCTTTTAACAGACAAATAATATTTGTAATTAAGTAACATTTTTTGTTTTTCCAACGGCATTTAAGTAACTCGTACTCTTAAACATACTCTTAAAAATACTCTTAAAAATTCTATTTACTTCGTGTACTATAGTGCATACTATAATGCAAAAATTAACATATCAGAATTTAAGTCTTCTTGAGGTGAAATTATTTATTATTTTGTTGGAGCAATGTAATTGAAATGAAAAATTATTTGAAAATAATTTATTCGATTCAAACGTCAAATAAAAATAAATTTTGTTTGTAAATTGTAGGATACAAATAACAGAGTATTGAAAATAATAATTTATTTAAAATGATTAGTATATTGTTGTAGATGATCATTATACTGCAGATTTTATGCATTTATGACGAAAATGGACACGTACAATTTAAAGCAGTGGAGGAATTAAGAAGATTTAACACTGTCTAATGATCATTATATTACTTCAAATGATCATTTCATTATTTCCAATGATGATTACATTATTTCAAATGATCATTAGGGGAGATTACGATTTCCGTGGCCCCTCGTTTTGAGGTTATATTTGTGTTCTTGGGGTTATTTCAAGAAAAAAATGTATATACATATAACATATTGTAGGAGCTTTATTTAAATGGATGTTTCTCGTTTCACGATATGTTACAATCTGAATACAAAAGTTTTATACAAACGAACGTCAGTCGTTAATAACAAATCGATCGTCGGCTCGTAACGACGCGACGACCAGCAGCAGACGATCAGCTGGTCACCGACGATCGATCGGCACCAACACATCTAAATATTAAAATCTATCTAATACCTACATTATAAACCTGAAAATATCTCTGTACCTATGCGAAATATGACAAAATATCAAGAGACCTTGTTTGTAGAAAATTAAATTTCCAACAATTTATGTCGTATGACTTGTTTCTATCAGCTGCACAGTTTCCGAGTATATTTATATTTCGGTGAAGTTGCAGAACAACTGCCTCTGGTCGGGGGAACGTAAAGGCTCCGTTCTGAAAAGACCAAATTCTGGATGACATTTACAATGGGAAAATTATGTGAACAGAGTGAGCTGTGGTTAGGTCGTGCAAGGGGGCGGAAAGGGCCGGCCCGACCTCGCATAACAGAATCCAGAAATAGTGTCGAATATCTCGAAAACTAAAAGAGATCCGCTCATTTTTGAAAAGGAAAAAGTGGTTCAAAATGGTTTTTATAGAAAATTCAATTTCCTGCAAAAAAGGTCTGTATATATTTTGTCATATCTCGCATAGTTTCCGAGATATCTGTAGGTTTTTAAAAAACAGGAAATCTACCTGCTAAACCAGGACGATTTGACACTACAGTGGCGTGCAATATTATTCGGCCGCTCCAAAAAAGACGATAACTTTTTTAATATTGTACTAAGTAATTAATTCAATATTTAAGAAATCACGATAGTAACAGGTAATACCTATTTTTCTAAGTAGAAAATGAGCTTGGAAACGAGCCAAGCTCATTGTTGTACTATTTCTTAAAAAGAAATTATCACAATTATACTATACGACTTGAATTTTTTTTGGGAAGCTAGAGCAATTAGTTTGCCACAGGATGCGAAAAAAATTTTGTCAAAATTTGCAATTGATCGGAATTGTTGAAAAAATACTAAAAAGTTGCATTTTCTACTTTTTTATGTAGGCCTATATTGAAAATTTAAAAAATACGTTTTATAGACCTGTGTCAATTAAACATATTCTGAAAATTTCGTCAAAATTTGTCGACGTTGCAATGAGCTATAACCGTTTAAACATGGTAAAACTTGCAGATTTTCACTATGTTCAGCCTCTAGCTGAAATAACACAAAGGATTCTTACATCTTTCAATGCCTGACGTTTATTTCTGCATCAACCGATTTCGATGAAACTTTCACAGTACATACAATTCACACAGATCTACAAATCGTATTTTTTAAATTTTCAATATAGGCCTACATAAAAAAGTAGAAAATGCAACTTTTTAGTATTTTTTCTACAATTCCAAACAATTGCAATTTTTGACAAAATTTTCTAAACTAATTGTTCTAGCTTCCCAAAAAAATTCAAATAGTATAGTACAATATTAAAAAAGTTATCGTCTTTTTTAGAGCGGCCGAATATTATTGCACGCCACTGTATGTTATGTATACATTTTTTTCTTGAAATAACCCGAAGGACACAAATATAACCTCGAAACGTGAAGCCACGGAAACAGTAATCGTGCAGATCATTACACCAAGTATTTCAAGTAATCATTACACTAATTCAAATAACACGTACTTTGCGTCATACGTGGAGATTGAACGAATCGGTTTTACCATCTAGTATAGAATCGTAGAGTTAAGGGCCTAGTAAGATTTTTCTTCCAGTATATGGCCGTCGGTTGCAGCCAATATGTACGTATTGTAAATACATAAAATCCGCAGTCTATTAATAATTTACGAGCTGCACGGTTCGGACGCATCGGTTCGCGGAGGTGCAACACTGTTCGCCCGGTTGTTCGACAGCCGTGCGTCGTGTAAAGATCCACCGAACGATACCGAGTAATGGCTAACGACCAGGTTTACGACCTCCGCCCCCAACACCACCGAAGGCGTTCGTTGAAATTGTAGATTTAATCCCCAGAAGTGAACGCCTTGCGTCCGTCGAACATCGGCCCCCGCTGGATGTTTATGAGGAATCGCGGAATCGCTCGCGGGAATCGCGATTTCTCTGCTATCCATAGTAATTCGAGTGAATCGGGAAGCAGGTTCTCGACTGCGGAACGGTCCGATCGTTCGATATCATCGTGAAGTTTGTTTAACGTCAAAATTATCCGTGTTAGATGCACCTCGCCGTTTCAAAATTCCCAGCACGTTATTAATTCGAGATTAATAACTTGCTCTTAATACGATTAGTGAGTAGTTGTTAATATCCTCTGAAATGTACCACTTTAGTAATTCTTTAATTGTTCAATGTTTTGTACACATCACAGAACGTGCACACACTATATCATAGTTAATATTTCTCGATCGTAAATTTTTATTATAATTAATATATGTTCTCGGCGCACAGATTCGATCAATAATAATATTAGCCGATAACATATATTAATTACAGATATATTACACACTATATCGTTTAGTCTGAACCGGTTCGTTAGTCCTCGAAATATTCACATTACTGTTTCTCAAACCTCATTTTCAATGTAGTTAATATTTTCTCTCTTTTTACTAATATAAAATGATCATTTTTAAGAATTTGGTTGAGATCTTTAATCATATGCATATTATTAAAAGTCAATTCATTAGTCACTTCAGACAACTCGAACAAATAATTGTTCTATTGAAAATTGTGTTTTTAATAATACTAATGAGTTTTCTGAAGTTGCGGGGCCAGTGGATCCGATGTTTGACGACTCGGCCGATATCGAATTCACTGGGCACGCAGCTTTAGTGGTAACTGGACGAAAACTTAGAATGGCGAAATTTTCTTTTATTGTTGAAAATATTTGCTGCTTAATAATCAAACTGCAAATTTTATGCATTTATGATAAATAGACAGCGGATCGTTTTAGAAAATAAAATATTTTTTTCCTGAATGGCAACAAACTCGAGTCCAATAGAAATTAATTTCCTTTCTTAATATGTATAATAGATGGAAAGTAAATTTAAATTCTTCTACTATTTTTACTGTTCTAAATTACACCTACTCATTCTTGTCATAAATGCATGTAATTCGCTATCTTTTTTATTTTACATAAAGATCCAGTCTACTAATAATTAATAATAACTTATACTTATTTTCATGAGTTAGATAATTTTCCTGAACAGATAAATTCATTTTAGAGGGCACTGAATGATTGACCACTTCGGTATTTCGAATGATTCAGTTTAATCGCGTTAACTGTTTTAGTCGTGAACGTGCAGCTATAGTGTGAATAAGGGATACAAAGAATGACGTATAGATTGTAATTGATCACCGTAGAATGCTACCGTCGAACCATGCGCTGTTATCTGAAATATAGACTGCTGTTGTATTTTTTTATTGATTACATAGCCGGGATCAAAACTTTGATTAATCTGCTGATGTAGGAAAAGCTGGCTGCAACCGTGAAAAGCAAACTGAGCCATTTAAAAAGAATGCACAACAGTTTTTACTATAAATACATGTTTCGAAAGCTTGTAGAATAGTCTCTCCCATTTTTTACAGTATAATTATGAAAGTAAAATTGCGTTTTGTATCTGTTTGTTCAAACCCCTTGTGTGTCTTACAATATCGTGTCAGAGTCGCAATGAAGATTATGAACAGCTTCTAATAAATATGTGTACTATTAACCTTCTGTAAATTGAAATCAAATTCTATTTTGGTTTTGTTAATGTACATCTATAGGGGAACATATAGGCGTACAATAGATATAAAGTTTCTTCTTGTTTAGGAAATTAAGAATTTCAAAAAAGTTTCCTCCAAAAAATCCCCTTCTATGTTTCGCAGTACGCACCACATTTTGAATTTTGAGAACTTCTTTCTTTAATAACTTAAATTTGCTCTCTTCACTCCATATAATTTTTTTCCAAAATGATAATGGCTTTACATATTTTTTGCAAAAGCTAAACCTTCCTTTATGTACACTTGACTAATGCGTGGTATCGATAATGGTATGAGGATGTTTCTCTTGGTTCGGGGTTGGAAATTTAGCACCCATCCATGGCATCACGAATGCCGATAAGTTTATTGACATTTCAAATGAACATACGGAATATACAACCCTAAAAATGGATCTCGATGAGGGATGGATGCTACAACAGGAGAATGATCCTAAACAAACGGCGAAGAAAACGAAACAATTTTTACACGATTGTGGGATAGACGTTCTCCATTGGCCTCCATAAATTGCAGATCTTAAGTCTATAGAAAATTTATGGAGCTTATCAGATTCAGAAATCCCATTATAAAAACGTCATAATAAAACAGTATTTTTAAACGAATTGTGTTTAAAATTTCAAGAAATTGATCGAAGATCCAAAAACTTGTAGATAGCATCCAATGACGACTGGAAGCAGTAATCAAAGCAAGAGGTTACAATACCAAATACTAATTACTTATTTTCTAAATATTTATAATGTGTCCCCTTAATTTTGACCACCAAAAATTGTTTACAATTTTCATTAATGACAATATATTCTATTATAATTAATCGATATTATTGATATTGTTGTTTATTTTGTTAAAGTACGCTTTGTTAACTTAAATGTTCCATACAATTCTGGTTTATTCCAAGCACGTTTTAAATTGCATTGACTTTTTCTTGATCATTAAACCTCTCCACTTAATTTTGTCCACGATCGTATATACCAGTAGCTAAAGGGTTAACAGAAAAGTCTACGAAATCGACCAGGTCGTTGAAATGAATATCGTGTGCGTAACTATTACGGAATATCCGGTTCGTCCATGAATGTTCGTGACAACTTTCGGGTCGGGCTGTACATACAGTGTTCGGTCGTGAAAGTTTGACAGCATCGGAAATTGAATAATATCGCCGCATCAATAGAGGCCGTGATTCGCCGCGATTAGTGCAGAATTATGGAACGCGTTAAGTGCGATTGTGTCGTGTCGCGTGGCAACAATCCGCCACGTGACGCGCGCGCGACATTTACTCATGTTGTAAACTGCGCGTTTCTCGTAGCGCGGTCGATCGTATTAAAATTGTAAATCGAAGACACACTGCCAGCCGCCTCTTACCAATTTAACCTTGGCGCCGAGTTTGCCAAACTTTATTTAAAACTTCCCAGCCCTGCATCCAATGAGATTCTCGGCACTTCGTCTCCATTAAACTTCTCGCAACCGTATATAATTTTTAATAAAGAAGACGGCTCGCCGGATGCTACATAGGAAATTATTTACATAGTTTCCGAACTTTAACGAAACTACTTTCCTATTCAATTTCTAATTGTATGTATGTATCAGAGATCCCGGTTTCACGTGTATGTAAATACACTAGGTACGTGAACCGTGTAGTACGAATTTAAGGATCCGTGAATACGAATCCGTGAATACGAATCCGTGTACACGGATCCGTCTATACGGATCCGTTCGGTACGTTCGAGTCCTACAACAGAGGCGTTATTGTTTTCCGATCGAATTCTTTTCGACTGTTGATATTGAAAGTGAGACAATAATAAAGTTGCGGTAAATTTACTGTTTGGCGTCAAATCACCGTATATTAAAATGCACATGTAAAATAAATACACGAATATTTATGAGTGGTGGAAGTCGCTGATAAGCATCTAATCTAATAGAGGTGCCTATTTCACGTGCATTAAACGAATCCGAATTTTAATCCACGTAATACTAAGTACACGGGTACCCCTGTATTTTAATTTCACAAATATTTTAACATCAACAGTCGAAAAGAATTCGATCGGAAAACAATAACGTCTCAGTTGTAGGACTCGAACGTACCGAACGGACCCGTATAGACGGATCCGTATACACGGATCCGTGTTCGCAGTTCGCAGCCCCGTGTAACACGGATTCTTATTCACGGATCCGTATTCACGTGTTCGTGGATCCGTGTACAAGGATCCGCATTCACGGATTCGTATTCACGGATCCTTAAATTCGTACTACACGGTTCACGTACCACGTGTACACGTGCATTTTAGTACACGTCCAAAACCGCGATCTCTAGTATGTATACTGAATTTACAGGCTGTCCCAAAATTCCTTCGACATCCGGAAATGGGAGGTTCCTGAGATCGTTTGAAGCGATATTTTCCTTTGTAAAAATAGTGTACGCAGCTCTGTTTAAGAGTTATTAACGAAAAACCAGGACCAATCACAGTGCGTCTACAGCGGATTGATCCTGGCTCGACCAACGGCAACACCGCGCTAAGTGGGACCTGTCCTTATGTCGGACTCTGTTCGCTGTAGCCGCGCTCTGATTGGTCCGTATTTTTGTTAATAACTTCTAAACAAAGCCGCGGATGACATTTTTTCAAAGAGAAATGTTTCTGCAAATGATCTAAGGAACCATCCATTTCCGGATGTTGAAGGGATTTTGGGACACCCTGTATAACTTCACCCTGAAAATGCGAGTGTCATGAGTAGACTGTGGATTTGATGCATTTTTCACAAAAATGGACACGTACAATTTAAAGTACTTAGTGGACATATTAACCCCTTGCCTTACGATTTATTTTATGGTTTCAGTGACTAGAACTTTTTTTTTAGATCGTAATTTCCTACAGAAGGAGAATATTTATATAAATTGTATGTCTATATGTTCTCCAATAGCTGTATACTAACAAATCCAAAATATCATTTTATTTCGATTTTAAGGAAATTATTAACGTACATTTTTATCAGAATGTGTTCAGAATTTCATCACGTGTTTGGACACGATGGTGTAAGGCAAAGGGTTAAAAAGATTTAAGGATATCGATGCATTAGTTTCAGCTTAACAATATCATTTAAAGAAGATAGAATGTTTTAATTTAATTCCTGTGACTTGTAAATTTTTATTCAGTAATGGCTTATTAATCAGTAATGATTTACAGTAATGACTATACTGTAGATCTTTGTGCAAAATGAAATTCATTCAATAAGGAACACGAATAAAACTTTTTAGGACCTATTTTTAGCCTTTGTTTGGCACAGCTAAACTGAGCACGAGTTGCTTCTATTGTTCACGAAAAGTCTGTTTATAGATCAAAGGAAAGTTGACAACCATGACATTGATATTTCCAGTGCGTTAACCCTTTGTACTCCAAATTATTGTTCAATTTTGTTGCCAACAACTTTCTATTATTTGAAGTGTTTTATTTGAAATTTGCTTCAATGGTCAGTTACACGAATGTTACTTATTTTTAACAATTTTGTTTACTAATTATATTAGATATAGCTCTCAAACTTTGTTGTAATTTATATTTGTGGAACTTGTATTTTTTTCTAACTAAAACACAAATAGAGAAAGAACCACGAGAACTAGTTCTTATACAGTGGGTAAAAAAAGTACTGGCACACTCTTAAAAAGGCGATAACTTTTTAAATATCGTATTACATAATACGATTTGAATTTTTTTGAGAAGCTAGAGCAATTATTTTGCCACAGGATGCGAAAAAAAATTTTGTCAAAAATTGCAATTCATCGGAATTGTAGCAAAAATAGTAAAAGTTGCATTTTACAACTTTTTTATGTGGGCCAATATCGAAAATTTTAAAAATGCGTTTTGTAGATCTGTGTCAGTTATATGCACTGGTAAAGTTTCATCAAAATCGGTTGATGCGAAAAAAACGACAGGCTTTGAAAGATATAAGAATCTGCAGTTATAGGTCGAAAATCGTGAAAATTTGCAATTTTTAACATATTTAAACGTTTATAGCTCATTGCAACGTCGACCGATTTTGACGAAATTTAAAGAATATGTTTAATTGACACAGGTCTACAAACCGCATTTTAAAAATTTTCAATATTGGCCCACATAAAAAAGTTGTAAAATGCAACTTTTAGTATTTTTGCTACAATTTCGATGAATTGCAATTTTTGACAAAATATTTTTTCGTATCCTGTGGCAAACTAATTGCTCTAGCTTCCCAAAAAAATTCAAATCGTATTATATAATGCGATATTTAAAAAGTTATCGCCTTTTTAAGAGTGTGCCAATACTTTTTTTACCCACTGCATGTATGTATAAGTTTGTAGTATAAGTTGTATTTACATTTTTCATACTCGACAAAGGAGTGCAATGAGTTAACCCTGTAATCCAAGAATTTTTATGACAAGTTGGAAAAAAATATATATGGTTGTTAGTCTATTTAAAAATGAGTGTGTCTATATAAAATATTAGAAAATGTTATTTATCTCATTTTAAGGCTATTTCTGTATGAGAACTTTATTCTATGCGGTGTTATTAATAAACGCAATGTTCCCACTTGGAACCAACGTGCTCAGAGTCTTCAGTATTGTTTACTTAATTTACTATAGAACATTTGTATTTAAATCCACAATTGGGAAAGGAATGCAATAGGGGGTTAATAACGAGTTTCAGTCACTTAAATTAATTTATAATTACCAGAATGTTGAGTGATAAAAAACGATGGTAACTACTTGATGAATTGATTGTAGTATTTTTCGAAGAAAAAGCAGGTTAAAGTTAAACCGCAAATCGTATCAAGACTTTCGTAACGATCAATTTGATAGTGGTTGCCTAAAAGTCGAAAGACTGGCTCTCGTGGTCGTGTAGAGTGACAAGCTTGACTAACTCCGACCACGGAAATCAACACCTCGCTTGGTATCCCCCTGTTGATCGACAGATACGTCGGGTGTGGAGGGTCGTTGGCCAGTTAGCGGACGGCCGCAATGTAATCATTTGCGGTGTCGGTATGGATGCACCCTCGCCTTCGCCCCCTTCATCCCCAACACCATCGTCCCTTCGATAGAGGGTCGCCGCCGTCTCCTCTCGACGCTGCCAAATCCTCCCTCCGATCTCTCCACCCCGCGGCTCTGCTATCCGAACCGGTTGTTAATAGGGATTGAGATCCTCTCGCAGTAGGCCGCCTGAAGCGCATGCGGTCGCCTACACTTGGAACCGATACCGTCACGCGTCGAGGGTGCGATTGCAATTATGCGTCGAGAAATTGCACGGGCTAACGATGATGAATCTTTGACGGACGACGTATCGCGAGCTCTATGCTCAATTGTTGTCAGACAGTATGTTCAAGTGTGACAGCGAAGATTTGCTTGCTTGCTTTGAGCAACACCCAATTGTATCGTTCCCAATACTACCATTTGCGTCCGCATCCTCGTTTTAAATTGATCATGATAGTATCACGAAAATACAGGGTGAGTCCGCAGGAACAGAACACCTGAATAATGCGGTTGATATTGGTGTTAGGAAGGGATGCATCAGATGGAACTTAGGCATTAATCTGATGTTAGTAGCTTTTTTGTAGGTGGACGCGTATAGGACATATGAAGGTCGATGAGAAAAGAACAGGCGTGATATAGGCCCAAAAATAGACACCCCGGGTGCAATACGGACAGTTGGTCCCCGGGGGGCCTAGTTTGGGCGCATCAGATGAGTAGAGGGGCAATCTATTGAGTGTTTTGAAATTTAAGCACCTCCCTTAAAAGAAAGGACATGAAGGTCAACTTCATTTTTTTTAATGGAGTGAGGTATTTTTTAATACATCAATTCGTTATAAAAAAGTAGTAACCTATGTATGTCGAAAAGTTAGTAGTTAAGGAAATTTTTCAATTTAAATAACTCAAAAATACCATTACTCTTGTACTAAGATGTTACACTAGTAAGTAAACGCTAAGGACTTAGTACACTATGACTGTAATGGTATTTCAGAGTTATTTAAATTGAAATATCTCCTGAACTACTAACTTTTCGACATACATAGGTTAGTACTTTTTTATAACGAATGTCCAGCTGCATCGATTGATGTATTAAAAAATGCCTCATTGCATTTAAAAAAATGAAGCTGACCTTCATATGTCCTTTACGCGTCCACCTACAAAAAAGCTACTAACATCAGATTAATGCCCCCTCATTCCATCTGATGTATCTCTTCCTAACACCAATAGCAGCCGCGTTATTCAGGTGTTCTGTTTCTGCGGACTCACCCTGTATAAATAAAGACTGGACTAAAAAGCAACTGTTGACAAAAATATTTTCTGCGAGGAAGTTCTGAAAACTCTCAAAACATCAAGTAACATCTTAAAGTTAACGGATATTTTTATTTATACATACGTAGTACCTGAAACATTAAATTAACCTGTGATTGCAGTATTTGTTCCTTTAGTATGTATATTCTTGACTCGGCATGTAAGGAAATATGACTGACAAAATAAGGATTCAACAGCAATGAATTGGGATACGTAATTATACCATCTCATCGAAGTCGATTTCAGTGAGGTTGATCGAAATCTCGAGTCTGTACAAGTGAGAGAATAATAGTTTGCGATTTACAGTTACTGTCTATCTCTTAACCAGTTGCACTACAAAATTATTTTTCAATTTTGTTGCCAACAACTCCCTACTATTTTAAGTGTTTTATTTGAAATTTACTTCAAAGGACAGTAGTTAAGTGCTACTTATTTTAAACAATTTTATTTACTAATTACATTATATATAGCTGTCAAATTTTGTTGTAATTAACTTCCCGATTCATAGGGAAGTTACTGTAATTTATATTAGTTTTTAACTGAAAGATAAGAAATTAATATATAATGGAAGCACCGAATACAGTAATCCCTTGATTTTTGTCCCAGAGGCTGTTTGTGGAGCGGACAAAAATCGCGATGTAGACTTGTTTTTCTGATTTACGGCTGGGTCTACCGCTCCGATCGCGCCGAGCGAAACTACAATAGAGCAACGGTGCCAGCGACGGCTACGCGCAGCGTATTTAATTGCTGATTCTATCTGCTAATATGCTAATTCAAAATGCTTTATTTTTAATTATTTTTTTATGAGACTTTTATTGGCTTGTTTCTGGCAATATTCTGATTAAAACAAGACCAAACACCATATACAATTTATCATATATTCAACATACGCTATAGCATATGTTTTAATAAACAACTAAATATCTCGAAAATATGTTCTCAAAGAATTAAAGAATAAATTACAGTAACTTCCCTATGAATCGGGAAGTTAAAAATATTTAAACGATTACATAAACGAATACCTAACCAGATAAATTTTCATGTAATAAGTTATTAATGAATGTATTAATCGTATTGGTATTTTAAAGAATAGAGCATACAATACAATTTTTCTTTCCTCCTCACTCGCTATCCTCTTCCATATTCTACAGTTACACCATAAAGTCAATGAAACCAAGAAGTAATGAAAAATAAATCATTTTTAATTGGCATTACACATTGTGAGAATACGCGGGCCTTTGAATTGCCGGCGACGGCGACTGTTCGTGTCTCGCGACTCATGTTTGGTCTTGTTTTAATCAGAAAAATGCTAGAAGTACGTTTTGAAAGTCCCATAAAAAAATTATTAAAATTAAGATGTTGAACATTCAATTCGTTGTGTTAATGTAGTGGTGTTCACACTGATATACCCGAGCCGAGAACAATAGTCGCCGCTCTGCGGCGCGGGACAGCGTTGACAGACAGTGGAGTGAGTAGGCCTGGACAAAAATCGAGTCGTCGAACCTGGGACAAAAATCAAGAGATTACTGTACATATAAAAACCCATATCCTTTAAATTTTTCTTTGTGTGATGTCGAGTGAGGGTTAAGTCGGTGAAAGAGTTAAGGATGTCTATAAAATCTATGATCGGAAGATTTGTCATACTATCTTTATAGCAGTACAACAGTGTACATGTAGAACCACGCTCATTGCACGAAACAGGACGGAAAATTCAAAAATCGAGATTGTGCAATAAGAGGTATAACCCATCCAGCGATCTGTAATGCGGATTCTCTTTCGTTTCTATGTAGGCACCGCAAACCCCATCACGAGTTCCAGAACTTTGAACAACTCGTGGTGGAAATCGTTGGCATGCAACGAGCGAGGACTTCGTGCAATAAATGAGATTGCAACAAGGGCGGAGGTTGTACTGTTAGTTAATTTGAAAATTTCTGACCCGTTCAGTTTCTCCTAGATAACATTCATGTTTTATTGTTAATCCTCGCAAGGTTAGGTCTTATATATATATAAATGGATGTTTGTATATATATACATATATGATTAATAGACTTCGAAACTATTTGACCGATCAACATGAAACTTGGCACATATATGTATTTTTTCATGGAGAAGGTTTTTACGCTACTCATTTTGTTGTAACTCGCCGCTGTAGATGGCGCTGCAATACAGGGTGTCCCAAAACTACCCTAGGAGCCGAAAATGGGAGGTTCCTTGGGTCATTTGAAGCGACATTTTCCTTTACAAAAATGGCGTCCGCGGCTTTGTTTCGGAGTTATTAACAAAAAACACGTTCCAATCAGAGTGCGACCTAGACGTGAGTCAGCACAGTCTACCCAACGCGCCAACTGTCAATTGGCCGAACGTGACATCGCATGTCTAGATCGCGCTCTGATTGGTCCGTGTTTTTAGTTAATAACTCCTAAACAAAGCCGCGGACGCTATTTTTGTAAAGGAAAATGTCGCTTCAAATAACCCAAGGAACCTCCCATTTTCGGCTCCTAGGGTAGTTTTGGGACACCCTGTATATCAACTTCCATACCGTTGAACCTATCGCTATGAAAATTGGTATACATAGGTATTTGAACACGAGGTATTTTATACTGCAAAACACGTTCGGACACGTTCAAGGTCAAGTCTTCCTGGGAAAAGCATGCACATGTCATATTACATACCGTGAAAAACCTCCCTCTCCCACGCCTACGAACAAGCTTTGCATCTTTCAAGTCTATATTCATTATTTTAACTATTATTTCAACAATAAATTGTTATTAATGAATTAATAATGTTCCCGACGGTTATCATATTTTATACCACAAAACACGTTCAGACACGTTAGTCTATATTCATTATTTCAACAATAAATTGTTATTAATCAGTTAATAATGTTCCCCAGGGTTATCATCTATATATATATTAACATACTTACGATCAAAATCTAAATTCTTCTAACATTTATCACGGGCGAAGCCGTGTCGGTAGTTGCTAGTAACACATAAATAGTAAGGTGGGGTCTCAGACCCCGACAAATAAATTTCATAAGTAGCCTCTTAATTTTATTCATATAAAAGTTCTCTTCAAAAATCTAAAGCTGGGGTCTCCGAGACCCCACATTACCTTGCGAAGATTATATATACAGGGTGTCTTAAAATTCTTCAACATCCGGAAATAAAAATGTTCTGAGATCATTTGAAGCAACATTTTCCTTTGCAAAAATTGCATCCGCGGCTTTGTTAAGGAGTTATTAACGAACAAACACGGACCAATCAGAGCGAGACCTAGATGAGTGTTAGCACAGTCAGTCCGGTGCGCCTACTGCCAATTGGCCGACTGTGCTAACACGCGTCTAGGTCGTAGTCTAATTGGTGCGTGTTTTTCATTTGCACGCCATTTTTGCAAAGGAAACTGTTGCTTCAAATGATCTCGGGAACCTCCTATTTCCGGATGTTGAAGGAATTTTGAGACACCCTCTATACTTTGAAGCAGTTCCAACGCCGTCCTTCCTCTTCTTAAATTGCCATGGGATAGTTAGGGACGTACATATCTCCTACAAATTATGTCTCCTATAGCTAACAGTCTCAGATATCGAGGATGATTGATGGTTGGTAGACAGTCGGTGCAGAGGTGGTCTGTTTGCCTGGAGCCCGGTAGATCGTGAGCGCGCGCGCGCACCAGTGATCGTTTGCGCTGCGAACCGATAGTGCAGCTCGGATGTAACGGTGCAGTCGCAATTATGCACCGAGGAATTGCTCTTGCCCAAGGCGATGCATCATTGAGATCGGTCTAACGGAAACTGCAGACGGAGAAATGTCGAGATAATAGTATTGATAAATCGAGAATCGATCGAGCTTTATATCGGCCACGGGGGGTGTTAATTATCCGGAACGGGGCAGTCGCAATTGATCGCGAGCTATGATTGCTGGTGATCAAAGTTGTCGAGTTGTGTACTTTGCCTCCTCTTGACAGAGTACATTGTTATCGTTATAAACATTTGCGATATATTCAATGTGGCACGAAAATCACATGAATCATTTAACGAAATGTGTGAACAATTCATATAATTAATCGTACAAATCACTTAGAATATTCATGCAACTAATTATACAACTTCTTTATAATATTGTATGAACAATTCATGTAATTAATCGTACAACTCACTTAGAATATTCATACAACTAATCATACAACTTCTTTATAATATTGTGTGAACAATTCATATAATTAATCGTACAAATCACTTAGAATATTCATACAACTAATCGTACAACTTCTTTATAATATTGTGTGAACAATTCATATAATTAATCGTACAAATCACTTAGAATATTCATACAACTAATCATACAACTTCTTTATAATATTGTGTAAACTTCTTAATATTGTGTGAACAATTTATATAATTAATCGTACAAATCACTTAGAATATTCATACAACTAATCATACAACTTCTTTATAATATTCATATAGCTTACACTCTACCAGTTTTATTTAATACTTGAAACGTGTACGTGTGTTGAACAAATCTCCAAAATTAGTTTTTTCACAAATGTACAGTATAATATAACTTGTGCAGTATAAATTAACAAATCTTTTATCAATCCTCACTATAATGACAAATTCCCGAAATTTTGTATTAATTCACAGAGGTCCAATCAAAATGTATTTTCCTTCTTAACAATTTTAATAAGTTAAAAACAACAGAACAGTGTTTATTAATTGCTTCAAAATTTTCGCTTTATGAATGTTATTTATTCATTTTTGCCAAAAATGCATAAAATCCGCAGTCTATATGTTACAATCTTGACAGACCTATCTAGTTATACTAGAATTAACGAGGGTCTCATTCTTCAAACTTTAGATATGTGTGAAAATGATGGTAAACCTGTTTCTCTCAAATTAGTATTTAAGAACAGTATTATATGTATGTGTAAAGCCTCGGACAAAAGCGTTCCAGACGCAAGGCACTTAATCGCTAATTAAAGGTTTACCGATAATTGAAAAAGCCAATAATCGATCGTCACACGAAATTAGTAATTAAGCTCCGATTTATGTGGCCGCGTTACACCGTGGTTAATCGCATAAACTAAAAAATATCTGATTATGCAAAAGCCGGGACCACGTCCGCTTTAAGGAGTGCTGAACAAAACACTTCTCTCGAGTTTCCAATTTCCCGCAATCAATAAATTGCGTATCTAATTTCTGGTCACTTTTTTTGAAAGCGGCGGCTGGTTGCCATTTAGCCCGCGCTCCCACGAAACGATACCGTCGCACGATATGGTATTTGACCCGGAAAGTCGGAAAAACTATTTTAGCGTTATTTGTGGGCTCAATTCGGTCTTCTACTAACGTAATAGTTTATAATTTTTCTCGATCGTCATATTGGATAATTAGAATTTATTCGCGGCGCTAGGTTCGATCACACTGTCCAACAAATTTCAACTTTTTTTATGTTTTCATATAACTAAAGGGTGGATCTTACAGAGTTTTTTGCGCTGATTCCGAATCTGCCCTTAGTATTTCTCCTACACGCACAGTTTTTGAAAAACATGAGTTTGAAGAAAAACCTATTTTTCAACTTTAAACAAATGTTGTGACGGTATGATAAAAGATATTGAATTGTTCTTTGCAGCAAAAGATTCTGTAGACTTTTCTGAATACGGCGATATCCATTATTAATACGTTACGATTGTTTAAACGTTAATAAATAATCATTAAAGACGGAGAGACACCACTTTTGCACCAAATTTTCATGATATTTTTTAAATTATCTCAAAAAATAAGGGTCCAGCGGAGAATCGAAATATACCACGTGATAGAGCAGATTTTTATCTAGAAGATCCACCCTTTCAAGGTAGCAACAAATGACGTTTTTACCTTTCCAGAAAGAAAAAAAATATCGTCTGACACGAGTTGCTGCCAGTGGCGCTCTTCCACTAGCGCGGTCGTTCGTCGGCGCGCCACGCGGTGTAAGACCGCGGTGTAACGCTTCAATTTCGCTATCAATACAGGTTTTTTTCTTTTTATCAATATCTTTATTGCTATTAATGGATCTGAGTGGCTTGAAGCCCTTCATATTTTTGTTGTTACGAGTCTACGCTGATAGTTCTCCTGTCTAAGCGCCATCTCGTCCAAGTAGCTGAACTAAAATTGCTTCTAGTGGCCCTTCATTGCCCTTCATGAACGGAATCTGGGTAACAATTGGATTGCGATCACGGGAAAACATTTTTGGTCCTCATATTAGCATATTCTGAGCTGTGTGAGGGCTCATTGTAAAGAGGAAGGTTCATCATAGCCCGCTCTGCTCATGATTTAAGTCAGAAAAACCGTTTTGTATTAGAAAAATACATGGGAACCTGAGGGTGGTTGTCTCGACTTGTTTGCCCTACTTTGGACGCTCATATTATTAAATATAAACATAATCTTGTTAAATCATGAGCAGAGCGGGCTATGATGAACCTTCCTCTTTAGAACAAGCCCTCACACAGCTCGTAACATGCTTGTATAAAAACAAAAAATGGTTTCCCGTAAACACGGTTTTCACTTGTTTTTCTAGTAATATTCTAGTAATATGCTAGTCTTATCCATGGGTCTGGTACCCCGTTAACGTTCCTCAAACGCCTTCCAACATTCCGTTGTCCAAGGCAGGGCCCGCTAGATAGCCTTACTGATGAGTCCTCTAGCAGGTCTAGGACGAAACAACTACCACCTTTGCTTTTTCCTCTACTGTTTGAATAGCACACGTATGAAAATTCTTACATATTTGCTACAAGTAGAGCAAGTACAAAAAGTAATAATGATCGAACTTAGCGCCGCGAATAAATTCTAATAATTCTACTAACGCAGCTCTGCAAATAATTGTCTTACTCGATCGATAGAAAAACCGCGCGTGCATCGTTCTTCGCGACGTCACCTGTGTCGTCAGAATAAAATATATTCAAAAGTGTTGCGAATGTTTCCGCGAATTGGCCAAAAATCCGGAAACGAATGCGTGCCGGAGCGACGAATTTATAGCTTGAAAAGACGAGGTGGTAAATGACGCTGTGCGCGGTTTACACGGTCTGAAAACGACCGATTAATCGTGCACAATATTGTTTACAACGACACCGGAACGATAATGGCGTTAATTCTCCGGGCAAACAGTGTAATTAAAATCGCGAAATAAGCGTTCCGATAAATTCCATAGGGGAACGATTCCCATAGAGTCCACGAATGAATAGCCGATCCTTTCTCGCGACGCGTGACCCGCTTGCTGCTCCTAGGATAAATTCATTGCGCTAGAGGTAGTCGAAACTTGTAGTAATGCGCAAATGCATCGATGAATGGAACCAGCTCTAACAAGCGTGATGTATGTATTTGCACAGTAAATACGATTATTGTGCAATACACGGGCCACGACAATAGCTTTCGAGTAGTTTTCGAGGTCTTCTGCTCGAATACAGAGAGCAAGCTAACTCAACTGGAACGGACGGATTATGTATCTCAAGTGTGATTGGAGATAGAAAAAATTGTGCGGGAAAAAGTTGAATGGCATAGAACGGTTTTCACTCCCATTACTTCATGTTTACCATGAATGCAACGATCCACCTGAAAAATTCGAACGCACGTTTTTCGAAATGGACTTGCACTTATTGTCCGACTCTTTGAAACATTCTTTCCAGGAAAGCATCGAGGTGGGGTTAACAGAATTAATATTATATATAATATATTGTACAAAGTATAATTATCTATCTATCTATATATTATCTATCTATTTAATCCTATTAAATAGACCTCGCTTTCTTGACTTGGTATACAGGTGAAACAGTCGAAAGTGTAATCTGCATTTTTGGAAAAATATTTAACATTAATAGTGTAATTCAATTTAAAAAAATAGTTCCTCTATTTATATTTTGGAAATAAATATTTTATAAATTGTACGGGTGTAATCAATTTTTGTATAATATATTACACAAAGTATAATACAAGTATTATACAAAGTATAATATATTATACAAAGTATAATATATTATACAAAAATTGATTACATTATTATAGAAAATATAATATATTATACAAAAATTGATTACATTATTATACAAAGTATAATATATTATACGAAAATTGATTACATTATTATACAAAGTATAATGTATTACACAAAAATTGATTACATTATTATACAAAGTATAATATATTATACAAAAATTGATTACATTATTATACAAAGTATAATATATTATACAAAAATTGATTACACCCGTGCAATTTATAAAATATTTATTTCTGAAATATATATAAATAGAGGAATTATTTTTTAAAATTGAATTACACTATTAATGTTAAATATTTTTCCAAAAATGCAGATTACACTTTCGACAGTTTCACCTGTACACCAAGTCAAGAAAGCGAGG
The DNA here is from genome assembly GCA_963971365.1 of Lasioglossum villosulum. NCBI lineage: Eukaryota > Metazoa > Arthropoda > Insecta > Hymenoptera > Halictidae > Lasioglossum > Lasioglossum villosulum. Next base: position 13,586,946 of record OZ020499.1, read on the forward strand.
TCTATTTAATAGAATTAAATAGATAGATAATTAACATAATTTATAATATGGTATACACTTTATACATACACATATGTAACAACGTTTATATGTAATACCGAGCACATTAACCGGGAGCACAAAGCATTTTTATTGGAACAAAATCACCTCTTTTTATTTGAATTATATTATTGTAAAATATCAACATGATTAACTTCGAAGAAATATTCTAAAAGACATTGAGAATTAATCTAAATGTTAAACTGATCGAATTAAAGTCAAATAATTCATTAATTTATTAATGAATTAACATGTTAGACTTTTGAAATATTAAATATAAAATTAAATTATTAAGTTTAAATATGAAACTTGTCAATTTTCTGTTACACACTCTAGAATAAAATAGTAAATAATAGTAAATAAAATAGTTTATATCGATCGTATTATTGCTCATAAGAATTATTAAATGATTTCGACGCTACGGTTCGATCATCAGAAAAACAAGATAAATAAATCAATAAGCAATTTTGCTAATAATCAAAAAAATCGACGTTTCGGTGCTGATTTGCACCATTTTCAAGATAAATTTTGAAATTGCGTCTGTAAGAAAAATGAGAAAAAGAACTTTTAGAAAATAAAACAAAATACAATTTTCAAAGTAACAACTATTGCATGTTTGAATGTAAGGGAAACAAATTTTAATGCAATAGTTGTTACTTTGAAAATTGTATTTTGTTTTATTTTCTAAAAGTTCTTTTTCTCATTTTTCTTACAGACGCAATTTCAAAATTTATCTTGAAAATGGTGCAAGTCAGCACCGAAACGTCGATTTTTTTTATTATTAGCAAAATTGCTTATTGATTTATTTATCTTGTTTTTCTAATAATCGAACCGTAACGTCGAAATCATTCTATAACTTGTAGTCAATAATTTCTTCCTTTCGACAAATTGAGGTAAACAAAAAAAACAATTTGAATTTCTCTAATAATAATTTCAGTATATTAACAATAATCGCAGATCGTATTGAATTCGACAGAGCTTCAGTTCTCGTGGACTTGTCAAGCTTTCTAATTAAATGTTTATAATTTTCGAACCGATGTTTCGGACTGCAAGGCATCGACGCTGACGTTTTATTTCTCCTTGAGTTTCGCTGTTGGGTTTCGTATTCGTGAACCGTCCAAAATTTTCGTGATCTCTATTTCGGATTCCTTGAGCACGTCTAGCTTTAAATCGGTACCCTTTCACCTCTCGACCTACTGAGCCGCCAGAGAACTGTTCACTTTTTACGATATCGTCCATGTAGAAGCCGCGCAACGTCCTCGAAAATACGGCCCTCGCTCTGGCAGAACGCCAGAGATGATCCCCTGTATTGGTCATCTTAGCTAATAGTCGGAGCGCTTTTAAGCTACGCGGACAACTAAACTTTTCCCGCTGTAGTTTTAATTGCATTTCCACCCTGTTGACATGTTTATCGCGGTATTTTTCGTTCGGTCGGTGGTTTGATCCATTGTTCGAAGACGTAACCATGGCATCGCATTGTTCTATTCTTTTACGATTCAATGTCGCTTTCAGCGAACACCTATAAATTCCATTCAACGGTACGTTTTCATCTCCATAGGAATCTTCTCGGCGAATGAAAGTGTATTCTGTCACTGACGCGACACTATTACTGCTCGTTTACCGTAGGTATTCAATGACGTGGGCATAGAAGTATATTTTTTTAGTTTTATATTACACTGTATTACATACATGTAATATACATATAGATTATATACATGTATATAACAAAAATATATTTTGTTTGTATAAACATATATTTTTACAAATATATTACAAACAATTTGTTGTAATACAAACACCGTATTACACGATTACGCCATTTTGTATATTATACATTTCTATACAAAAATATACAAATGATGTATAATGATACCATGATAATTAGACTGCAGATTTAAATAGTAAACCATTTGAAAATATTGTATCGGTTCCATTCATTGAAATGATTGAAAAATAAAATTAACATCTATGCAGCTCTTGTATCTTGCAATTCATTTGACCATTTTAGTTTGCACAAAATCCGCAGTCTAATTCGCGTGTCGAAAACATTTCATACAGAACGTCTTATCCGATTTTGACATCTTGATTTTCTCGCTATTATTCCTCGATGGGTGTAATAATAGGTATTGCGTGTAACCTTTCTCTTTCGAATGAGCTCTCACTCAGCTCAAAATATAATCGTATGAGGACGTGAAGTGTTCCCGCGTAAACCCATGTTTTGACCTAAAATCTAGTTAGATTCTGGTTAGAGTCCAGTGATGTCACGTGGGTACCCTACCCCCTTATGCACCTATGAGCCGCTTTCTTATTTAGTGGCCTTAGGGGGGTACCGTACCCATGGCTCTTACTAGCATATTACTAGAATATTATTAGAAAAACAGTGAAAACAGTGTTTGCGGGAAACCATTTTTTGTTTTTATACAAACATGTTACGAGCTGTGCGAGGGCTCATTCTAAAGAGGAAAGTTGATCGCAGGTCGCTCTGCTCATGATTTAACAAAATTATGTTTATATTTGTTGAGACAATAGAATGAAGGGCGCTAATTTCTCTTCGTATTTGTATTTGGCGCGCGGCGCTATATGGTGTGAAGCGTGTGCGTATGGGGCGCTGCGAGCGCGAGAGGACATATTGTCAACCGGCAGCGTTACCGATCGCGACTGCTGCCGGTCTTCTTCGCTTGGCAGCCATTGCGAACAATTGTGTAAAGCATATCTGTATATACAAGTTTATCTTCTTCATTTAAATTACTGCGTTTAAAACTGTAACAATATTTAATATGATTATGCTTATATTTAATAATATGAGCGTCTAAAGTAAGGGAAACAAATCGAAACAACCACCATCAGGTTCCCATATATTTTTCTGATACAAAACTGTTTTTTGTCTTAAATCATGAGCAGAGCGACCTGCGATCAACCTTCCTCTGTCAAAAAAACCTTTATGCAGCTCAAAACATGCTCGTATGAGGACAAAAAATGGTTTCCCGTTATTGCATTCAACTTTTCCATATTTCGTTCATACAGACAGAGTCTACAGCAAGTCCAGAGCCAATTTTAGTTCCGCTAGTTAGACCAGATGGCGCCTAGTAATTGAAGCCGATTGAAGCCACTCGGATCCATTATTAGCAATAAAGATATTGATAAAAAGAAAAAAACCTGTAATAATAGCGAAATTGAAGCCGTATATTGATACAAATGTATGTTCATCACTGTTGCCAAACTGTTTTTCAGCGCGGAGGTTGGTTACACTGATAAAAACCCTAGAATTAGAGGTTACGGTACTTCCTAAGTGCGTCGAGGGTTTTTCCAAGCAAGGCCCTTCGGCGACACATCTGGCAGCCCCAATACTACCCTCGTTTACTACAAGGACATTTTAGAAAGTCGAAGTAATTCAAAAATTGTCGCTTTCTCCAACAAACATGATAACTAATGAATTACAAATGAATGGAGCAAACAACAAGATCGATCGAGGTGCCTACAAATTGTTCATAAATTGTTCAATATTCATAATCCATCAATAATGATACCGGAACAGTTCCCCTTTCCACTAACCCCGGCGTCGACAAATCAAAAACAAAACCGAAAGTTCCGAGTGATACGCGAATTGAAACGGCGAACAAATATTCCGTCCATTTTCCAATTCTATAGAGTAAACGGTTAAGACGAAAATATTGCCTATAAATTTTGATTCCGAAAAGGAGCGCGCAGGATTATCCCGATTCCCGGCGCGATTGGTGAATTCGTGCAACTTTGTTTCGAATACTGAACTGATTGCCGTTAGCGAGTTCTTGTATTCGTGGGCATCGATCGATCCTACCCTCGGTAGAAAATTTGGAACGACTGGTAAGCGCAACCCTCTCGCCGTCCCTCCCCCAAACCACCCCCGCCCTCCGCATCGTTTTATCCACGCTCAGCGTAGCCGACCTCCGCGATTGTTTCATCGAATTTCCGGGGTACCTCGGTGCGTTAAATTCGAGCCACCGGAGGCGACCAACTGCGAAATTCTCCATATTTTGGAGGCGCAAAATGGACGCTAATTGAAACGTCTGGCCGCTACACCAGTGCCTAGAGAGGGCGAGGGGCTGTCGAGCGTACACTATCTTCGAAGGAAGGTGTAAAGGGAGTGAAGGGAGCAGGCAGCAGTGGTGAAGGGGCGAAGAGAGCTAGGGGATGAAGCTCGGGACCAGAAAGCAGAACGAAAGAGTACGGCGTAAAGGGCGCACAGTAAAGGAATTACACCGGCTGGCTGGCAATTATAGCGTAATCATGTAACTTTGTTAAACGTACTGCGCTGACAGGGCGAAATTAGAAAATTATAATCTAATACGACCGCATCGTCAGGGTCGCTAAATCGGCTCCGTCTCGTTGCTCATGGCACGGGTAAGAACACACAAACCGGGTTGTTTTCCGTTTTTCTCTCATTTTATAGCTGTTGGCTACCTCATCGCGCGTAGATGGAGATGGCCATTGTGAGGCCGTTACCGTGCGAAATTGTTTGGTTGTGTTCTCTAAACTTGCAGTTTACCAGACCTGGGTAAGAGATATTTCAACTAAGAAATACAAATATTTGCAAATACTATTTCTGAAACTATGCTACATATGTTTCATTTGAAGCGAATATTAAATTACTGTTTCAAGTGAAACCTATGTAATATAGTTGTGAAAAATAGTATTTGCAAATATTTGTATTTCTAAGCAAAATTTAAATGTTATCATTTTAATACTTAATACACTATTTGCAAATTATCACAATTATTTATCCCGACATTTCGATCTCAATTTAGATAATTTTCAAAGGAATAATACCAAAGATATTGTGTCTGTAATGAAACAAAAAATTTATACATTTTTCTTTAATAATTGAAAAACAAAAACCAAAAATGAATCATATTATAAGAGGAAAAAACTGAAATAAGTGTGTTACTCACTTGCGCAGTGTCACCAAAAGATTTAAATTGCCAAAATTATAAAAAACTCGAATAAACTCAAATAAATCTTGAAAGGCTATGTAAGACACACATGTTGCTGTCTGGACAGTCATCACGGTAGTGAGGAAACGTGAAGACGCTAGGAAAACCAATGGTAGATCGTGTATCGATCTATTGGTCAAAGATCAATTAAGGCGGTAAATTCAAATTTTAGAAACGAAACAAAATCCCTATTTCACCTTATACCTCAATAAACCCTTTGAGGTAATTACATGATATAAACACTTCAAATCGTTTGACATTAATGAATATACATGTAAGTGTATATAACAAAAATTATTAATTAAAGAGTGACCATAAATAAAGGATTTATTTAGAACTTAACTATTTCACCTTATACCTCAATAAACCCTTTGAGGTAATTACATGATATAAACACTTCAAATCGTTTGACATCAATGAATACATGTAAATGTATATAACAAAAATTATTAATTAAAGAGTGACCATAAATAAAGGATTTATTTAGAAAAATTCATCATAAAACATTACTGGTTCAGTAATGTTGCGTAATAGTCATGTATCTTAGGTGTTTCATACCTAAGATTTACGCTTTGTTGTTTAATCATATGAATTGTTTCTAACAAAATATCCTTTGATGTGAATTGGTTTCATGGTCTACAACTTTAACATTGTCCAAATCAAAAGGGTGGTCAAATTCCACTGAGTGTTTCGTCAATGCGGTATGATTAATAGGTGGAAGGAATTTGTATTTCTTAGTTGAAATATTGCTTAACCAGGTCTGCAGTTAACACATACTGAGAAGGGGAAGGTGTTCTTAGTGGAAACTGTAAACGCGTAAGTTTTTCTCAAAATAATGTTGATTATTCAGCTGCAGATTTTATGTATTTATAGAAAAACCAAGAGGGTGAAATTTGCAATAATTTAAGGATGTAGATACATTATTTGCAACTGTGAACAATTTTTAAAGCTGGGAAGATATTTCTATTTGGTTCCCGATTCTTACAATCGATGAAGAAAATTTCTGTTTTGCATAAAAACGTAGTCTCTTGATTATAGCGTTCAAATTTACAGCTAACACATATGACAGAAAAACGTTTTTTAAACATTTATTACTATTTAGTTATTATTATTATTTAATTTTATCGGAAAAGTATTTCTTCATAAAACTGCTTTATAAAGTTAAATCAATACGATCTGATATTTATTTTGGTTCATAAATTGATTTTTGTACAGTTATTAAATGTACCGAATTTTATTAAAATACGCGAGATACGAGGCAGTTGAAAAAGTACAGAATTTTATGTGTTTTACTTTAATAAACAAATTATTATTACGAATGCATAACAATTTGTGACCTGGGGTTTGTTGAGTTAATATGAATAGTTTTCAAGCTCTCTCTAATATTTTTTTAACATTTAAATAGCTACTTAAAATGTATTATTTTTTTAAAAACAATATGAGATATGAGATATTCCTATACGTAATTCATTCCATGTTGTTAGTGTTACAATAATTGCTTGGAAAATCGAATTTATATTGGTGCAGATTCTATGATGCGTAGTTACAACATTTTATTATATTTTGAAAAAAGATATTTCCTATTTTTATTCTCGTGGTTGAATTTTCCGTATGTCGTAATTATTAGACTACGGATTTTACGCATTTATAACAAAATCTGATACATACGTAGAATTTAAAGCAGTATACATACCCAAAAAAATTTATAAAAATACATTTTAAAAACTACGCTTATATTAAAATGCACTAAAAAGGAACAAATAATTTTTTTAGACATTAATGACTACAAATAAAAGTGTGGGAGCCCACGAAGATTAGGTCAATATAGTTTAGCGCTCCACGCTATTATTTATAGTCACCAATATCTGAAAAAAATTATTTTCTACCTTTTAGTGCATTTTAATATAAGCGTGGTTTTCAAGTTTTTTAATATATTTTTGTATTCTCTACTTTTTAATTTCTTAAAAACGGAACACAATATATGAAATGTGACACAATATGAATGAACGGAACACCTTTAGACCATATACACCTATAGGCCCGACACAAATAATTTTTCCCTTGGCGAAGATAATGTGCTGTGTGACGTAACATTTTCAAAAGATTCATAAGCTATGCTCATCGAAAGAATGGACAGGATAATATCAAAGAATTTGGCATTGTATTATGAAATAATCAATTATAAACTGTATTTGAGATACAGATGATTATTCGATATATTTTATTAAGGTATTACAATGAAGTATAAAGTAACAAACGACGTCGTCTGCCGTGTCAGCCATTTTGAAATTATCTTGAGACTTATCTTGTGGCGTCACACAGCACCTTGTCCTTGCCGACCTGAACTCTCGGTTTTCCTATACACATACTATTCCTATGCTAGGTCTATTAGCGTGTATGGTTTAGAGGAACACCACACTGAGCTCCTTCGGTGCGAAGTGGGTCAGTAGAGTGGGGATGAATCGTAGTGGGAACGCGCAGTGGAGTAGGGAGCGCTGAACGCGATGACGTACTACCGAGCGTATTTAGATTTTAAATGCAGTTTAAAAAAATTTTGTTATATTGCATTTTCATCCAGTTCTGAGCTATGTTTAAAATTTCAAATTTCTAGCTCATCGGAAGTAGTTTAAAATTTGATTACAAGATTTGACGCACACAACAACATCGACAAGGCAACCTAATATAAGCGTCGCAATAAAAAATCTAAGAACATCACCGTACTTGTTTCAGCTTAATAAAATAATTAGAAGACGGAAGATATTTTTGATATACTTTCTGAGATTTATTTTGCATAAAAATTCGTGATCCAGTAATTATTGATGATAGGTATGATTCAGAATCAATATTTTATCAATAAACGGTTATCTACATAAAATGATAGATAACAATGCCTAAGATAGGAATGTGAAGACGTCTTGTAGTTTGGAAAAAAATGTTTCACACAGAATATATTATAATCTATGAAATAAGTTTCATCTAATCCCTTTATCATCGCTAAAAAAAGTACAGAAAGGAACGAGAAGAAAGGAATGGTGGAAAGGGGACATTCAGAGACCGGAGACCGCGTTTCAGGAAATGTGGGCAAAGAACTTCAACGCGTGAGCTTCGAGTTTCTAGCTTTCAACCTTTCAGCCTTTTGAGCGTGTGACGTATTGATCTTGTACCTTGAACTTTAAAGCTTTCAACCTGCCAAGATTGTCCTCGATCTATGCACTCACAGCCTCGTAAAGCTTGCGCGGAATCGTCCTCATTCTTTTGAGCTTACCATATTTCCAGCCCTTATTGTCAAGAGTTCCTTATTCCTCCACCATATTGTATTCCACGCAAACAGAGAGACATAAATCGGTCGGTGAATTTTTACTTTAACAAACGGAATTACACCATCGATTTATAAAATCGTAAAACGACTATTTAAACATTTTTAAGAGTTATCCTTATTTTGAAATTGACCGGAATATAATCGGATTCCTTCTTCCATCATAAAGGTACTGTACTAGATATTTTGTACAGTTGAACTACTGCTTTTTGTTGTTTCGCGAGCTGATAAGGAAACACTGAAGTATTTCTTAGTCTCACCCACCAGACAATTATTCCAGCAAGATAACGCGAAAACACATACAACAAAAGTCACATTAGAGAAAATTCTGCAACACTGGGTTAGGAAATATTAATTTATCCGCCGTACTCTCCAGAGTTTGATAGTAAGGTAAAACTATAATTATTCTCATGGAGAGAATGGAGGTTTACAAGCAGCGTAATGGCCATAAATACAGGGTGTCCCACATAAATGATAACACCTAAATATCTTTCGTATTTACAGTCCTATCAGAAAACTTCAGAGGACAAAGTGACGCTATTGCAGAGGGGCAATATAATAATGAAGAAAAAAATTTTTTATGTCGTGTTTTTAAATGAAATTGCAATGTCACCGATGTTTTTTTCAATGGAATAGTATATTTTTTTGCGATAGCATAATAGACAATAAAAAACTGAGTTTAGTGGATACCACCTTTTTGACCGTGAAATGACCTTGAGCAAAAATAATCATGTTGAAGCAGATGAAATGTGGAAGTTTAAAACTTACTTGTTTCAGCAAAGATTGCGCGTTGTTTACGTCGGGTTGACCTTTACATATCATATCAAGGTCATTTCAAGGTCAAAAAGGTGGTATCCACTAAATTCGAATCACATGATACGTTTTCTGTCGTGTACTTAATGCATGCGCAACTTCGATGTTTCAAGTCGTTATTCTTTTACAAAAACCATTTGCATGTAGTTTTATTAACCCCCTGCCTTACAAAATATCGTGTCTGACACGTGATTCTGAACACATTTTGATAAAAATGTATGCTAATAATTTCCTTGGTACCGAAATAAAATTATATTTTGGTTTTGTGAACATACAGCTATTGGAGAACATACAGGCATACAATTTATATAAATATTCTCGTTTTTCACCAACATTTGTCACCGACGTTTTTTTAAATAGAATAGTACATTTTTTTTGCGATAGCATGATAGACAATAAAAAACTGAATTTAGTGGATACCACCTTTTTGACCTTGAAATGACCTTGAGCAAGAATAATCATGTTGAAGCGGATGAAATGTGGAAGTTTAAAACTTACTTGTTTCAGCAAAGTTTGCGCGTTGTTTACGTCGGGTTGACCTTTACATATCATATCAAGGTCATTTCAAGGTCAAAAAGGTGGTATCCACAAAATTCAGTTTTTTATTATCTGTCATGCTATCGCAAAAAAATATACTATTCCATTAACAAAAACATCGGTGACATTGCAATTTCATTTAAAAACACGACATACAAAATTTTTTTCTTCATTATTACATTGCCCCCCTGCAATGGCGTCACTTTGTCCTCTGAAGTTTTCTGATAGGACTGTAAATACGAAAGATATTTAGGTGTTATCATTTATGTGGGACACCCTGTATATTAGAGATCCCTCTTTCACGTACACGTAGTTCATTCTGTTTCTTTTTAAGTATACGGGTACACGTGTACTATTTGCTGTATATTTAAATACACGTGTGTTGACGTATCAGCATTTTAATCCGTATTAATTTTTAGGATAGAGTTACTAATTGTCAAAAGCTAAATATGGGTATATAAAATCTATTTTGTATTATTTATTTCTATTTTATATTCTATATAAAATCTATTTTATATATCCGTATTTTGCTTTTGAAAATTAGTAGATACAAAAATTAATTTAAAAGCCACTTCCATTTAAAAAATGTAAACAACTATCTCTCTAGTTTATTAGAGAAGAATCTATCATTTAATGATGTGACAATAAACGACATCTTTTGGAATAACAATATTCTTAGCTGTTAGAAAACACTATTCTGAAGCAACTGCTATTGCCGAAATGTTTAAATATTTTCTTCCTGGTCCTACAATTCTTAGATGTTTAACTTTCCGCCTCTTTCGTTTGCGGATGCAGGCTTCGAATTGTACTTAAATCTTAAATGTCTGCTTAAAGATTCGGTAGTACACATCCACTCCATTATTAAAAAGGATGTTTAAATTTATTGTTGCACCCACAACCGTAGAATTTGTAAAACTATAGTCTTGATACATAAATTTATATCAGTGCTCTAAAAATAATAAAAATTAGAATGAGAATGCATTTTATGCATGCAGAAAAATTAGCAATCATTTTCTCGGTGAAATTTTACATAACGATGTTAATGTGCTTAACATACTTATAAAAACTGGAAGTCAACAATTTAGATTATTATAGAAACATCATAAATTAATTACTGATTCAGTAATGTAGTGTAAATTTCATTAATCTCAGGTTTTTCACATTAACATCATTAACATTAACATCGTTATGTGAAATTTCACCCAGAAAATGATTGCTAATTTTTCTACCAAAAAAAAAAATTTTTTTTGGTAATACATAGGTTGGAAATTTGTTGATGAATATTTAGAATTAAAAATTCGCTCCTAACATTGATTTGGTGCCTCTTGATCCTTGACATCTGATGGGCTAGTTATATCTACGATGTTCTCTTGTTTTCACGTACCATTTAGTGACAAGTACCATTTCGTTTACACTCTTCATTCTGTGTTTTTTCATAATTAGCAAGTATGTATATTACCTCTTGTCTAAACTATAAAATTTCCCGCGTTATTGAATAACAGTGTCTATTAATATTTCACAGACGCGGACTTTTCTCGATGATGGTTCAAAGCCGAACCGAAACGTTGAAATTATAATTCTGCAAAATTGCTAATTTTCTGTATCTTTGATCGAACCTGTAGCGCCGATATCACTTGTGCATAAACAACAATTGACGATCGTTAAAACTCAAAATTACTGTGATTAATATCGAAAAAAAAACTGTGAAAGTCAGCTTCGCACGATTATGAAGATTTTCCAATGCTTCGAACATTCTTCAGCACGAAACAAAGCCATGCGTCGCCATTATAAAATCACAGGCGTCGAGACAAAGTAACGAGGGAAGAAGAACAATAGTAAAACGGCTCGAAACTTGGAAAACCCTCCAGCAAAATATTAAGTATCGTTCTTGGTAGCTCCTTCGCAAGTTGCCGACGTCCCGTCCTCTTTTGCGGAAAGTTTAATGAATTTCAAAGCCGGTCGGGCGTTAATTAAAACCCTTTTTCTGAAATGGATTGCCCGTTATCGCGATGAATGATTGTGTACGTTCATCCTTCAACCGCGGGGACGATGGAGACGGCCGAACCCCATCCCTCGTCCCTTTAAAGTAAGGCGAAAGGAGCAAGCTGAAACAGTAATTAATTAAGTATACGGGATCCTTGTGTTCGGAAATGTTGCAACGGGGCTCAAAGCTTGACGTTATTGCGCCGCAAAATAGATCGACGGAAAGGGACCAACGATATGATGGATGACGATCGCGTCGAGAAGATCCTCTGAACGTTACCGCCCTTTTTATCTGTATTTACACAGCTCTTTCAGCTTCTTTTTCCTACGTTTCGTACGTTCAATAACGGTGAAGCGTTCGACAGGCTGAAAATCTTTTAGAGACTTTTTTATCCTGCCATTGCCACAGAGTACCACGAGAGATCTTTCGATTTACTGCGTACGTTGTCGTTGCATTTAAAGCGTGGAATAACGTAATCTAACCCTTATCACTCGACTCAGGGTGATCACTAAGAATTGCTGTTCCTTATTCTCAATGTTGTTTACATTATAATAGTTACGTGTTTCTCGATCGTAAATTTTAATATAAATCAATTATATGTTCTGGGCGCACAGTTTCGATCAAAAATAAAGCAAAAACAAAGCAAATTAGCAATATTTAAATGTAACTCAACGTTTCGATCCAGGTGTGGATCATTTTCAAGAGCAATTGCGTCTGAAAATATACAGGGTCATCCGTTTTTAAACGGACAAACGTAAACCAGCTATAAAGAACCCCAAATAGAACAAGTTTTACCCCTGCCACCTTTTTTGAATCGGCCTTGATTTTTAGAAAATTGCAAAAAACCATAATTTTTTTAGTTCACATAAACTTGAATATCTCGGGACTCCAGTGATGAAACTTGATGATTTTTTCTTTGTTTACTAACTTTGGTTAGTAAAAACGTTCAGTTTTCGAAAAAATTGTTCTGTTAATTTTTGAAAAATCTTAAGATTTTGAATTTTGTTAATAGTTTTTTGTTATTTTTTGTCTTGAATTAAACGGTTGATTACGCATAAATCCAAGTTTTTCGAAGTTTTTTCATTCAGACTCCACGACGTGCCCTATGCCAAAAAAACAAAGATCCGAAGGTCATACAAAAATATTTTGTTAACAAAAAAGATGACCCTATTTATTTTAAATCAAACGAAGGAAAAATCCGTTTCAAAACGGATGACCCTGTATATAAACAAAATGTAATGGGTAATTCACAAAATTAATAAAACTGTAATTAATATTTTTAAAGAAAATACTTGCTAAGTGTAAAGAAAAGTTTTAAAAATAATGACTGAGATCCATGCTGGTCTACATTGAACTGAAGCAACTAACCGTTGAGGGAAAGAGCAAGCACAGAAACATTGGAACGACGCGTATTGACGTTCAACCAATAATATTCTATGATCGACAAGCATTTCAATCGATGTTTGGCGGTAAATTCATACAATACCAATGCCTAGTTTAATACGACGTAACGGTAACTACCATTATTTTGTTATGGTAAATAAATTGACATTCTAACGTTTGACCAAACGATGTTGAACACAAGGTGTTAATGGTGGAACATTCAGAATGTTAATACTCTTTACGTGTATAGAAACTCAATCATAAATACATTACTGATTAAGTAATGTTGCGTAATATTCATGAATCTTAGGCGTTTCATACCTTAGATTTACGCTTTGTTGTTTAATCATGTGTATAGTTTCTAAGAATATTCTATGTTCTAGATTTGGTTCCCTGTCCAAAATTTTAACATTTTCAAAATCAAATGGATGGTCAAACTCGAAAGAATGCTTCGTCAAGGCCTTTCTTTAAAAATATTATTTACAGTTTTATTAATTTTGTGAATTACCCATTACATTTTGTTTATATACAAGGTGTCCCAGTTTTTCCGGCCAAACTTTGCCAGTGTGTTCTACACGCAAAAGTAAGAAAAATATGTTATATGAACATATGCTCTTAAATGTTTTATTAAGGAGTTATAACTAATAATACAAAATGATAATGAACTGGCATTTCGTCGACACAGCGTACGAACGTATTATGAATATCTCTGTTTGTGTTTACATTTAAGAGCATATGTTCATATAACATATTTTTTTTACTTTTGCGTGTAGAACACACTGGCAAAGTTTGGCCGGAAAAAACTGGGACACCCTGTATATTTTCAGACGCAATTGCTCTTGAAAATGATCCACACCTGGATCGAAACGTTGAGTTACATTTAAATATTGCTAATTTGCTTTGTTTTTGCTTTATTTTTGATCGAAACTGTGCGCCCAGAACATATAATTGATGTATGTTGTTTACATTCTTAAAAATGTTGATGTATAATCAATTCCTACATATTTAAGTATTGTGTGAGGTACAATAACAATTTTATATCCAAATTATTCTAGGTCGGGTTGAAATAGCTTCGAAGGCAAAGGACTAATACTGCCCTTTTTTGAAAACATACAGGGTGCCGTAGTTTTATTGATAAAATCGTGGAGGGGGTGATAGATAACATTTAATTTTGTTGCATTTATTACATAAGAGATTAAAATGTCCAAAATACTAGTGAAGATGTTCGATGAATGATGTAGATTCTATTTATCCGATAGATAATAATTTATTCTCAAAGTGAAATTACAATTTATAAAGTCTACTAGTTAGATTATTCTACTATGCCAAACTTTTCAATGAATCGCTATCTAAACAAACTAACATCTGTCCCGAGAACAGTAATACCTTGATCTATCAATCAGAAGACGTAAACCTAGAGATTAGTGAATTCTCCTCCAGCTATCTCAACGATTATAGTTTCTTATCGATAGGATAAATTGTTGCGATTGTTCATCGGCAACTAAACGAGCACCGGATACAAACACGCAGTACGTAAATTCGACCGTGTCTTAACTCGGGAATCGCAGATCCAATCTTGCCTGCAACTCTGATGCAGCCTCATAGTTATTCTATTTTAGTCTCCAAGGATTGGTACACGGAACACCGTTCCGGCTAATTTCGAGCGTAATGAAGAGTATGAATACAAATTAAAACTTGTACTCTTCGCTGTTTTATAAACCACTATCTTCCAGCCGTTTTTGCGCAGAATTATAAATCGGTCACGCGACAAGCTGACTTTCAATCGATAGTTCCAACTACTCGATATAAAATGTAAAAAGTGTTGTTGAGCTTTCACTCATTTATAATATCGCTAGAATATATGAAAAATGGAAATAGATACTTTAATAACGGGATTCCACTTCGTGTCTGACCAATCACTTACTTGTTCTACTGCAGCCGTTGCAGTCGCTAATACGTACAGGGTGTTTCGTAACTGGTGGTATAAACGAAAAGGGGTGATACTACATGAAAAAACAGGACAAAAGTATAGAATAAAATTTGTTTATACGAGGCTTTGTTTTCGAGAAAATCGACTTTGAATTTTCGCCGAGTACGTGCTTTAGTATACGCAGGAAGTAGAATTGGTTGATCATGGTCAAACGCATCAGACGATTCCTATGCAATAGCACGTACATTCACTGCTTTTTCAAACTCGATTTTCTCGAAAACGAGTTGCCAAATGAAAAAATGTTGTTCCTTTTTTCCGATTTATTTTTCATGAGGTGGCACTCTTTAAAATAAAATATCTTTGGATCGTAATTTGCGACTTTCACTCGTATTTAGCAAACACGATACAGACAAGACAGACCAAAGCTAATATAAATCAAATATATGTTCTCGCCGCACAGTTTCGATCAATAATAAAAGTAATAACTAAGCAAATTAGCAATAATTAACTCAACGTTTCGATCCAGTTGTGGATCATTTTCAAGAGCAATTGCGACTGAAAATATATATAAACAAAGTAAATATAAGCAAACAAATATTGGGTGTTTCACAATATTAATAAAACTGTAAATAATATTTTAAAGAAACATACTTGCTTATTTTATTAATTTTCTGAAATATCCAATATTTGTTTGCTTATATTTACTTTGTTTATATATATTTTCAGACGCAATTGCTCTTGAAAATGATCCACAACTTAATTATTGCTAATTTGCTTACAAGGAAACCTATTCAGATGAGACAAACCGATTTAGATGAAACTTATGTCAGATATAGTTCTTCGAAAAATATTTGACACGTGTCTTTTTTTATCGGCAACCATCCACTTTGAAGGGGTGAAAACAGCCCTCAAAATTCGTGGTCAGAGTCATATTTTCTGAGATATCTCAGAAACCAAAGGTCGAAAAAAATTGATTTTCTTTTTAAATTTTGTGTTTTTAATGGGAAACGTAGTTGTGCAAAAAATTTTAACAAAAGACATTTGTTTAAATAATATGTTAAGAATAAACGCTTATATTTCTGTAATACAAGCCAGAATTCCTTCCTCCACACACCAGGTGCAAGCCCATATTTCATTATGCATAAATATTGTTAAATAGAATAAAGAAGAAAATCCTAAAACAAGTATCCCCTATTTTGGATGAAAGATCACACATAGTGTACATTAAAATTAACTAACGATATATAAGAGAAACCGAAAGAAAACATGAAATTTTTAATGTATTGTTTGAACAAACATATTTTGTTAAAATTTTTTGCACCACTACATTCTGCATTAAAAGAAAAACAATTTTTTAAAAAAATCAAATTTTTCGATCTCTGATTTCCAAAATATCTAAAAAAATATGGATCTGACAGCGAACTTTGAGGGCTGTTTTCACCCCTTCAAAGTGGATGGTTGCCAATATAAGAAAAAACGTGTCAAATATTTTTCGAAGAACCACATCTCGCATAAGTTTCATCAAGATTAGTTTGTTTCACTTGAATATGTTCCCTTGTTAGTTATTACTTTTATTATTGATCGAAACTGTGCGCCGAGAACATATATTTGATTTATATTAAAATTTACGATCGAGAAACACGTAACTAAGCCAAAGCTAAGACACTCACAAACAGAACGTGACAAAACACATGTTACAGACGTACCAACTCACACATAAATAAAGAACATTGCAGTAAATATGACAATAATTATATCAGTCTTCAGTATCATAACTGGTCCAAATAGTGTTAAGAACATGCGAAAAGTTCGTTGTGGACAAACAACAAACCAGGGGAGAAAGAAGTGTTCGTTGGCTAGGAGCAATTACTGAAATGATAATTAGCAATGTTGAATACACATAGCGCGCAAACCGCATCGGTCGAATTTCCAATCAATATTCAAAACCAACCCCCTCAGGTCTTTCCTCCACTTAAATCGTTTATCCAGCATCGCTCCGCGCAACCCCCTACCTGCGACCGGTGCGGCGCGGCGCCCGGATCGCGTAACAATTCAATTAACCGTGGCCCTATCGCCGCTAATTATAATTCTCCATAATCCCCGTTCGTCGAACCGGTTGATTGTGAGACGGCGCGCAACGGATTCTGCAACGTTCGCGGATCGGTCACGCGTTCGTTCACCCCGTCCTCCGTCCGAGGATACTTTCCGGGTTCCGGGCTTTGGACTTCGGGCTTCGGGCGGCCTGTGTGCAACGCGGCAAGTCTCCTCGCAACAGCGTGCTTACCGGCCTGCTGACGAGAGAAGTGTGCCGTTGCCACTGAGTGGCGCCGATAAATATTCATGGGCACCAGTCATGCCTCACTGGCACGGCGCGGCGCGACTCGGCTTGGCTTGGCTTGGCACGGTGCAAACGCTATCTTTCTCCTCGTGCCTCCGCTCACTATACACCGTATATCCGAGTTTACTTACTCGAGGCGGCCAGGAACAGGGACAAGGTGGCTGAATACGTGACGAGGAGCCGACACATTCGCCGCGTTATGGTTCCCAAACGTTGCTGATGCACCCCCCTTCATGGGCAACACCTTGCTGACGCCGCGCCGCTCATGACGGATGCTACCGGACACTGTGCGCGTGATTGCGTGGCCCTAGGGATCGTCAATTATGCGTTTAATATCCGCCTCACTAAATATGTCTCTACATCGTACCATAAACATTACGGAAAACCTTGGAACAAGTGGTTCTTGAAATTTAAAGTTACTTTTTCCTTAGCGATAATGGCTGTTCTTCCGTTTATAGCAAAAATCAGAATCCGATGAAATTTTGAAAACAGGTTCTTTTTTGACTTTTCTGGAATTGAATTTGACCTTAGCGCCAGTCGTAGGCCTAGTAGGATGCGTCAAGCGTCTGTAGTGTGTAAATGCGTGCAGCGGGTCCCTACAGGCGCCTAATACTAGGAAGTAAGGAGGAGAACGGGTTAAAGTCCCCTGAGGGTGAGTTTTTGAGAATTTTCTCATCCTCTCAAAAAAAGGTTCATTTTTGACTAAAATGACGATTGCCAGAAGGATTTCTCCCGTTTCGAAAATAAATTTTTTATCATTTCAATGTTGCGCTCTAGATTACCGATTTTCTTCATGTTCGTGCTATGCGCATGCGTCAATTAGAATGAGTTGTGGTTAGGTCGGGGTGGGGGCGGAGGTGTCGTTGACCATAGGCTCTGAGAGCTGGCGACGAAAAGACACAGATAAATAATAATATATATATTTGGAGAAGGACAAAAATTGTCTTCTCCCGGGCTGAGGCCCCACAGGGGCCACGGGCTAGGGGGATGGCTGGTTGTGTGCTTAGGCGATCCCAGCCGTCCCCATTAGCTTAGGGAAGGTTACCATGAGGTTTTTAGTGGGTACTGTGAGCCCTTCTGGCCACGTAAGCCCCACATAACCCCTTGTCCCTCCCAGGGGATTTGGGGTATGCGTAAAAGCATTTCCCTAATGTAAAAAAAGGGGTGGGAGCGGAGAGGGCCGGCCCGACCACGCACGCGACAATCCAGGAGTAGTTTTTTAAAATTTCAAGTTTACCTTATATATGTATTACTTTAAACTAAAGAGGATTCGTTTATAGATGATTGAACCTATTTTCAAAATTTCATCGAATTCTAATTTGTACCATAAACGGAAGTTTCGCCCCAAGTTCTCTCACCCATTCTAGTGTCGAGTCAAAATCTTTCATTTTTTTTACAATGTAAAACAAATTTAAATGACTCACTGTTAACCTATACGACTTATACAATTCTAAAAGAATTTGACAAACTCTCACATCACACAGACGCATGCGCACAGCAGAAACATAAAGTACAAAGTCGGTAAGCTAGAGCGCAACATTGAAATGATAAAAAATTTTTTTTCGAAACGGGAGAAATCCTTCTGGCAATCGTCATTTTAGTCAAAAATGAACCCATTTTCAAAATTTCATCGAATTCTGATTTTTGCTATAAACGGAAGTTTCACCGCGATAATTTCCGCCATGGCTTTGTTAGTAATGAAAAACATAGGCCAATCAGAGCTTTTCGATCATAACTCCACAACGAAGATGAGGTGGACATTTTCGCAAAGGAAAAAGTTGCTTCAAATTTCGAGAACTACTCCTTTTTAAAGTTTCCCGATATTTTTGTGACACCATGTATAATCGAGCAACCCTTTTTGCATGGAGTACTTTTCTCGAATCATGAATCTTTACTTTTGTCAAATGTTTTTTCATAAATTCTCATTAATATTCCACATCAATGAAAAATTTGTGTCCAATACCATATCGTGATTAATTAAAGAAAGCATATAGATTGCTTTCAAAAAATTACTCCATTCGTTAGTATATAACGAATAATATAAATTCTAATCATAAATTTGTGATTGAATTCTGATCAATATCATAATTAAACTAGCTGGTTATTGTTGCTCGCTCGCTTCGCGAGCTCGCGGATGGTGTTATTGTTGCTCGCTCGCTTCGCGAGCTCGCGGATGGTGTTATTGTTGCTCGCTCGCTTCGCGAGCTCGCGGGTAGGACTGCTCTTGCGAGAGGATTAGTGGTACGCATTGCTAGTGAGGCATACAGCTATTAATGGTTTTTTTTTATTTTGTGTGTGACTCTCCACGAGCCACACAAAGAACTTCCCGATTCGTTAGTTGTAAGCGGTAACATTAGCATTAACTGCATAATTTAAAAAAAAATGTAAATATATATAATTACGTTTGTTTATTTGGTGGAAAATTTCCATCCTCTCTTATAAATTGCATTGTTGAATGAACTTCTTTCGAAAAAAACTAAAAAATCTAAAAAAACTGCTTGATCAATATGGACCAAAATCTAATCAGCTCTAAGTTACGACGAGGCACATCCATTGCATCATTCATTATTCTGATCGCATTGTTACTTTTTCAGAAAATGTTAACGAAAATTTTGACACACACACACACACGCACGCACGCACGAACGCACACACACACGCACACGCACACGCGCACGCACACGCACACGCAAACACACACACGCAAACACACACACATACCGACATTTTGATAAAAATAGTCTAAAATGAATCCAATGACCATGAAACGTGAAGATCTGTTAAAAATTCGATTTTCGATTTTCGGGGTAAAAAAACATTAATAGCTGTATGCCCCACTAGCAATGCGTACCACTAACCCTCTCGAAAGAGCAGTCCTACCCGCGAGCTCGCGAAGCGGGCGAGCAACAATAACCAGCTAGTTTGATTATTGTAAGCGGTAACATTAGCATTAGTTGCATAATTGAAAAAAAAAATTTTTTTTAATTAAAAAAAATTTTTTTTAACCCTTTGAACTCGAGGCCGTTTTCGCTTGCGCGAACCAGCAACTCGAGACGATTTCGGCCAAATTAGGTGAACATTTTACAGGTACTTCAAAAATATTTAATTTTAAAAAAATTAAAAAAAAAAAATTTCACCAGTTTATTCATTTATACGTCGAAAACAACAAATTTTGATAAATATTACACTCTGTAATTAGTTTTGGTGTGATACTTAGTAAAACAATAGCCAAGATGCATCCTTGCCACTTCACATCGGCCGGGCGCCGTATCGGCACCGCTCGAGTTGCTACTTAACATCGGCCGGACGCCGTATCGGCGCCGCTCGTGTTCAAAGGGTTAAATTTAAAAAAATTTTTTTTACATAAAAATGAAATATATATAATTACGTTTGTTTATTCGGTGGAAAATTTCCATCCTCTCGTATAAATTGCATTCTTGAATGAACTTCTTTCGAAAAAAACTAAAAAATCTAAAAAACTACTTGACCGATATGGACCAAAATCTAATCAGCTCTAAGTTACGACGGGGCGCATCGATTGCATCATTCATCATTCTGATCGCATTGTTACTTTTTCAGAAAACGTTAACGAAAAATTTGATAACATAAAAACGGCCATACGCACACACACACACACACACACACACACACACACACACACACACACACACACATACTAACAATTTGATAAAAATAGTCTAAAATGACTTCAATAACCATGGAACGTGAAGATCTGCTAAAAAATCGATTTTCGATTTTCGGGGTAATTACAGTAACTTCCCTATGAATCGGGAAGTTAAAAAGACGTATACGTTCGTTTCAAAAAATCAATTCTCCATTCGTCATTATACACATAACGATTAATAAATTCTGATCATAACTTCTCATTTTGCTGTCGAATTTTATAAAAATTAAAATACAGAAATTATTTATTTCGGTGATTAAAAGACGATAAAATAAAATACAAGCATTATCAACATTTTTTTATACATTTTCTTGTACTGGTTTGGCAAGAAATTTCGGTATTTTAAGGTGAAATAAAACCGAATTTTTTTTATTCAAGAAATGAACTTTTATGAATAAGATATTTTTCCTTTTGTTCAATGATCTTTCGCCAAGAAAATATTTGATAAGTTAATCGCTTGCATAAATAAATTCGGTTTCGTTTCATCTTAAAGTACCGAAATTACTTTCCGCCAACCCAATATTTCCGAAATTCACGTACGCAATAATCGCGCAAAGATCCGCAATCTAATGATCAGTTTAACTTCGACATTTGGAAAAGAAAATTTCGTGAAATCTTCGGGCTGCTTCGGTTTCAGTTCTGATTCGCAGTAGCCAGGTCGGTAATGCGATACCCAAGAAGAAGCGGAAAAGAAGAGGGCGGAAGTTCCCCTAGATTTTTGGTCAAGGTAGATTTAACGCCACTTACTCGCGCTACAATTTATCACTTCCCCGGAACGTTTTCATTTTCCAGCGGAGAGCGGAGCCCGGTTGGACGAAGTTCGTGCGAATTTCATTTCGCCCGGCACGCCCGCGCGTAAGTGGAACTTTCTGCCGTAACGATAGAGCCGCCGTGTTAGTTGGACGTCCCCTTGGCACCGGCCACCGAGTTTTAGATTTCCACGGGACGACGCGGCTTATTTTCTCGTTATTTTTTCCTCCTGCCGCTTTTTTCCCCTCTTTTCCCTGAAATTAGTCGAGAGGCCTGGCAAAAACACACACACACACTTCTCTTTCCTCGGTGAAATTTCCTGCTCGCGTGTACTGAAAAATGTGTCCGACTTACCGTTTAGCTTTCGATATTCTCGTTTTCTCTTCAAACTTTCCTGAATCCCACCAGCTATAACCGGACCGAAATAGGTTCCGTGCTTCGTTTCCGAAATTAATAAATTCAATACGAATCTTCCCTTCAATTATCGCCATTAGCACCCGAACTGCAATTTCCATTCTACTATTATTTATTTTTCATTGTAATCGTTAGACCGTGGATCTTTGTGCAAAATAAAATATTTCTACATCAATTGCATAAAACAGGAGCCACCAGAAAATCTCTTCATCTTTTAATTATCTTATACTGTTGAAACTAATACACTGATGTCCACAAATCTTTTTAGCATGTTCTCTGCTTTAAATTGTATGTACCTAAAGATAGGTACATACAAATGAATGACCAAAAGATCATAAATGCATAAAATTCACAGTCTGGTAATCTTTAGACTGCGGATCTTTATGCAAAATAAGAATTTTCTGCATCAGTTGTAAAAAACAGTAACCATATACAAGATTGTTTCGCTCTTTGATGATCTTTATCAGCTGATAATAGTGTGTTGAGATTATTAAATTGTTTTATTCTTCTATCATCTTAAATTGCGCCAGCTTGTTTTTGTCATAAAGGCATACAATTCGCAGTCTACTAATAATTAAATTTTGGGTTTAAAAGTGATTTGTTGATTGAGAAACGCGCTTTCAATTTTATAATCTACTAAATGCAAATTTGTCGTCATTACTTCTTCATGATTTACCTCCTCTTTGGTAATTCCTGTTCGAGTTAACCCCTTGCGCTACCGTTTACTTTCTGGTAATAGCGATTGAAAATTCTTCATCGTTTAGAATGTCATAGAAAAAAAACGAATGTTTATATTTATTGTATGACTACGTTTTCTCCAAAGTGTAGATATCGACTAAGACGAAATGGAATTTTATTTATTTATTACACTCTGTTCCGAATCTTCACCACGAGTCTGACTCGATATTGTCGGGTCGGAAGTACGCGTTTAAGATGTCTTAACAGCTTTTACAGCATCTAAAAATAAATTACAAAGTATATCTAACACGAAAGTTCTTAAAGTAGTAATTTCCATGTTTAGCAAATATCAATACTACTTGCCTCTATGTACGAGTAAAAAGAAAAAAGTAGATATACAATGACTCCCACTAATATTCGGACGCTCTTAAAAAGACGATAACTTTTCTAATATTGTAGTATACGATTTGAACTTTTTTAGGAAGCTGGAACAATTAGTTTGCTGCAGGATGTGAAATAATTTTGTCAAAAATTGTTCGGAATTGCGGACAAAATACTAAGAGTTGCATTTTACAACTTCTTTATGTGGGCCTATATTGAAAATTTAAAAAGTACGATTTCTAGATCCGTGTCAATTAAACATTCTCTAACTGCAGTAAATCTAAGAATTCTTACATCTTTCAATGGCAGTCGTTTTTTCCGAACCAACTGATTTTGATGAAATTTTCAGGATATGTAAAATTGACACAAATCTACAAAACGTATTTTTTAAATTTTCAATATAGGCCCACATAAAAAAGCTGTAAAATGCAACTCTTAGAATTTTTTCTACAATTCCGATCAGTTCCAATTTTTGGAAACACTTTTTTCACATCCTGTAGCAAACTATTTATCCCGCAAAAATTGAAACCATATAGTTCAATGTTAAAACACTCACGAACATATATGTTCATTTGTCACGAGTCACTGTACATATATATGCATATTGTAGCATAGTATAGCATCAATATCAACATTATTTATGTTAATTCTGCAAAATGTTTGCTAATTTTTTTACCAATTTTTGGTAATATAGCGGTTAAATTGTGATGATTATTTCTTTAAAATTTAAATTTCGCGCCAAACATCGATTTATAGGTTCTTGATCCTTGACATCTGGTTGGTCAGTTTGATCCACGATATTCGTATGTTTTTCCGTTCTTGACTTTGCCATAACAGTTACAGTTTAGTACAGTTCAAACCTTCGTGCTGTGAAACACAATTTTGTTTTACTTTGTTTTCTGTTTGTTTTTCACATTTAGCAAGTATGTATATATTCTTTTTGTTACTACTATCAAAAAGTTTCTGTTCAATTAATACAAATTTTATTACATTATTTTCATAGACGCGGACTTTTGTTGAAGATGGTTCAAAACTGAACCGAAACGTCGAAATTATAATTCTGCAAAATTGCTAAATTCTTTTTTGTTGATCGAACGTGTAGCGCCGATATCATATTTGCATATATAGCATCAATATAGTATACCATATCAATATAGTATACCATATGTTAATTTGTTTCTAAAAATTAGCAATAAGTGTTTAAATACTTATTATTAGGTATATAAAAAATAGGTATATCAAATTTAAAACAGTGCGTATAGATTGAAACCGTTGATAAATAATCCACACACTATTTTCAACTAATAGAAATTTTAATAATGAGAGAATAAAATTTTTATGCGATTCTCGTATGTTCTAATTAGATTGCGGATTTTATGCATTTGTGGCAAAAATGAGCGAGTACAATATTAAAAAGTAGGAACATCACAGTGATTTAAGAGTGCAAATCTATTTTCCTCAACTTGTCAAAACGATTAAAGTAAGAATAAACTGTTTAGGTGCCTCCAGACACTTGCAATAGGTGCAAGCAATTTTTATTTTGCATAAAGATCCGCAGTCTAGTTATAATCAATGAAGAAAATTTTTATTTTGCATAGAGATCCGCAGTCTGCTCTACTATATTTATATCCCCTCATTTTATTCATATGCAGATTTATACAGGGTGGTTTAACTAACAAGTATATAAAGTTTGTAATTTTTAAAGTAAAGTTTGTAAATTGTAAGTATATAAAAGTTTGGTGTTCGTAAAAAGCTGAATTTTCAATTTTCGTTCCGTTCGACATACTGCGAGATTTGTTCTAATATTTCCGCACAGCCAACATTGATAGAATTTCTTTCTCGCTGAAAATGTTTTGATGTTTTCGGGATAGTCATCTATGATCGGTGCCCGATGAGTTTTATAGGCATCGGCATCCGATAATGATCGACGAACAAATAAAAGAGGCAGCATCCCGTGTAAAGCCGGGGAAAAGGGGGCGGCGCGGCGGGTGAAAAGGCATATTCGATGCGCATTTACACGCTCCACGTCAGCGAGCCGAGATCTGCGCGGGAAACGCGCAAACACTCGCGGTCCGTGAACACCGACGGCTTTTACGCAGCGCGTGGGCTCAATTGAATTCGCCGCGTTTTAGCCACTATTTATTCTGTTCGAGTACACGGTAATGCGATCGAGGCCTATTACCGCCGCGGATTTTCATTTATTTGCAAACTGTCCAACTGAAAAACGCATCGAGCACTGACGTTTCATGGTCGACTCGCGTTTCCAGCCGTTGCCAACCACACCGACAAAGGAATTGTGTCTGTTGATTCTCGATCCAGTATTTTCGAGCCCACTAAATATATTCAGAAAGGATAGTCAGTGTTCTTCGCTCTGTAATTGTCGCGAAGGTCTCTACCATAACTGCATTCCTCTTGGAACTAGTCAAGCGGTAAACACGTTCGACCACCGAGCCAGCAAGGATTGTACAGTAATCTCGCGATCTATGACCGGGGATGCCTTTACGATCTATGACAAAAGCTTACCCATTCCACTGCCAGCCAACGCCGTGCCGCGTCGCAGAGCGGCGATGATTGATCTCGGCTCGGGTATATCGGTGTGAGCACCACGCATTGACTCAAATGAATCGAATTTTCAAGGCCCTTAATTTTCATTATTTTGTTATAGGACTTTCATTATCTTATTTCTGGTGTTTTCCTGATTACGACAATACCAAACACGATATAATTCCAACTGCATTTAGTGGTTTAATCGACGATGAAAGTTTTACTTACAAGGAAGGACAGCGTGTTTGATCTATGCCGGCGACGGCGACTCTTCGCGTCTCTTTCTTTCCAACACGTTGTCCTTCCTTGTAAGTGAAACATTAATCGTTGATTAAACCATTAAATAATGTTGGAATAATATCGTGTTTGGTATTGTTGTAATCAGAAAAATGCCAGGAATAAGGTAGTAAAACTCCCATAGAAAAATATGTAATTAAACATGTAATGAATAAAGCATTTTGAAATTCCGTTACATTGTGAGCACACGCGGTCATTTAAACTGCGTCGACGACGGCGGCACGCTCGGTCATTCGATCCGTGTATCATTCTGTCCTTCTTTATGTTCGGCACTCTTTTGAAGTCACGGCGCGATCGATTCCGAGAAAAAAAATAGCATACCCTTTACGATCTATGACATTTAAAACCCCCGTTTTCTGGTCATAGATCGAGAAATTACTGTATCGACGAGACTCACACTAGTGCAGGCGAAGAAAAAGATCGCAACATTTTTTAATTTTTTATTTATTTTTATGAAACTTTTAGCGTCGTATTTGTTCTGTTGTTTAATTAACTTCAAATGATACCAAACAAGACATAATTACGACTGTAACTTGTATAACAAGCGAAGTTAAGAATTCATGTACCTCTATCATAAACATTAAGTTCGTAACTTTAATCACTTGTTACACACTAGTATATCGAAGTTTTTAAATTCTTTCAATTTTTCAAATTCTCGAAACTTTAGTTATGAAAATCTGAGTTTGAATCTTGTGCAAAACATTGCATAACAGATAATGCAAAATCGGAGAAAAATGTGAGATCAATTTTTTCTTTTAGTTACAATGGAAGTCATTTTGTGACTAATGTCGTTTATTTTCTTCTTTCAAGGAGATTCTATGTACAGCGATGAGATTTTAATCATTACAGCTGTCTATGCAATACCAATTACTTCAAATTTATAACATAAAGTGATTGGCACGATTGTTATAATTTTTAGTGTATTGAGAATAATTTCTACATTTCTAGTAGAATATAAACTAACGAGACACTGTGTAAATGGAAACAATCAAAACTTCTTGATCAGTACCATTTCATTTTTCTTCTTATTATCGAATTGTGGAACTTCGTGCATTTACAACTTGCAGGAGTTCGCAGGAAATGATAAAATACAGACTTTAATCGAATTCCAGAGAGCTTCATTTTATTTTCTTTTACCGGTACCGTTGGAGAAGTAAATACAATTTTATTTAACTTCAATTTACTCAAGTTGCTCGAAAAAAATCTGAATTATCACGAACTTCCGTAAATCACTTATTCTACTTACTAATTCTTTTTCTTAGTCACGTGAAACCTCAACACGACGTAATGCGGACCACTAATTGTTGACATTCTGGTTTTTCCCCTTAATACCTTTTAGCAGTGCGCATTACGAATACATTAAGAGGAAATTAGAATGCAAAGATGGAATAAACGAATAAATAATTAGTGATACTTTTCTTTGTAAAATTAATATTATTTGTGTAGTGAAGAATTATTATTTTTGTCTAATATTTGTCTATAATCTCAGTTCTCAATGTATACTTTGACAATAAATTTATTAGTATTATTATTCATTTATTACTTTAAACCAAATAAGGTTTACATGTATAGTATGTACAGTACATAAACAATTTAGATGTAGAAAACAATACATTATATAAATATGTTTGTACAATACAACTTAACGTGTAACTTAAAATTAGTTTACGTAAGTTCTGTTACGGTAAAGATACTAGTAGTTGACCAGTTAAGAGAAGTATACCATGCGAACAATAGTAACCATTTACTCTGTCATCAAATAGTGAGAGTCGATGTCTGAAGACACTCTTGAAGTCTTCTAAATTATGTACCAAGGCCACTTTTATAAAAAAGTTTACTTATACAAATTTAAGAAACATATTTAGAAATTCAGTATTTGCTTCAGAAGTTGACCACTCATGAAAATGAAAAATCTAATAATTGTCCTATTCGTTAGTAGTTGACCACTTATACTAGAAAGAGGGTTAAAGCAATAATGATCGAACCTGGGCGCCGATAACATCAATTTCTATTTGTCTAACAACAATTTGAGATCGCGAAAAATAATCTTTATAAAGCAATAATGTTGGGAATCATTTTACTATCATTTAGTTTCAACAATTTTCAGCATTGGGAATCATTTTACAATCATTTAGTTTCAACAATTTCCAGCACAAATTACAATTAAAGAACGAAATAAGAAATAAAACAAATTAATTCCATGAAAAGTTTTATCGAGGAACAGAGTAGACGTTGCAAGTTAATAGAGAATAGTATTTGAGAAATTTAACCAACAAATGGTATGGCATCCGAGGTTCACTTTCATCAAAAGTGTACAGCTTAGAAAAATCTTATTGTTTATGTTTTTCTATAAAATGGTCAACTACTCGTTCATGGTCAACTACTGGTACCTTTACCTTAAATTACAACTACTTCATTGCATTTCAATTTTCACAATCGATTTAGACGCGACGTTGTCAATGGTTCACGAATAATATTAATCAACATAATAGTTACGTGTTTCTCGATCGTAAATTTTAATATAAATCAATTATATGTTCTCGGCGCACAGTTTCGATGAAAAATAAAGCAAAAACAAAGCAAATTAGTAATATTTAAATGTATCTCAACGTTTCGATCCAGGTGTGGATCATTTTCAAGAGCAATTACGTCTGAAAAAATATATAAACTAAATGTAATAGGTAATTCACAAAATTAATAAAATTGACATTCTAGCATTTGACCAACGATGTTGAACACATGGTGTTAATGGTGGAACATTCAGAATGTTAATACTCTTTATGTGTATAGAAACTAGAGTATTAACATTCTGAATGTTCCACCATTAACACCTTGTGTTCAACATCGTTGGTCAAGTGTTAGAATGTCAATTTTATTAATTTCGTGAATTACCTATTACATTGTGTTTATATATTTTTTCAGACGCAATTGCTCTTGAAAATGATCCACACCTGGATCGAAACGTTGAGTTACATTTAAATATTGCTAATTTGCTTTGTTTTTGCTTTATTTTTCATCGAAACTGTGCGCCGAGAACATAAAATTGATTAATATTAATCAACATTCCACTATGACAAAGTTCTATACTAATACTAAAGAAATAAAAAAAAGTTAAAAAAAATAGGGGGATGAAATCTGCGAAACATGTGTCATAAATTTATGATTTAGTAACTGTTGTTTGCCAATGCTAAACATTCTGCGGCCGCGAATCTGTCCGCGCACGAGTCGTATTGTTCGAATTCGTCGAACAAACAGCGTCAGATCGTTGATTCGAGTTAGGCCGTTTCTCCGGAACATCAATGGGGCGTTAATTCGTCGACTGCTCCATCGTGTACCGACGTGATGTCGTTAACGTCGACCTACCGTGACGATTGTGCATGGAACAAGAACACCGCTGGATCGACGGGCCTGTTAATCGCTGTCGAATTTCACAATCTCGCGAATCGAAATCTCGCTCGCCACGCAATGCCCTCTGAACTGGTTGCTGAAATGTAACGGATTATTAGATTTTCCGTATCGATTCATGCCCACATTTTCATATATCATGACACAGAACAAATTCACAACATTTCACAGTTGCATTTATTAGGAATCTAAAGAAAGAAACGCAGGATTTTTCTTCCTTTGTTTTACCTTATTTATATTATTTACCTTAATTTTAATGAGTTATGTCAACTTAAAGCTTGTTTTACACTCTATTTAATTATGCTTTTGATATTTAATTTTATTCAAATTATTATTACATTATTGTGGGATCAGGACCCCCAGATCAACTATACCGTAGGAGTATAATAAACTGAATGATATCGGCGCTAGGTTCGATCATTTTTAGAAAAACAACAAATGTGCAATTATTTAAGCATGTTTCTATCGTTTCGATCCCGATGTGGATCTTTTTCAAGGAGACACTTTTCAGATCAACTTCATTTTTTAAATGGAATGAGGTATTTTTTAATACATCAATCAATGCAGCTGGACATTCGTTGTTAAAAAGTACTAACCTATGTATGTCGAAAAGTTAGTAGTTCAGGAGATATTTCAATTTAAATAACTCTGACATACCATTACAGTCATACTAAGTCGTTAGCGTTTACTTACTAGTGTGGATAAACCAGGATAGAATTAAAACGAAATAAGTAACGCGCGTTTGCTGCCGTATGAGAGGATCACGCGCGAAAGAGACAAAGACACAATGCACCTCGTGTCAACGCGAACATTCCACCTTGTGTTAAACTACTATACCTATGTATTTTTCGCAGTTTATATTTTTACTAGAACTTGTAACAAGCATGCATGAATCTTTTGTTGTTTAAAAAGAAATGTTATATAATATACTAGCAGCCTCCGACACGGCTTCGCCCGTGCTAAATGTGCGAAGAATTTAGATTTTTTATCTTAAGTATATTAATATATATATACAAACATCCATTTATATATATATAATCTAAAAAATATATATAATATATATATATATATATATATATATATATATATATATATATATATAAAATTTTGTTAGGGAACGCTTTGTTGCGGAATTACAAATAAATATTTAAATATGTTTAACACTGAATCTACCGAGCCTTAAAAGTAACTGATACATGTTTTCTTATGAAAATTACAATATTAATTTGATTTACACTTTGTGCAGTTCCTATTGTAATATGTGCTCCACTAAAGGTATCTATGCAATCATGCTTTATGAAATTATTTTTATTATATGAATAATCGTAAGATAAAAAAACATACAGAGAATGTTTGAACAGCAAACCTCTGGACAGCCTGTATGAACAAATAAGTAAATTCAAATATTCCCGACTGATTAATCAGTTAACTGTTTTGACCACTTTGGGAAATGTGTGTCTAAATTGCGTAGCACAAATAAATTGATGACGAATATACTCGTCTTAACACAAAATTTTGCAGTTTTTCATGACGAGTGTACTCGTCAGAACCAGCTAAACTGGTTAAACTTCGCGAAGTATGCGTCTTGAGTGTGCATCGTGGTCGATTCTCATGGCCGAGAATTTCGAAGGAAATTGAACGGGACTTTCGACGAACTCCACTTCTCGGGATTTTTCCGGATATTCCATACATTTGCATAGCCGTCTGTCCGTTCCGGAGTCGGGTTTGTTAAGTTGGAACGTGGGTCATATTTTTAAAACGCGACGATATTAGAGCCGTCGATCCGATGAACGTCACACCGAGCTGGGGCCAAGTAATCCTTGCGAGATCCTCTCAAGCCGTGTTCCCTAGCAGTACAATTTTTACGACAGCAAGAGACGGGAAACGTTCGGGAAATTGACGAAATCGTAAACCCGACTCGTAGATCGTAAAACTGAAATCCCGACGGCAGTCGTTCGATCACCGACAAAAGAAAGTGTTGAACGCCGATCGAGATCATGAAGCGATCTTAATGGCTCGTTTCTACTTGCGAGCAGAGAGTAAAAAAACACTTTCGATCCGGCAGGAATTGAGGATCGAATCGTATTGATCATCGATACATGATTCTTCGCACCTGGGGTAACGTCTCTCTTCTCGTTTATCGACTATTCAGATCGCTATCACCAGTTTGTTCGAAAACTATCCGGGCAGAGGGTAACTTGTGATTCGTTCCTGTTTTCTGTTTCTCGTTGGAACACTGCTCCACTTGCTCGATCTAGCTGTTCGTCAACATGTTAACACTTTTTGGAAGTTCTGGGGTATAGTAATTTATAATTTCGGTCGTTGGATTTATTTTAAAAACTTAAGGTGACTATAATTTTTTATGAATTAAAAACCTTTCTCTTAATTATTTGGATTAAAATTTGTTGGCCGCTGAATGTTGATTAAATCTTGTTTGATACATTGTTTTCTCAGATTATCTGGTAAGTAATGAAATCATTTGAAACGAAAGTGTACACATAATAATAGTATTTCTCGATCGCAAATTTTAGTCGTGTATAATTAATACATGTTCTCGGCGCACTGCTTCGATCAATAATCAAACACACAAAGCAAATTTGCAATAATTAAATTGTACTCGATGTTTCGATCCGGGTTTGGATCATCTTCAGGAGTATTGCGTCTGAAATTATACAGGGTGGGGCAGTAACTATTAGCACCTCAGATATCTTCGAAACTATAAGTCTCACAGAAATATTTGGTGAAATAAAATTGCACATTACGAAGGAGGCCATCCGGTGGCGATAGTAGTTTTTTTGCAGGTGGACGTACTTCGGACATTTGAAGGTCACCTCCATTTTTTTTAATGTAATGAGGTATTTTTGAATACATCAACCGATGCAGCTGGACATTCGTTACAAAAAAGTACTAACCTATGTATGTCGAAAAGTTAGTAGTTCAGGAGATATTACAATTTAAATAACTCTAAAACACCATTGCAATCGTACGAAGACGTTAGTGTTACTTACTGTTGTAACGTCTTAGTAGGAAAGTAAATTTATGCATAATGAAAGATAGTCTTGCACCTGGTGTGCAGGGGGAAGGAATTCTGGCTTGTTTTACAGAAATATAAGCGTTTATTTTTAACATATTATTTAAACAAACGTCTTTTGTTAACATTTTTTGCACAACTACGTTTCCCATTAAAAACACACAATTAAAAAAAAAATCAATGTTTTTCGACCTTTGGTTTCCGAGATATCTCAGAAAATATGACTCTGACCACGAATTTTGAGGGCTGTTTTCACCCCTTCAAAGTGGATGGTTGCCGATAAAAAAGAACGTGTCAAATATTTTTCGAAGAACTATATCTGACATAAGTTTCATCAAAATCGGTTTGTCTCATCTGACATAAGTTTCTTAAAAATCGGTTTGTCTCATCTGAATAGGTTCCCTTGTAAGTGTTGGAAGCTCTGAAATCGAGAAATCGAATTGTTCTTACGAAACCGGTTAAAAGCGTTTCCGTCTCTCGACGCAGTTTTTCCGTTCGGCTCTCGGCGCTCTGCTGGAAGTTCTGCGTTTTTCCGCAGGCGGATACCTCGGAGGTGGGAAACATGTTTGAAGACGGCTGTTTTCGTCACGGGGCAGGAAATTTGATTCCGAAGGTGCGCCCTCGGAGTTTCCCGAGTCACTTGACCAGCCTTTGGTCCAACAATTCCGCGCGCTTTGTCGACGACGTTCTACCGTGAAACTTTTCTCGAGGATCTTGACTACGAGTCCGCAGATATCTCGAGCACGCGGACCCTGTACATGCGATGTCCTGCGTTCACTCTCCCGCAGGAAGTTTCATATCCGATATAGACACGTTTCGTGTTCACGCCTTTTCCACAATGAAAATCGATTCTCCAAGAAGAAAGCAGCTGTATCGTATCATTGTTCCATAAAACACCGTGAAAAATTGCTCGCCGCAAACATTATTTAACGTTATTAAATTGTGAATCTTTGTGCATGTACAATGCAGGAAAATGAGGAAATACCAAAAACATTTCCCAAAAAGCTTTTCCAAAAAGGAAGACCTTCTATCTTGTCAATATCCGATAAAACTGCAGGTATTTGTGTATTTACCTAATAGTCTAGAAAATGTGCTAAGAAAAGAAAAAATTTGTGATAAAAGTCGGTGAACTTTATCATAATGTGATATTCATGTAGCTCATAATCGTGTAATTGAGATAATATATTATCCTATTTGGCTAAATGTTATCCGAAATAATCATATTAGTTGATTTATTTGAGCAGCTAATTAATTGTTTCGAAATTGATTGATTCCGTTTGATTGCTTTTAATAATTTTAATAATCCGAAAGTAATAGAACAATACTACTATTATATTATCTACTATTTTTGGTTTTCCCAAAATTGCATTAAACCTGCAGTCTATTTGCAGGACATTTAATTTCAAGATTTGCATAAATCACATAAAATATAGGGTATTTAATTAATATAAAAAAGATATAATTTATTTGTAAAAGTTACATCAGTTCTATCTGATCTTTTGAATTTTGTTGTTTTCTACCTGATCGTTTTGGAGAGCCTAAATAGTCATATAGCTATGAAAAATTAGTTGTATTATAGAAAAAACGTAATGTGGATGTTATATTGATTGCTAAAATTTGTATACAACAAAAGTTAACGAATTAATTCATCGGATACGATGTAGGTGATCGGTAACTCCGTACTTAGCAACTTTCCCCTAGAATATAATAAATAGACAGCGAATATGTATGCAAAATAAAATTTGTCTACCTTAATTGCAACAAACTGAAATGCAACATAAATTTCTTTTGTTTTGTAATAGGTTTAATACGTTGAAGATAATATAATCGAATTTTTAAACTGTTCTAATGTTTTTACTGTTACGTCCTTGTTGGGACGTTTTTAGAGTAGTTAAAGAGTTTAAGATTTTAATGAGAGATATAACGCAGTTTTGAACCTACCTGCATTCACCGGCTTCGGTTCGGGTAATTGAGGGTACTTTTAAATGAATATGACTTTAAATAAGCATGTGGAACGAAGAAATCGACGTTGGGTATTTTATAATGATTTTGAAGATTGATTTTAAATGTAACAATTGAACAAAGTATATTTTATAAATGAAACAAATTCAGAATACATAGAATTAGTTAATATCTTATTGTAAATTGTTAGTATTTACCGATTGATGTTTATCGCTTAAGAAGTGTTAAATCGTTCGCTCTCTGAATTGATGAAGATGATAATGATGTTGTCGATAGTTGATCCGGCGGGTGTACACGCCTTAATTTCGAAATTTCAAACTTCACAAATATTCACTGAATTGAAACAACTTGAACTATAAACTTGACTTAATTTTGATTCAACGTTTCGGAGATCTCGATTATTAAATGTGAACTTTTGATTGTCGACTGACTGCTCCTGATGAGGACGCTCCCTTTATAGATTTGTTGATCCATTGTTCTTCGCTTAATCTTCTTATGGTGGATGCATGCTCATCAATTTCTTTGTAATCATTTTCTTCTTAATCCATCGTCTATCTCTTGACCGGACGTATGATATTCCATTCACTTGCACCGGTCTATTATCACGTATCGCTCGCATATTATGTTTCGAATTATTTCACTTGTTTAAAACAAATTTCACTATGAATTAGTTCGGTGAAGCTTTTAATTAAAAAAAAGAAGTTTAGTTTTGAAATAGATCACATGAGTTAACAATCCTATGTAGTTCGCTGCAAAATACATCTTACAACTCTTCTTAATTCGATCGCTCGCAGTACGGTATAAAATACAATAATTCAATATCCAATATAATATTTGATATAATAATCGGTTACAATTCTCGCGCAATATTAATAAAACAAGAAAAGGAATTCAGAAAGTATATGTTATATATATATATATATATATATATATATATATAATAATATATATAATATATATATAATAATAATAAAATAAATATTATAATAAATAAAAATAATATTATATTATAATTATTATTTATATATTATATATATTATATTATAATAAATAAGATAAATATTATATTGAATATTGAATTATTGTATATATATATGATTGAATTTATTAATTACTATCTATGACAGAACCACCGGACGTGACATTACTATTTTAAATCACACCTACTCATTTTTGTGATAAATGCATCAAATCCGCTGTCTGGTAATAAAATATCGTGATACTGACGAGATGTAAAAAGAGTACAATGCAGATAAGGAAAGCTGCCCAGTTTTCGGTAATTGGAAGGAAACTGAACTACGGGGGTAGTTGGGTTGTGATCGCGAATGAGGATGAAGCTAGAGCGCGACGATGGCTGCTGCGGCGCTCTCTAATCGCCCGCAAGCCGCTTAACCCAACCCTCATCTCGCATCAGCCTCTTTCAGTAACATTACGGCGGCGGTTGGTACACCAATTTCTCCATCAGACCCTGAACCACCAACATTACCATCCGCCTCGATCTCTTCGTGCGTTAACCAAGATCTTCGTTTGAGTATCGAGAGAGAAAGTTAATGTGCTCCAGATTTTTTCCAAACAATGTTTCAAAACAAAAATTAAATGTTGACGGCGCGTTGGTTCGATCAATTATATACTTCAACGCTATTTGCAAAATATCACAAAATTTTTCTCAACGTTTCGATCTGAATTTAGATCCTTTTCAAGAGATAAACAAAACATTGTATCTGTAACGAAACCACACAATTTTAATTTCAATTTATATAATCAAGTATAAACAACTAAAAATGCTACTGACTTGCGTAGTGTTACAAAAACATTTAAACTATATAAATTAGAAAAATTAACAGTCTGTATGTGACTAACATGTTGCTGCCTGGGCAGTCAACAAGGTAGCGAGGAACGTATCCACGCTAGGAGACTAATGGCTGATCGCGTATCGATCTATTGGCCAATATCAAAATAAGGCGGTAAATTCAAATGATCAAAAATAGAAGAAACATAAAACTAACGTATTTCCCATCAACCTTATACCTCAATAAACTTATGAGGTAATTAAATGAAATGAACACATCGAATGGTTTGACACAAAAATATACATGTGTATGTATGTATAAAATCAATTAAAGAGTGACCTGAATAATAAAGGATATATTTAGAAAATTCATCATAACACATTACTGGTTCAGTAATGTGGCGTAATATTCATGTATCTTAGGTGTTTCGTACCTAAGATTTACGCTACGTTGTTTAATCATATGAATTGTTTCTAATAGAATCCTATGATGTAAATTGGTTTCACGGTCTACAACTTTAACGTTGTCAAAATCAAACGGGTGGTCAAACTCCAACGAGTGCTTCGTCAAAGCTGTATGATTGACAGAAATCAGGAAAATCGGAGCGGGGGCCGTTGGCCCATGCTTATCCTGCTATACCCTTTGCCCTTGAAATTGAAGGTCAAGGACAATTTTGCGGCAACTTTTTTTCACAGATCTTCACCGATCCGACGATGTAGAATACGCCTATGACAGCCAGGACCAAACATTTTTTACACCCAGTACAATATTCTCATTTGAATCTGTCAGTCGTTGGAAAATTTCGACCGCCTGTTTTCGACGGAAGGCAAACGACAGAGTTTCTTGGTTGCGCGGTGCGCTTCGCCGTGACATTTAGATGATATTAAACTGAAATTTCCCCTTCGCGTTATCCCCGCGGTGGTGGTGGCACGGCACGTTCCAGTTTTGTGATGCGCTGTCCGATCGGTAGGTTCGCTGGGAAAGCCTGTCCACCTGGCAGGTCCGAAAAACGGGGAGAAAAGTGTCGAACCGTGGACACGGTTAATGGGTTTCGCCGTCGCCCCGTAGTTTACGTTCTCGGCGACGAGAAAAATTGAGGAACGCGGTTGTGACAGTCGCAGGGACGCGCCGCACCGCGTCCACATCCACAAGGGGCGAGAAATGGTACGCCGCGCCCGCGGAGATTGAAAACTGAAATATTAATGGCTCGTGTTGCTTGAATCAGTTTTCGAAGGTTCGTTGCCTCCGGTAATGGTTATCAAGCTGAAATTGATGTTCTTATCGGTTCTGGTGATGCTTCGAATTATTGGTGCTAAGATTGAGAGCCGTGAACAGTCTATGCACCAGCTTTCGAGCAAACTTGCGAGACAGTGGATACGTACAGTGGCGTGCAATGGTATCTGGCCACCCTGTAGCAACGAATGACTTTTTCAAAATTGGTTCAAACCGCTTCAGTTTTATTCAGATCTTACCAAGATTAGCATTAAAAATACCGACCACTAAAAGCGATGAAAATGTTTAGCTTGCAAAAATGACGAGACAATTTATTTAGATTTTGCGCAATTTTTCTTGAAATTTATCGAATCAATTTACATCCAAGTAACTTCATCATTTCATGATGAAAAATATAAAATCGATCATTTGACCGGCTGTGGTAGGTTTAGTGTTAGTGTACTAGATCATTTATGACAGAAATTAATTAACCCTTTGTACCCCAGCCTATTGACTCATATAGTACACCAACAACTCCAGCACTATATTTATTTCAAGTCTATATACAGTGACTCCCATTAATATTCGGACGCTATAAAAAAAACGATAACTGGTTTAACATTGAACTATACGACTTGAATTTTTGTTGAGAAGCTAGAGCAAATAGTTTGCTACAGATGTGGAAAAACATTTTTTCAAAAATTGCAATTGATCGTAGTTGTAGAAAAAATACTAATAGTTGCATATTACAACTTTTTTATGTGGGCGTATATTGAAAATTTAAAAAATACTTTTTGTAGATCTGTGTCAAGTGGGCCGACAATTATCATTAGGTTAATTGTGGGCCTCATTAGGTTAACATTCGCAAGTGAAATTATCTTCTTCAAATGTTGACCTGAGAGAAGAATGCTGATATTTATTAAATCTTCCGTTCTCAAAGAAGCGGTCAATATTTTTCAAAAGAACATTTTCTGTGTTGATATTAACACATTACCTACCGGTGATTATCTCGTATTATAATAAAGTGAATGATATCGGCGCTAGGTTTGATCATTTTTAGAAAAACAACAAATGTGCAATTATCTCGTAATTGTTGAAATTCTATGGTTCTGGGCTGAGGATGTTACAAACGTTTAACGATGGTAAAAATTTCAGATTTTCACGATTTTCGGGCTATAACTGCAGTAAATCTATAGATTCTCACATCTTTTAATGCCTGTCGTTTTTTTCCGCATCAATCGATTTCGATGAAACTTTTGCAGTGCATGTGATTGACACAGATCTACAAAACGTATTTTTTAAATTTTCAATATAGGCCAACATAAAAACGTTGTAAAATGCAACTTTTAGTATTTTTTCTACAACTCCGATCAAATGCAATTTTTGAAAAAATGTTTTTCCACATTCTGTAGCAAACTCTTTGCTCTAGCTTCCCCAAAAGATTCTAGTCGTGTAGTTCAATGTTAAACCAGTTATCGTTTTTTTTAGAGCGTCCGAATATTAATGGGAGTCACTGTACATAAAAAATATACGATTGCTGCAATCAAACAAAATATTTATTCCTCAGCTACATTACATAACACAAGTTCAAGTTTTCTTCAACTTCAACAAAATGAAAATTTATAGTTTAAAATTCATATTTCAAATGTCGCCTTATTGGTGACAACGGAGTGCAAAGGGTTAGAAATTACAAATACAAAAATAGCCAAAATGGTAATGATTTCTAACTATTTTATCTGAGCTTACAACAAAAATATGCCCTTTGTAGATTTCAGTAAGCTATATAGGGTAACTGCACCAGTGAATAAACGGGCACCAGTAAATGAACGCTTTTGTATATTTCAACAAATTTTAACCCGCACGGCATATTAGCGATAAAATTGTGATTAAAGAGTTAAATAAATAGGAGAATATTGTTTAGTAATTTTGTTCATTCATTGGACTATCGTTGTTCAATAACTAGAATGTAGTGTTCATTGACTGGTATTTTTTATAGTTTTTATTTAACGTTTAATGAAGAAAAATAATAATAATTTCATTTCATTTGTGTTCATTCATTTTTGACAAACGAAGTGTAGGGAGTCATTTGGCATGTACGAGATTCCTTTAATTCACACATTTTTTACATAAAATATCTTCTTGAACAATTTCTTAAATGTTCATTCACTGGTGCAGTTACCCTACATGCACAAAGTTTCATTAAAATTGATTAAGGTTACTATAAGCTATAAATAATTATACATGGGAAACATTGTGAGAAAATTTGATTTAGATCAATATTAGCACTGTTCTATTGCATAGTGATTGGGATACCGACGGTAATTTACTTAGATGAATAATTTCTGTCTCTTAATAAATTAATCCTACTCATACAAACAGGGATAAAGTAGAAATTATTTTCCTATCGCGCAAGTCTAGAAGAAGATTACGAGTACATTAAAGAGCTTGTTGCATTCTCTTTACAGAACGTACTTTATTTTTAATCTCTTGCATACTATTATAATAAATTACAAGCAGCACAATGTTTAGACGAATTAAGTTTTCTCATGTATACGCAGAGGATGTCTTTTCTTCTCGCGGTTTATTATACCAGTGTACCCAGGCAAGCTTTGTAAGTCTAACGAGTGGACTTTATATGTGGATTCATATTTCTCTGGTTAGCAGGAAATTTATTTCTCATTTTTAGAATGTGAGAAATTCGCCAAGAAAATTGAAATATTCTTCAAATTTGTATTAAACAATTGGTGCTCTTGTAAGAATTTTTCGCAGCTTGCTGAATTGGTAACTTTATTCAAATATTACGAATCGTTTAGAGCTCTCAGATTTTATGAAATAACATCTGCTACAGGCCTTAATCTTGTGTTTAATGATAGCAAATAATTTAGCTTAACTCTCAGCAATCGATTGGCCAAAAATTTTATTCACACTATTAAATATGTTCGTATCAATTACTAAACATTTAAGTACTGTATGAGCTATTACATCAACGTCCTATCCATAAAATGTACAAAATTATATGGAATAGAATTATTTTAGATCGGAAGAAAAGTTTAATTGTTCCGTTAAAATATTGTTTTGGCAAGAAAGTAATTTCGGTATTTTCAGGTGAAACGAAATCGAATTTCTTCATTTACGCGATGAACTTTAATTCTTAAAATATTTTCTGATTTACTCTTTTCGGCTAAAGATCATCGAACAGAAGGGGAAATATTTTATTCAGTAAAGTTAATTGCTTGAATAAGAAAACTATCTAAAAATCTATTTCACTTCAAAATACCGAAATTACTTCCTTGCCAAACCGATAGTTCCAAGTGCAAACGTTAATACTATGACAAATAAACTTGTGTTTCTCGATCGTATTATTGTTAAAAACAATTGCAAAATGATCTCGGCGCTACGGTTCGATCACTAAACTACTTTAAGCAATTTTGCTAATTATAAATTAATTCGACGTTTCCGTTCTAATTTGAACCATTTTCAAGAAAATTAATTGAAATTGCGTCTGTAATCAAAATATTTTAAATAAGACATACAATTTTCAAATTTCAAAGAACAAAAAGAAACTATTTTTTTAAGAAAACTAATAAATGTTTAAAGTACAGGAAAACAATTTGTACTCACTTGCTTAGGTGTGATTAAATATTTAAATTTGAGAGTCGTGAGACACGTGAAACGGTGCGTTCCCCATGTCTGTTTGCACGACACCGATCATTCTTGTACGCGATCCAGGTTAAATAGATCGATACAGAGCGGTAAATTCAAAAATCATAATACATCTTTAACCTCACAATGGTGAGAATACCAAACTGGTAAACCACAATTTATTAACACTCAATTTGAAATGAGATCAGAACGCAACAAAGGTTGTGCGTGTTTCAGATTTAAAATATTTTGATTACAGACGCAATTTCAATTAATTTTCTTGAAAATGGTTCAAATTAGAACCGAAACGTCGAATTAATTTATAATTAGCAAAATTGCTTAAAGTATTTTAGTGATCGAACCGTAGCGCAGAGATCATTTTGCAATTGTTTTTAATACTATGACTATACGCTTTTCACAAAATTCGAGTCGCCCCGTAAGAAATTATACGAAATTTGTAACGGGAAGTAAAGAAATCGAGGATGGAAGTTAGAAAAAGATTGATTGCGCCGATGTTGGAAGTCGAGACAGCATCGGAGCTGTAAATCGCTGAATAAAACATTCTTTGGCTGACGAATGACTGGTTCCTTGTATTCGGCGTTTGCGGCACCTTCTTCTTGCCTGGGCATGCATTTTTCTTTTCCGAACTGCGTTTGTGTGCCCCAGCTTCTTACCACCGTTTATCATCCCTGAAGACGTTGTTGTTTGAAACCACTTTGTGTATTGAATGAAACAGGAGAGAAATGTCAAAGGAGAAAGACGAATGGTACAAAGAGCACCACATCCGTACAACCATGTTGTTTTTAGAAGTGCAACAGCGTTTGTACATTCGACAATTGCATTATTCTTTTAATGGAAATGCACGTATCTTTTTACATAATTGGATTTCTCTCGTCGTAATTTTGAAATAATTGCGAAGACTTGCTACTCGTCTTAGTTCTATCGGCTTTCCGTACTGTTTCCATGCTGGTTTCCATACTGGACTGATCCTTGTTGAAGATTACATCGTAAACAGCAAATACACGAGAACAATGAATTGAAACTTAACCAATCAGAAGCCAATGATCAATTCACGCTAGGTCGATAACAGATTTTTAATAAGGTCACGATTTTTAATAAAATTTATCAGACAAAATGATAGATTGGCCAACAAAATTATTGATTACACCGAAGAACGTGACAAAAAGAATAATTAGATCTTGTAGATTGTAGATCAATTTTAACAGAAATTACAGTAACTTCCCTATGAATCGGGAAGTCAAAAATTGAAAGTGCAATCGATTGCCTTTCAAAACGATTAAGTGTTTGCGTTACTGCTCATGGTCATAATTTCGAACATTTAATCGAATTAAAGAAAAATGATTGCACATATTGAACTTATTATTGCTTTATCATAAATTTTTTAGTTCGAGATCGTTTGAAGGTAAAAGTATACCACATCATTCACCTTGTCTCAACATCAGCTAGAACACTATGAAGTTAAAAATATATTATTTTTAGAATTAAAGAAAAATGATTGCACATATTGAACTTGTTATTGCTTTATCATAACTTTTTTAGTTCGAGATCGTTTGAAGGTAAAAGTATACTACATCATTCAACTTGTCTCGACATCAGCTAGAACACTATGAAGTTAAAAATATATCATTTTTAGAATTAAAGAAAAATGATTGCACATATTGAACTTATTATTGCTTTATCATAACTTTTTTAGTTCGAGATCGTTTGAAGGTAAAAGCATACTACATCATTCAACTTATCTCGACATCAGCTAGAACACTATGAAGTTAAAAATATACTATTTTTAGAATTAAAGAAAAATGATTGCACACATTGAACTTATTATTGCTTTATCATAACTTTTTTAGTTCAAGATCGTTTGAAGGTAAAAGCATACTACATCATTCAACTTATCTCGACATCAGCTAGAATACTATGAAGTTAAAAATATATGGTGCCATTTAAACAATCAGAACATTCGTTTATATCGCCCGATCTGGCGACACAGTCTTAGCCGACTTTCGCGAAATTGAAGAACCGACGTCCAACTTTTAATTGGCGATCCTCGTGGAGTCTGCCCAATTGAAAGATTTCATCCTAATAAAAGAATGAGCGAATTACCTTATCGGTGTAATTAGTTGGACACTTTCTCATTTAATTGCAAGATGTAACAGTTTCGTCGGGAAATTCTCACCGTGATCGGCCATCGTTACACAGCAACAACTAAGAAATCATTGAGCGTAGAAGTTAACTTGTTTCAGAAACTTTTCATTCTCGCCTCGGAAAAGAAGACTTTCTGCAAAGAGGAGAGAAGAAAAAGGGCCGAGAAGATTTCCTTCTTCGAACTCGTTTGAAAGTACGACATTCGTTTTGCATTTCATTCTAGAAATTGTTATCAATCTGGAAAGAGCATGCCTTATGCTTCTGACAATTTCCTCGAATATCAGGAAACTTCGTTGGTCGGAATATTCGATTCTGAGACGAAACTACGTACTAACGTCGAATCGAGTTACCACTGTATTTCTTCTTTTTTTCAATGACAGAGGCATTGTGTGGAAGATGAATTCCGCGGCCTGAGAAAACTGGAGGAAACTGTTCGGATATTCCGAGGCCAGGGACATCTTATTCAATCTTTCACGTCTTTAAATTCAATATTGCGATCAATCGATGCGACGGACTTTTAGAAGTCAGTTAATTCGTTCCATTTGTGGGACAAAGTTCTGCAGTTCCAAACATCTTTCTTATAATTCAGGCTGATCTCACCAAAAATCAAGTTTAATTTCAATCTTCATTCTTAAATATTATAATAGATCTATCGTTGTACATTTTCAGATCTAATTGATCAATGATACTGATGAACAACCAATCGAATGTCAGAATAGAATTTCAAATGTAATTGCATATTATACTTTAAATATGATTAATATAATTTTTCTG
Organism: Lasioglossum villosulum; assembly: GCA_963971365.1. Taxonomy (NCBI): domain Eukaryota; kingdom Metazoa; phylum Arthropoda; class Insecta; order Hymenoptera; family Halictidae; genus Lasioglossum; species Lasioglossum villosulum. The sequence goes on from OZ020499.1 coordinate 13,630,984, forward strand.
TTCATTTGATCTGTAACTGACCTTCATATTTTCAAATGATCTCCGAAACGAATGATTTTTAATAAAAGATTATGATGATTTCGGCGCGCAGGTTCGATCAATAATAAAAACTTATTTAATAACAATTTTGCAAATTAAGACCTCAACGTTTCGATCCTGATGAGGATCATTCTCAAGAGAGATTTTTGCGTCTGTAACAAAGTGTAACTTTATAATAATAACTGTGATTTAAAAAATATGTTTTTAACTGGAAAATAAATTTATTTTTCTCACTTGTTATATAAGATTAGACGTAAATTTTATGAAACATGTACTGTTTCCATGCTGGTAGATACTGGACTGATCCTTGTTGAAGATTACATCGTAAACAGCAAATACACGAGAACATTGAATTGAAACTTAATCAATCAGAAGCCAATGATCAATTCACGCTAGGTCGATAACAGATTTTTAATAAGGTCACGATTTTTAATAAAATTTATCAGACAAAATAATAGATTGGCCAACAAAATTATTGATTACACCGAAGAACATGACAAAAAGAATAATTAGATCTCGTAGATTGTAGATCAATTTTAACAGAAAAAATTGAAAGTGCAATCGATTGCCTTTCAAAACGATTAAGTGTTTGCGTTACTGCTCATGGTTATAATTTCGAACATTTAATCGAATTAAAGAAAAATGATTGCACATATTGAACTTATTATTGCTTTATCATAAATTTTGTAGTTCAAGATCGTTTGAACGTAAAAGTATACCACATCATTCAACTCGTCTCGACATCAGCTAGAACACTATGAAGTTAAAAACATATTATTTTTAGAATTAAAGAAAAATGATTGCACATATTGAACTTATTATTGCTTTATAAATTAAACAAATGCAATACTGTCATTGTTATAACTGATATAGAGAAAATGACTTCGGCGCAACGGTTCGATCAAATAAACAAGTAAAGCAATTTTACAAATAAATTTTAAACTTTCTACGTTTCGATCCTAATTTGGATCATTTTCAAGAAAGTGGAAAAAACTGCGTCTGAAAATATAACCCAGAGAAACGGTTATGATATTGAAAAAATCTACCAAAATCTATTTAAAATTGAGTATTATATGTTATAACTCACTTGCTTTATACAAATTTTAACATGGATATTTTGTTTGGTGACGTTTGTGAAGTGGATTTGAAACCCATTTCGTTCGAAATTTTTATTTAAATGAAATTTTTGCCCAACTCTGGCAGACGTATCCTTTGGGACAAAAGGATATTACGTTACAGAAATAACAATTTTGCAAACATTCTGGTTCGACGAAATAATAGCACACGTCTGTGCACACTTCGAACATTACCAAATTTGAGAATGATGTTTTATACCGGGTGATTCACGAGAAACTGAACATCAAAATTGCTCGGTTTGGTTTCCAGATATATAATAGCGAAGTTCACAAAAAAAATTATACAGTTAAAATCTTACGATCGATAACTCTAACAACATGTCATTATTATAATGCAATATATGCCAACTGCGTTTACGGCTCGGTAGCTCTAGTGTTAAATAAAAGTATTGCTCGGCACTGACGTCTGCTGATCGAAGAATAGGTAGATCGGATATTCCCTTTGGCGGGGCCTGCGAACCCCCCTTATGGAGGGTTAAATTATTTGCGGTTCATTGGAGAGAGTGTCGCGGTGATGTTTTACAAATCCGCCTCGTTACTTACCACAAGCTGTTCGCCGGCATGCATTATTCATCTTCGCGTGGCTCCTTCCCGCGTCTCGTATATTTTATTTCGATCGAGCCCGACACGCTCACCCCCTAGTTTCAATCAGAGCCTGGCCGATGGCGCTGCTTCTAATCCGATGGAATGTGCCGTTCCATCCCTCAAGACGTTTTATTCCGGTCCCCGGAAGGAGCTGGACACGCGTCATTGATTTCCTAACAAGATAAAGGGTGTCCACCATTCCGGCCGCCGTTTGCTCAACCCCTTTGAGAATAAGGGGATAATTTCTCTTCCTGGAATTGGATTCGCCGCAACAATGGGACTGATATAGTTCCGTCGATAGGAATTTCTACTGGCTAATCGGTTTTTCACGTCAACTGCTCGAACATGACGCACAAATCAGGATTTTTAACAAGATATTGGACAAGCAATCCTTCCACAAACGGTTTTATAAATCTCTATCGCACTAAATACGAATCTGTAAACATTTTTTCAACTTGCAACGCGCTTTGTGCTCTCAGAGTAATTGGGCTTCACACAAAATTGTGCCATTCGCTCATCTGGACAAAATTATTATTATTATTATTATTTATTAGAAACGGACTGACGTCCTTTTACAAAACTGTTTACAATAACAAAGGAGAATAAGAAAAAAAAATTACACAATTTATACAATTCATTAAGTCGGAGAGAAAGTTTGTAGGGTTTCAAAATTAAAATTGAAAGACAGGTATAATACACATAAAAAACTATGAAAACTTACCGTACCAATTTTAATGTTATTTTCAATTTACCAAAATTGTTAAGCATAGGCAGACATTTTTATACCGTTCCTGTGTAGTGATTGACGAATAAGAATTTTATTTTGTAAATATTAGATTTAGATTTATCATTATTACTACGTATAACCATCAAGCTCGTCTAATAATTAACATTGAAAAAACTGTATCATTATTATTTTACATTTTTTATTGTACATAAAAAAAATTGTTAAATGGTTTCTCAGTAGAGAATATTATAAAATTACATCATATCGTTCATTCATGAGAAAAGTGACACAACTCAATACATTTCTAAAAAAAAGTATGATAATAATTATATAAATTGTGGTGTACTTTATAACTAATGTACATGACAATGAACTCGGTATCTAAATAACAACAAATCATGTTACATTTCTAAGTTGACGATATACAAGATAAAGATTGGCAATTTTATTTCATTTATTTGCACTTATGTATTTTGATGATTTGATGTATTTATGACACAAATGAGTAGGTGTAATTTCAAACATTAAAGACATTAGACGAATTTAAAAATACTTTTGTATTATTTTCACCCTATTGAACATATTAAGAGAGAAAATAAATTTTTATGTCACTCCGGTTTGTTCAAATCAGATGGAAATGTTTTATTTTCCATTCTACTTGTAAATGAACAATATGTCCTGGAATTGTCTCGAAAAAGTTGACAATCCTATACATAGACAAATAGAATACATGTATTGGTTTAGCATCTATCGATTCGTTTCCTTCTGTTCCGCATACAAATGTCTGGCGTAGAATAGAAACTTCGAAAACTGAAGTTACAGAATATATTTACGGGTATAGTTCCCGAAGTGATTTCGAAGTTTGAAGTGTTATAATTGTGAAATGTTATCTCTTGATAAATGCGCGTGGACTTCGTTAGTTACGTTCGAGATTAAAACAGCTCGCTGACTAAACAGAAAGGCACGGAAGATCCAACTTAAACAGTGTTCTACACTCTATCTGCTGCAAAGCCAACATACTTGAGCAGGGTGCAAGACACATCGACGAACTCCATCGCAATAAGAAATTTCATCAAAGAGTGACACCTCCGAGTAAATTTACTAAACTCAACCCGGTGGTTCATTAACCGCGCAAATTTACATTGTTCGCTCTGCCACGTTATCTGGAAAACTTGCACTTGTAGCACCGACCCTTAACTATGTAATTTTTGACCGCATACAGTCAGGAAAATAATCAAGAAAAAAATTAGAACTGGAGAAACTGATCCTTGAAGCTGTGTAGCTTCGCACGCTTGTTCAAATATTTGTCCCCATCAAACCCCCATATGTTTTCCCGTACCCTTGTCGCTGTCGGTCATAAATAATTTTAACGTGCGGTAAAAAGTCACGTCCGACCGTTTTGGTCGCTCATTAGCGCGTTTAAAAAACCCTTTGCCAGTGACGCGTGCTCTCACAATTTTCTGTTCCCTCAAAATTCACCCACACGTATCGCTAACCCTGATCTCTTTCACATCCCCTTGCACAATTCAATTAATGATGATTAGACTAAGGATTTTGATGTACTTTGGCGATTATAAAAATTTTTAAAGCATGCCGGAGTATTAAATTCAACAGAAATTAGTACGATTTTTATTTATTTTGAATCTACAAATGCTATCACCAATTAAAATAGAATTTTATTTGGTCCGAATTTCTTGAAACTTGTCAACAGCCTAATGATCAATAAATGAAGCAGATGCTCAGAAATCTTTGAAAAAAGTGGAATTACGTCGAATCCCTTTTTAAAAATAGATCTATCGGAATGTTCTAGCTTGTCATATAATTAATACGTGATCTTTAAAGACTTTTACGATCTTTACGACTTTTAAGTGAATTTTCAATTTTAACCCTTAGCACTACAAATTTCTATGCCATTATTCAAAATATTGTTTATATTATTAAATATATCCATATCTAATCAATTACTAAACATTTAGTAGCAATTTAATATCCATAAAATTTTTAAAATCGTAGGGAATGGAATTATTCCAGGTCGGAAGAAATATTTTAAAGGGATACACATTTGTCGTACAATTTATTGTGTACACTTTTACAATTTTATTTTTATGAAATCTTTTAAAATTAAATTCGACTCATATGTATTGAGGGGTGTGCAAGTACTCGAAAGGGTATAGCAGGATAAGCATGGGCTATCGGCCCCCGCTCCGATGTTCCTGATTTCTGTCTTAAAACATATTTTTATGTCTAAAAAAACATTGTGTAAAATTTCAAATGTTTACCCCCATCGATAAGGGTGATATTGGGGTAAATTCCCCCGCACTTAAATGCAATTTGCTACAAAACGAGAAAAGATATCGACATGGGATAAACGGCAAACACAAGATATAGATAAACTCTACATTCCAGATTTTTTCCAAAATTTTTTGCTAATTATTTATAGTTGAAAATAATTCATTAATTTTTTGGGAATTTTATTAACTATCTTCCCCTGGGTTGACACCTACCAAAAAATTATAAAATATTGCTATGATACTTACCTACTTTGTAAAAAAATCTCAGAAGCGTCCATTTGGTGGAACAGTGTCAAGAAAAATAAAGTATGCCGGCGAATGCTTAGTCTGATCAGTATCGGCGCAGCGACCGAATCCCCTTGCGGTGACTAGTAATGGGAACGAACGCGAAATGCGACTAAATCGTCTAATATATAATAATATTTTCAATATTTTATAATAATATTTTTAATATTTTAATAATATTTTCAATATTTTAATAATATTTTCAATATTTTATAATAATATTGAAGTGCAAACAATAAAATTCGTTTAGTTTATAAATGCATATAAAAAAAAAGAAAAAACAAGAAAATAAAGTTGAGTTGAGAAATATTCGAACTCGAGCCCTTCGTAGCATCGAGGAACCTCTAACACCGTGACCGTACAACATATTTGTGACAATCTTCTTCTTTCTGTTACTTGAAAGCAACGAACTAGCTTTACACGCATTTTTCTTCTTCAATGTAAGCTATTTCCTAAAATATAATTGTTTAGATTTCCAACTGTAATCATATATTAGAACATTTAGTCGCATTTTCACATGTATCAGCTTTTCCGTACACGCGCCGACTTTCCGTCCGCTCCCATAACTAGCCACCGCAAGGGGACTCGGTCGCTGCGCCGATACTGATCAGACCAAGCGTTCGCCGGCATACTTTATTTTTCTTGACACTGTTCCACCAAATGGACACTTCTGAGATTTTTTTACAAAGTAGGTAAGTATCATAGCAATATTTTATAATTTTTTGGTAGGTGTCAACCCAGGGGAAGATAGTTAATAAAATTCCCAAAAAATTAATTCATTATTTTCAATTATAAATAATTAGCAAACAATTTTGGAAAAAATCTGGAATGTAGAGTTTATCTATATCTTGTGTTTGCCGTTTATCCCATGTCGATATCTTTTCTCGTTTTGTAGCAAATTGCATTTAAGTGCGGGGGAATTTACCCCAATATCACCCTTATCGATGGGGGTAAACATTTGAAATTTTACACAATGTTTTTTAGACATAAAACTATGTTTTAAGACAGAAATCAGGAACATCGGAGCGGGGGCCGATAGCCCATGCTTATCCTGCTATACCCTTTCGGGTCCGGGTTGGGTCAGGAAATATGTTCAGGACCGTATCGGTATCCAGACAGTTATAAAGTTCCGATACTCGCGATTTGGGACATCCGAAATGGTAATCGGGTTTAGTCAGGGTCTCAAAAGTTTACAATATTCGGGTACTCGAAGTTAAAGTTGGGGCAAGCTTGCGATCAAATCGTCGATAAATAATTCTGGGCATATTAACACATCCAATCATCGGTTCTATTAATATTTCGATTTGTAGTAAACACCGTTTACTAACTGTTGATTTGATCGCAAAAACGCCCCAACTTTAACTTCGAATACTCGAATATTGTAAACTTTCGGGACCCCGACGCGACTCGACCCTATTACCATTTTGGGTACCCAAACTTTGCAAACTTTCGAGATCCCGACCCAACCGGACTCGATCGTTGTCCGACTCGTCCCGAGGCTGTGGTACCTGAAATTTCGGACACCCCTAGTATTTGTTGTATGCCAAGCGGGGGGAAGACATTTTTCTGTGGAAATATCGACGGAATTTATCACTCAAGCAGATATAGCAGAGCCTGCGTTGCAGCTGTGATAGGATAGATCTTTGGGAAAGATACGATCAGTTGTGGAGTATAAACGCGAATCGCGGAAGACGAAAAATGCGTTGTGTTGTTATGTTAAACGACGGAGAACTCGTGACGAAAGTGGACAAAGGCGGAAGTGGCCGCGGATATCCATCAAGTGTGAAAGTGTCGGAGGTGAACAGGTAAAAATTGACGAGACAGGAGGAGCATATAAGACGCACGTGACTCCTTGGTATGATGAGGCAACTCACGACTACCTAATTACGGTGGATTATCGTGAAAGTGTGCGGAAGGGGGGCACTTGGCCCGGGGGGCGTGCCACCCTACAGGGAAATCCCTCGAGGGGGGTACGTACCCGAAGGACAGTGGAAGACGCACGATACATCTACATTTCCTACACCCTGCTGGCAGAGCTACATCTCTTCGAACAGGTAAACGATTCTGATACCGTTAACTGAAGACACCTTTTTCATTCACAACAATTTTTCAAAGAGTATTTGGATGGGAGTAAACGTTAGAACGGTTTAATGATAAATTCAAATAACTTCATAATTCATTCTAATATTTTTTTTTATTAATGCAATTAGAATCTCAAGTTCGAGATTATTTTGCCGTACATTATTTTTTTAATACATTATTATACTTTATATAATACAGTACCAATTGAATATACATAATCATAGGTTTGAAAACGAGCAGTTTTAAACATATATACTTTTTTTCTTCTTTTGTCATTTTTTTTTAATTTTTAACTCACAGTCTTTCCTCTTTAATTAAATTTTCAATTAATAAGTGGGATTTTCTACATATGGAAGCGAAGTGCCAAATTCCTTGTCAATATAAATATTACTAATGAAAGAGTAATATTCTTCATTCTAATATTGAAGGGTTTCTCTGGAACCAGGATTGAACCGATCATCAGTATTAACAGCTGCAAAAAGTCAATTAATAGGCTTTTCACTAATTATACTATACCAAAAAGAAACTTAAAAATAGTGTTTTACATAATAATCCCAAAGAAACTCTTAGATACTGGAGGAGACCTGTTGGTTCAGGATTAAAATAGCTTTTACGTTTATAAAATTAAACCAAACTACCTGGCTTTTTGTTAGCAATTTCAATCATCGATTGTGCAAAACAGATTTTGAAAAAATTTAATTTGGTAGAGAAATTACGTGAAAAAATTGAAAATGTAATTTTTGAAATTTTCACTTTTGACAAGAGCAGTAACATAACAAGTCAACAACTTTTGACAAGTATCTTTGCTGTCATTCCTTTAGTTTCCAAATGTATTCCTGATCAATTTTGTATGTAGTACTTGTTATGACCGACGTGTGATGTATTATGATTTAATTTACAGTCATTATAAAGCTATATGTACACAGCACACAGGACTGTGAACGTGTAAATGAAATCTAACCAGAATGTACATGCATATAACTCGTCGAAATGCTAGACTTAGTAAATTGAACCAAAAATAAAAGTATAGAGCGACGTCGGAAAACAATACAAAATTACAGACATAATATATTGAAATAACTAGACTGCGAATTTCAGCTTGATCAGATAATTAAAAGAAGAAAGGAATGTTTATTTCGCTCCTGCGCACAGTGGTCCAGAAGCCCGGTTTTTGTGGCCAAAATTCAATTTTTCAAAGTTAATAGATTAAAAAATTTTTTTTGCTATAAACTGAGATTCCTCAAGTTTACATTTTACCCATTCCCTAAAACATTGCATGTGTGAAGCATAAATATAAAATACACTCTTGGACAGAAAAAATGGTTTGGAAGATTGTATTTAAACAATTTTTTTTAGTGAAAATTACCGATGGAAATTAATTTAAAACTAGCTGGTTATTGTTGCTCGCTCGCTTCGCGAGCTTCGCGGGTGGGGGTGTTGTAGCTCACTTTGTGAGTTCGCGAGAGGGTTAGTAGTACGGATGTTATTTGGTGTGTGACTCTCCACGAGCCACACAAAGAACTTCCCGATTCATTAGTTGCAGTATATTATTATCATTATTTAGTGTACGTTTTAAGAAGATTATACATTCTCAGTGAAGTTCAATAGTTTTCTACTTATCAAAATGTTTGCTGTATGGCATCGCATTAAAAGAACATCGTATGCTCGTTGCTCGCATGCTCCATTAACCATTTTTTTATATTAACTTTCAATTTCATCTCACTTAATAATTCGTATTGAACTGCTTGTTTTTTATATTAATTATCAATTTATTCTCAATTAATAATTCGTTTTGACTGATTGTTTTTTAAAAGATTGTAATATACATTTTTTTTGGTACTTCCGATATTCTTTGAAAATGTATTCTCGACAGAAGAGACGATTAACTCACTCTTGCATTGGGATAATTTTCGATTATTGTAAGCGGTAACATTTGCGTTAGTTGCATAATTTAAAAAAAAAAAATTAAAAAAAAATTTTTTTTTTAAATTATAAAAAAATTTTTTTTTAAATAAAAAAAATTATATATAATTGTTACGTTTGTTTCTGCGGTGGAAAATTTCCGTCCTCTTGTATAATTTGCATTGTTGAATGAACTTCTTTCGAAAAAAACTAAAAAAACTAAAAAACTACTTGACCAATATGGACCAAAATCTAATCAGCTCTAAGTTCCAGCGGGGCGCATCGATTGCATCATTCATTATTCTGATCGCATTGTTATTTTTTCAGAAAACGTTAACGAAAAATTTGATACCATACAAACGGACATACGCACACACACACACACACACACACACACACATACAAACATTTTGATAAAAATAGTCTAAAATGACTCCAATGATCATGAAACGTGAAGATCTGTTAAAAAATCGATTTTCGATTTTCGGGGTAATTACAATAACTTCCCTATGAATCGGGAAGTTAATTATTGTAATAACAAACGAAAAAAATATTAATTTGTGTATAGTTCATATTAACTATTTTTTAAATGAATTTTAGTGGAAATTTCATCCCGATATCTCTTATGGTTCAAAAGTTATAACAAAAAGTCAGTAAATCTTCCGATTTGGACCACTGCACAGTGGTCCAGAAGCCCGGTTTTTGTGGCCAAAATTCAATTTTTCAAGGTTAATAGATTAACAAATTTTTTTTGCTATAAACTGATAACTCTTCAAAGCTCCTGAATCCAAAATATTATTGATTTTAGGTAATTGTATAATAAGATACAGCGTTCTAAAAACAAAATAATAAAATTGAACATTCTATTAAACGTTTTAAATACCACTTATAGGATATCAGAAAACAAGTTATAATTATGATTTTTTATATGTTAGTAGATGTACATTAAGTTCTAAACGCCATCATAAATATTTTTTAATCCATAAACAAATATTCCAACTTTGTAACAATTTAAGCTTTAAGAAGGGTTTTAAAAAAGTGCTTAAAAGTGCTAAACTTTGGACTTATTTTGTACGAAAGTTTAAACATTTGTTAAAAAGAATATGCAAAGTTTAGATGCTCCCTCTTGCAACTTTTAACTCTGTATTAATTTTAATAAAAGCTTTCGAGGTATTTTTTCTTTTTTTCTATAGGTTATACTAATTTAAAAAACATGGCATTAAGTATCTCAATGATATTGTTCTATGAAAATGATGAAAAACATCGATTTACAAAATTTTTTAATCGGGCCACTAAATACCGCCCTCTAGATCGCCATAATAACCCTGCCGTAAAAATTTTTAATTTTTAATGTCAGATTCGTTATCAGCGACTCCAAAAACTCCTAATTACAAACTTTCAGAAAATTATGACATTTTGAATTTTGGCCACAAAAACCGGGTTTCTGAACCACTGTGCTGCGTCTTGCAATCAATGCGAACATTTTAGATTTTACATAAAGATCCGCACTCTGAAATTAACCCTTAGCACTCGAATGGTGACTCTGAGGCACCATTAAAAATTGCTACATTATTATTCAAAATATTGTATGAATCATTAAATACATGGATATCTAATCAATTACTAAACAGTTAGGTATTGTATGAGGAAATCATAGGGAATGGAAATATTCCAAGTAGGAAAAAATGTTTAATTTTTTAGTTAAAGTAGCTCGGAGTGCAAAGGGTTAACATTTCCTACCCTTAGCAAATCTATTCTTACCGACCATTTCTTGTATGTATAATCGCACAAGGAGAATTAAAATTTCAATGGATTCGTTAGGTCAATTGTTCCCCACAGCGTTCGCACTGGCGCGCATCAAGTTCACAGTTTAGGGAACACAACAAGCAACGTTAACGTGTTAAGAACGAAGCTAAACGCGCTGAACAATGCAACACGAAAACCCTAAACAATTTCGCGACGTCTTGAATTATTCTCGTTGGATCACGCAGGCGGCAGTAATTAAATCAATTCCACAGGCGTTCGTGCAGCGTGTTCCGATTCAATTAGAGCTGCGGATCCTTACGCTCGAATCGAAGTTCAGCTTCGCCCTTCGGCAAACGAGAGAGACGGAGAGACACAGGAGGGGAGAAGAAAAGGGAGAGGCGAAACGCATATTACGTGTTTTGATGCCTTGGCTTGCCGTGCCGTGTTAAGGACGTAATATTACATCTCCCGGGGTCGCAGACTGCTTTATTGCCCGACGTTATAGTTCCTGATAATATTCCGAACACATGGTATACGTAATTGGCAAAGGAACGAACGAAGCAGCACGCCTCCCACGAATGATACCCGCCTGTTTCATTTATCATCGTGTGCACGTAACGAGCTCGAGTATTCCAAAACGCAAGACAACGACTTTGTCGGTTAATTACAACTTTTCCAACCACCCAGCGACGTTCCCATTGTACGCTTACGAACGTTGTTCCCGGTTCCACGCAGCAGTCACATTCCATCCGAATCTTTCAACGGTTCGTGCTTGTTTAGAACGTTGTCCAGTATAAAATTATTGCTGGTTCAGGAGCAATCAAACACTCTGGTTTGCACAAAACATTCGTACAGGACACTCAAGATATACTCACGAATTCCTGATAACTAAACAAGACCCACCGGAGTGTACAACATGCACTGTAATCAATAGTATTCAACATATCCTGCTCGAATGCCCAAAATTCTCGTCACAACGGTCCATTTTCTCCATCTCAAACGACCTCGAGACAACTCTAGACGAGGACAACATTAGAAACGTCCTCCTGTTTTTGAAATTTAGTGATATATTTAAACTATTATAAAATCGTTTTTGCTTAGATTTATATTATATTTTTTTTGTTTATTTGTATATATATTTATATATTTATATATTTATTATATGTACAGGGTGTCCCACATAAATAATAACACCTAAATATCTTTTGTATTTACAGTCCTATCAGAAAACTTCAGAGGACAAAGTGACGCTATTGCAGGGGGGCAATATAATAATGAAGAAACAAATTTTTTATGTCGTGTTTTTAAATGAAATTGCAATGTCACCGATGTTTTTTTAAATGGAATAGTATATTTTTTACGATAGCATGATAGACAATAAAAAACTGAATTTAGTGGATACCACCTTTTTGACCTTTATATATTTATATATATATATTATATTAGACTGTATAACATGTGGTCGCTAATAACTTAGCTGTTAATGCGACCACATTAAAATAAACCCAAAATAAATAATAATAATAATAATAATAAAACATTCATACACGAAGCACACTTATTATTAACTTTTACAACGTCCAAGGTTCAAAAATAAAGTATAATTATGATATCGACGCCAGGTTCGATCACTTTTAGAAACAACAAATGTGCAAAATGTCCAAGGTTCAAATGTACAAAGTTCAAAGTTCAGAGTAAAGGTTCAAAGATGAAGTTCGAAGATAGTTCGGAAGAGAAGATTATTGTAAACTTTCACGATACATGTTCATGATAAAAGTTCGTAACAAAGTTCGTAATAAAGTTCGTAATAATGATTCGTGTTGAAGCTCGCTATGAACGTTCGTGAGAAGAGTTCATGAGAAGGTTCGTAAGAAGGTCCACAACAAAGATCGTAAGAAAAGTTCAAAGATGTTCAGGAGAAGTTTCACAAATTCTACGATTTCGTAGACTAAAGTACAAGATTCATACGATTCTCTCCGAGACTCTAGAAGCTATTTATCTTGCAATTCCCTACTAAAGCTCGGGAAGAGAATTCCTTTGGTAGGGATAAACAAGGGATAAATCACCAGTTCGAGGCGTAATCCAAAATCTGTGATACGCCTACTAAGTCCATGATTTTGTTTCTCACGAAAACCTCGTAAATAAAACAAGCCTATGCACAAAGATCCCTTGTTCAAATATCTATCCCCAAACTGGTGTCGCCTTTCCGCTGAGTGTGGGCTTGCGATGCGGCAATTGTCATTGACTGGGGGTACGGCTGGTTTGCTTTCCGATACGAAAGAAGACACTTAATGACCGTACCCTTCGATCCAACCGTCTAAAGTGCGTGCTTGGAAAAGGATGGAATTTCCGCGTGCGAAACGTCCATCCTTCCCACGCACTGTGTCCGCCACATCAGAAAGACAAGAAAAATACGATGGTTAAAGTTTTATTGACGAAGAACGAAAAAATAAGGAATGCTGATTCATGAATTTTAAAGCCTAAGCTAGCACGAGCCCTTTGATGTTTGTCGAGCTCCCGATCGTCGGTTCCTCTTTCTCTTTCAATCGCTGTCCTTCTCTCCATTCGGCACACTATGTACAAAGAATGTAGCAGCTCTACTAGAACTGTCGCTCAGCAGACCTAGCGGTACGACAGCTACGGAGAGTCTACTGTAATCCAAGATTAATCCAGCCGAACGGTCGCGAATCGATCTTCCAGCAATAGAGGGGGAAATTTTCGGGGACGGCAAGGAACGACCAACGGGAGGAATGGTCGGCATAATTCAACGGGTTTCGTCTTTTGAACAGCGTGGCTGTTCCAGGTGAGACGTATTTAATCGGCGGTGCCGAGCTTAATCAATGTCTGACACTTAGGCGGTCGCAGCCGGTGATGTGCATACCGTCGAGGATTTCTAATGAGGAATTGCCGATTACCCGTCGGCATACCGAGATTTCACGGCGATTCTGCTTGACTGCACTTCTCTCAGACTCGTTCCCGTGGGTATAAAGCCGGCAAATCCACGTGATCTATGGAATACAATAGTTAGAGAAGAGATTCGCTAGCAACCCAGAACTCCTTAACACTTTGTCACGCGGTCGGTTTGTTATTTCTCATCTTGTTCTTGTATCGTCTACGTTTGTCATTAGACTGCGGATCTTTATGCAAAATAAAAAAATTTTGCGTTGATCGTGGCAAACCGGAATAATTGATTTCATCCTCTAACGACTTGGTTACATCGGAAACAACAGTACAGCATTCTTGAATTTATTAAATCTTTTCCCGTTTTATATTTCACCCAATCAATTTCTTCGTTAATGGATAAAGATCCGCAGTTTATTTATTGTGAATAGTAAAAATGTTGTGCATTGATTGCCAGCAGCAGGAATGACGTAAAAATTGATTTCATCCCTTAACGACTTTGTTATTACAATTAACGTTACAACATTCTTGAATTTTTAAAATCTTTTACCGTTTTATGGTTCGTCCAATCGATTTTTTCATAAATACATAAAGATTCGCAGTCTATGTAATTATGTATTAACTCTTTGAAATTAACTTCAAAGGACTAGACTGCTACTTATTTTTAATAATTTTGTTTACTAATTAAATTATTAAATTATTAAACTAATTATTAAATATGGCTCTCAAACTTTGTTGTCATTTATATTTGTGGAACTTATATTTGTTTTAACTAAAAAATGAGACAGTTAAATAACTAAAGGAAGAACCAAATACACACATACAAGAACCCGTTTTATTTATATTTTTCTTTCTATAATGTCGAATCACACTCAAGACAAAGGAGTGCAAAGGGTTAAACTATCATAAACTGGCGGGCACTTAATTTCCTTACAAAAATTACTTATCGTTCTAGACATTTTTTCATTTGTTTTATGATAAAGAAATTGTTAAACTGATTTTTCGGGATAACGGAAACAGCAGTATTTCAATTAAGCCTCGAATTTTCTTATCAAGTGACATTCCTCGCCAATGGAACGTGTTTTCAAATCGAGTATGAAATCGTCGCATCGTATTCCGTGACGGTCGTTTACCCTTAAAAAGAGATAAAAATCGAAAAATAAAAGAAGAAAGAGAGATAGTGGGATAGAGAGAGAGAGAGAGAGAGAGAGAGAGAGAGAGAGAGAGAGAGAGAGAGAGAGAATGGAAGGGAAAGAGGTACGATTATGGGGTTCGAGGCCCAGCGTTGATAACGCGCATTTGCGTAATTGCGGCGCGATAAGAAACGCAAGCGCAAAAAACGCTTCGACGACCTGTTTTTTGCGGCCTATCCGAGTCGTCGAATTTTTCCTAAACGCTTCCTTCCATTTTTCCCTTCGTTGATCCTGCTCTGCCGATCTGCCGGGTCACTTTGTAGGCGCTCATTAACCTGGAAAATCTAATCTGCATCGAAAGTGCACTTTTAAGACGTCGCGTCGCTCCGATACCGGGTCGTCTCGATCCTCTTCGGAATCGATTGGTATCGCGCGATCTGACGCGGCCGATTGGAAGCCTTTGGCCGACGATTATTTTTCCAAGCGTTGTTTCCCGCAAAATTGAAAGACCGTGCGCAAGAAAATCAACTGGAATTTAAAGAGGAAACTCTTGCGAGCTACTGAGCAGGGTGTTTTTTTCTTGTCGTTAACCGATCAATAATCTTGATTGCAGCGATAAGACATAGGTGTCATTACGAACTCTAATCTCCTTATATGAAATTATTTCAAACCAATCAGTTCTTACCATTCATTGACGTCGAAACTTCTGAACTTCAAATTTATATTTATATATTTCTTACAAATGTCTTTTGTTCACAACACAACGTAAACAAGTTACGCTATGAACTGATGTACTATTTCATCTTCCAAATTTTCGTTTACAGATTCGCTTGTAATTAGTTTCCTACTGGAGTTTTTTGAATTTTTTTTCAAAAGATGATTTATTTGGACATTTTGACATATTATGGACATAGTTTTCAATCGACATGAAGCAGTGACTTTTCCGATTTTTGTCAATGGCTCATGACTATACTGCGGATCTTTATGCAAAATAAATGCTTGCACCTAGTGCAAGTGTCTGGAGCCACCTGAACAGTTTATTCTTACTTTAATCGTTTTGACAAGTTGAGGAAAATAGATTTGCACTCTTAAATCGTTGTGATGTTCCTACTTTTTTAAATTGTACCCACTCATTTTTGGGTCATTTTTGGCCAACGCGCGTATAGGTCGCATTCTGATTGGTCTATGCTTTACGGACCATTTTTTGTAAAGGAAAATGTCGCTTCAAATGATCTCAGGAACCTCCCATTTCCAGACGCTGAAGCAATTTTGAGACACCCTGTATAGTATTATATCTCTATCTTGCAATTAATACCTCAGTTGGATAAATTGCGAGATAGAGATGTGACGCTTTTCGTGCATGTTGGAACACTTTATACATATTTTTCAATGACATAACCTCAAAATTGCCATTTTTTTACTTGTGTCACTTCTCTTGTGGGGTGCAATATGTATTATTTCGACCATGTGCAGATGCACTACCATTGGAAATACACAGTCAGTCTCAAAATTAATGGTACACACTTTAAATTAGATTTACTTATTTATGAATAGACCAAACGACTTCAGCATTTCTGCGAAGGTGTGTAGTTGAATTAGTTCACTAGATGATACGTAATGAAAATTTGGTAAATAGTGCGTTTAGAATGACGAGAAAAATAGTAAAAAGTGTTTCTCACCATTTCTTTATTCGGGCTTGTAACGAAAATTTTAAAAATGCTTTTTGTAAATTCATGGAAGTTGTATGTGCACATGCTAAAACTTTCATCGAAACTGTTCGATCGGTTTAGGAATTGCAGGTTTCGAATTTTTGAATTTTATAATTATATTTAATAAAGTCTTTGACAGTAAAAAGTGACGAATTTGAGAGTGCTAATATATTATTATATTTATAATTATCTGTATATAATTTATTAATATTGGCTACGAAGGAGAGGTCACAGTGGGGTCGTCAATTTTAATTAAACGATTTCTGGCGAATTTAATGCAAAAATAAGTTGACCCATGCCTCCGAGTGTTTTTGACAGTATTCGTTATTTGTCACGATAATTAATATTTCATTTTATGTTATCCAGAAAATTGTTTTATCCTTTGTTTTTTATTTCATGGGTTTATTTATACTTTTTATTTTACTTTACTTCTTTATTTTTACTTTACTTTTTGTTCTTATTCTTTTTTTACTTTCAATTTAAAGTTTCAAGTCCTTTTTTCTTTGCGAATGTTTTCTTTTTTCTTTCGTTTTAATCTTGCTATTTATTTATCGGTGCGATTGTCAATAGCGCAACTAGTGCTATATTTTATGAAGGAAATAAACATTTTTTGAATGCTAATGAATTACATAGGCAATTTGCTCTTCTGTCATTATTCGGAAAGCAAATCTGGTTCACATTGAAAAAACAGATCTGTTAGATATCAAAGATATGATTTAGAAATAATGTATATCGAAATATTTTCTAGACACCATAAACTGAAATGTTAATTATCTTAATAAAAAATGAGTCTAGTCAAAAACACTCGGGCGTGGGTCAGATTACTTTTGCTCAAGATTTGCCAGAAAAAGTTTCATTAAAATCGACGATACCACGACTGTGCCCTGTTCTCGTAAGTATCACGCTAATTTATTTGTTCAATTTTCTACGTTTGTTTGAATCTATCGGTCGTTTCATGATAGTTACTTGGAACAGATTTTCAGGCCAGTCGAAGCTATGCTGCCAGTACCGTGAAAGATTCACTAGTTGTCGCACACTAGGTGTTGCGTGTAAACCCGCCCGACGATAAATCCAACGTCAGCCATCAAACTTCATCGTCCGCGACGCAGACATCCGGTGTTCCAATTAAACGTCACCGATTCGCACTTTCGACAAACACCCCGACGAAAAGCATTTTGATGGATGTGGCGCTGCTGCTTTCGCTGCAACTTCCTTCCACCGTTCCAACGCCACAATATTTTCTCTTTATTTCTCGTCGACCTTTTTTCATCCAATATATCGGGTGTTCGTGAACCGTAAATGCCCATCAAACAAGCATCTGCGAAATGCCGAAGAAAACAGTACTAAAAAATATTTTCATTACACGCAGCAGCGCTTCCTCTTTTTTAGCATTTTTATTCAACAACTTTTAGTTAGAAACACTGCACACGTACTTTAATTTTCAACACAAAGCTTTTTTTGGAAATCTCTTCGGAAAAATTATTATTTGTTGCTAACACTGTGCGTGTGATTCTCTTTGAAAGAACGACCGAATATTAATTGTCACGCTGCACTACTTTGGAAGAAAACCAGCGTAACCAAAAAGCTTGCGATTATTGAGCTTTTGTCCTAATCCAAATGAAAAAGTGGTTTTTACGTTGGAGATCGTCACGAACGTAATTTGCTAAAATTAGTTACCTAAGCCCCTTAGCTAAAGTTGAAGTTTTTTTCCAAAAAAGTGTCACATGTCTAAATCCTTATGGTTAATATTTCGGTTAGAATAAAAAAAAACTATATAAAAGTTACCTCTAAGTGTGTTCTTCAAACAAAGTAGAAGATATTGAGAATGTGATTCTTTGTAGAAAAGTGATATTCAGTTGAACTTTGGTTAAATCTTTAAATGGGATTTTATCCAAACTAGTGGTTTTTGAGTTATACTGTTTTCTTCCAAAGTAGCGATATGTAAACGTTAGAGAAACACGAAGTCACTAGTTCATTGGCAAATTTCTCCGTGATATATGTGCTGGAATTTAGAAGCTCTTGATTCCAACACAGAACAGTAACTTGTATAATTGAAGATAGCGCAGATTGAAACCCGTTGCACAATTGAAGGCGGAATCCGGGATATTTCATATTTCTGGGCACAGACTTAATCCCAGACAGTGACTGTCAGCGTACTAGAGAGTTGCGCCTGTTTCCTTCGATTCACATCAAGATTCGATTTCCGTCTGGGCTCGCTTTTATCGGATCAGCCTGTGATTATACAGTAAACCCATCACTATTCGAACATCGTAAGATACAAACAGTTCTTAAGGAAAGATTCCGGTTTACATCATTGAAAAAGTTGATTTTTCTGCATTTTTTACTTCTTTACTCGAAGAATATACAGGGTGTGACACTTAACGATTAATTTCAGAACAAACGTCGTGGATTTTTATGAGAAATTAGAACGATTAGATCGTTACATAACGTATTAAAGAAATAATATCTTAGTATCGATCGTAAATAGGTTTTAAACAAAATTTTTAATGGTATCAGCGCACTGGTTCGATCAAAAACTACTTCTACACTATTTGCAAAATATCACAAAATCAAAATTTCGACGTTTCGATCTATATTTAGATCATTTTCACGAAATTAATCAAATTTTGCGTCTGTAAATTAACCGACAATTTCTATTAGTACTGTGGAGCAAATATAATTATAAACCTTTTTTTTTAATTTTTAAATTAAAGAAAATTTTGTCGAAATTTTAATTTTGTGAAAAACCTTCTACAAAAACTACTTTTACACTATTTGCAAAATATCACAAAATCAAAATTTCGACAAAATTTTCTTAAATTTAAAAATTAAAAAAAAAAGGTTTATAATTATATTTGCTCCACAGTACTAATAGAAATTGTCGGTTAATTTACAGACGCAAAATTTTATTAATTTCTTGAAAATGATCTAAATATAGATTGAAACGTCGAAATTTTGATTTTGTGATATTTTGCAAATAGTGTAGAAGTAGTTTTTGATCGAACCAGTGCGCTGATACCATTAAAAATTTTGTATTAAAGAAACTTTTTAAAAATTGCGGCGAAAATACTAAATACCGTTCACGTGTAACTCGGTAATTTTTGTTTTAAAATGTTTTTGTCCACTTTTCACACAACAAACGCAAAAGTGTCTCTTTGAAAAAGATCCACATCGGGATCGAAACGTTAGAAACATGTTTAAATAATTGCACATTTGTTGTTTTCTAAAAATGATCGAACCTAGCGCCGATATCATTCAATTTATTATATTACTAATTTTCGATCGAGAAGAATTTACCGAAAAAAAATTAAAGGTTAGGAATTTTTTTATTTGAGTGTGCACTGAAAATAGAAAGATTAATAATTATTTTAACTAATAATTTATCTGAGGAAGACGGTATTTTTTATTCAGTGTATGTGATAATTTTTGAGTACAAATGCCGATAATGGAAAAATAGTATTTGATTCTAATTGAATGGGAAAAATTGATATACAAAATTAGATTCCGATTGAAATCTCTTGTACGAGTCTGATGATTGGCATTATACTACTGTGCAAACGACAAAAGTATCCAGTATAAATATAAGATATAATGACAAACAATATCTTTATGTAGCAATTGTAGACTGATCGATTTATTGCATTTAAACTATTAAATAATCAGCAATAGCACATGTTCTCAGAGCTATTCAATTAAACAGCAGAATCCTTTTTCAAAACTTACTGTGTTCTTATTTGATTTTTTACGCTTTTATATTAAAAATGGCCGGGAGCTTCTTCCTTTTGCACAACAATGTCCAGGTTAACTAATTTTATGGGACGACTACTCTGCTTTCTGCTCTTTACGTTCCAGTTAAATTTTTTATTTAAATCTTTGCACTGACAGTAACTTTGCTTCAAAATACGAGTACAGTCCAGTCCATCGTAAGGTATGTCTTTGACAATATAACAAATATGTTAAAATGAACGAGACTTGAGAGCCAGTTAGTGTGGTCAAGGGTACTCTGCAGTATTTAAAGAAGCGCAGATTTGTGTGGACAGATTTACAACAACCGAAATGAATTTTTCCTCTAAAGTCTTAATTGGGTTGATAATAAAAGAACCAATAAAAATTTTAATAAAGTCCTCCATCTTTTGTGTTCTGACCAGCTGTGTCCACTACACCTTAACAAAGTCCGCAGTCTCGTGATAACTAATTAACTTCTGATTACAAAAGTGTGGCTGTATAAAGGGCTCCATTTTTGCAATTAATTCTACGTACGGCAAGCCCGCCATAAACTACGATATTCGAAGTATCGGCTAATGAAAAATGCCTCGGGAGGGAACACGAACGTTATACGCGAATATTTCTTAATTCAGTTGCACCGGCCTCGATTTATTTTCATTGGCGGCGGACGACGCGCGTCAACGCAGCCCCCTGCCGACGATTTACATGAGAACCGGGCATAAATCACGTTTGCCCAAGCGTTCGCCGCAATTCACGTCATCGCGATGACGAAACGCCTCAAATGTTCCCATATAGAGAAAATTCTAGACGTTCGATGCATAAATTCTTGTAATTCTACGAGGAAAGTATGTTCCCTCGAAGGGAAAAATTCGACAAACGATCAATCCTTCCGTTCCTAACAACAGGTAGGGTGAACATAATAAAAAATATAAACACAATGGGTTGAAACGCTTTCAATACATTTAATTACAAATCGTGTAAGATGTGCCTTAAAATGGCAAGTACTATAATTTGCGTGTTTATTAACATATTTAAGAGTTGCAATCGTAGTTGTGAATAGTCCTCACACCAACATTAGTAAACTGCGGATTTTATGCATTTATGGCAAAAATCGGTAGGTCTAATTTCCATCTATAAAAAATTTGAAGAATTTAAATATACTGTTATAGTATTTTCGATCTATTAAACATATCCAAAATGAAATTAAATATTTATTTCGTCTCAACTTGTTGCAATTCAGGTAAAAAGTTTTTATTTTTATTATTTATTATAGTTATATAGTTAATAATAATTATAGTATATAGTTAATAATAATTATAGTATATTTATTATTTATGAAGATGTCAATATATGATTTCTCCTGTATTTATATTTTATTTCTGGCAGTCGATGCAGACAATTTTTATTTTGCATAAAGATCCGCAGTCTAGTCATTACTCATATGGGCAATATTTATGTGACTAGCATGGCGAGTCCGCACGCTCAGGGAATCAATTATCGATCAATGTGATCGAGCGCAGCATAATCTAGAAGGCGTCGGGTTTGACAACTGTTTAACATTGTGTCAATTACTGTGATTTATTAGTTATTCATTTAACACTAACCGCGCGCGTTCTGAATATAAAATGTGACTGTTTTACAATTACAATTTTCATAACAATATATACTTGAAAATGTTGTTAGAGTTATCGATCGTAAGATTGTTAAAACAGATAAAGAGAAAATGATTTCGGCGCAACGGTTCGATCAAATAAAACAAAACTTTATATAAAATTTATATAAAATACTTTATATAAAATTTATATAAAATACTTTACATAAAATTTATATAAATTTTATATAAAATTTATATAAAATACTTTACATAAAATTTATATAAAATACTTTATATAAAATTTATATAAAGCAAACGCAGTTTTTTCCATTTTCTTGAAAATGATCCAAATGAGGATCGAAACGTAGAAAGTTTAAAATTTATCTGTAAAATTGCTTTATTTTTGTTTTATTTGATCAAACCGTTGCGCTGAAATCATTTTCTCTTTATCTGTTTTAATATATACTTGAATGAAGAAATTTATTTAATAACGACTATTCGAAACATCGTTGTAATTTCAATAATTATAGGATAATAAATTTGAAACCGGTCATTCGAACGGTCATGGTACGGTTACCGAGTTGGCCAAGGACGAACATTCTCCTCAGAATACGTATCAAATTCGCGAAATCTAGGGAATTCCGATATTTTTACATCTCTAGAGACTTTAAGGTTCTGAACCGGAGCCGGGCATCGAGTAAGGTTTACTGCGGTATCATGCTTCGATCGTACGTTATTTACACACTTCTTCGAAGTTATCATGTAAGAATTTCGAGAAAATAATTTTGGAAATCAAAATTTTACTGACGTTTAGGAAAACTAGATTTCCCGCACATTTAATCCTGCTTAGTAGATGGAAAATATCAATGGAAACAGTAATGCGTGACAGTACTGCTGTCCTGTCTTTATTCTACGCATTTTCGAGATCGAACATTCGCATAGATCGCTACGTTTCTTGAAACAGTATATTCGGTTCCTTTTTATTCTCTTTTTCAAAGAAATGCTGTGGTGAAGATCGCACAGTTTTTTTCTTGATACTTGAAGTATCGAGTATCCTCTCACCGCTAGAATCGAAAAACGAGTACTTTTAAAAAAGAAATAGCTCATTTCTAAGCCAATCATCGATACAAAAATATATAAATGATTGTTAAAATCGCAACGAAGAAAACTTGAGATTACAACCGAAGAAGATGACAGTGACAAGAAAGATCTCATTGACAGTAGTATCTCATGGGTGACGTGGAAATCTATCGATACGAGAGCCATCCTAATTCAATCGTCGGCGCATTCTTACTTACGTCTCATTTCACCACAATACACATTTAATATTCTAATTGTTTTGATGAACAAATATAAAATATCACTCACAACAATCAGTGTGTTCTTTTTTCAATATCCTGCACACGAGTATTCGATAATAGAATAAGATTAACATCTTCGAAAATTTTAGTCTGACTGGTCGTTGAATTGTACTGCTGAATTTTCGAAATCTTTCGGCAGCCTGACTTGCCGTTGACTTGTACTTCTGAATTTCTTTCCACCTTTGATATCATAATCTCCTAATAAAACGTCGAAAATTTTCGAAAATTTCGAAAAATTACATGTTGTGTTCGGAGAATATGATATCGAAGGAGGTGGCACGAAAATTCAGTAGTACAAGTCAACGACAAGTATGACGCCCGAAGAATTGTATTTTTCAATGTTCCGCTATATTTGCAATTCCAATCAGTACAGTAACTCAATAACAAATTAGTAGTATAAAATATAATAATATACACTAGTAAGGAATTGGTAATATAACTCTGCGATAAGCCGTACCTTTGGGAAAATTGGTATAATATTTTTCCAACATCATTTGAATGACAGTCTTGAAGAAAAATGGTGTTGTGATCATTTGTGGCGAATGTTTTGTTCTGCTGCTTCGATGGTAATGCATTCTCATTGAATTGTACTAGATATTGAAAGCGAAAAATTTGATTTTTACGTCTATTAATCTGATTGGAAAAGTAAAGCGTACATCCGCAGTAATACGTACATTTACCCAGTGCCGCCGCGTGCGGTTGTGCACCTTGTGGGACCTTTTGCCCGAATTATGGACAAAATTAAAGAACTTTCGATAGAAACGAGATAGAGGGCTGACATTTTTTTACATACAGCTGAAACTTTACAGAAAATGGGAAAAATAGGGAGATTATGGTACGAATGTTTTTTAACCTCGAAAAAATTCGTCAAAGTTGCGCAATTTCGAGAAAATTGTGGGTTTTAAAATACCACGCGCGGCAAAAATTTTTTTGGAACATGCTCTACATCATTTCGCGTACATTTTTTCACGCTGATTTCAAATGTGGTCTCAAAATTTTTCTATGACCTCAGAATTTTCCAAAATGTTATACTTTTATTTTTTCAAGGTTAGAAAACATTCGTACCATAATCTCCCTATTTTTCCCGTATTCTACAATGTTTCAGCTTTAATTTACAAAAAATTTCATTGCTCTATCTCATTTCTATCGAAAGTTCTTTGATTTTGTCCACGATTTGGGCGAAAGGTCCCACAGTGCGGCGGCTCTGCATTTACCCTAGCCCTGATACCAGGATCTCGAACTGCTCTGTTTGCCAAACAAAATCTATCGTATGTCTTCGATCCTCTACGCTCGTGCAGTATGATGATTGTGTGACCGAGCCTGCTGTACCGAGAGGATTAAATTACATTTTATTGATTCGGGCAAATGTGAACTGGTCGTCGTAGGATTTTCTTCGGGAGATTCGTAGGACGACGAGATCGGAAAGTTGCCAAACAGATATAAGGTATTTTCCCCGTAGTTCGAGGATCTCACGAACCTATTTGTTTTCTGTTGCAGGACCTCCAATCGGAAATCGAAACACATCGAGACGTTTACGCGTCCCTGAACGGCACAGGACGAAAGCTGTTGAGTTCTTTGGCCAGCCAGGATGACGCTGTTATGCTGCAACGACGTCTGGACGAGATGAACCAGAGATGGCATCACTTGAAGGCGAAGAGCATGGCGATAAGGTGAGCGACAACCAACTCCGCGTGTTCTCCATTCTCTTTCGTTCTCGCGAATCGTTGGCACTCGTCCTTTTTCCCCTCTGCCCTTCCTTTTTCGTTCTCTTTCTTTGTTTTTCTCTTTTCGTTCTTTTTAATCCAATTAACGTTTACGGTGAGAACGATGACAGGTGGAACGCTGAAGTTTTCAACAGCCGTGAACGGTAACAGGTGCACCGTACCGACACGAACGTTCCGCTTTGCGTACGCGTGAGGAAAAGCGAGAACCTCGCATTATACAGATCGGGGATTAGGAATTTGAAAGTTTGAAATCTGAAACTTGAAAGATTTGCATACTTGAAAATAAACCCGGCTAACGAAAAACGTTCCAGAGGATGTGAAGGAGAGCTTAACGCGATCAACGTCCTCGGATAATGATACTGATTAGACTACGAATGTTCTCATAGAATCTAATTCGTCTTAATTGCGCTTTATACGAAAGAGGCAGACCGAAAACTAATTTCTGTCGTTTGGTTAAAGCTTTTGAATAATTTAGAGGTTTTCTTGTGTAGTCCTCATTTGTGTGCATTCGTTAAAAACTTATTTTAATGCAGAACTTAGCAGACTTTTTCTTATTACTTTGCATATGGAATTCTGCCAATTCTATCAACCAAAATTCGTCCAAATTCTTTCAATCTTATAAATTGCACTCGTAGTTATTTTAATTCGAAAATCAAACATAGGAAGAAATGAGCAGCCGATGGAAGAATAAACTATTGAAACAAGTTTTAAAAGGAACTCGTTTTTCAACAAAGACAAACAAGAAATGTTATCTCGGTATACCTAACCCAGACCTATTCCTTCTTGCGTTGAATAGTTAAAATTTATTGAAGCGCGCTGCAGCGCCACGTGTGCCACAGATGGTACCTAATATGATAACTACTCTATACAGGGTGTCCCAAAACTACACTAGGAGCCGAAAATGGGAGGTTCCTTGGGTCATTTGAAGCGACATTTTCCTTTACAAAAATGACGTCCGCGGCTTTGTTTAGGAGTTATTAACGAAAAACACGAACCAATCAGAACGCGACCTAGACGCAAGTTAGCACAGTCGGCGCGACGCGTCAACTGTCAATTGGCCGAACGTGCCATCGCATGTCTAGATCGCGCTCTGATTGGTCCGTATTTTTCGTTAATAACTCCTAAACAAAGCCGCGGACGCCATTTTTGTAAATGAAAATGTCGCTTCAAATGACCCAAGGAACCTCCCATTTTCGGCTCCTAGGGTAGTTTTGGGACACCCTGTATAAGCTACTTACTTCTGGATAGATGAGGTAATGAAATACAGTAATGTCGCGATAGTTGTCGCAGGAGCTGTTCTCTGGAGCGACAACTTCCAAGACAACTGCTCGTCTTTTGATTTATGACTGGCCTCTACAGTCTACCGCGCCGAGACATCAATCGAAAGCCGAACGTAGAGAAGGACAGAATGATCGCGTGGCCGGGCGTGTCGCTGTCGCCGGCACAGTTTAAAGGCCCGCGTGTTCGCACAATGTAATGCCAATTCAAAATGCTTTATTCTCCATTATCTTTTAATGAGATTTTACTGGCTTATTCCTAGCAAAATTCTGGTTAAAACAAGACCAAACACGGTATAATTTGGCCCATCAGTAATGTCTTGAAAGTTGTCTGGGGTCTGTACGCGAAAGTTGCCGTAGTGCCTACTAGTGAATTTTGCCAGGAATAAGCCAGTCAAATCTCATTAAAAAATAATAAATATTGAGTAGGAAATTACCGTGTTTGGTCTTGTTTTAATCAAAAAAATGCTGGGAATAAGCCAGTAAAATCTCATAAAAAAATAATGAAAATTAAGCAGTTTGAAAATTCGATTCATGGTGTCAATGCAATGGTGTTCACATCGATATACCCGAGCCGACATCAAACATCGCCGCCCTGCGGCTCGGCGCAGCGTTGACAGCTGGTGGAATGGGTAGGCATTGTGGCAACTATTGTGTACAGCTCCTGCGGCAACTATCGCGACATTACTGTATTAACTTCCATACCGTTGAACCTATCGCTATGGAAATTGGTATACATAGGTATTTGAACACGAGGTATTTTATACTGAAAAACACGTTGGGACACGTTCAAGGTCAAGTCTTCCTGGGAAAAGCATGCACGTGTCATATTACATATCGCGAAAAACCCTCCTCCCCCACGCCTACGAACGAGCTTTGCATCTTTCAAGTCTATATTCAGTATTTTAACTATTATTCCAACAATAAATTGTTATTAATGAATTAATAATGGTCCCCAGGGTTATCATATTTTATACCGCGAAACACGTTCAGACACGTTCGATCACGTTCGGACGCGTTAGTCTATATTCATTATTTGAACTGTTATTTCAACAATAAATTGTTATTAATCAATTAATAATGTTCCCCAGGGTTATCATCTATATATATATATATATATATATATATATATATATATATATATATATATATATATACAAATGGATGTTTGTATGTGTATATATATTAACATACTTACGATCAAAATCTAAATTCTTCTCACATTTAGCACGGGCGAAGCCGTGCCGGGGGCTGCTAGTATACTATAAAATACGATTATTTGATATTATAATTCGTTATAATTCTCGTGCAATATCAATACACAAATAAGAAAAGAAATTCAGAAATTATGTTATATATGTTTAAGTTTATTAATTATTATCTACGACAGAACCACCGGACGTAACAGTTAAAACATTAAATGGCATGAATTAAAAGTCCAGCAGGAATGACTTGCTGCGGAACGTGTGAACGAAACATCTTTACATTGGTTTCCACTGAATACTTACAGAGACTTGTGTATTGTATCGATTTTTTGTCACGCTCATGGGGTTTGTAAATGTCCCATTAGCGGACACGTGTTTTCCCACGAATTTCAACTGTGGCACTGGATATACGTTTCCGGTAATATTGTCACCAGAAATATGTTTCACGTTCTCGCAAGAGCGATTTCTAGATAACGGTGGAAACGAGTTGTCACGCGGCAGATCCAAACGATATTTTTCGCTTTTTCACTCGTCGACTGTTCATTTCCGAAAACCTGATTTCGGATTCCATTTCACGGGCCCGAATCGATTTATTAATCCGTTCCATATATGAATGAGGGAAAGGGACACGCATTAAACCGGTGTCAAACGGTTCACGCCGGAGGACAATCGATTTAGAAAAATCGGGGAAAAGTGGCGCTCGTGCGGTATAACGGTAACTTTTAACGCGAGAGGAATTCAAAAGAGTACAAAAATTGCGTGTAATATAAGTTTGTAAATAACGTTATATAATTCTAGAAATTCACGTAAACGTGAGCTTATTGAATAACCGTCTTTCTTGCACTATACCGAATATTTATTTACAAGCATTTATACAACATCTGTTAAAAGTTCCATTTTATATTTTGAAGTGAAAACGCTAAATTACTTTTGCGTACATTTTATTTTTCAAAGTACCCGTTGCGTGATATCTGGAAATTTCTTTTGTGTATTTTTCGATATCGTCATAAATATAGCTAATGAACGAGTTAATAGTTTTTATAATTCTTCATAACTCCCGTGTATCTCCGTTACCATTTTTCACGATAGTGTGCAGCAACTGGATGATATTAAATAAGTTTAATCTTGATTGGGATAAATGAAATATCAACGTGTGCCACGATTGAACGACTAAAGCTTGTAAAACGGTACGAAAAATGGTGGAAAACAGATGAAAAAATCCGCGAAACAACAGACCATGAATTATTCTCGTAACAACATTGTCGGACCAATGGCTTTTGACGCGCGAACAATTCCAAAGATTTGTCAGTCGACGGAGAGGCGGCGGGTGTGCACACGCAGTAGGTTAACTATGAACCGGGAGGAAATTCTCAGCGCGCCATTCTCCTTTGATAGCGTAACAGTTATGCGTCGCGACAATGCCCTTCGTAAGCAGAAATTGTCGCGAAAATAGTCAGCGTCGAAAAACCATTGCGAAATCTTTCACCGATGCCGAGAACAGATTTCCAACATTTCTATCAGTGGTATGCGATATATCCGCGTGGGATTTCCCCTGAAACTTTGAGAGGAAATTGGCAAAGCTGCTTTGACTGCGATGCGCTGGGAATCTCTACTGTCATCACACAGAACTCTCTCGTCGGATTACACAGACCTATATTTACATGTGAAATTTCAAAATCTATCTAGCTCTAGGTAATCCAATCGATAACCATTTTTAATTCTACCCTTTCATGTATCAGATTTTAACGTTTACTGTTCGCGTTGGTATGCTGCAACGAGCTTAAAATGGGATTAAAATACGTAAAAATGAATACTTTGTCTTGAATAAATTTGTGAAACTCAATAAGAGTGTATTCTCGTTGGCAAGACAAACAAAATTGTCAAACATTATCATATTATCATTATTAGATTATGTAATTTAAAAAACGATATTGACTGAACTGAACTTTATTAATAGAAGTAAACGAATTACTAAGCACAAAGAAAATACGTCTATTTGGTTTAAATGTCACACGTCAAGTGAGGATTATGGGTTAGAAAAATAGAATGATGTGTCAAACAAATAAACAAACTGAAACATACCAATATTGAATTATATCGAATCGATTATAATCGAACATTAAATTAATTTTGACATATTTCAATAATCATATTATCTCTTTGCACTCCAAATTATTTTTCAATGTCGTTACCACCAAGTCCCAACTATTTTAAGTGTTTTATTTAAAATTTACTTCAAAGGACAGTTCTTTGACTGTTATTTATTTGATACAATTTTGTTCACTAATTATATTAAATGTTGCTCTTAAACGTTGCTGTAACTTATATTTGTTTTTAACCAACGAAATAAGACAAATAAATGAACCAAATACATATGAAGACCCGTTTTATGTATATTTTTCTTTCTTTGATGTAGAGTCACACTCGACAAAGAAGTGCAAAGGGTTAAAAATAAAACCATTTTTCCTCTATCTGGATACCAAAGATTAGTGTTCACGCAATTCTACAATCTTTATATTGGTTAAGTTGCATAGTGAAAAGTTTTATTATTATTTGGATACCTATTTTTCGATACAATAATAATAGAAGAAGTAACTTCTCTTACCTTTTTAAGAAAGAATTTAAGTCCTTAGTATTACGCACATTAAAGTGAAGGAAGAGCTCATTACTGCGGTATAAAAATCATTAGGAATGTCCCTAATACTGCAGCGTGAATTGCAAGTACGATGAGAAGAATCTGATTAGATTCACCTCAGTCTAATGTTTTAGGCTAAGCACGTATTCGATACGATTCTAGATAAAGAGTATTATAGATAAAATAAGAAGATATGGCAAAAATTGAATCGAAAAGTAATAAAAAAGAACAGCAACAAAAATAAAAAACAAAATTAAGTGAAGTGCACGA
Organism: Lasioglossum villosulum; assembly: GCA_963971365.1. Taxonomy (NCBI): domain Eukaryota; kingdom Metazoa; phylum Arthropoda; class Insecta; order Hymenoptera; family Halictidae; genus Lasioglossum; species Lasioglossum villosulum. The sequence continues at coordinate 13,661,312 of OZ020499.1, forward strand.
AAATATCTACTGTGCACTAAAGTGCACTAAGTGCACTAAAAGATATGAAATTGAGAACTTAAGAAACGAAGATAGAATGGAGATTTTAAGAGGAATTGAGAAAGACGAAGCAGTTGGATTATATTGCAAATTTTCATGCTACCTTCGATTACCATAACTACGAATAAAAATCATAAAAAAGAAATAAAGTCTCTTTGTATTTTACAGATTGGTAATTGTATTTAGCTACTTCAAGATTTAAAGACTATGTATGATTTTAAATATCGACATACTGGATGGTCTACACAACTTACACACCAATAATAACTTCCAAAATATGCGTCACACGAAAAAGGTTTGTACACAGAAGTTGCATAATCTGAAGGGGTACATTATGTAGTATATTTATTTTTTTACAGGTGGAAGCGTTTCAAAGATTTGAAGGTCGACTTTAATTTTTTTAATGGAATACTGTATATTTTATACCAAAATATGGAAGAATGTCGAATTCTGAATAATCACCTTTATTATCCTTAAACCTAATAATTAACGAGTAATTTCACTTTCTTTATGTAAACACACCGCTGTCCTGCGGAAATCTGTGTTGAATTCCTAACTTGATATTACGCGAAGAAAATTATCAGGAAATAAAGTGAAATTACTAAATTTTTTATTTTAAAAAATGGTGCTTTTAAAGCTAATCAAGGTGAATACTTTTTTTACTCAGAATTCGAAATTCCTCCATATTTTGGTATAAAAAATATAGTATTCCATTTAATGAAACAAAGTCGACCTTCGAATCTCTGAGAAATCTCTGAAACGCTTTCACCTGTAAAAAAAATAAACTATATAATGTACCCATTCATACCCAAAACTTTTTCGTGCAACGCATACTTTGGAAGTTGTTATAGGTGTGCAAGTTGCGTGGACCACCCTGTATATAAAATGAATTTGACTTTCATCATCCACAACGCGAGTTCTATAGTTGGACTGTAGGGTCTCTTGAATCATATAATTCGATGTCGAATAATTCGTGAGTGGCATAATTCGACACTGATGACATCATATGTCTTGTAATTCAGTGTGGATTGCTTCCAAGTGCTGTAATTCAATACGAACCACTTTCGAGTCGTATAATTTGATATCTGCAACTTGGCAACCATGAAATTGTACACCGTTTCAGAGTCCACTAACTCTACTCCGATTGCTCCCGAAGTTGTGAAAGTCAACACGTGTTGACTTTGGAGTTATGTAATTTGATAACCAGCTCTTAAAACCTTGTCATTCAGTAGTGTTAATTCGTGAATGTAATTCCTGTCTAGTGGAGCTGGCAATTCAAACTTGTTTCCTCGAGTGATGTGATGTAATATTTCGAATAGTAGATATTAAAAACTTTTAAATTCGTCTCGTTAGTTCACACTTCGTCCTTAAGCTCTTGCAGTACCATTTTCTTTCCTGTTGCAGTGATTAAAACGTGCTTATGCACAAAAATGTCGTAGAAGGGAAAAGAAAATGTATATTTTTGTATGACTACATTTATTTAAATGCTTAAATAGTCATTACAAACAAATCAAATTTTATTTGATTTACAATGAAACGCGCGAGATTTATATTTATTTGCTAGACTTTGTTGTTAAAAACCTTTACTACGAGTCTAGCTCGTCAAAATACCGTAAATGATTAACACACATTGCATAGTTTTAAGCAAAATTTTAAATGTTATCGGCGCATTGGTTCGATCAATTAAATACTTTAAAACACTGTTTGCAAAATATCACAACATTTTATCTCGACGTTTCGATCTAAATTCAGATCATTTTCAAGAGATTAACAAAAACAACATTATATCTGTAATGAATTGTATAGTTTTATTATTATTCTACAAATACGAAATTTAGTAAGTTACGTTTAATTTTTCGGAAACTACAATAGACAGAAACTTGCTTTGCATAAACCTCCGCCATTTAATCATTCTATATTAGGTCGAGTCATAAATAACTTCCGATGCAAATAGGTAGAATCCATTGTTGAAGCGGAAATTATTTATGACTTGACTAAATAATTATGATTTTTCCTTAAAAAAGCAAGCTAATAAAAACGTAGTAATAATAAAATCTACCAGGGACTTTAACTAGTCTCATGATTTTTTATTCTGATTACTCCTCGCATTATAAAGAAGCAAAGAGACTGTCATACGGGTTTTGAAAATCGCGGATGAAAAATTGCAGCATCACATTTCCGACGTTGCCGTGAAAAACCCATTCATCTTTCAATTCTCGAAGGAAGATGAAAAGGGACGGTTGCTAGTTCTTTAAAATTTTTCGATGAAAAATTACCACCGAGCGTCCTGATATACAGAAACTTTGTGTAGACCCTATGAAGAGACAGAGTGAGAACCGTAACTCTGCCGAGTCGGTGTACATTTATTTATTCTCGTTTTCGATTCATGTTTTACCAGCGGCCCTTGAAAAATACGCGTGGTCGAATGAAAATTTCGTTGAAAAGTCCAGTTCATAATATTATATAATAATTGGAGCAGCGACCGATTTGTAGTAAATTTATCTACCGACTTTTCTTGGATTTCTGTTATTAAACAGTAACACTAAAATAACAATTTATTAGAATATTGTTGGGGGATGAATTGAGAACCAGTGTTTGTGTAAATAATATATATTTAATATAATTTAAGAACAAAGCGTATTATCAAGCCGCGTGCAGACTCATGTGGATGGGGAATCCCTTAGACCAGTGGTCGGCAAACTTATTAGCCAAAGAGCCAAATGTGAACATTACAACAATTAAAAAAAAATTGGTAGCCAAATCTGATTGTTTGGTAAACTTTTATTACACTAAATAAAACTAAATTTCATACTTAATAAATATTTATGTTCGTTACATGTTTTGACAACAATATAAAATTTTTATTACCTATCTATCTTTTAACTTAAACAAAAAATTATACATGTTCTCGATTTATAGAAGAATTTTAATTTATCAAAATAAGATGTAATTTTTTTCTTATCAAGTTTTTTTTAATGAAAATATTATTGCGCTTTCCGTGGATATTTGTGCCAGAGCCGCACTTCACGAGCCAAAGAGCCACATGCGGCTCTGGAGCCGCACTTTGCCGACCACTGCCTTAGACCATATACAGGATGTCCCAAAATAAGTGTAACTCCCGGAAATGGTCACTATTTTTAAAACTTTTTTTTACACATAGCAAGTATGTTCTTTAAAAATATTATTTATAGTTTTATTAATTTTGTGAATAACCCATTATATTTTGTTTATATACAGGGTCATCCGTTTTTAAACGGACAAACGTACACCAGCTATAAAGAACCCCAAATGGAACAAGTTTTACCCCTGACACTTTTTTTGTTTCGGCCTTGATTTCTAGAAAATTGCAAAAAACCATAATTTTTTTAGTTCACATAAACTTGAATATCTCGGGACTCCAGTGATGAATCTTGATGATTTTTCCTTTGTTTGGTTTAAAATAAATAGGGGCATCTTTTTTGTTAACAAAATATTTTTGTTTTTTTAGCACGTTTATTCCGATCCAGAAAAAACCAAGATTCGAAGGTCATACAAAAAAATTTTGGGAACAAAAAAAAGATACTCCTGTTTATTTTCAACACAACAAAGAAAAAATCATCAAGATTCATCACTGGAGTCCCGAGATATTCAAGTTTATGTGAACTAAAAAAATTATGGTTTTTTGCAATTTTCTAGAAATCAAGGCCGAAACAAAAAAAGTGGCAGGGGTAAAACTTGTTCCATTTGGGGTTCTTTATAGCTCGTTTACGTTTGTCCGTTTAAAAACGGATGACCCTGTATATTTTCAGACGCAATTGCTCTTGAAAATGATCCACACCTGGATCGAAACGTTGAGTTATATTTAAATATTGTTAATTTGCTTTGTTTTTGCTTTATTTTTGATCGAAACCGTGCGCCGAGAACATATATTTGATTCATATTAAGTTACACTTATTTTGGGACACCCTGTATACCAATAGACCCGGCGCAGATTATTTTGCCGGCCCATACAGATAGTCTTGACAATGTGTGATTGTACATTTTTAATAGCTGTGAAAATACTTGTAAGATCTAAAACAAAAACGTGGGCGCATGTAATAAATAATTTGATGCACAAATAGTTCACCTGACTAACAATTTTATTGCACTACAAATAATATGAACTGTTGTGTGAGTTTTCTTAACAGCAGCTGCTCATAAATTCCTTACTATTACCTCGCGTTCCACGCTTTCGTTTTAAATCTTAAAAGTATTTTCATAGCTATTATAAATTCACAATCACAAATTTTCAGGACTATCTGTATGAAGTTAGGAATCTGTATGAGGCTAGGAAAAATTATTTTATACTTTTCATACGTTGCCAGGGAGCGTGCAAGAATACGGAAAATTGAATACAATATTAGTAATAGTTTTTTGCGAATATCTCGAAAACTAAAAGCGACCCCCCTACATTGGAAAAGGAAAAAGTTGTTAAAAATGTCGAAATCTATAACATATTTAAATTTCATCAAAATCGGAGATGAGTGGTACTTTCTAAATAATTAACAATTGTTTTTTAACTTCCCGATTCATAGGGAACTTACTGTAATTACCCCGAAAATCGAAAATCGATTTTTTAGCAGATCTTCACGTTTCATAGTCATTAGAGTCATTTTAGACTATTTTTATCAAATTGTTAGTATGTGTGTGTGTGTGCGCGCGTATGGCCGTTTTTATGTTATCAAATTTTTCGTTAACGTTTTCTGAAAAAGTAACAACGCGATCAGAATGATGAATGATGCAATCGATGTGCCCCGTCGTAACTTAGAGCTGATTAGATTTTGGTCCATATTGGTCAAGTAGTTTTTTAGATTTTTTAGTTTTTTTCGAAAGAAGTTCATTCAAGAGTGCAATTTATACGAGAGGATGGAAATTTTCCACCGAATAAACAAACGTAATTATATATTTTTCATTTTTATTTAAAAAAATTTTTTTAATTTAAAAAAAAATTTTTTTTTTTAATTATGCAACTAATGCTAATGTTACCGCTTACAACTAACGAATCGGGAAGTTCTTTGTGTAGCTCGTGGAGAGTCACACACAAAATAAAGAAAACATTAATAGCTGTATGCCCCACTAGCAATGCGTACCACTAACCCTCTCGCAAGAGCAGTCCTACCCGTGAACTCGCGAAGCGAGCGAGGAACAATAACCAGCTAGTTATTTTAATAATTATTACGTATTCGAATCTCACTGAGGAAAAGAACCGCGGTAAAATGTACACCCACAATAACAGGTACATTCACCTTAACTGTGCCAATATAGTTTCGGTTCTTACAATCGTTTGGAACGTAACGGTACGTAACCGTTATTAAAAGTTATTTTCAGAGCCGTTTCAGCCTCAGGTCTGAACGCGTACCAGGAAATCTTGATCTCCCCCGTCACCTTTCTACTCGGCTATCGAATCGCTTGTATGCCCACGGATTACCTCGCGGCCATATTGAAATTTTTATCCGTGGAAATTGCGAATTCTTGTTTCTGTCGTCTGTGCCAAGTATACTACGCACGAGTTGCACGCGGTTTTATCGGGTTCCTCGCGCGACTCGAGAATAAAAAGATTCTCCCGGGTATGCGACCCGTCGGAGTCGCGACGCTACCCATTCCCGACCCGATTACGCAGAGGCGTACTTGCCTTGCACTATATTTTTGGATGGCCTCCGACGGGAATCCTGACGACGCTACCTGCGACCGCGTAATCGGATTCTCCTGCGGGAACTTTACAGCGATGTTAATTCCCGACTTCGGTCGGAGCGGGGGGTGGTATAAACTTCGCTACGGACGAACTATGCGAATACGCGGCAGGTGAAATTCCCGCGGAAATTTTGCGACCAGAAGTTAAACGCTTGACGGTAGCCGAAGGGAAATTTCGATGAGAGTAACCGCTCAACATCGACGAGTCTCTCGTTTCGGTCTTGTCAAGGCGAGCTTTTAACTGTTTCATGGTTACCTGATAACGCGTGCTGGATCGTCAATTTTTCACATCGTTCTCTACAATGTTGGCCGCAGGTCTCCCTCACTTTTTTCCAATTTTACTTCACCGTCCGTGTCCAATAAACGCGATGCCACGAAGTTACCCCTTAACTGCTCAAGTTGATTTTTACGTACTCCATTTTTCTCTCTTACGTAAACGAATTTACGCATTGTTCTAGGAGCCTGTCAGTCAAACCAATTTGGTCTGTACACAGGGCATTATAGTTGGACAATATTGGTAGGATTCTAGTCTTACAGATGTCCTTCTCGTGTCCTGGTTTTTGTCTGATCACCCCCTAATTTGACATGCATAATGCCTACCTAAACTCTTCACAAAGATCATATAAATCATCTAAAACAGACATTACATTGTACATTTTAAAATCTATGATTGAACTTCAGTCAATCGTAAAATGAAATTCCTATTTTTGTATTTACAGTTTTAAAAGTTCAAAAATAATGTAAAAAGAATAGAACACCATTGGGACTTATACCTTTTTTTAAAGATTTTCGCGACGTAGAAACATATTTAAACAATCCGGATGTTTATACAAAATGAAATGTTTGTGAATTAATTGCAAGATGCAGAAGCTAAATATACATTTATATTCTTCATTAATAACTTAAATGTGATGAAAATAATATATTGATACTCACAGTCTTTTAATATTTTCACTGTTTTAAATTGCACTCGATCACTTTGGTTATACGGAGGGTGTACAATGTGTTCGTACAACTTTTAAAATAGAGTCACTTTTTTATATTTGTACCAAATGACTTGATTTTTTATAATCAATTAGAAGCATTGGTTTACGAAATGATATTCAAGAAAGATTTTCCTAAAATTAGAATTTACAAGGTTACATGTAAAAATAAAAATGGCAGTTTTTGAACCTTTTTTATTTGGGTCCTTAATGAAAATTTAGAGGATATGTTTTGCAGATGTATGTTAGTTATACACATACCGAAAATTTCATTGAAATCGGTTGACACAGATATATGATTCTGTGGATTTTAATCAGAAACTGATCAAAAGTCGTGTAAAACTACAATTTTCACCAATTTCATCGCTTGTAGCTCGTGGATATGTTAATCTAATTCGATGAAATTTTCTGCACGTGTGTAACTACTATAGATCTACAAAACATATATTTTAAATTTTCTTTAAGAGTCCAACTAACAAAGTTTCAAACAATCTTTTTTTATTTTTGCATGTAACCATATAAATTATAATTATTGAATAATCTTTTCTTCAATCATTCTGTAAACCAATGCTTCTAATTGATTATAAAAAATCTGGTCGTTTGGTACAATTATAAAAAAGTTACTGTATTGTAAAAGGTGTACTAGTACTTTGTACACCTATTGTAAATGCATAAAATTCGGAGTCCAATTATTAATATCTCCTGGATCAAAATGCATGTGCAAAGACAAAGTGCGCGCAGTACCGTTATCCAGCATGGTCCAAACGATTGCTCTGAAATTTTTCGAGGAAATTGGATATCCGTGAGTATAGTGAATGTTTTCTCAGAGACCTCAGTCATCAAGAGGTTAATAAAGACCCGACTTTTGTTTGAGCAAACCTAGGCGGTTTATTTTAACATCCAAGGAACCATTTCATCGTTCTCATAATATCCAAATACGCGGGACACGAAACTACTCCGCGAGCGTTTATATTTTATTAGAGAATACCCGGGAGTTCCCTATTGATATCTAGAATGTGTACTCTCCAGAGATATTAGACGACGCAAAGAGAGCACAGTTTAATAATCCTTCGGTAACGTAAAGTTTTCATAAAGGTCGGAGTCCTCTAGGAATTTGTCTCGTAAATAAAGGAAGCCACTTCACAGTACGTTTAATCCTTAGTCGGTTGTTTTAAGAGGAAGGACTAAATGGCAGTTGAAAACCAACAAAGTCTAGTGTAACAAACGTTCCACAATTCCTTTTAAGCTTACCACAGTGTCGTTGAAAAACGCAAATACCTCAGCATGGACTTTTGCCTTGCAATTTCACTCGAAAGAAACAATTTCCTACAACATTTTCTACGATTCAGTCTACAGTTATTCCGATGATAAATTAATAACGAATAAAATGAATAATATTGGAACAAATTAAAGAATGGAAATGACAATCTTGTAAATCAAGAATGTGAATAACGAAACCATTCGATTTCTACCGTAATGCAACCAAGAAACTTGAAATCCATTCATAGAATAAGGGGTTCTTATTTTAATGAATAAATTTACGTAGAACAATATTGTACTTGTGTAACGTTACTGTTGAAAATCAGACATTTCATATGCAACAACCTAAGAGATAAGAACAACTGTGCTGTTGTTATCCTACTTGTACTTTCGACCCTTTTCGAAATTTAATAAATTTTGTCAATAAAGTCTCTTATCTTCATTTCTTTAATAAGAACATGCAGAATAATATTCTGTAGTTTAATTATAATAAGCCAATGTACAGTGGGTAAAGAAAGTATTGGCACACTCTTAAAAAGGCGATAACTTTTTAAATATCGTATTATACGACTTAATTTTTTTGGGAAGCTAGAGCAATTAGTTTGCCACAATATGCAAAAACAAATTTTGTCAAAAATTGTAATTCATCGGAATTGTAGCAGAAATTTCGATATCGATCTACCAATCGTATCAAGTTACAAATATATGTGTCATAGCCTTTATACCGTTGAAGCAGCACATGCTTCAGTTACATATCTACCACCATGGGTTAAACCACGTTTCATATGTAACTCACTAATTTTCGTTTTTTTAAATGTTTATGTCTATTTTGCATACAACAAGTACGTATATTTAATTTTACTTTTGGTTTTTCTATATAGAAGATTTATTATGTTTTCTTTTCTAATCATTTTTATAATTTTTCAGACGCAAAAGTGTCTCTTTGAAAAAGATCCACATCGGGATCGAAACGTTAGAAACATGCTTAAATAATTGCACATTTGTTGTTATTCTAAAAATAATCGAACCTAGCGCCGATATCACTCAATTTAATATATCAAGAAAATTAATTCTGATCTTGGAGCTTGTCCATGAATTTATCTCAATTAACTTGTAATTGAATAAATTCTTTATAAAAAACAAAGCGAAAGATGAGAAAGGATAAGGTTAACATACGGCGTCTCTTCAAACGCTTTAATTTCCTTTTTTGTTTCCTTATTTCTCTTTCCATTTTCTTAAGCTTCTCAGAAATTAAATTATTCTTAATTTCCGTATCGGCCATCTCCAATATTATTAAATTAGCAACAAATAATAATCTGCAAGGAAAAGAAAATACGTGCGTGACTCTTGGCACAAAATAAAAGAATGACGGATTTGAACATAGCGCCACGGACCATAGTTTTTCTTCTTTTTTCCATTTGTAAACATTGGGGCGATACTGGCGTAAAGTAGAGATACTACGAGTTGATCAAAGGAGGAGACGCGTAATACAATACGATATTTAAAAAGTTATCGCCTTTTTAAGAGTGTGCCAATACTTTTTTCACCCACTGTATGAAGTATGCGTGTACACTTACCGTCATACATAAAATAAACGTAGTACATAAACTGCCTGAAATATTTTTGAAAGTGACATGCCTAACAACATGTACGCTGCAACCATAAATTTCGTTCTCGTCGGCTCGTCGGCACGGTGGCACGGGGCAGCAGGCCGAGTAGCGTGGAAACTGTTCCGGTAATTCCGATAACGGGACCAACCCTCATCCAGCGGAATTAATTTCAATCTCTGCGGCTCAAAGTGTTCTCATAAAGGGTTGGAGTCATTCAACGGTTCCGGAAAGGACTCGAAAATTTAAATAGCGCCGATAAAGCGAAGTCAGCACCGGGTTAACCCGGACAGAGTCGAGCAATCAGTCTCCATTAATTAGTCCGAGCTAATGGGCCGGCTTCGAGCCAACCCTGCGGAGCTTGATCACCGGAAGCGTATTCGATGCGAGGAGTGACACGATGCAACCGAAAACGTCTCCCCGTTCTCGGTCCACCCTTTCGACGTTTCCTCTTGTGCTGTTCGAAAAAAAAACACGTCAGTCTTTTTCTCCTTCGTTCCTGTACTCTTTCTCTTCACCCGATTTACCCGAACGTCTGCCATATTTATCGGTGGCGAGCGAATCTTCCCTTTCGCAGCAGTTCGCGAACCGCTGCACGCTGACCCGCAATCAGCCCACAAATACCGCCGGAATGCTGATCCCGATAATTCGACCGACGATCGTTTCTGGCACCGATTTCAACGAGCCCAGGAACACCGATACCACCGATATGTTATATCATTGGCAAAAGTTTCGAGTTAGCTTGCTACTGCTGTTCCGCCGACAGGATTTTACTCTTTACCTGAATTCATTCGACGGGAGCGACTTCTGTACGAGAATTTTGTAGTGGCTTTAACAATACTCGAAGACATATTTTTTGGGCACACGATAACATTAGTTGTTTTAAAATAACTGAAGCTCGACTTACTCTAAAATCTTCTATCACATAAATATAGAAAGGGTCTAGCAGACTAAGAATAGTGAATTGGCCCCCCCCTGGATTTTTATTAAAATTGTGTCGAAAACATTGGTTATATGGTTGAAAGATAACCCCCCAAAATTTCAAGTAGCTAACCCTTCATATAAGGATTAGATGAGGGTAAATACCCTTAACTATATTATTTTTTTTCTCGGTTGTTAATTAAGATATTCGGATAAAAAAAATACGAAAATACTCGTACTTACGTCCTTCATATCATATATTTTTTCCACAATTGTGATCATATTATTAAGCGTAGAAAAAAATTATTAAATATTTTAGTATATAAATAATGTTGATAATTTAAATTTACGCGTGAATTAATGAGAAGCTACCTAGTAAGTAGTAATCAAAATTTCTACTGTTCTGGACTTTCAAAACGTCTAAAAAAATTCTGAAATATCTGGAAAGCCTACAGAGGATTAATTATGTTACATATATACATATATATATGTATATGTATATGCACGTATTTATGCATATTTCACAGAAATGGGTAGGTAGAACTTAAAGTAGTAAAAGAATTAAGAGAAACTACAAAAGACAAAGTATTATTTATAACTTGCTCAAGGAATAATTTTTTACTAGTTTTTTTATCATCAGCGTATATGCTCATTTTATTAATTATCATTATATATGTATAATATTAATATACATATATATGTACATATGTATATGTGTATATATGTATATATATATGTATGTATATTAATATTATATAAAATGATAATTGTATATAAAATATATATATATATATATATGTATGTATATATATGTATGTATATTAATATTATATAAAATGATAATTGTATATAAAATGTATATATGTATATATATGTATGTATATTAATATTATATAAAATGATAATTAATAAAATGAGCATATACGCTGATGATAAAAAAAGTAGTAAAAAATTATTCCTTGAGCAAGTTATAAATAATTGTCTATTGTAGTTTCTCTTAATTCTTTTACTACTTTAAGTTCTACCTACCCATTTCTGTGAAAAATGCATAAATACGGAATCTAATAATAACGTTTGTAAAATCTCTGCAGTTTAACTGAATTGAACATATCTGACAGAACAAAATGAACTGCCACTGCTCGAGTTTCTTTCGTCTGGGAAAGCATCAATTGATGCAGAACGACGATTTGATTAACATTCAAACAATAGTTTACCTTAATTTCATCGTGCGATTCCGGGAACAGCTTTCGCAGCCAGATGTCTTAACCTTGTTGCGCGCGCAACAGCTGCCTTTCCGTTGTTTGCCGTACGAATTGCACAATCCTTCAGCTCTCCTGCAGTTAAACTCGAGTATTTCAAGGTGAGGTTTACAAAAGAGGAGGCAGCCGGGACGAACTACGTCGTTGCGAACAAACAAGGGATCGGTACCTTCGAACTTTTTCACGTACTTCAAAGAACAGTGCTCCAACAAAATTGTTTTATCACTGGGTCGCACCGCATTTCCATTTGAACTGAAATTAGCTTGTAGGCCAAGACTATTCTGCACATATTCCTGGCACAGAAATTTTTAGTACACTCTTACAAGAGGAAAATTCTATTTCAACCACTTTTCTCGTAACCTGACTAACATGGTTACTATATAGTTCAGAAATGCAAAGTGCATTTTATCTCCTCCGTAAATACAGTTAACCCTATCCTGTGCATGCGTACGCGTTTTATTAATTCGGCATGTTAAAATGTACAGACTCGTAATATACGATCTACAAAGACTTTCTCCACGTATCGAAATATTACAAACACATATGCCAGCAATGTATACAATTTAAATTTAAATTACCTAAGAGGTTTCAGTGGCTCAATAATTTAAAAAAATAAATTTTTTACATCCACTGAAACAATGACAACAATTTAATCACAGTTTTTGAAGCTCGCGAAGCGAGCGAGCAACAATAACCAGCTAGTTTATTATTATAATCTGTGTATAAATTAAATTATAATCAGTGTATACATCGATACCTGAAAGTTCATTTCCTGGCAAAATGTCACTGAAATCTTCGATTCAGCCCACTGTGCAACAGTTACTCATTTTCGTGAAGAATGCATAAAATCGTCAGTGTATTAATCATGCACTTACCATTCTCGAATGTTTGCTGAAATGCTTTTCTCGCATCGCTGCGCTGTGAGGTTAAACGAAAGGAACAGAATATTTCGGTGCCCATTGAAAGAGCAAAGGAAGCATGCAACGATACCCTTCACGGTCTCCGAAGTAAATTATATCAGCGCGTCAGCAGCGGGGCTGTCGGACGTATAAACTTCATCGTGACGGGATTGCGACAATAAAAATCGCGGAAAGTTTATTCTTCGCCGCCGCCGCGGACAGAGATTTATAACGCGGAGCCGTCGCGTCGGTGCGGTGCGGTACGATGCGATGGTGGCCGGGGATAAAAATCGAAACGACGACTTTCGTAGCAGGCTCGGCCCGACGGAACTCGCGCAAACAAGATACCGTTGGCGGGTAAAATCGATAGCAGGAGCAATTAGTTACCGTGGCACGCACGCGAAAAGGGCAGGAGCCGTATCCGGCCGTCGGAAACGCGGACCTTTCGGACTTGTTCAACATTCGGCCGGGCGCGCTGCTTTTTTCAGTCCTCGCGCCGCCGCGCCGCTGCCATTCCGAAGCCCCGGCCTCGGAAAAAAGTCCGGGAGACACGAGAATTTGTACCAGCCGAATTGGAACTGCTCAAAAATCATCCCGGGAGCAGGATTTTCGGTACTCCCTGCCCATCGATTGCTCTTGTACTGGCACTCCACTAGGAATATTTATGCAAATTTATATTACAGCTCATTTGTCAACGAACATGGGAATCTATATAATAAAAATGAAATGCTGTTCGTTGGTCACGACATCACGTGAGAACGGCTGGACCGATTTGGCTAATCTTTTTTTTAAATGTTCGTTGTAGTCCGAACCAGGTTTTTATAATACAAAAAATTGGAAAAGTTACCCGGAAACGTGAAAATTCGGGAAAAACTAGAAGTGCTTTTTGAATCATATTTCAATACAACAAAAAAACGAACGTCGCAGCTTTTAATCAATATTTAAATAGGAATTTACATTATCCACGTCTGTTTGCTATAATGATCACTGCGAAATACGTTTTTTTCTCATTTTTACTTTGTTCATATATATCCTATAGCTTTTCACAATTTCACAAAATGATCTCAACTAAATTTATTGAAATTTAGACAGGACAACGCCTGTCAGGTCAACTAGTTTATGATAAATTCGTTATTTCACTCCGTCACAAACGAGTGTTTATACTCTGTTTAACTCTCATCCGTTCTTCATTTCACGAACTTAATCTGTCCCTCGGTGTCAAATTGACACAATGATAAACAAATCGATAAAATAACAAGACAAACAGTTACGTTTCGCCATTTTTTTCATTCAAATTGATGAGTTAATATTTACATCTCTCCTTTTTGAGGTTATACGGTTCACATTAAAAAAATTAAAGTCACCAAGTTTTGGACAAATTTACTTACAAATAACAGAACAGTATAAGTTATTGCGGGAAAACTGTGTCAAATTGACACGAGGGGCGGATGAGGGTTAATAATTATCAGGTGTATCTAATGTATCTTGATAAGATTAAACAATTCCCGTGTATACGTGTAGCTTTTTTCATTGAAATTAATATTGCAGCACGCATTTTAAACGGTTCCCATTAAATATATACTGCACGGTGATAAAGAGTAAACCACGGTGCGTGATCAAAATTGTTTGCACCGTTTTCAAGAATAAGGAACCAAAAATAATTTTGTTACTACCCTTAATCATTTTATTTATTTTTGTCATAAATCTATCAAATCCGCAGTCTATTTTATTTATTAATATCTTTATTGCTATTTAAACTTAACAACAACAAAAATATAATCAGGCTTGAATCCGCTCGGATCCATTACCTTCCTGTACATTTATACTTTATGTCTAAGTAACAATTAAACTTATATACTATATGTTGCACTTTTTCTTAGTTTTTTTTTTAAACCTTGTAATTTTATGTCATTTACGTCACAATATTCTTTGAGAACTTTTAGCAGTCTAATCTTTGGTTCGCTTAAGAAATAACTTACATCTACTGGAGGTTTTATATTTGCTTTACCTAATTTTTCAATAAATTCTTGTCTGCCCTTTTCATACAGAGGTTCGTTCATTTTTAGAAAAACAACAAATGTGCAATTATCTCGTAATTGTTGAAATTCTATGGTTCTGGCCTGAGGATTTTTTTTAAAATCCTACAATAGCAACAGCAATTTTAATCATGAACCAACAACTCACCCTTAATAATAAAACCCAATAATTTCCTCCGGGATTATTGTGTAAAAGAAGATTTTTAAACTTCCATTTGGTGCAACATAATTATTGACAAAATTATTAATAGGCTACCGGTAGATAAAGTGTTAAAACTTTTTGACGAACCTAGTGGTAACAACCTTATACCTTTAAAAGAGTTTTAATCACCCTGTCCGTTTTCGTACTCACAATAGCATCAGACTAGTGCGAATTTTATTTTATGGAATACACTCATTAACCCAGTTTTTACCATGTAGCTATTTGAGGACGTAAGCAACCCAATGCGGAAACTGTAACCGTAAAACTTCGTTATTCCAAATTTTACATAAACCTATTTAGAAAGTACTACTTTACTATCGAATATTTATTAACTTTTTTAATGACTTACATGAATTTGATCTCAGTTTTCGGTTTACTTGCTTCATAAATAACTTGAAATAGTATATTGCCCAAGAAATTATCAAAACATAAGACAAAAAAAATCAAAAAGCTATTTAAATCGTTACCAAAAATAATGATAGCAGTTGTAAAGAATAAAGGAGAAATATTAAGAATTAAGATAACATTATCAATGGTAAATGTGTTATCATTTTACCCGACTAAATTCTTGCAATATTTCTATCTTTACAAAAAAGAAAATTAATTTCCACTTCAGAACTACATAGTGGTGCATAAAAAGCTGTCTGTTAAGTTAACAAAACATTTTACGAATTTATTTATCGTTTTCTCCTGAGATCGGAAAGCATAAATTATTTATAAATCTTTAATCTGTGCTCTCTCTCTCTCTCTCTCTGGGACTAATTCTTTTTACACTGTGATCACAACCCTGTATCGAATGTAACGATACCAGAAAGAACACCGGATGCTACTCAATCTCTACATATAACTAGCTGGTTATTGTTGCTCGCTCGCTTCGCGAGCTCGCGGGTGGGATTGTTATTGCTCGCTCGCTTCGCGAGCTCGCGGGTAGGACTGCTCTTGCGAAAGGATTAGTGATACGCATTGCTAGTGGCGCATACAGCTCTTAATGGTTTTTTTATTTATTTTGTGTGTGACTCTCCACGAGCCACACAAAGAACTTCCCGATTCGTTAGTTGTAAGCGGTAACATTAGCATTAGTTGCATAATTAAAAAAAAAATTTTTTTTTATTTAAAAAATGTAATTAAAAAAAAATTTTTTTGAAATAAAAATGAAATATATATAATTACATTTATTTATTTGGTGGAAATTTTCAATCCTCTCGTATCAATTGCATTCTTGAATGAACTTCTTTCGAAAAAAACTAAAAAATCTAAAAATTACTTGTCCAATATGGACCAAAATCTAATCAGCTCTAAGTTACGACGGGGCACATCGATTGCATCATTCATCATTCTGATCGCGTTTTTACTTTTTCAGAAAACGTTAACGAAAAATTTGATAACATACAAACGGCCATACACACACACACACACACACATACTAACAATTTGATAAAAATAGTCTAAAATGACTCCAATGACCATGAAACGTGAAGATCTGCTAAAAAATCGATTTTCGATTTTCGGGGTAATTACAGTAACTTCCCTATGAAGAGCACCGTCTTGTTAGCAAACGACACTCGCGCGTTGACGTGTGTGAGTGCACACGTCGCTATATCTCATATACGTACACGAAAATTGTAAGGGTCCGGGAGTAAACGTCTGAGATCTTAATAATGCAATGACTGGATTTCTTAGTAGTCAAAATCGCTAGATGAAAGATCAATCTAGGGTGTTATTTGGCTGAAAAGTCGTACTTCTATTAAAAATTCTGTACGTTTAATTCTACAAAAATCCAAGCCACAGTGAGGTTGACATTCAAATACAGTTCTGACATTTTCCGCTATGAGCGTTGATTTCTGTTTCATTTATGACGTCCTCACTGACGGGCGTGCTGTCGAATATTGCAAATCATAGCTCGTGAACGTAGAAGTACGACTTTTCAGCCAAATAGCACCCTAGATTTATCTTTCATCTAGCAATTTTGACTACTAAGAAATCCAGTCATTGCATTATTAAGATCTCGGACGTTTACTCCCGGACCCTTACAATTTTCGTGTACGTATATGTGATATAGCGACGTGTGCACTCTCACACGTCAACGCGCGAGTGTCGTCTACTAACCAGACGGTGCTCTTATTTTTTCTAACTTTTCGGCCGATTTGTTGTGCGGGCACAGGAAGAAATCGCGATGACATGTCAACCGGTGTGCAAAGCAGCAGCAGCAGCAGCAGCGGCACGGTTGGGTACACGAATCGGCAGTAATAATTAAAGACGCTCCAGACCGTTGAGCGGGTGCCATGCCGGCTGCCATTACTCGCAGAACGATTAACGCGCTGTTGCGTTCACCTGCGCGCAGAGTGTCGTTTGTGAAGCATCGGGCGATGCTGTCGAACACGCAGAGCGTGGGTCTCGACGAATCATCGACACTGTAAAACCAGCTTACAGAGAGCAGAGAGACGCGAGGATCCGCACAGCTTCACGTTTACGTCGTCATTCTCGGCGAAAAGACTTCAAAGATCGTTCCGCGCCGACTACGTTTTCTTTAATGCCGTCTCGCCCCCGTCCCGCCCGGAAATTGTTCTCGCGTGGCCACGCCGTGGTTCTTCCGGTAGCCTGATTCCGGCCTGCCGGAAACGATCGTTCGAGGCTTCGTTACGAACCAGTCGTTTCACCGCCACCGCGGCCATAATCGTGTTATCCTCCGCGTTTGTTGCGTTCTTGACGAAACAACGACGCTCGAGAAATTGAAGACACCGACTCGCGCTTTACGATAACCGCGTTTTCTGTTCCCGGCTCTCTCGGCTCTACGAATGACGCTTCGCCTTCGTTGCGAGCGAACAATGAAACGATCCCGGAAACGGGATTCCGCTAGACTGAAATATAGCTCGGGAGTTTCGCTGCGACAATAAATCGTAATTATAGTTTCACTGTTCCGCGCAGACCGTTTCAACGAGCGAAGTTGATTCTGAACGGTGGAATATCGGCGGTTATGCTTCTGACTTGATTTCTGAAGAAAAAAAATAACAAAATCGTTTGAATTGAATTCGAACATTTGAAATTTTCACCGCCACCTGCTATTTCATTTATAACGTTCACTTCACTAGGCATGGAAACATGTGACAAAGATAAGTCTTAAATATCCTGAACATCACGCTTCAGGCATTGTTAGATCCTTTGAAATCGTTACGCACACACTTTTTTATTAGGTTGCAGCATATGAAACATCCTGATGTTTATACTAATTCTATGTTTCATGATCTGTTTTTACCCTTCGTGCTCAGAACTATTTTAACTCGAAAATTAACCCTTTGCACTCCGAATTATTTTTCGATTTTATTGCCAACTCCTTACTATTTTAAGTATCTTATTTGAGATTTACTTTGTTACGTCCTTGTTGGTACGTTTTTAGAGAAGTTAAAGAGTTAAGGTTTTAATGAGAGATATAACGCAGTTTTGAACCTACCTGCCGGGTAATTGAGGGTACTTTTATATGAAAATGGCTTTAAATGAGGATGTGGAACGAAGAAATCGACGTTGGGTATTTTATAATGATTTCGAAGATTGATTGTAAATATTACAATTGAACAAAAATATATTTTAAAATATGAACAAATTCAGAATACATAGAGTTGTTATGAATTCTTATAAATGTTAGTATTTACCGATGGATGTGTATCGCTTGGTCTCAATTTGTCTTTTGTCGATAATGCAAATGATGGTGATGACCATGATTATGATGAAGATGATGACGCAGAAAATAATTAGTACAATCCAGCGGGTGTAACACGCTCTATAATTTTATAACTTCACTTTATATCCAGATTCAACGATTTAACGACTGAACAGAAAGTTGGTATTTGGCGAACGAGAAGTTTCTCAAAGCTTTTGATTGTCGATTGACTGCTCCTGATGAGGAGGCTCCCTTTATAGATTTGTTAATCCATTGTTCTTCGCTTAATCTTCTTATGCTGCATGCATGCTCATCAATTTCTTTGTAATCATTTTCTTCTTAATCCATTGTCTATCTCTTGACCGGACGCACGATATTCAATTCGTTTGCACCGGTCTATTATCACGTATCGCTCGCATATTATGTTTCGAATTATTTCATTTGTTTAATACAAATTTCACTATAAATTAGTTCGGTGAAGCTTTTAATAAAAAAAAAGAAGTTCAGTTTTGAAATATATCGCATGAGTTAACAATCCTATGTAATTCGCTGCAAAATATATCTTATAAACTCTTCTTAATTCGATCGCTCGCAGTACGGTATAAAATGCGATAATTCAATATTCAATATAATATTTGATATAATAATCGGTTACAATTCTCGCACAATATTAATAAAACAAATAAGAAAAGGAATTCAGAAAGTATATGTTATATATAAGTATGATTGAATTTATTAATTACTATCTATGTCAGAACCACTGGACGTGACAACTTGAAAAGACGGTTCATTCGCTACTACTTCTTTTTAAATAATTTTTTTTACCAATTATATTAAATGTAGCTCTCAAATTTTGTTGAAATTTATATTTGTTGAACTTGTGTTTGTTTGTGACTAAAAAATAAGAAATTAAATAAATAAAGGAAGATCCAAATACATAGAACGTAGCTTTCAAATTTTGTTGTAATTTATATTTGTGGAACTTGTGCTTTTTGTCACTAAAAAATAAGAAATTAAATAAATAAAGGAAGAACCAAATACATATAAAAACCCGTTTCATTTACATTTACATTTTTCTTTCTCTGATGTCCAGTTATACTCGACACAGGAGTACAAAGGGTTAAATATTTCTTCGGACCCAGAATAATTCCATTCTACGATATATTGATTGTTTTGTCTCCATGACTATGGAATTGGTATAATACCTCATACAATACTTAAATATTTAGTAATTCATTAAATGCCAACATATTTAATAATGTAGACAATATTATAAATAATGGTACAGCAAGTTTTAGTGGTGACTCTGAATCAAGGGTTGATATCAAACAACAAAATCAATTTATCATCTAAAAAATTCCTTATGGTAAGCATAGAGTATAGATGCCATCAATGTTTGATATCTGGCATTTTAAAAATGTGCACGTATTTACATAATATGCACTGGAAGAAGTTGAATCGATTAGATATCAAATCTAACTTGGCGAAAGTACTTAATTGTACCCATTGTTTTCCGCAAATTGATTTCGTTTCTATTCGCATTTCTCGCAACGTAAGTGATAAAGAATTTCTTTGCAGTGTTACGGAATCTCGCAAAAGTATTGGTATATTCGATAACCAGCATTTCTTTACCCGTTTCACATTTACCTAACAGAGAAGTACGTCTGAGCGTATTGCAACATTCCGTCTCCATGTCAATACCGTGTCTTGTTTATTCGATGCGAGGGAAGAAATATTTGCGAAGTCAGAAGCGTATGGCACATCATCGGCGTTCGCAATCTACGATCTTTCGATTCCAGCGAACCATATTTGCTGCGACAGTTCAAATATATGTATAGATAACAGCAAAAGAATTTGCCAAAAGGAAAGGAGGAAAAAAGCGAGACTACGCACTCGCTACTATAAATGATGACACTGCAAACGCACCGGCAAGCATAATCAAAGGAAGGAACATTGAATTCTTTTACTGTATCGAAACGCGCCGCACAAAAATAGCGGCACAAAATAGTGGTTCGTCGATATCGAACAGTTCCGATAGTTGATTCGTCGTTGGGACAGCCGAACCGGAAGTGACAGGTCGATAATCGCTGATCGTGATGAATCACCGTTGCCCCTTATCAGTCAACCCTGTGCATCGCTGTTCTTTTCTCCACGTTTCGCGAACACTTTGAAATCTGTCACGTACAACGCTTTTCCATCCTTCCTCCACTATTTCTTCACGTTCTCTCTCCCTCTCTCGATCTCTAGTTCTCGTTCTCTCCTAACTGATCGTGGCAAATCGAAGATAGTTTTACGTGACATCGCCGCACTGCTATCCGACGACGCTGAAACATAGAAACGTGGTTGAACGCCATGGAAACGAATGACCGTCACCGTGGCTGGATATTTGTTTGGAGCGTTTCATGGTCCTCGTTCGCTGGACGCAAAACGCTTCGATAGATTTCTCTCTGCAAAATGTCCGCTAGTTCAAAGGATTCCGGGAAATCATTTCTCCGTTCGTTAAGTAAATGATAAAGCGGGTCGAATTTGCCAGAAGAGAAATATAGTGAAAATAGTATGCAAGTTCGCATAAGAAATCACACGAATGGATAATAGAGTTACT
Organism: Lasioglossum villosulum; assembly: GCA_963971365.1. NCBI lineage: Eukaryota > Metazoa > Arthropoda > Insecta > Hymenoptera > Halictidae > Lasioglossum > Lasioglossum villosulum. The sequence goes on from OZ020499.1 coordinate 13,682,484, forward strand.
GCGGTATCATGCTTAATATTATTCCTAGTTTATCATGAAATAATAACATTGCACAATTGCATTTAGACTGTAATCTCCGTTGTCTTTCTTAATTCTTCTTATTTATTTCTTAAAATCTCCATTCTTTCCGTGTTTCTTAAGTTTTGAGTTCCACTTACGGAACTGATATACAGGGTGCTCGACTACAGGTGGGAGAAAATTTAAGGGTTGGTTCTTAACGATGATATAAGATGAAAATGAAGAATAAAAAAATTGCGATTTCGGCTTCGTTATTTAGCTATTAACAACGCGACAGTCACGTATCAAGTGAGAGATGCACGCATAACTTGGTTCTCATTTGGGGCCCCAGCGAGGTGAAAATGTTTAACAAATCGTCGACAACATTGAACTCTTTGACGTACACAACGTACACTTTTGTTAGACGCGTTGTTGATGTTTAATTGTTAATAGCTAAATAACGAATCCGAAATCGCAATTTTTTTATTCATCATTTTCGTCTCATATCATCGTAAGGAACCACTCCTTCAATTTTCTCCCAACTGTAGTCGAACACCCTGTAGAGCTTTTCGTGCACTTCACTTTACTTTGTTTTTCATTTTTAATTATTTGAAAACCGCAAACTAATAAAAGTATACGCAATGTGTCAAAGCTTTATTTAAATTGACAAATTATCTGAAATCCTGCGAAAGGCAAGGTATTGGTGTCGATAAATGATCTTAGAATTATTTAAACACGCAAAATAATGAAACTGTACTCGTATTGTCAATTTTAATTAAATTTACAAATTATTTTTACCTTCCTTGGCCACGCCAAGTATTTGACTTCCAGGCCGCGGACATCTAGGCAAATGTCTAAATGTTACATTTTGTGTCGCCTTTGCACATTACTGGAAAGCACCTTTATGTACTTGCAGCTCATTTCGATTTCACATATTTTTTATATTGTATTATTATTTTTTTATTATTAATTTATATTTTTTTTTAATTATTTATTTATAAAGGTCGCATCAACATCTGGATCACTAGCGACCACAATAGTTACAATATTTAGTTACAGAAGTTCGTAATTGTATTTAGGACCAGTAAAAATTGACAATTTGGTATAATGTTCATTATAGAGTTTATTATCTTCTATCTTTTTTCCTTTTTCCACTTCCATGTACTTGGCGTAACCTTTTTACTGTTTTAAAGTTTTGTACCTCACGAGAAGTTTGACAAAATCACCTTTGGCCAGCTAAATTAAGGAAACCCGTCACTGTGAAGACTCTTGCAACAACCCAATAGTTCAATGGATGTTCATGCAGAGCAATAGGTACCGATTCGTTGAAATCAACCTGTCGCCCAAGTCGGAAGTCCGCTACCCTTCCGGTACCGGTGCCGGTGCGAGTCGTAACTCATTACCCAGGTTCGGGACTACGTGTTTCGAGCGGTGTATCGGATGTACGATAGCGGCGCGAGCTTAAAGTATGATAAGGTGTGGCTTAGCGTTAATCTCCGGAAGAGCTGTCGGTTTTGCTGGGCGAGAGGCGGGTCGGGGGCACCCGTGGCCGCTAAATGCACCTTCTCCTTGGCCAACTACGACTACGAGTGCCCGCGTATTCACGACGTCTATATTCTCAGGCATTACGTACCGTTCGAGCCAGATGCGACCCGGCCGGGCTAGCTTACTTATCCGTTCCTGGCTCTTACGAGCTCGTGTACATTGCTGCACCGGCTGCCTCGTGCTCGTCAGTCAACGTGACATCGATAGGAATTTATCGAGTCGTAAACCGGCAACGGCATGCGGCGGCATAGCAGACGAGTGTTCTGGTTCGATACCACGACATGATCTTTTCGTGGCCTGCGTTTCGCGAGATTGAATTGTTCCGGTGCTACTGCATCCATTTTATTGCATGTATTTCATGGTTATTGTCATTTGTTCGATGCCGTATATTCCACCACAAGTTGTCGGGCAGGGAAATTATGTCTTCTTGGATTGGGTTAGAAACAAAATCTGAACAAATGTCTAATTTCAATACAGTATACAGTGAACGGTCTGATTTTTTATAATTAATTTGAGTCATTCGTTTATGAAATGATATCCAAAAAATTATTATTTACAAGGTTACATGCAAAAATAAAAAATCTTTGATTAACTCTTTGTCTTTGATTAACTCTTACAGACGCAATACTGAAATGTTCTATTCTTGAAGATGATCTGAACTGAGACCGAAACGTCGAATTTAATTTCATGTAATATTTTTGCAAACTTGCTTATTGTTCTAATTGATCGAACCAGTGCGCCGATAACATTAAATTTAGTTAAAAATAAGAAATGCACTTTTTAAAACTTTATTGTTTGGGCCCGTAATGAAAATTTAAAATTTATTATACACATTTATATACACGTTATACACATACTGAAAATTTCATCGGAATCTTGTGACGCAGGAAAAAACAACACGCATCGAAAGATGTACGATTCTATGGATTTTAAGCAGAACGCTTGCAGCTAGTGCGTATGTTAAACGATTTCGATGAAATTTTCAGCATATGTATAACAAACATAGATCTACAATACATATATTTTAAATTTTCATTAAGGGCCCTATTCAAAAAATTAAAGGAAATGCTTTTTGTATTTTTACATGCAATCTTGTAAATTGTAATAATTGGTAGACGCCCAATAAGATGCAAAAATTTTAGTTCCAATTGGTTCATCCGTATCGGCACAATCGATGAACATACGTAGAAGAAAGAAAGTACATATTGAAGGTACAGATTGAATTAAGTAACCTTTTCCTTTTTCGAAGTCGTTTGAAAATATTTTGAAAAAATTGCAATTGCTAAGACCTACATGAGAAAGTAAAAGAGGTACCATGTATAACTTTTTTATTAGAATTCGTAATGAAAATTTAAATAATGCGTTTCGTAGATGTACATATATTAGTTATACACATGCCGAAAATTCACGCATCGGAAGATGTAAGTATCTGTGGATTTTAAGCAGAAACTGATCATAGATCGCGAAAAAATATGATTTTCACTACATTTAACCACTTGTAAATCTTGGGTATGTTAACGATTTTTATGAAACTTTCAACGTGTGTATAACTAACAAATCCACAAAACGCATTTATTAAATTTCCAATATAGGTCCACATGAGAAAGTTGTAAAATGCAAATTTTAGTATTTTTTCTACAATTCCAATGAATTATAATTTCTGAAAAAATTTCTTTTCACGTCCTGCAGCAAACTAATTGCTCCAGCTTACCAAAAATACAGTCCTTACTCTTATTCAAATAAAATTGTTATTCGAAAATTAGTTATTTTAAAGTTATTAGTTATGTTAAATATAACTGGTAACTGCAATACTATTAATATAAAATATTATTAGTACTATTAATAACAATACATTTTTACTAACAAACATATAGACAATTTCTCGAGACTGTAGTGTTCAATTAATTCTCGGATTCAGTGTACAGGGTGTAAAGAAATGTTTGGTCCTGGCTGCCATAGGCGTATTCTACATCTTCCGTGTTGAGAGGTTAGGTGTAAATAACTATAACGTGCACGGTGGAAGAAAATATATTTAGTAGAGAGAAGATGCTGTCGGAGGTGTTAACAAGACGGTTGCACGATTAGAACTGAAGCTGACTGAAGCCCAAACGCAAGGGCGGTGGTACGTACCTTCATACCTGAAGGAGGGACAGCATGGTAATCTTATGTGTACCATGAGCAACACCGTATTTGCTCTGACTCACAGGCTTTCGCATCGAACTGACATATGATTACATTGATTACTTTCAATATCTTACTTTCGCCATATATTTTCGGTTCAAAGATCACATCTGCAAAAACCCCGACTTCCACGTCATTCTTTGTCGCCAAGGACTAATCATCCTTTTCCCTACCAAACCGCGATAGTGGAAATATATATATATAAGACCCAACGAAAGGGCACGCAGGCAGTTTTTAGTTATTAATTCGAGAAGTCAGAGGTGACTTAATCAGTCAGTCCGTGAATTCGTTTAATAAGTTGTTTTATATTCCTGTTTGGCGCTCTATTTCTCAATAAACCTAAGTTGTGTTGGAAGACTTTGGAGCTGATTCGAGGATTCCCTTCATTTCCTCTTCCCGTGGCATAACAGTAAGATTGAGGGGAATCAGGTATTCCCCAATATTTCAAGGATGTGAGGTTTTCCAGAAAGTACAGTAAAAAGGCTTAACGTTTTACCTTGACATTTGGCTCGGTGAAGATCTGTGAAAAAAATTGCCGCAAAACTGTTCTTGACCTTGAATTTCAAAGGCAAATTTTTGTGTTATTGCATTTAAAATTATTATTTAACTTCCCGATTCATAGGGAAGTTACTGTAATTTAGATTAGAATTATTATTATTTTAAATTATTATTTTATTATTATTGCAGTCAAAACTCAACTCACCCATGGTTCCCTTAACACTTTTTGTCCCCATGATGCGTAGAATACAATGCAATAACACAAAAATTTGCCCTTGAAATTCAAGGTCAAGGACAATTTTGCGGCAATTTTTTTCACAGATCTTCACCGAGCCGAAGATGTAGAATACCGCTATGGTAGTCAGGACCAAACATTTTTTTACCCTCTGTACATATTTGGAGGTGCAACAAAGTCCTGCAAATAAACAAACAAATCCATCCGGCCATGGGTTGTTCATATTTCCGGTGAAATGTTATATTCGCTGTGAAAATAATTGATGTGCCGAGTCAGAGGCATCGGATCTATAACAACCGACATTTTTCACCGTGCAAAATGGTCGTTGCTCGGTTGGGTCTCATTGTACGCGCGGATTTCCAGGGATTATACCCTGAGACGTTACATTCTCTTAGAATTATGTACGAGCCGCAGTTTACTTAGCCAGTCTAAATCCCGGCGTGCGCGCGCGCGTGTGTACAAACGGCGGCGGAAGCGAAAGGGGTTGGGACGAGCAAACTAGGAATTCCGGGAACAGTTTCGCGTCGCCGATTTATTGCGCACATTCGAATGGGCGTTTCCTTAATAAATCTCGTATATTAATTCCGATTTAAAGCACTCGTTATTCCAAACAGGACTGTAACTCATCGGGGTAAGCGTTTAATCGAACCCTCCCGATCCGAGTCATTCGGGGAAAAGCGTTTCACAGTTTCCACCGTGCGGGTAAGCGTTTAATCTGCATAGATTAATTCGATCTGTAATCAAATCTGACCGCCGATGAATTGGACGGTCTCTTCTGGACCGACGTCGATTTCAAATTATCGGTGTATATCGTCAGATTGCGCCACTCGGAATCATATTTGCGTGCACTGTAATGGTTTCAAATTAACGTGAAACATTGGATTAGCCCAGCTAGGCTTGGTTAAGTCACCGCATCAGTAAATGCTTTCTAACTATCAAAAGTTTGATAAAGATTATTTTTCGCGATCGCACATTGTTGTTAGACAAATAGAAATTGATGTTATCGGCGCCCAGGTTCGATCATGATTCTACAAACATAATTTGAATGATAATACAAACGTTGATTCGGGTTTGAATCTATTTATTGGTCTTAAAAATTTTTGACCATACGTTTGAGCTATTCCGAATGTTTGGAATGGTGTTTCGTCTTAGGTCCGCTAGAGGACTCATCAGTAAGGCTATCTAGCGGGCCCTGCCTTAGACAACGGGATTATGGAAGGCATTTGAGGAACGTTATTATGTATACTATTGTGTAAAAACTAAACGACGAACGGAACAATTATAGCGAAGTAACTACCACTTCAACTGCAACCAACTGAAACAAAATGGAGATTTATTTCTTTAAATTTGTCTAATGATTTTATTGCTATTTGTTCCATCATTTTATTTATAAATATGTATAAAATCAGCAGTCCACTCAAAACCTACCAGCAACGGTCAAAATGATCGGTTCCAGGTTTGTTATTTTACAATTTAAAAAATAATAAAACTGATTTCGTAAGGAACGATTGTATAGATATCTTTAGTAGTGCACGTGTTACAATAGGAGGCGCACAAAGTCTAAATAAAATCAATCTTGTCATTTTTACATGAGAACATGTATCAGTTACTTTCAAAGCTTGGTAGGTTTAGTGTTAATATTATGTTTAACGAAGACGAACAAGTCTTTGTGATAACATCTAACGGTTCATACAGACAGTCGTAAATCCTTGTTCACCTGGATGAAATTTTTTCGAGAAATTCAATTAAGCAGAGCTTTGGTGTTTCAGGGAATAAAAAGTGGATATTACACAATAACATTCTCCGGCGTTTTACTATTTTTTTATACAGGGTGAGTCCGCAGAAACGGAACACCTAAATATCTCCGTTACTTTTCGTTGTACAAATTAACTTCATGGGACAAAGTTACACTGTTTAAAGGGGTAGAGTACCCACGTGACATTACTAGAATCTAACTAGAATATTACTAGAAAACAAGTGAAAACAGGGGTTTACGCGGGAACGTTTCACATCCTCATACGATTATATTTTGAGCTGAGTGAGGGCTCATTCGAAAGAGGAAGGTTGCACGCAGTGCGCTCTTCTCATGTTTTCTTTAGATGATGTTTATATGAAGTAATATGAGTGTCCAAAGTAGGCGAAACAAATGAAGAAAAATTCCGGAGATTCTAATGTATTTTTCGTGCACAAAAAGATTTTTCTCGCGAAAAAATCGAGAAGACCGCACTGCGTGCAACCTTCCTCTTTCGAATGAGCCCTCACTCAGCTCAAAATATAATCGTATGAGGACGTGAAACGTTCCCGCGTGATCGCATTCAATTGTTCCCCAGATTCCCCTCATGAAGGGTGAGTAGAAGCCATTTTAGTTCAGCTACTTAGACGAGATGGCGCTTAGTCAGGTGAACTATCAGCGTAGATTCGTAACAACAAAAGTGTAAAGGGCATGAAGCCACTCGGATCCATTAATAGCAATGAAGATAATGATTAAAAGAAAAAAACCTGTAATTATAGCGAAATTGAAGCGTTAGATTGATGCAAATGTATGTTCATCACTGTTGCCAAATTGGTTTTTCGCGCGGAGGTTGGTCACAATGAAAAATACCATGGTCACGTGGGGCCTCTACCCCCTTAAGGGGGTACCAGACCCATGGATATGACTGGCATATTACTAAATTATTACTAGAAAAACAAGTGAAAACCGTCTTTACGGGAAACCATTTTTTGTTTTTATACAAGCATGTTACGAGCTGTGTGAGGGCTTGTTCTAAAGAGGAAGGTTCATCATAGCCCGCTCTGCTCCTGATTTAACAATATTATGTTTATATTTAATAATATGAGCGTCCAAACTAGGGCAAACAAGTCGAGACAACCACCCTCAGGTTCTCATGTATTTTTCTAATACAAAACGGTTTTTCTGACTTAAATCATGAACAGAGCGGGCTATGATGAACCTTCCACTTTACAATGAGCCCTCACACAGCTCATGACATGCTAATATGAGGACAAAAAACGTTTTCCTGCAAACACTGTTTTGTTGATGAAATCAGTGTTGGGGAAAAACGAGCGATTCGTTTTTAGTTTCTTTTGTTATAGCAGTGGATAAAGACACTTTGTCGTCCATTTTAACTTGTCATTGTTATTTACTTTAATCCCTTGGCATAAAAAGACGTCTCGGGCACGTCGTGTGTTTTTTGTGATTAGACTCCGGATGTTTATGCAAAATAATGTTCGTGCAGCAATTGAAAGACAGAGAAGCGGAACTATAATTTTATATTTTTAACTTCATTGTTAAACTTTGAATAATAAATAGCATCTTCAATTACATAACATTTTATTTAATACGTATGTTAACGGGTTAATATAACAGTTGGATTAATATTTCTAGATTTTGACATTACATTATTATGATAATGTTAATTTAGTTTTAGTAGTTACAGTAATTAAAGTAAACAACAAAATAGTCGAAATATCAAACGATTCTAAAAATGTCATTCTGTTATTTGTAACTTATTAGAATTATTAAGAGAAGAAATAAACGTCTATGCGGTTCATGTTTCTTGTAATCGATGCACAACATTTTTATTCTGCATAAAGACCCGCAGTCTAATTATCTAATAAACTTACTAACGATGAATATTAAATAGTAGTAAAGGCAACTTTAATTTCACGTTGCTTAAAGCCAAGCAAAATAGTTATCAATGCTGAATACAGTAACTAAACAGTGTCCTAAAAAGTCATAAAACTAGACTAGTACAAAGTGAACGATTCGTATAATTCTAATTATAAAATTCGTATGTTAAATTCGGTGAAAAAATTTCATCACAAGCAGACGAATCATTGGAATTTTCTAATTACTGCTATTGGAATCGATAAAGTTATAATTGCGGCACGCAGTCGTGGTAAAATGAAAATATAATTAAAAATATTATTAAAAATTCCAATATGGAAAATTTGATATGACGTGAACCGACTAAAATTCCGAGAATTCATCGTCGTAATTATGAATATGGGAACAATGCCATCGGCAAATATTCAAGACTGCGAGCCAGATTCCTCATTTTTCCCGATGTATTTTTTCTGAAAAATTATTCCTCGTATCTTATACAGAGTGAGTCCGCAGAAACAGAACACCTACATATCTCCGTTACTTTTCGTTGCACAAAAAACTTCATAGGACAAAGTTACACTGTTTGAAGGGCCACGTGTAACGGTGTAAGGGAAAAAATGTTCAAGGTCATTTTTTAAATGAGATTTCAAGGTCATCGATGTTTTTTTAAATGGAATGATATATCTTCGTTAACGTGATGTTGTAGCTGACAAAATAACGAATTCATCCATGTAACACAATGTGACCTACGAATGACCTTCAACCCAGAAAAATGGAATAAATAAAATTCAACTTGTAAGATTCGTTTGCTTCATTTCTGTTACGCAAATGTTAAAAAATATTCCCTCGAGCTGCTATACATTCAAATGTATCGCAATACACAACATAATAACAGATTCGGCGTTGACAGGAAGACATTTATGTGTATATTAAAATGTATATGACAGTATGTGTTTATCAACCACTAATTACTCTGAAGATCTTCCTATCAAAGGGTATAGCAGGATAAGCATGGGCTAGCGGCCCCGCTCCGATTTTCCTGATTTCTGTCTTAAAACATAGTTTTATGTCTAAAAAAACATTGTGTAAAATTTCAAATGTCTACCCACATCGATAAGGGTGATATTGGGGTAAATTCCCCCGCACTTAAATGCAAGTTGCTACAAAACGGGAAAAGATATCGACATGGGATAGACGGCAAACAAAAGGTATAGATATACTCTACATTCCAGATTTTTTCCAAAATTTTTTGCTAATTATTTATAGTTGAAAATAATGAATTAATTTTTTGGGAATTTTATTAACTATCTTCCCCTGGGTTGACACCTACCAAAAAATTATAAAATATTGCTATGATACTTACCTACTTTATAAAAAAATCTCAGAAGTGACCATTTGGTGGAACAGTGTCAAGAAAAATAAAGTATGTCGGCGAACGCTTGGTCTGATCAGTATCGGCGCAGCGACCGAATCCCCTTGCGGCGGCTAGTAATGGGAACGAACGGGAAGTCACGGGAAGTACAAAACGAGAAAAGATATCGACATGGGATAAACGGCAAACAAAAGATATAGATAAACTCTACATTCCATATTTTTTCCAAAATTTTTTGCTAATTATTTATAGTTGAAAATAATGAATTAATTTTTTGGGAATTTTTTAAAGTATCTTCCCCTGGGTTGACACCTACCAAAAAATTATAAAATATTGCTATGATACTTACCTACTTTGTAAAAAAATCTCAGAAGTGTCCATTTGGTGGAACAGTGTCAAGAAAAATAAAGTATGCCGGCGAACGCTTGGTCTGATCAGTATCGGCGCAGCGACCGAATCCCCTTGCGGCGGCTAGTAATGGGAACGAACGCGAAAATGCGACTAAATCGTCTAATATATAATAATATTTTAATAATATTTTCAATATTTTATAATAATATTGAAGTGCAAACAATAAAATTCGTTTAGTTTATAAATGCATATAAAAAAAAAGAAAAAACAAGAAAATAAAGTTGAGTTGAGAAATATTCGAACTCGAGCCCTTCGTAGCATCGAGGAACCTCTAACACCGTGACCGTACAACATATTTGTGAGAATCTTCTTCTTTCTGTTACTTGAAAGCAACGAACTAGCTTTACACGCATTTTTCTTCTTCAATGTTAGCTATTTCCTAAAATATAATTGTTTAGACTTCCAACTGTAATCATATATTAGAACATTTAGTCGTATTTTTACATGTATCAGCTTTTCCGTACACGCGCCGACTTCACGTCCGCTCCCATAACTAGCCACCGCAAGGGGATTCGGTCGCTGCGCCGATACTGATCAGACCAAGCGTTCGCCGGCATACTTTATTTTTCTTGACACTGTTCAACCAAATGGACACTTGTGAGATTTTTTTATAAAGTAGGTAAGTATCATAGCAATATTTTATAATTTTTTGGTAGGTGTCAACCCAGGGGAAGATACTTTAAAAAATTCCCAAAAAATTAATTAATTATTTTCAACTATAAATAATCAGCAAAAAATTTTGGAAAAAATCTGGAATGTAGAGTATATCTATACCTTTTGTTTGCCGTCTATCCCATGTCGATATCTTTTCTCGTTTTGTAGCAACTTGCATTTAAGTGCGGGGGAATTTACCCCAATATCACCCTTATCGATGTGGGTAGACATTTGAAATTTTACACAATGTTCTTTTAGATATAAAACTATGTTTTAAGACAGAAATCAGGAAAATCGGAGCGGGGGCCGCTGGCCCATGCTTATCCTGCTATACCCTTTCGACTGTTTCTAAGATTTTTAATCTATCAGTTTATCGATGAACGTTTCACAATGCGTTACTGGAAGGAAGACAGGATTGATATGATTTTCATTTATGGAGAAAGTCGACAGTGTTTAAGAGAAGCAGTGCGGTTGTACAAGGACCGATTTCCTAATCGTAATTGTCCATCAGTTTCCGTTTACTTCAGTTTGATAAATAAATTCCGCGAAACTGGTAGTGTTGAAAATAAAAAATTTACGAATGCGAGGACTGTAAGGAATGAAGCAAACACAATTAATGTTCTGGCAGCAGTGGATACAAACCCTCATACAAGTACGAGACAAATCGCACGGGAAAGTGACATTAGTCAAAAATGTGTAATGCAAATATTCCATGAACGAAAATTTCACCTCTATCACCTATGAATTTACCAAGAACTTTATGGTAGAGACTTTGCAAATCGTGTAAACTTTTGTCAGTGGGGATTGAGACAATTGATACATGATAGAGCATTTTTTAATAAAGTATTATTTACCGATGAAGCTTCGTTTACTAATCACGGGCAGGTAGATTTAAAAAACATGCATTATTGGTCATCTGAAAATCCGCGGTGGTTACGGACGGTCGACAAACAAAGACCATGGTCCGTCAATGTTTGGTGCGGAATTTTAAACAACCAAATAATTGGGCCTCACTTTATCACCGGAACATTAAATGCAGAAAAATACATTGCATTTTTACGAGGATCGTTACCAATTCTCCTGGAAAATATACCCTTGGACATTCGTGAAGATATGTGGCATCAATATGACGGATGTCCAGCCTATTCTTCCCGTGTCGTAACACAATTCTTAAATAACAAGTTTTCAAATTGGATTGGACGTAACGGACCCGTATTATGGCCAGATCTATGGGGAAAACTGAAAGACGATGTTTATCATGAACCACCAACCACTGTAGAAGACATGAAAGAATCATCAGGGCTTGTGCGTCGATTCACTCAGAAATGAATTACACAGCAGTACGTTCTGTAACTTCACGGCTAATTGAATGTGTAGCAGCTCAAGGGAATATTTTTGAACATTTGCGTAACAGAAACGAAGCAAATGAATCTTACACGTTGAATTTTATTTATTCCACATTTCTGGGTTGAAGGTCATTTGTAGGTCATATTATGTTACATGGATGAATTCGTTGAAATCTCATAAAAAAATGACCTTGAACATTTTTTCCCTTACACCGTTACACGTGGTACAACTCCTATTTCGCGGAACGAGCAGAATCGATCTTGGAAATCGGTAACAGATTTCCCGTATCGTGGGTGAATATTGCGCTGCAAAAACTCGGTAGCAAACAAAGAATAAGCATCCGGAAAGGGATCGGGGCTTGGCAGTCTGTGCAACCGAGTTCGAATTCTTGTTCGGTGGCGCGCACTCGTGCGTCGAGAGCAACGATCCCTCTGAAGCAGCCGGAATCGATGGCAATCTTCTCGATACACCGGCGAGCCGTAGAAGGAACAAAAGGCCGGTACGTGGAGCGTAAATCCGGTCCAGGTGACCCGGTGACACCGCTCGAAATTTCTAATTTCCGGCTGGCTGGAGGTGAACCATCGCTTGACACGACGCGACGCCCGCCGAAGGGAATCTAGGGGTTAGGGACGCCGTCGAGGTGATGTCAGGCGAACATCGCAACGTCGCCGGGCAACAAAAGTTGACGACGCTCTTCTTCACGCCTCCGCGGGGACATCCTCGGATGATCCAAGCCCTGGCTCCCTTCGGGGCTGAAGTCTGCGACCGTTCAAAGTAAAATCCGAGAAATGAGGTTTTCGAGAAAACAAAAGGAAACAAGAGATAAAAGTGGCGGTTCGAGAGATAGGGTCCTTGGGGTGTATCGGCCTGTCTCGCCGATGTGATGGAAGGATCGCGGAATCCTTCCAAATTGTTCTTCCTTTAGGAGCAGCGCCTGGGAGGCTGAAGGACACTCGGGCATCCCTCGAGACCCATCGAGAGGATGGGTCTCCCTCGGTGGTTGTTAAAAGTGTTATTTTGAAATATCCCGCCACCCACCGGACTCCAAATGGAAAGAATCTGTTGTTAAACGAAATGTCAAAGGAATGATACGCCTACATTGCAGGCTTCGATGTTTAAGACATCCTACGTCGAGAGGGGGATTGGTTGACATTAGCGAAATTGTTTTCTGCCTCGAAAAGAGATACCGAAGGATAATGGGTAGGGTAACTGCACCAGTGAATGAACATTTAAGAAATTGTTCAGGAAGATATTTTATTTTTTAAAAAATGTGTGAATTAAAGGAATCTCATATATGCCAAATGGCTCCCTATACTTTATTTGTTAAAAACAAATGAACACAAATAAAATGAAATTATTATTATTTTTGGCTGAACTTTAGAAAAACCCCCCCTTCCTTTCGACATGTGACATACGTCATTCTATTCGTTTTGACATGCTGAACACAAAATTTATGTGTCATTTTTGGCTGAAATGAATAGTTTTCGAGATATTCGTGAAAAACTGCAGTTACTACACATTGAATTTTGTGTATACGTGCATGTCCGAGCTGTGCGTGTGCGTCACCACGATTCGACCGCTGGTCAAATGTTTCTACAGATATATCACTACGATCGTCGAACGATCTATATACAGCGTGAACTTTTTAAAACATGTCATGATGAAAAGTGAGTACACATTACAACAATACCACACACACCCACCCAGTGTTTCTGAGAAGTAGATTCGGTAATTATGTATTGCGAAAGGGTCGCTGTATTCCGATTTTGATGAAATTTAAACATGTTATAAACTTCGACATTTTGAACAACTTTTTCCTTTTCTAATGAAGGGGGGTCGCTTTTAATTTTGAAAGACCAATCCTAGATTTTCGAATGCGTGGTCGGGCCGGCCTGACAGCAGGCCCTCTCGACCCCCTCCGTGACCTAATCTTAACCTTTGCATTGTTACTGTCTTTCAGAATTTGAACTAGTAATGGAAAAATCGTGCGAATAGAATGAGTTGTGATTAGGCCGTGGAGGGGTCGGAGAGGGCCGGCCGCCAGGCCGGCCCGACCACGCATTCGAAAATCTAGGATTGGTCTTTCAAAATTAAAAGCGACCCCCCTTCATTAGAAAAGGAAAAAGTTGTTCAAAATGTCGAAGTTTATAACATGTTTAAATTTCATCAAAATCGGAATACAGCGACCCTTTCGCAATACATAATTACCGAATCTACTTCTCAGAAACACTGGGTGGGTGTGTGTGGTATTGTTGTAATGTGTACTCACTTTTCATCATGACATGTTTTAAAAAGTTCACGCTGTATATAGATCGTTCGACGATCGTAGTGATATATCTGTAGAAACATTTGACCAGCGGTCGAATCGTGGTGACGCACACGCACAGCACGGACATGCACGTATACACAAAATTCAATGTGTAGTAACTGCAGTTTTTCACGAATATCTCGAAAACTATTCATTTCAGCCAAAAATGACACGTAAATTTTGTGTTCAGCATGTCAAAACGAATAGAATGACGTATGGTATGTCACATGTCGAAAGGAAGGGGGGGTTTTCTAATGTCTTACCTTATTTTTCTTCATTAAGGTAAAGATACCAGTAATTAACCATGAACAAGTAGTTGACCATTTTATAGAAAAACATAAAAAATAAGATTTTTATAAGCTGTACACTTTTGATGAAAGTGAACATCGGATGTCATACCATCTGTTGGTTAAATTTCTCTAATACTATTCTCTATGAACTTGCAACGTCTACTATGTTGCTCAATTAAACTTTTTATGGAATTGATTTGGTTTATTTCTTATTTCATTCTTTAATTGTAATTTGTGCTGGAAATTGTTGAAACTAAATGATAGTAAAATGATTCTCAACATTATTGCTTTAACCCTCTTTTTAGTATAAGTGGTCAACTACTAACGAATAGGAGGTTAATTACTAGATTTTTCATTTTCATGAGTCATCGACTCTGACTATTTGATGACAGAGTAAATGGTTACTATTGTTCGCGTGGAGAACTTCTCTTAACTGGTCAACTACTAGTACCTTTACCTTAAACGTTAAATAAAAAATACCAGTCAATGAACACTACATTCTAGTAATTGAACAATGATAGCCCAGTGAATGAACAAAATTACTAAACAATATTCTCCTATTTATTTAACTCTTCAATCACAATTTTATCGCTAGTGTGCCGTGCGGGTTAAAATTTGTTGAAATATACAGAAGCGTTCATTTACTGGTGCCCGTTTATTCACTGGTGCAGTTACCCTAGTCCAAAATCAATTTTTCTAGTGTTCTACGACGAAAGGGTTCGATTCCCTTTGTTAACCCTCATATGTTCCTGTGGGTAAAAATTCACCCATTTACAAATCGCAAATTCACCCATTTACTATTTTTACATACTACTAAATGATTGATTCCACTTTATCTGTATTGTGAGACATATTTCTCTAAAGAGCCACGTGATAAATGAAGTAAAGTTTATTAGTTTGAAGTGTGAAAAAAATGGGTGAGAAAGCATCATCAAATCTTGTATGCAACTATTTCTGAGGTACATATGTTAGTTATACACATGCCGAAAATTCACGCATCGAAAGATGTAAGTATTTGTGGATTTTGAGCAGAAATGGACCATAGATCGCGAAAAACTATGATTTTCACTACATTTAACCACTTGTAAATCTTGGGTATGTTAACGATTTTTATGAAACTTTCAACGTGTGTATAACTAACAAATCCACAAAACGCATTTATTAAATTTCCAATATAGGTCCACATGAGAAAGTTGTAAAATGCAACTTCTAGTATTTTTTCTACAATTCCAATCAATTATAATTTCTGAAAAAATTTCTTTTCACGTCCTGTAGCAAACTAATTGCTCCAGCTTACCAAAAAAGTTCAAATCGTACAGTACAATATTTAAGAAGTTATCGTCTGTCTAACATTTACTATTTTTACATACTACAAAATGATTGATTCCATTTTTTCTGTATCGTGAGACATATTTCTCTAAAGAGCCACGTGATAAATGAAGCAAAGTTTATTAGTTTAAAGTGCGAAGAAGAAATGGGTGAAAAAGCATCATCGAATCTTGTATGCAACTATTTCTGAGGAGTGTGTGAGGGTTAGAAAGGTTCGAAAGATGCCGGATTCCAAGTATAGTGCTCAACGAACAGGACAATGCACTTTTACTACTAAACTCTTGTATTAGTAACAAGCAATACCTAAAAAGTCGATATTTTTATGTTATTTTGTAGAAGTTGCATCAGTTGCATAAAATTGAAATTTCATCGACATTTTCCAGACAATCGTAGAATGTGTTCTCGTTGGAATTTTGGGACGTTTGAGAGCTGAAATTACAGGTGCAGGATAGTACTCTATTACAGGTGTAATTAGGTAAAAGGAAATCCGAGAGTATATGAAGTAATCGATGAAAACTGACTGTCTCTCTAGGCAGAATCGACTCAATCTGAAAAGGATAATTCAAGATTATTTTACTATTTTTACAGCGAGAATTTTTGGACGTATAGGGGCTTAAATTAAAGATGCAATGTGACACTTTACAATAGGAGTAACAAACATGAAGGTATATGGAAGAATTAATAATACCCGATCGTCAATATGTTCAAGATTACCTTGAATTTATAATCCAAATATATTTCTGTACGAATTATTGTTGTTTTAAAAAGTTAAATTAAAGAGAAAGATCGCAATATAAAATAGTGTCATGAAGGTTTAATACTGAACCTACCACGGTCAAATTGACCGATTTTCTGATTCGTAGTTATTGAAATTATAAAAATGCTTCCATAAAAAAATTACTGAATTAACTTCTTTATTTAAGCACATAGTATAACAAAAACCGTACGAAGTTTAACTAAACTCAATCTTCTCAATTGTATAAAATGTTTCACATTTATTCTGAGCTTGGTAGGTTTAGTGTTAAAGGAATCTCAAACCTCGAAAAGTAAAACAAAATGGCAGAACAATAAAGACCATGCTTTAGCCGAATCCCTCGACACAGATAAAAATAAATAAATTCGAAGTATTTTTCTGAAAACTAAGTCACACGTAAATTTCATTAAACTCGGCGAGTTACGTTTGACTGATGTCCCTTGTGAATCTACTATCGAATGAACCGTCCGAGGAAACGTCGGTGTGACTCGCGTACTTCACCGTTTAAGGGGACGCCTGGTTCCAAAAGGGGAGCACGTTGATAAAAAATGAAAGAATGGTTTTGTGCCTGGAGGCGAGGTCTCGATGGCTCAAAGGAAGATCTGAAATGAGTTTCTCTCGGAACAAAAGAACTGGTCGTGGGGACCGCGGAGCGAGGTTCGGTCACTAGGTCGTCGTGATCTCGCGATTTTAATTCAATATTCAAAACGCTCGGTGAAAGACAGCTCGAGGGAGGGATCCTCATCTTTTTCTTCTTCATCTTGTCCTTCTTCTTATTCCTTGTCCTTCTTTACGGCTATCTCGTGCCAATTGCCACGCGAAACTACATATACCCTGCGATTCAACTCTTGGACATAGCGATGGGATCTGAATTACTTCAAGTCGCTACGATTCAATGTTTACGACACAAAATTCGAGTCACTTGCAAGGTAATTCGAAGCTTAGAACTCGTAAAACACTTGGGCGTCTTGAAACTCTTGAAAGCCTTAAAACTTTGGAAGGTTTGCAAGAATTGAAACTCTTGAAATGTTACATCTATCACGAAACAATGATTACGTCTTGTCAGCATTGCGATGAATAACAGTGTGAACGTATCAGTATTATAAAAAAAGTATCAAGACTTTAAGGATGTTCTGGAGCTATATAAAAACGCAATAAAATTTTTGAAAATTTGACAAGATATAATTCTTACTAAATTAATGCAATTACCAAAGTTTGAGTTGGATTCACTACACCGTTTAACCCTTTGCAGTCGGAGCTATTTTAACTCGAAAATTAAACATTCCTTCGACTTAGAATATTTCTATTCTCCATGATTTTTTAAATTTCATGGGTAGGAAATTGATGTAATAACTCATACAGTATTTAAATATTTAGTAACTGATTAGATACCAACGTATTTAATAATGCAAACAATATTTTGATAATGGTACAGCAATTTTTAGTGGTGCCTCAGAGTCACCACTCGAGTGCTAAGGGTTAATATTTATAGCTACTTAAAGTTTGCACACTTGAACACATTTTCTTATGGAGAATTCATAAAATTCCACTTGAAACCCTATTTAAACCTTGAAAAGACGCAACAGAAACTCCAGTTTTTTATAGTAAAAATTATGTATTTAATTACGTTCAAAATTTATTAGGATTCAGTTACAGAGCAAAAAATTATAAACTGTTACAAAACTTCACATTTATCGTGTAGACCACTGAATATAGCTACTATTCGGAGTGTACAATTATTCACAAAATTGATTTACAATTTTTTATAATATGAAGACAATTTGATTAAAAAATAAATATATCATGAAATTCAGTTTCATACAAATATACTCGTAAATGGCTTTCATTGCCAATATATTGATGGATTTCGAATTTCTTGTACTTTTGTCTCCCATTGTACCTCCAGAACATCCTTAAAAATTTTCAAGATTTCAAGACTTTCAAGAGTTTCGCGAATTACTGATTTCGAATAGATATCGAATTAATTCGAAACTCTGTATGTCGAAATAATAAATTACATAATTTCAATATAATTTAGAATTTTGAAAATTAGGTAACTTACTTTTTCGTTGTCAAATTCAAAAATGAGAAGTAAAGTGGGAATATATTATATTTCATTGAAGTTTGTATTTTACAATCTTTCACAACTTGCATATGCCATAATTAGATCTCAAATAATTATTGATTATTTATAACTTTTTTTTACCAAATAAAATTTTTTCCGTTACTTTTTAAAATTGGTTATGCTCCCTCCTTTAATGAAACCTGATTTCTGTCGAGGGTTTCATCAGACTAAAAATCAAAATGTTTATATGTAAATGCATAAAGTGGATAAATAAGCGACAAGTACAATAACCAATTTTGTTTATTTATTTCTGAAAAAAATAATTATTTAGTAAAGGTTCTAAGACATTGGCACAGCTTTGTATGATTTTATTAGATGACCATAATGGTTATAATTATTATACTACTAGGGCAATAGCGTAATACGACGGAGTTTGAAACAGCTTTGAAAGAGGGATTATGAGGGATAGCTGGGTACGCACCGCATCATAATCCCGGTGCATTGTAGCTCTCCTGCTTGTTACGTTCAGATCATTGGTAGTAGTCTGGACTAAGGTAAACTAAATTGCTCTCGAAATTTCATCAATTAGTCTCCGACTGTCATTATAGGCTTTCGCGTAACGATTAACACATGGAATTCACAATGTGAAAGAAATTGATGTAACGAGCTAAAACTTTTAACCACACGCTCCTCAGAAATATTGGCATAAATTTAGAGTGGACTGATAAAATAATTGCTGGCAAAATGAAGTTTTCGTTGGTGCAGCCAATAAGATAAGATAAGATTTTGCATAGCAGACTAACTCAGCAAATTGTAACTAATATATTTAAAGTCACAAAAATTTTGTAGAAAGGAAATTAGCTGGTGCATAGGACGATACAAATTATTATTTTGAAAGTGGCCTAAGTCCATTTGTCAGTTGTTTGATAAAGTAGTAGCCTCCACCACACGTCTAGCCCTGTAACCTCTAATAAAAATATTAAAGTAACTTTAACGTGGCTAAAAATTGTCCAAACTGATGAACATATGTGATAATCATAGACCATAAATTTTTAGTAGCAGGACATTCGTCCAGCGAATGACAGAGATTTTTGTAGATATACCATTAAAGAAAAATAATTTATTGTTTGTCCCCCAAGATTTTTATAATGTTAACAAGAAGTGCTGGGAAGGGGTAATAACTTTATTTTAAATGAAATGAATCAAGAGCATTTCATATCAACAAGATTATTGGAGGATGCAATTTTTAAAAGGATAAAGAATTCTAAGGGAGATACAATAAATTGGTTAAAAATATGCTGGATGCGTTTTTTTGAGAAATGAAGCATATAATATTTTCTATAAGATATCAATAGATGAGAATGCAGAGTTTAAAATACTGAGTTTATTACCGCGTCAGGATAGACCAAATTCGAAAATTGTGTGTTGGCACCACTTTATAAAAATATAAGACAAATTACAACAGCGAAATAAATACAAAGTTACGATGGACTTACTACGATATATACCACCGGAGCAGCACGACTTTTTCAAATCCTTCCTGCATACACAAAGTATAAAGGAAAAGCGAATTGTTACGTAATTTATAAATTAGGTTGTTGCAAATGAAATAGCCGTTTTGAATCTTTAACATAAACTTTTAATTTTACAAGCTTTATTCATATTCCATTAATCGAAATAATTTCAATCGACATCAAAATACACTTCTTCCATCGTGATACAAGTGCCTGAATACCTTTCTGCTAGAAATCTAATAAACGCGAGGCAATAAAGTTATCAAATGCAGTTTTTACAGCATGTTTTTCTTTGAATATTTTTCCATTTTAAAAAGCCATCTAGTGCTTGAAAAAATGGTAATCAGTAGGTGATTAAGGAAGAACCTCTCATTTCAACTCTGCCAATTTTTTTACTGTTTTTTTCGCAATATGTGGTCAAGCATTATCGTGGAGCAAAATTACACCACGTCTATTGACTAATGCAGGCTGTTGAACACGCAGTTTCCGTACATTATATCAATTTCCTGACAGTATTTATCAGCATTTATCGTTTCACCTTTGTTTAAAAATGAATAATGTACAATACCCTTTGGCGACCACCATACAAACACCAATATGAAGGTTCGGTTTCGGCATATGTTTTGGAATTTTATCTACGCCTAGCCACTGTGCAGAAGAGAATCCATTTTTCATCACAGGTAATTATCCTGTTCAATATGCCTTCATTATTCTGTCGGAAAAGTAATGAAGAACTGATCTCCAGACGGCACATCTTGTTTCTTTCAATGAGCTCATATGGGACTCATTTATCTAACTTTTTTACTTTTCCCAAAGCCTTCAGATGTCGTAAGACAATTGAATAGTGTATATTGGTTCTCTCCGCGATTTCCCGAACAGTTGGACGCGAATCCCTTTCAACTATATCTTTTAAATCTGACTCTTTAATAGCTGATGGCTTATGATCACGAGGCTCATTTTCCTGAGTTGTATCTCCGGAACGAACTTTTTTCACTTGCTATACCTTCACCAAAAGCAGCATTTATGTTTTTCGCTGCTTCAAACGCAGCATGTCGTAGTTTGAACTCGTACAAGTAAATTATACGAATTAACTTTTTGTCCATAGTGAACGAAAATCGATTATTGAATCGTGTACACTGTACAATATCAATAATCTTATACTCGCAAATACTAATACTCAAATATAATATATAAATATAACTCTAATAATAAAAATACTCGCATACGAGGTATGTACTTTTCAAATTGTACAATTTCAACGCCAGCTGTCGTGGCAAAACTAAACTACAAAGGCGAGAAAAGTGGTCATTTCAATTGCAACAATCTAGTTAGAAGATCTCCCGAATTACATAAATGGTGTTCCTCAAGTTTTGTAATGAAATATAAAATAAATTAAATATTGTTTTTTTCAATTCAAAGCATTTTAAATTACATCGAATGGACTTGGGCTGTTTCAAGTTGTATGACAAATCTACTTGTCAATTTTTAAAGTGGCTCAGTTTATTCCTGGTAATAAGATACATATTATTCACTTAATAATTGTAAATTATACTCTCTTAGATACATTTACGGAGTGTGATACATTGGTAGTCCTATACGTATATTTTTAATTTCACTGAAACGAAAACTCTGAAATATCTCAATTTAAGCTTAAATGGACTTGTGCCACTTTCAAAATAAACGGCTCAACTATTCTTTAATGCTCTCGAGCGCCGACCGAGTACCGAATTACCCAGTGAATCTGGAAAAATCAGGAAATATCGGTGGAGGTATGTGGCCAGAGTGCGTTAATCGTCGGCTTTAAATGAATTCCAATAAATTAGGCGGATTATGAATTCGCCATGTTCGCTAACATGTATGTATAAAGCTTATTCGTAGGTGCCGGTGCGGAATTATCGATTCAATACGTATCGGTCCTGTCGATGACGATTGGGGAGGAAAAAGGCGAATTAACGTGGCGCGGAGTTAAATGTAGACAGAAACGCCAGCAAATAGAGCTGTTTGCGTTCTCGTTAGGAAACGCTGCCGCAAACTGTTCCCGTTGAATTCGACCCTTCGTTCCCTTTGAGGGGAAATACTGCTTCACATTTAGGATAATCGTTAAACTGCAGATTTTTATGTATACGGGGTGATCGGTTCTAATCGTTGAATGAAAATTACTTGAATACCATGTGTCATATAATAGAATAATTTAGATAAACAGTAAATGTTTTTGAGGGGATCGTAGTCTGGTGCAAGCTACTTCTTCATAAACGCACGCCTAGTAGTATTCTGATCGAAACAACTATTAAAATAATAATGTTTTGTCATGAACAGTTCAATATTTTTTTACAGCGAATACTATCATAATAAAGGTTAAATTCTTCTCGATCAGAAATTAGTAATATAATAAATTGAATGATATCAGCGCTAGGTTCGATCATTTGTAGAAAAACAACAATAGATAGATCCACATCGGGATCGAAACGTTAGAAACATGCTTAAATAATTGCACATTTGTTGTTTTTCTAAAAATGATCGAACCTAGCGCCGATATCATTCAATTTATTATATTATGTTGGTAACATTGAACTATATGTTCACACCTTCAGGATGAGACCTCTGGCGGGAGACTCCCGATAAAGATTTTTAGGCCTGGATCGCGGCCATAATCAGAAATGTATTGACCGCGATATGTACTGCACGTGTTTTCTAAGTTGTATTCATACTAAATATATTATTTCTTTTTATATTATTATATACATGTGGTCCGCTCTCATTTATTTACCATCAAAATGGTAGCAGAGCGTGGTTCGGAATTTGGACAATTTGAGATGGAAATAGTGAAGTACGATTGAAGCGCTGATATCATTCAATTTATTATACTAGCATAATAAAACGGATATAACCTTCATGTGACCTCTACGCTTTCGTTTATGAAAAAAACTATTTACACCAGATTGTGGTGCTCTCAAAATTATTCGCTTTTTATCTAAACTATTTTTTTATACAAATTATAGTAGGCTAACTGCACCAGCGAATAAACGGGCACCAGTAAATGAACGCTTTTGTATATTTCAACAAATTTTAACCCGCACGGCATATTATCGATAAAATTATGATTAAAGAGTTAAATGAATAGGAGAATATTGTTTAGTAGTTTTGTTCATTCATTGGACTATCATTGTTCAACTACTAGAATCTAGTGTTCATTGACTGGTATTTGTTATATTTTTTATTTAATGTTTAATGAAAAAGAAAAATAATAATTTCATTTTATTTGTGTTCATTCATTTTTGACAAACGAAGTATAGGAAGCCATTTGGCATATATGAGATTCCTTTAATTCACACATTTTTTTGACATAAAATATTTTCTTGAACAATTTCTTAAATGTTCATTCACTGGTGCAGTTACCCTACTCAAGTATTTAGTATAAAATATGTTTACGATATCGGCGCCAGGTTCGATCATTTCAAGAAGAACAACAAATATGCAATTTAAGTATTTAAGTTTCTCAACGTTTCGATCTCAATGTGGATCATTATCAAGAGACAAAATTTTTGCGTTTGCTGTGAAAAGTGAGACGAATACTTTTTAAGACACATAATTGTGAGTTACACTATTTAAACTTTACTCCATGCTGGCGATAATGTAACTTCAGTTACATTAAATAGTGTAACTCACAATTATGTGTCTTAAAAAGTATTCGTCCCACTTTTCACAGCAAACGCAAAAATTTTGTCTCTTGATAATGATCCACATTGAGATCGAAACGTTGAGAAACTTAAATACTTAAATTGCATATTTGTTGTTCTTCTTGAAATGATCGAACCTGGCGCCGATATCATAAGCATATTTTATATTTCAATTTTCGATCGATAAGAATTATTTCCTTTATCAAGTATTTAGTACTAAACCTACTGAGCCTTAAAAGGTGCATGTTCCCTTAGAAGAATGACAAGATTGACTATGAAATCTGTTTTATTATTTCAATAATTGTAAAATACATAATATGGAACCGGTCACTCCCTATAAAAGATTCTCTGCATTTGTTTCGAAAACTAGAATCAACGAGTTTGTATATTTCTATTCAAGATTCAATTAGACTTAGAATAATATGCTATGAATGCGTAAAATGAGCGGTACAATGATCGATAATTTTTGTATGACAATATTACGATTTTGAAGAAGTTCAATTTTATTTGGGGTATAAAGTGCAGAAGTATAAAGTTGATTTAAAGGTGATTCTTTTCGGTCTGTCGTCAAATTAATTCCGATTATTATGTTCGACGAATTAGAGTAAGTTCCGTGTGTCTCCATTTCCGTGAAGATTTGGATTTCCGACGGCAGGACCAAGTTTCCGGCGCGATCGGAATGAATTGAAAGCTTATTGAATTAGACCGGACGTAGAACAAAGTCTAGCCGAACGTACACTGGCACTAATTCCACTGACCTGTGCGGACGCTCTACATACACCCGACAAAACCGCTATGCGCTATTTGATTTGCGGTAACAATGGTATTGTTTTTCGCTGTTGAAATAATTGTACGTTTCAGCCACAATCAAAGAACGATATGTTCTGAAAATTATTCAACCGTAAACATTCATTTCGATGCTATTCACTTGGTGAAATATATCGTCGTGTATTTTCGATTCGGAACAATTATATTAGTAATCATAAAAAATTCGCGGGGCAAGGGGTTAATGAAACTGCTGTAAATTATTTCTTCGTACCATTTTATATTACGAAGTATTAATTTCCTATTTAAAATCAAGAATTAGGCATTGTATATAAACAGTTATTTCACCAACTATTCATATTTAAGGATGTTCTGGAGCTATATAAAAACGCAACAAAATTTTTGAAAATTTGACAAGATATAATTCTTACTAAATTAATGCAATTACCAAAGTTTGAGTTGGATTCACTACGCCGTTTAACCCTTTGCAGTCGGAGCTATTTTAACTCGAAAATTAAACATTCCTTCGACTTAGAATATTTCTATTCTCCATGATTTTTTTAATTTCATGGGTAGGAAATTGATGTAATAACTCGTACAGTATTAAATATTTAGTAACTGATTAGATACCATCATATTTAATAATGCAAACAATATTTTGATAATGTTACAGCAATTTTTAGTGGTGCCTCAGAGTCACCACTCGAGTGCTAAGGGTTAATGTTTATAGCTACTTAAGGCTTCTTATGGAAGATTCATAAAATTCCACTTCAAATCCTATTTAAACCTTGAAAAGACGCAACTAGAAACTCAAATTTTTATTGTATGTAGTAAAAATTATGTATTTAATTATGTTCAAAATTTAGTAGGGTACACTAAACAGTTACAGAGCAAAAAATTATAAACTGTTACAAAACTTCAAAATTATTGTGTTGTCATCTAACTAGCATGAAAACGCGACAATAGTGTAGACCACTGAATAAAGCTACTATTCAGAAGGTACAATTATTCACAAAATTCATTTACAATTTTTTGTAATATGAAGACAATTTAATTAAAAAATAAATATATCATGAAATTCACTAATTAAACGAAAGCTTTTTAAATTAATCTATTTTTTAAATGCAAAATGTACTCGCGAATGGCTTTCATTGTCAATATATTGGTGAATTTCGAATTTCTTGTACTTTTGTCTCCCATTGTACCTCCAGGACATCCTTAATGCATTCTTGTATCGTATTCAAGGATACCTGTTTCCTATTTTTTAATTCAAAGCAGTATAATTATTGTCAAACATAAAATTGTGTCGCGAAAACAATAAAGCATTTATCATTTTATCTTATAACTTGCAATATCGTTGCATGATTAACTACATACTAATAATTTAATTTTCATATTAACATTCCTTCCAAATACAACATTTCGTACTTAAAAAATCTGTCAGTCTTCGTACGTATACTAGAAATTGTAATTCACGTACTGAAGTTTAATTAACCCCTTACCGTATTTCAAAGAGCTACACTCGTGACGAAGACTTTGAACAAAGTCTAACTAATATGAATTTTGCGCCTTTCTTTTTAACTGGAATAAAATTTGATTCGTTTCTGATCAATGTTTAAGCATTAAAATAATGTAGCCATATAGCAAATATAAATTTTCTTTTGTCTTCTACGACATTTTTCAGGATAAATGCGAATACCATTTTAAAAAGACAATGGCTAAATGAGAACGAATGGTCTCGGTCAGAACTTAAAGCCACCCTTCATGGAAAGTAAATTTTTCTCCGCATATGGCGGCCTCGTAAAAGAATGTTACGAATTACTGCAGCGTAATGAAACAGTTGTAGCAGCATTGTACGCTGAACAGTTGGCCAGGATTCAAGAAAAGCTACCAGCACTTGTCAATCGCACGGGCGCATTTTTATATGTAATTTAGCAATGACTTGTTTGAGCATACTTTCAATACTATTCTTATTCCAATTCAAATTAAGCTTTTTATTTATCACATTTTAAACGAACGAGTCTTTTAAATGCATTCTTTTAACAACTATTTGTGTAATATTTATTACTTTGAATTTGAAGTTGTACGAAATTAAGAACATTGTGAAATCTAAAATATTTCACAATTGCGTCGAATATGTAAACTCCTTTCTCTTTCTCAATTTTTCTTCCTTCTTATTTCTTAAAATTTCCATTCTTTCTTTGTTACCTAAATTTTCAGTTCCGTAAGTAGATTTTAATTATTTTTGGTATTATTTATGTTTGTTACTATACACGTTTTCCTGTATTTTAAGAATGTATGCATACTATAAATGCATAAGGATACGCTTATATAATAAAAGGTGTCTCAAATGCATAACCAATGAGGGAAATGACGAATACAATCCTTACTCTTATTCAAATAAAATTGTTATTCGAAAATTAGTTATTTTAAAGTTATTAGTTACATTAAATATAACTAGTAACTAAAATACTATTAATATAAAACATTATTTATAACTAAAATTTTCAAACTATTTTTAATTAACACAGATCCACAAAACGTACTTTTTAAATTTTCAATATAGGCCCACATGAAAAAGTTGTGAAATGCAACATTTAGTATTTCTTCTATAATGCCGAGCAATTGCAATTTTTGAAAAAGTTTATTTTCACATATAAAACATTATTAATAACTAAAATTTCCAAAACACCTTTAATTAACACAGTTCTACAAAACGTTCTTTTTAAATTTTCAAAATAGGTCCACATGAAAAAGTTGTAAAATGCAACATTTAGTATTTGTTCTATAATTCCCATCAATTGCAATTTTTGAAAATGTTTATTTTAACATTCTGTGATACATTAATTGCTCCAGCTTCCCAAAAATACAGTCCTTACTCTTATTCAAATAAAATTGTTATTCGAAAATGAGTTATTTTAAAGTTATTAGTTACATTAAATATAACTAGTAACTACAATACTGTTAATATAAAATACTAATAATAACTAAAATTTTCAAAATACCTTTAAGTAACACAGATCCACAAAACGTACTTTTTAAATTTTCAAAATAGGTCCACATGAAAAAGTTGTGAAATGCAACATTTAGTATTTCTTCTATAATGCCGATCAATTGCAATATTTGAAAAAGTTTATTTTCACATATAAAACATTATTAATAACTAAAATTCTCAAAATACTTTTAATTAACACAGATCCACGAAACGTACTTTTTAAATTTTCGATATAGGCCCACATGAAAAAGTTATAAAATGCAGATTTAGTATTTCTTCTATAAAGCCGAGCAATTGTAATTTTTGGAAAAGTTTATTTTCACATTCTGTGGTACATTAATTGCTCCAGCTTCCCAAAAATGTTCAACTCGTATAGGACAATATTTAAAAAGTTATCGTCCATTTAGAGCGTACAAATATTAATTGGTTTTACTGTAGATACGCAGTCTACTTACCACTCGACCCAGCATAAGAAAGTTCTGCGTTCAACGATTATAAGGACATCGCGAGTGTCCCAGACGGAACCGGAAGCAGTGGTTGGAAAGCATGTTCGCGGGCAGCACGTTAATAGTCGCGTTGTTGTTGTTTATCGTGGAAGTTTGGATCGGTTTTGCGCGGCGACGACCTTGTTCAGATTGGAATTGTGCCGGTAAATTGTTCTCGGGAGTTGAATTATAACGGTCCGCCCGTTCCCGACAATTCCATTTGCCGACTTTATTGCGTTAACCGGTAGGACGAGTACGCGGCCACAGGAACTAGAGGGAGCAAGAGAGAAAGAGTGAGTGAGAGAGAAAGAGAGAGACAGATAAAGGGAAAGAGAGAGATGAAGGTAGATAGAAGAGTCTCTTGGTCGGGGACACGACGAGGAAGAAGCAACGATGAGGTGAGAGATCAAAAGGCTTTGTCGAGCAGGCTTTACTGATTCCCCGCAAACAGTCGATTATCCGGACGATCGCACTGCTGTCTGTCAACAGGCATCGAGTGATCATTGGGGTGGACCTTATTTTTCAACCATCAATTTTTTCGAGACACCCCTGAGATTTGTGCCACTGGACGAAAAAGTAGTGTGCATGAAATATGAAATTGATCGGATAACGGGAAATGTTGCCGCATCGACTTTGAAAATTTGTTAATTTTGTAACTCGCTTTTCTCCACTGCAGTATATTATTAGTATATATTCTTATATATCGTTGAATTTGTCCTTTTACGCACTATAACTGTATAGAAAGAAAATGTAGCATTAATTTAAAAAATAAAATTCGTGACCTTCAAATATCAAAAATTGGCTTAAAAAGAAAATTTTTTTTCTTGCGTTATATTTCATTTAATAAACGGTACAACTTTTCTCTAAGACATTTTTTGATAGTTTTATAAGTAGCAAAGATATATAATACATATACATATGCTTATACATAATACAGTATTAATACATATACAATATACATTATACGTACAATACAGTACATTGTACAGAAAGCTAAAATTATTTTAGAAAATTGCGTTGATATAATTTATTTGTCTCGAAATGATTTTTTCGAAACATCTGGAAATTGTTTCCTATTTTTTGAAATAATTTTTTATAAAATATATTGTTTCTCCTCTTCATTTTTGATAATAACTGATTATAGCCTGATTAAGCTTAATACTACACTCAACAGTGTCGTTAACAACTTTTATGTTTTGTACAATGTTTACTTTGAAATCCTCGTCATCTATAGGAATTTAATATCTATTAAAAAATCGTAGTATTTCGTGAGAAATAAAAT
Organism: Lasioglossum villosulum; assembly: GCA_963971365.1. Lineage (NCBI taxonomy): Eukaryota > Metazoa > Arthropoda > Insecta > Hymenoptera > Halictidae > Lasioglossum > Lasioglossum villosulum. The sequence continues at coordinate 13,711,795 of OZ020499.1, forward strand.
GTTCAATTCCTTCATCCGCATAGTTTTTAAATTCTTCACGAGTTATTTCATTTTTTTACATGTTTCGTCGATTTCAATGGTACCAGATTATATAATATATAATACATAATTTTGTATTCTTTACCACGGTTTTGTCGAAAAATGGTATGCATACAGTGTACGTTCCACAGACAAAAAAATAAGTTTCGTTAGATTAAACAAATTTTGCAACCATTTATGGTATTTATCACCAGAAGCGGTAGTGTTAACATTTTTTAACAAAACCGTGGGAAAGAATGCAAAATTACGAATGGTGGAGGCACTTACCAGTCAAGTTGACGAATCTGGTACCATTGAAATCGACGAAACATGTAAAAAATATGAAATAACTCGTGAAGAATTAAAAAACTATGCGGATAAAGGAATTGGACATTTTATTTCTCATGGAACACTACGATTTTTTAATAAATATTAAATTCCTATAGGATTTGTAAATTAAGATCCCGGTTCACGAAAAGAGGACGAGGATTTCTAACTAAACATTGTGCAAAACTTAAAAGCTGTTAACGACACTGTTGAGCGTGGCATTAAGCTTATTCAGACATATAATCAGTTATTATCCAAGAATGTAGGGGAGAAACAATATATTTTACAAATTATTTCCGAAAATAGGAATCATTTCCAGATGTTTCGAAAAAATCATTACGAGACAAATAAATTATTTCAACGCAATTTTCTAAAGTAAGTTTAGCTTTCTGTACAATGTACTGTATTATATGTATAATGTATATATGTATATTAATAATGTATCATGTATAAGCATATGTATATATATTATATATCTTTGCTACTTATAAAAGTATCAAAAAATTTCTTAGAGAAAAGTTGTACTGTTTATTAAATGAAATATAACGCAAGAAATAAAAATTTTCTTTTTAAGCCAATTTTTGAGATTTCAAAGTCACGAATTTTATTTTTTAAACTAATGCTACATTTTCTTTCCATACTGTTATAGTGCGTAAAAGCACAAATTCAACGATCTATAAGAATATATACTAATACATAATACACTGCAGTGGAGAAAAGCGAGTTACAAAATTAACAAATTTTCAAAGTCGATGCGGCAACATTTCCCGTTATCCAATCAATTTCAAATTTCGTACTCACTATTTTTTGTCCAGTTACACAGTTCGCGAGAGTGTCCCGAAAAAAATTCAACGAAATAATTTTCGTCAAATATATCTAAGGTCCACCCTAGTGATCATGCCACCGTCCCGTGCGGAAATATACACTATTCGTGGAATATCTCTAAAAATTGAACGACGGGGATGTAAGTCGGCTGAAAATTAATTTATGCAGTCGGATACGTAACGATACCAGCTGGCTTTGAGAACTTGGACGAGGGAGTTAATATTGGCATAACTTTGTGGCGTAAACCGGATTGCCAATGTAGGCCGACGAAACGCGACGCGACTCCGGGAACTGATGAAACGGTGGTTTTCGAATGAGTTGTTTCAGAGATTAAATTTATAATTTGGCCGAGCTTGTACACAGGATTAATGCCGGGATTCTTGCGAGGATTGCATGCTTTTGATTATAGGTATTCTCTGTCAGAAAACTAATCACTCTCATTAACCCCTTGCCGTACCATTTTCTTTGTAGTTATAGTGATTAAAACGTCGGTGTCACTTTGTCCTCTGAAGTTTTCTGATTGGACTGTAAATACGAAAGATATTTAGGTGTTATCATTTATGTGGGACACCCCGTATATATTCTTTTATTTGAACAATGTTGAATTGAAATAAGAATCATTTGAAAATAATTTATTTAGTAACGATAAAAATCATAAAGTATTTAAACTAAGTCATTATTTCGAATAATTAAACGTATTAGTTTTTCATCTCCCCAAAAAGAACTTTCGGGGGATGATTGTTCCGTCTGCTGTTCTACTTATTATTTTATGCAGGAAAGATATTACATGCTTTACTGTGTGTGAAATACCATTTTATTAAAAATTTTTATTGCATAACTACTCAACGTTTTCAAATATCAATGTACGTAGTTTCCGTGGTTGTAACAATATTGCCAGAAGCAGAAAATAGCCGAGCGCTAGGTACTTGTGCAGCAACAATAATACTTGCCGTTGTTGTAAACATGGAAATTACGTGTAATTGCGTTTCCACCGCATTATTATATCAGTTTTTATATCTCTTCCCGTCGCTATGAATAATTCTCGTTGGTCTGTAGAATTTCTGTGTGAAACCTGCTTGAGCTTCTAGTACTTTATATATCCTTTCTCTCTATTTCATCGCCTCATCTATTTTCTAATAGCAATATGTGTATCTTATTATTTATGTGCAACCACGCTATTCCTTTATGATTGTTCCATAGTTACCTGATATTATATTTTCGGAATCGGAGCAATTATCGTCGTTTTAAAAGTGTCAGAGTGTTACTGTAGTTCACTGTATAATATTTCTAAAACGTATTCATGAAATGTCAAACGCTACTTAAACGACAAAAAAGCGAGAATTTTTGGATATCGTATTCCTACTATTCTTAATTCCATGCTGAACGTTGTTCACCGTACAAGTTGTAAAAAAACTTTTTAAAATGCGAAAATCTAAAATTTAGTATGCAAAAGAAATTCGAAAATGCAAAACTCTGCATGAGAAAGTAATTAAAAAATGTGAAACTTTGCATGCAGAACTAAATCGATAGCATAAAATTATACATGCTAAAGCAAGTCATGAATGTAAAGCAAAATGTTCGTTCCTGATTCTGGTGCGACAAATACTCGATGCAAAATTGGTTATAGGACATTCTGTGAAAACTACCAACAATAATTTGATTTCTCAAAAGTGCTGTGTATCTCGTACATCTAGTACACATATGCATGTGTATATCAGCCAAGAATCTTTTGTGTAACTATTTTTGAGGACTATACGAGGCTTCATTTCATCATCCGATCGAGATTTAATTTCATTCAACATTCAGATTAATAATTATGCTTATTTGCCTATAAAGGCAATTTCGAAAAAATTCAAGTAAAATCAACTGTACTAATTAAAGGATACAAGAACAAGATAAAAATTCTACTAAAATACTATTGAAAGTGTATGATATAAAATAAAAATAAAGGGTCTAGCAGACTAAGAATAGTGAATCGGCCCCCCCTGGATTTTTATTGAAATTGTGTGGAAAACATTGGTTTTAGGTTGAAAGATAACCCCCAAAATTTCAAGTCACTAACCCTTCATATAAGGATTATATGAGGGTAAATACCCTTAACTATATCATTTTTTTTCTCGGTTGTTAATTAAGATATTCAGATAAAAAAATACGAAAATACTCGTACTTACGTCCTCCATATCATATATTTTTTTCACAATTGTGATCATATTATTAAGGGTAGAAAAAAATTATTAAATTTTTTAGGGGTGGAAATTGCAAACAACCCTTCGAGTGACCACTTTCAAAAAATTCAACAACAATGTTCTGTTATCTATCTAATATATACAAAAGTTTCAAGATGGTCGAAGGGGTGGAACATAGTTAAATATTGAAAAACAAATGAAATTACGCCATTATAATGATTTTGAGTTTAGGATTGAGCGACTGTGGGAATGTTCTAAAATATCCTTTCCAAATGCATTAATTATTCGATAGAAACATTCTGATACCTGTTGTTCATGTTGCAGACCAAATAGATTTTTAATCATTGTATTAGAACTGCCACCATATATAAAATTATATACTACTTATGTAATATTATTTACAAGTACCTATCAATTAACCCAGGCTGTATGTTGTCTCGCGGAATTAGTGAAGGATGATCATATTTTAAATATTGAATAGTAAAAGAATCTAACCATATTGTAAGGGTGCAAATGCACTCGAGGCATATTAACTAATGATTTTGAGTTTAAGATTGAGCGATTGTGGGAGACCCAATAAAGAAACCGAATGAGTATAAGTGATAGTCGTAGCCTGAATATCTTAGAATCAATACTAAATACGTATAATCAGTACTAAAATCTTCCACTAATAGTATTCCTACATTACAATGGCGTAATTTCATTTGTTTTTCAATATTTAACTATGTTCCACCCCTCCGACCATCTTGAAACTTTTGTATACAGGGTGTTCGACTACAGTTGGGAGAAAATTTAAGGAGTGGTTCCTACGATGATATGAGACGAAAATGATAAATAAAAAATTGAGATTTCGGATTCGTTATTTAGCTATTAACAATTAAAAATCAACAACGCGTCTAACAAAAGTGTACGTTGTGTACGTCAAAGAGTTCAATGTTGTCCAAAGATTTGTTAAACATTTTCACCTCGCTGGGGCCCCAAATGAGAACCAAGGTATGCATGCATCTGTCACTTGATACGTGACTGTCGCGTTGTTAATAGCTAAATAACGAAGCCGAAATCGCAATTTTTTTATTCTTCATTTTCGTCTTATATCATCGTTAAGAACCAACCCTTAAATTTTCTCCCACCTGTAGTCGAACACCCTGTATATTAGATAGACAACAGAACATTGTTGTTGAATTTTTTGAAAGTGGTCGGAGGGTTGTTTGCAATTTCCACCCCTAAAAAATTTAATAATTTTTTTCTACCCTTAATAATATGATCACAATTGTGGAAAAAATATATGATACGAAGGACGTAAGTACGAGTATTTTCGTATTTTTTTATCTGAATATCTTAATTAACAACCGAGAAAAAAAATGATATAGTTAAGGGTATTTACCCTCATATAATCCTTATATGAAGGATTAGCGACTTGAAATTTTCGGGGGTTATCTTTCAACCTAGAACCAATGTTTTCCACACAATTTCAATAAAAATCCAGGGGGGGCCGATTCACTATTCGTAGTCTGCTAGACCCTTTCGTATATTTTATTTGTTTCAAGCGTTACATACGCTATAAACGTGTAAAGTGTTAACTAAATCGTCACAACAAATCACGGAATTAAATTTCCACTTCTATTAACAATAAGTACGATCCGTAAAACGATTACATTTGACAATTTAGTTGAAAACCGTTTAAACCTCTCCGTTGTTAGTCTATCTTGTTTCGCGGGGCTTAATTCGTTTTTTAAATTCATTACCGCTGTTACCCGGGAGCTAAGCTCACCTAGAAAGCTTGATTTAAGCGGGAAGAAACGATGTAGTGGATGGAGACCGACAGAGAACTGCCTTTGTATGGTTCTCGTGGCGGAATCCGTGTTAACTTTCAATCCACTTTGTGAATTATACTCGAGACAGAGTTGATTTTTCAAAATGGTTGAAAATCGCCATTAAAGAATTATTGCAGACAATTTTCTCAAGCTTTACGAATGTGTATACATATAAATTCAGCAAAAATTATTTCTCGTATCGATTTTGTTTATCCTTTATCGATGATTTCGAGACAAATAAATTATTCAACGCAATTTTCTAAAATAATTTTAGCTTTCTGTACAATGTACTATATTATATGTATAATGTATATTGTATATGTATTAATAATGTTTCATGTATAAGCATATGTATATATATTATATATCTTTGCTACTTATAAAACTATCAAAATATATCTTAGAGAAAAGTTGTACTATTTATTAAATTAAATATAACGCAAGAAAAAAAATTTTCTTTTTAAGCCAAATTTTGAGATTTCAAGGTCACGAATTTTATTTTTATTTTATCGATGATTTGCATGTAAGTTCAGTCTGACAGCAAACCTAATAGCAATCTCGCTGGGAAACGATATCCAAGTACCCACAGGAACATACAAGTTATCTCTAAAAATTTTAAGGGAATTTCCCTGATCCATAACGATTCATGGGATCTCTAAGAACAGATTAAGCTGCGCAACGTAGATCGAAAAATGAAACGTTCAAATTCGAATAAATAGTTTCCATTAATCTGCAACTAAAATTTTTTAACTTTTTTGAGCACAAATTTTAAACTTTTAAAACCCAACGATATTTCCAACCCTCCCCGAATAGCTTCAACAATCTGTCAATTTATCAATCGTTTTTGCTACTCTGTACGTTATTTTGCTTTCGAACGATACAGACATTTATTGAAATGCGATAGAATTTTTTGCGAGGATTTGTTAAATTGAATTTTCAAACGACGGATATTTATCCACCTTCATTGCGATATCGGCTTCCACTTGGCATTCGCGAGTGCTCGCCGTTTTCATTATCTCAGATTTCCGTGTACCGTAATAAAGCGAGATTCGTAATCACGAAGTTACCCCCTCCTTCTGTCGTGTTATCATTCGTCAAACTCTCGTTATCCCCTATTATTTTTGTCTTTTTCTCTTTCATTCCTGTTTCCTCTCCTCTCGTTGGGGATGGATTTTAGAATCAATATTTTTCAGCTTTATTTCAGTCTTCATGTGAATATCTCTATATTTTTCCACTTTTATCTGTCTGTAAATTTTGTTTCTGTATAAAAAAAGGGAAAACTGAATCCCCAATTCCATTTTATTTAAATTCAGTTCAAACCTGGACGAAACTGTGTTTTTTCAAAATCAAACCTGATCCGTTTACTTTATTACTCGCTCTTCCCAAACATGTGTGACATGTTTTATTCCATGTATAGTTTAAAACAGTGGAAAAGAAACTCTTGCACCTGTATGTTTAATAGTACTTAATTTTGCAATTATAAGCTATTAATTGAACATTCTTATCGCTAGTAGAGAATGTCAAAGATTACAATTAGTCTTCCGAAAATTCTATAGAGACGATCGGTGAATCGATTCCAATACAATTCTTTGTAATAGCAAGCTCTAAGAATATTCAGACTTTCCTTTTGTTTCACTCTACATACATTTGCTTCACAATTGTCTTGTCTTTGCGTCTGTTTGTGCTTTCGTTTTGTACTTGTGTTTTGTGCGGAAACTTAACTGGACCTAGGTGTTCAGAAGAGGCGAAGGAATTACGAACACCAGTTATTGGCGGACGGTAAGTCTTTAATATTACTTTTATGAGACATAGTACAGTCTGTGAACAAATTAAAGCAAGTTTTATTCACGATTCTAGAGTGATTTGTGACGGCTGCTTATAATTGAAAGATTAAGCTGTATTCGACACATTGATTCTTTAGTTTTCACTTACATTCATCTCTCATTCAGATGTCTTCATCTACTTTCACACGTTCTGTTTTCTTTTATCAATTTTGGTATTGTTTATTTATGTTTATTTTTCTTCATACTAATTTCTCTTTCCATTCGTTATAACTATCCCGCAATCCCAAACACAATGAAACCGTTTCACTACTTTGTTACGTCCTTGTTGGGACGTTTTTAGAGTAGTTAATGAGTTTAAGATTTTAATGAGAGATATAACGCAGTTTTGAACCTACCTGCATTCACCGGCTTCGGCTCGGGTAGTTGAGGGTACTTTTAAATGAAAATGGCTTCAAATAAGGATGTGGAACGAAGAAATCGACGTTGGGTATTTTATAATGATTTTGAAGATTGATTTTAAATATTGAAGGTATGTAGTTACATAAAATCTGTATGGTGACAAAATATATAAATAAAATCATTATGTTCAATTAGTGGTCCACCTAAGTCCTGGCACCAGCTCAGGGGAGGGGGTCATGGGGTTCATGACCCCCCCCTGGATCCGCCGTTGAATGTTATCGGCGCACTGGTTCGATCAATTGGACAATAAGCAAGTTTGCAAAAATATTGAATGAAATTTAATTCAACGTTTCGGTCTATAGTTTAGACCATCTTCAAGAATAATATATCTCATTATTACGTCTGTAAGGATTATCAAAAATAATTTTTAAAACGTGATTTATATTAACAAAGGCGTGAAGAAAACCAAATTCAAAGACAAAGTATGTAAAAACTTACATGCTTATAAAAGTATTAATTTACATTCTTAATGAATACTGAACAACGTGTTGGTTCCATGCCGGTGACATGTGGACTGAAGAAGTATTATAGATTTATTCTTGAAGATGGTCTAAACTGAGACCGAAACGTTGAATTTTTCATTCAATATTTTTGCAAACTTGCTTATTATCCAATTGATCGAACCAGTGCGCCGATAACATTAATATATTGTTGTGTGCCTAAGCTTCGAAACGCAATTAGTTCGATTGTTTGGAGCGTGAACAGCAGTCAATTTTTCGCGCCAAAAATGTCAACTTTTGTTCCAAGTAAGCTTTCTCTGCGGAAGGTTATGTTGCATTATTTAGTTCTAAAGAAGTTTAGTTTGCTCGTGGATATTTAGAAGTTCAAAAAAATTCAAAGATTCGCGAGCATTACTTGATTAAAATCCACATCAAACGCTCGAAGAACAGTCAATTGAATTAAATGTCGATCGATCTACTGTTGGAAAACGTTTGCACGCTATGGGTATGGTTTATACGCTTTTTTTCAACAAAGAAAGAGCGCAAACTTCTATACCCAATATGAATGTTATAATTTATTAAAGAAGCTTAAATAAATACTTAAACTATTCCTGGCCATCCTTTTAATTATTTTCAAAACAATTTTTATAAACAGGAAACAAAATGTGGTGCATCTGTCCCGAAATGATCCCACGGACATATGGACTGTGCGTAAAGCGCGGGGGGGGGGGGGGGCTTGAAAAGACGGAAGGGGTATCAACCACGTCGGCCATCTTGGCATGAACTGTATGTGGTGCGCTCTATAGGCGACTTTAAATACTAGTGTAGCGTCTGTAGCAGAGATCCCGGTTTCACGTGTATGTAAATACACGTGGTACGTGAACCGTGTAGTACGAATTTAAGGATCCGTGAATACGAATCCGTGAATGCGGATCCGTGTACACGGATCCACGAACACGTGTAATACGGATCCGTGAATAAGAATCCGTGTTACACGGGGCTGCGAACTGCGAACACGGATCCGTTCGGTACGTTCGAGTCCTACAACTGAGGCGTTATTGTTTTCCGATCGAATTCTTTTCGACTGTTGATATTAAAAGTGAGACAAGAATAAAGTTGCAGTAAATTTACTGTTTGGCGTCAAATCACCGTATATTAAAATGCATATGTAAAATAAATACACGAATATTTATGAGTGGTGGAAGTCGCTGATAAGCATCTAATCTAATAGAGATGCCTATTTCACGTGCAATAAACGAATCCGAATTTTAATCCACGTAATACTAAGTACACGGGTGCCCCTGTATTTTAATTTCATAAATATTCGTGTATTTATTTTACATGTGCATTTTAATATACGGTGATTTGACGCCAAACAGTAAATTTACCGCAACTTTATTATTGTGTCACTTTTAACATCAACAGTCGAAAAGAATTCGATCGGAAAACAATAACGTCTCAGTTGTAGGACTCGAACGTACCGAACGGATCCGTGTTTGCAGTTCGCAGCCCCGTGTAATACGGATTCTTATTCACGGATCTGTATTCACGTGTTCGTGGATCCGTGTACACGGATCCGCATTCACGGATTCGTATTCACGGATTCTTAAATTCGTACTACAGTAATTTCTCAATCGTAGTCCTCGGTCGCCTCTGCAATCGTAGTCCAGTGCCTACCCATTCCACCGCCTGTCAACGCTGCGCCGGGCAGCAGGACGGCGATGTTTGATGTCGGCTCGGGTATATCGGTGTGAACACCACTACATTGACTCGAGTGAATCGAATTTTCAAACTACTTAATTTTCATTATTTTTTTATGAGATTTTAAGTCTCTTTCTTTCCAATACGCCTTTCTTCGTTGCGTTCGAAACTTTCATCGTCGATTAAACCACTAAATATTGGCCAAATTATATCGTGTTTGGTATGATTTTAATCAGAGAAATGCCACGAATATGTTGGTGAAAGTTCCATAATGATATCATCGAAAATAAAGAAGCTAAGGTCTTGGTGTTTTATTGTGATAACGCACGGGCCTTTAAACTGTGCCGGCGACGGGGACACGCTTCGGCCACACGATCCTATTTCATTATGTCCTTCTCTACGTTCGGCTTGTCGTTTGAAGTCTCAGCGCGGTAGGGTAGACGCAGTCATAAATCAAAAAATAGCCACCCTACTTGATCGTAGTCCGTTCATAACACGGGTGTTGGGACTACGATTGAGAAATTACTGTACACGGTTCACGTACCACGTGTACACGTGCATTTTAGTACACGTCCAAAACCGCGATCTCTAGTCTGTAGCCACTCTGTAGCACGTGGTCTGCACACGGGTCACGGTAAATATACGTAATTCAATTGTACATTTTAAATGTTCCAGCATCATTATATAAATGGCAACACTAGTAGTTCAATGCAATATGGCCGCAGTCAACCATCCCTCCCCGCACGCTTGGAGCCCCCTCTCGCCCAGAAGTCTACTTTACGCACAGTCCATATATCCGTGAATGATCCTGACTACTAAAATTGTACTTTATCGCTGGGATGCATGTTTTACTATACAGAGTTAATATTCGACCCCTGACTTAAAATATCTCTGCTTTGTATCGTCGATACTTTGTGGCGAACCGAACGGGGAGCAACCGTATTATCGCGCACGTACAATGTCCTCTTAAAGAATGACCCCTCCTCCGTTCCTCATCCCTGTACCGGAAGAATAGGAAACGTTTCTTACACGGTGTAGCGCGGCAAAGAGAATCTCCCGGTGTGATTTATGTTACGTTAGATCGCTGCGTCGTAAAGATCGTGCAAAAGGGGGTGTATTCACCGTTTTCCGGGACGCGGGTCGTGACGGTATTCGCGGGGCCATCGAATTGAAATGCGATCGCACGAACACTGGTCGCGTACCCGTTCGCGTTAAGATTCTTCCGTTCACGGCAGCAACGCAGTGGTAAGACGAACGGGGACGTTTACTGTAAAGTATTTTTCGTGACTGCGACACTCCGCCCAGAACACGGATTACGCCGATGTTCCATTAACCCCTGTGCAACGTCCGTTGTCCTGCCGGTAATCAGGCTCCGTGGAACTTGGAGCAATTAATCGTACGACGACCACATCGATTAAACAGCCGACATCGTCGTTATCGATCGCAGGCTCATTTGTTTCCGGTGCTGGTAGGATCGTGCGATGATAATCAGTGCTTGTATATCTTTAAGATTTCAATCTGGTGTACAGGATGTTTGAAAACTGTGTGTCTGAAAAATTCGGTGAATAGTCTCGGAAAATAAAGTAAACAGGAGGTACAAACAAAATACCTTTACTGGCCTTCAAAGTAATCATCATTAGCTCCCAGATAGCACACAGACATTTTGAAAACGTCTTAAATACGTCCGCTGTCGGATATTCGAGATATCTTATGGACGTCTTGAATGTCCTCCGAAAGGCCACGAAAGGCCTACAAAAGTCTTCTCAATGGCTTCTGTTACAAAACCGTGCGTTTTAAAAACGTCTCAAGAATGTCCATTAAACGTCTAAAAACGTTTTCTGGACGTCTAATGGACATTCTTGGGACGTTTTTAAAACGTACGGTTCTATAACACAGGCCATTCAGAAAACTTTTGTAAGCCGTTTGGAAAAATGTCCTCCACCACTCCACCCACAAAAAAACAATTAATACCACATAACTTAGCCCGTCATACCAAACAACTTTTATAGGAACACTTTTTTGATAACAACACCGTCTCCCGAGATGTCCTGCTTCTCCTGCGTTCTCGATACAATGGGACACCCTGTATATCACGACTACCATAACGGGATTCTACACCTTTGGATCGGTGCATATCTGTTTAAAAAATGTACAGTAAAACCGACCTTGACTCTTTCCTCCAAGGTCAAAACTTTTCTTATTGCAATAATTAATATAATTAATAATTAATATACTATTATATAAATAATAGTATTTGATTTGTAAAATTCATATAAAATGATTTTATTAATAGTATTTGATTTGTAAAAATTAAAATTTTACAAATCTAATACTATTAATAAAATCATTTTCTTATTGCAATAATTAATATAATTAATAATTAATATACTATAATATAATTAATAGTATTTGATTTGTAAAATTTTAATTTTTAAAATTTCAATTTTACAAATCAAATACTATTAATAAAATCATTTTATATGAAATTTCATTCAATTAATCTCGTCGTGAGAAACAAAAGTATCGAAGCAACCATGGATCTCAGATCAAACGTTCCCTTAACGATTAGCATTCAAATAGCGACTCGGAGGCGCCATTAAAAATTAAATTAAAAATTAAAAATTGCAGTAGCATTATCGAAAATATTGTTCCGATTATGACATATATCGGTATCTAATCAGTTACTAAACATTTACGTATTTTATGAGATATCTATACCAATTTCATATATTATATGTACTTAGAATATCAAAAATCATAGGGAATGGAAATATTCTAAATCGAAAGAAATGTTCATTTATAGAGATAAAATAACTTGGAGTGCAAAGGGTTAACACTAAACCTACCATCACCGGTCAAAATGACTGGTTTCAGATTTTTTATTTTACAATTATTGAAATTATAAAAATGATTGTATAATTCTCTTTAGTAGAGCACCGTTACAATAGGAACCGCATAAAGTCTAAATAAAATCAATCTTGTCATTTTAATAAGGGTACATGTTCCAGTTACTTTTAAGGTTCAATAGTTTTAGAGTTAAAAAACGACTTTAATGTTTCCTAAGCTAGTGGTGTAAACGTGGACGAGACGTGAGAAAATCAGTCAAAAATATAGAATATAAAATATAGAAAATATAGAAAAAGTTATTTGACATTTCGTTTTCAAGAAAATTTATTTGAAAAATTTGCCAAGAAGAATTCGTAGGTCATGAACAGACGCGTCAAGACGATTGTGTTCGCCGAATTTTCAAACTCTAAATTTCTCGAAAACAAGGCGCCAAATAAAAAACCTAGAATAAAGGTTTTTATAAACATAGAAATATTTGCAACTTATTTGATTAATTTTTATTTTGCATAAAAATCCGCGGTGTACTTATGATTGACATAATTCATTAAAGTTATTCACTTCTGTAACAATGCGAGAAATATAACCCAACATTACTTATTACAACATTTATGTCCAAGTATTAGTTCTATTTGAATACGTTTTTGTCAGCTTGTATGCCTTGTATTAATCGGTATCGCATTACTATACTAAGAATTTTTAATCAAGCTCCCATTTTTACAGGTTCCTTTATGAAAATCAGACTAAAAAACGAAGAGATTTAGACGTCTTGAATGTGACAAAGTAGACGTTACTTCAACATCTTTCCATTTTGTAAAAACTAAATATTCGTCGAGTTGAACTGCAACTGGCTAATGTGTCTGTCCATTACTCACTGTTTCTGCTCGCAATAAGCGCAGACGACCGTTCAGTATTACAACTGTTCCATCAATCTTCCTACGCGGTCCATGCAAAAGTAATGGCCGTTTGCTTTAAAGCGACTGTCTCTTTCCTTACTCCGATTAGCGTATTGTTCTCCAACGAATATATTACACCGTTCGACACATATTTGGAGGTGTACCAATGAACAAACGTTCTCACGGATCGTTGCGAGCTGAAGATAAATCTGTACATTTGTTTAAATTGTTGCGTTTTAATGGTTGAAATTTCAAATTAGTAGAAAATTTTTAAAATTCGGGAAATATCAATATACTATCCTGAACTTATCAAATTCGTTACAAGAAGAAGACAATTTTAATGAGGATCTTGTTCCTTGCAATTGCTGCAGGAAATTTTTATTTTCCAGAAAAATCCGAGGTCTAGTCGTAAATAATATCGACAACCTGTTCTCGTTTCTTAGATCTTGAATGTTTCATACGAGAAGAATCAATATGCGGTGTAGTTTCAAACTTGCTAATGCAACTAAAGAAAATAATCGCAACTTTACTAATTTCTAATTAATTTTTATGAAACATTTGCTATCGTACTCGTCTAATTTTTCCAGTTAAAATTACATCAAACAAGATATAATTACGATTATAATTACTCGTGTAACAAGCAAAGTTAAGAATTCGTGTACCTGTACAGTAAATGTTAAGTCCGAAAACTTGAATCGCTTCTTACACACTACGGTACCATGTTTGTCGTCATTTTAATCAGCAAATCAAGACAAATAGGATGGTAAAAGTTTCATTGACGAATAACTGAAACAAAGGAATTGTGAGGTTCGAAGTTAGAAGACGAGCTGACACGAGTCCTTTGATGTTTGTCTAAAATCCGAATCACGGGCCTTTTTAACTTCCCGATTCATAGGGAAGTTACTGTAATTATCCCGAAAATCGAAAATCGATTTTTTAGCAGATCTTCACGTTTCATGGTCTATGGAGTCATTTTAGACTATTTTTATCAAATTGTTAGTATGTGTGTGTGTATGGCCGTTTGTATGTATCAAATTTTTCGTTAACGTTTTCTGAAAAAGTGACAACGCGATCAGAATAATGAATGATGCAATCGATGTGCCCGTCGTAACTTAGAGCTGATTAGATTTTGGTCCATATTGGTCAAGTAGTTTTTTAGATTTTTTAGTTCTTTTCGAAAGAAGTTCATGCAAGAATGCAATTTATACGAGAGGATGGAAATTTTCCACCGAATAAACAAACGTAATTATATATATTTAATTTTTATTTAAAAAAAATTTTCTTTTAATTATGCAATTAATGCTAATGTTACCGCTTACAACTAACGAATCCGGAAGTTCTTTGTGTGGCTCGTGGAGAGTCACACACAAAATTAAAAAAAAACCATTAATAGCTGTATGCCCCACTAGTTTTCCTCTTTCAATCGCTATCCTTCTTTATATTCGACTAGCAGCCCCCGACACGGCTTCGCCCGTGCTAACTTGTGAGAAGAATTTAGATTTTGATCGTAAGTATGTTAATATACATACAGGGTGTCCCAAAATTCCTCCGACACCCGAAAATGGGAGGTTCCTTGGGTCATTTGAAGCGACATTTTCCTTTACAAAAATGGCGTCCGCAGCTTTGTTTAAGAGTTATTAACGAAAAACACGGACCAATCAGAGCGCGACCTAGACGCGAGTTAGCACAGTCGGCCCGACGCGCCAACTGTCAATTGGCCGAACGTGTCGGCCAAATGAGTAGCGTAAAACCTTCTCCATGAAAAAACACATATATGTGCCAAGTTTCATGTTGATCGGTCAAACAATTTCGAAGTCTATTAATCATATATACAAATATCCATTTTTATATTATATATAGTTACGGAAAGATTACTGTAGTCAAGTTCTCTCTGTCCGATTTCGATTAAATTTTCGTCTGCGGCCGACTTTATTTGCCGTCGGCAAAACTCGCAACCTATCCTTCTTAGCGGTATTCATCGTTCGAGAAACGATGTATCCGGGACTCCTTATCTCGCGGGAGAAGAAAGCACAATACCTTTCGGTGCATACGTATATGTATAGATGTGCACGTATATATGTATGTATCTATATGTATAGGTGTACATATATACGTATATATAAAAGCTGGTACGTCGGGTGTATACAGCTACCTCGCGGAATTCCGCAGGACTTTCACCGACGTTACAATAACTGCAATATATCCGGCCGCGATGCTGTTCCTTCGCGATACCAGACGGCGGGTCCGCGGCTTTCGAGGATGAAAAGGAGGGTTGTACGCGACGGGATGAGAAGAGACAGGAGTTGGATGTCGAGGGTGTGAGGGACTGCTCCGTTGACGATGCTACAACAATGGTCGAATATAAATCTAAATCCCCACCGCCATTTTTCTTGTCCTCCTTACCAACCGTCTCTCACGCCTCGATCTTCGCCCCTATCAATCCCTCCTATTTATTTCTCCTCTGATTCATTCCACCTGTCTGCTTAGCCCATCCAGACCCGTCGCGTCAACTTCTTCCTCCATCTTCGGGCAGTTACGTCGACGTTTATTTTCCTCGATCTCTCATTGGCCCAACTTTTCCGACTCCATAAATTTCTTTTATCGTTTCGTTTACCCTTTCGCTACAATGGATCCCGTTTCTACAATGTCGTGCGTACGATACCATGGGCGAGATATTTTGTGTATCTCTATTATTGATATGAAGTGTTTCATTGGAAAATATGGCACAAGTAATAGATTTTTAAAACATGTCATCGTTGGTGGAAGGTACTTAACGATGATAAATATAAAATACTCCATATTTTACACAGTTAGATCATTGTAATCGATGTGGAAGATATAGTAGTACTTTATTTTGATTCTCCTTAGGGTTACAATTCATATATACCATTCCTCATTCTTCCATTTCGTTCCCCCCTACGCCGTTCTTAACCTATCCTTACATTATCTTACAAAATAATTACTTATGTCTAAATATACAGGGTGGGGCATTTTAAACAGGTCACCTGAATAACGCGGCTGCTATTGGTGTTAGGAAGAAATGCATCAGATGGAACTTGTATGGTATCGAGGGGGCATTATTCTGATGTTAGTAGGTTTTTTGTAGGTAGATGCGCAAAAAAACATATGAAGGTCAACTTCATTTTTTTAAATGGAATGAGGAATTTTTTAATACGTCAATCCATGCAGCTGGACATTCATAATAAAAAGGTATTAACCTATGTATGTCGAAAAGTTAATCGTTCAGAAGATATTTCAATATAAAAAACATAAAATACCATTACTGTCGTACTACACTAGTAAGTAAACGCTAACGTCTTAGTACGGCAGTAATGATATTTTTATATTTTTTACATTGAAATATCTACTGAACGACTAACTTTTCGACATACATAGGTTAGTACTTTTTTATTACGAATGTCCAGCTGCATCGATTGACGTATTAAAAAATACCTCATTCCATTTAAAAAAATGAAGTTGACCTTCATATGTCCTTTGCGCGTCCGCCTTCAAAATAGCTACTAACATCAGAATAATGTCCCCTCGATACCATACAAGTTCCATCTGATATATTTCTTCCTAACACCAATAGCAGCCACGTTATTCAGGTGACCTGTTTAAAATGCCCCACCCTGTATATATAGAGAGAAAACATATATATACAACAGCTTATAACTAACTTAATCGCCATCTTACGTACCAAGATATTACAATGTGGAAAATATAATATTCAACAATACCACCCACAGAAAAAAAACTCTCATCCAACAATAGAACGTATAGTTTGCTAAAAAACCAGAAATTTCTCTAAAAATTGTTGTAAAAAATTATACGCTTCATTATGCTTCCAAGCATTCCACGCAGAATGAACAATCAAATCTTTAATTGTGTCAAATATGAAGTATTTTATATTTATCATCTTTAAGCACTTTCCATCAACGATGACATGATGTCTCAAAAATCGATTACTTGTGTCAAATTTACAGTGAAAACACTCGTCCGTAGCATTCTACGTCGAAATCATGATGACGAGATATCTCATCGACGGTAGCGGAAGGGTTAAACTTGCACATTTGAAGGTCACCTCCATTTTTTTTAACGGAATGAGGTATTTTTGAATACATCAACCGATGCAGCTGAACATTCGTTACAAAAAAGTACTAACCTATGTATGTCGAAAAGTTAGTAGTTCAGGAGATATTACAATTTAAATAACTCAAAAATACCATTACTTTCCTACTAAGACGTTACAACAGTAAGTAACACTAACGTCTTAGTACGATTGCAATGGTGTTTTAGAGTTATTTAAATTGTAATATCTCCTGAACTACTAACTTTTCGACATACATAGGTTAGTACTTTTTTGTAACGAATGTCCAGCTGCATCGGTTGATGTATTCAAAAACACCTCATTCCATTTAAAAAAATTGAGGTGACCTTCAAAAGTCCGAAGTACCTCCACCTACAAAAAAACTATTATAACCACCGGATGGCCCCCTTCGTACTTGTACAATTTTATTTCAGCAAATATTTCTGTGTATCTTATAATTTCGAAGATATCTGAGGTGCTAATAGTTACTGCCCCACCCTGTATATGTCGTGGCAGGCCGACCCCTTGTTCGATTCGACATTTCAAAATGCGTCAACGAGCTCACGGGTGCTGTAGAATTTATCCTTACACGTCTTGTCTCGTCAAAATCTTGTTGATTCTGTCTACATCAAAAGACTACTCTCTTGACAACGCAAATCAATCAATATCTCATTGATATTGTCCTGTTTTCATATACACTGTAACCATCAGGGACGTGTCCATTTTACCACCCGTGGTCACGTTCAACAAGGACCTAAACCATTTTCCTAAAGTACATTGTCCCGCATTTCTTCAAAAATAAAACAAACGTAACAGTAACACAAATTTATAAATTTCAATCAATAAAACAAACATGACATTAATAATAATAATACAAATTTTCAAATCATTGCCTATATCAGCACGCCCCGACATATATTAAGGTTAATACCTTTTTACTGTATACAGAGTGATGCATCTGAAACAGACCACCTGAATGACTTAGTCGCTGTTCGTGAAAAATATGCCAGACGAAACTTGCGTTGTTTCGAGGATGACATAATTCCATGTTAATAGTAATTTTGTGGGTTGACGCGTAGAGGACGTATGAAGGTCGACTCCGTCTTTTAAACTAGAACGATATACTTTTCTTTGATGTATCTAATAAGGCGGTTTAGGCAAATGAGAAATTTTAAAATTTTAAATTTATATTTAGAAAAAGAAAGCAATACAGACCACATCTCGGGCCGCCCAATTCAACGACCTTGCGGATAGCCCAAAAAAAGCTTTTAGAAATTCTCTGACGCTACCTGATGTTCTTAATGGTCCACGATGATCTTCGGTAGTCCTTGACGATGCCCATTGACATTTCGCTTTTTCCCCCTCCCGCATCTTCTTCTACCTCTGCCTTCCCTTGAAATTTACATTTATGGTAGAGGTCAGTATTCAGCAATATTTAACCCTTTGGTTACCCTGGACGAGATATCTCGCGCCCCGATACTTCCCGATAAACGCTCTTGACGAGATATCTCGCATCCCCACCTAGACACTATAGACAAATATATTTTATAAGTAACTATATCCTGATTTGTAAAAGGGAGAAATGAATGAAATCTGTATTAAAAGGATTTTAAAGTATTTAGGAAGAAATAATATTTTAATAAAGATTTCATTCATTTCTCCCTTTTACAAATCAGGATATAGTTACTTGTAAAATATATTTGTCTATAGTGTCTAGGTGGGGATGCGAGATATCTCGTCAAGAGCGTTTATCGGGAAGTATCGGGGCGCGAGATATCTCGTCCAGGGTAACCAAAGGGTTAAATAAGTAATTATTGAACCTGACACTGGCAGAGACACACGAATTCCTAACATCGCTTGTTACACAAGTATCGATAATTGTGCTTTTATCTTGTTAGTGGTCGAACGGTGGAAAAACGAGACGACTACGATGTTAAAAGTTTCACAAAAATAAAGTGAAATATTAGACAGCTTTTATTCTTTACTCTTCCTAATCCTTAACTAAACTAGCTGGTTATTGTTGCTCGCTCGCTTCGCGAACTCGCGGGTAGGAATGCTTTTGCGAGAGGGTTAGTGGTACGCATTGCTAGTGGGGCATACAGCTATTAATGGTTTTTTTTTTATTTTGTGTGTGACTCTCCACGAGCCACACAAAGAACTTCCCGATTCGTTAGTTGTAAGCGGTAACATTAGAATTAGTTGCATAATTAAAAAAAAATTTTTTTTTTAATTAAAAAAAATTTCTTTCAAAAATTAAAAAAAAATTTTTTTTTAATAAAAATGAAATATATATAATTACGTTTGCTTATTCGGTGGAAAATTTCCATCCTCTCGTATAAATTGCATTCTTGAATGAACTTCTTTCGAAAAAAACTAAAAAATCTAAAAAACTACTTGACCAATATGGACCAAAATCTAATCAGCTCTAACAAGGGAACATATTCAGGTGAAACAAACCAATCTTGATGAAACTTATGCGAGATGTAGTTCTTCGAAAAATATTTGATACGTATTTTCTTTTACTAGCAACCATCCACTTTGAAGGGGTGAAAACAGTCCTCAAAGTTCACTGTCAGATCCATATTTTTTGAGATATTTCGGAAACCAGAGATGGAAAAATTTGATTTTTTAAAAAATTGTGTTTTTCTTTTAATGGAGAATGTAGTAGTGCAAAAAATTTTAACAAAATATGTTTGTTCAAACAATACATTACAAATTTTATGTTTTCTTTCAGATTCTCTTATATATCGTTAGTTAATTTTAATGTACACTACCTGTGATCTTTGATCCAAAATAGGGGATACATGTTTTAGGATTTTCTTCTTCTTTCTATTTAACAATATTTATGCATAATGAAATATGGGCTTGCACCTGGTGTGCGGAGGAAGGAATTGTGGCTTGTTTTACAGAAATATAAGCGTTTATTTTTAACATATTATTTAAACAAATGCCTTTTGTTAAAATTTTTTGCACAACTACGTTTCCCATTAAAAACACACAATTTAAAAAGAAAATCAATTTTTTTCGACCTTTGGTTTCTGAGATATCTCAGAAAATATGACTCCGATCACGAATTTTGAGGGCTGTTTTCACCCCTTCAAAGTGGATGGTTGCCGATAAAAAAAACACGCGTCAAATATTTTTCGAAGAACTATATCTGACATAAGTTTCATCAAAATCGGTTTGTCTCATCTGAATAGGTTCCCTTATAAGTTACGATGGGGCACATCGATTGCATTATTCATCATTCTGATCGCGTTGTTACTTTTTCAGAAAACGTTAACGAAAAACTTGATAACATACAAACGGTCATACGCGCACACACACATACTAACAATTTGATAAAAATAGTCTAAAAAGACTCCAATAACCATGAAACGCGAAGGTCTGCTAAAAAATCGATTTTCGATTTTCGAGGTAATTACAGTAACTTCCCTATGAATCGGGAAGTTAATAAATAATTATTGAACCTGTCACTGCTAGAGACACACGAATTCTTAACATCGCTTGTTACACAAGTATCGATAATTGTTCTTTTATCTTGTTAGTGGTCGAACGGTGGAAAAACGAGACGACTACGATGTTAAAAGTTTCACAAAAATAAAGTGAAATATTAGAAAGCTTTTATTCTTTACTCTTCCTAATCCTTAACTAAATTAATCCGACAGGTTCGTATGAATGAAGTTCTACTATATTTGCAAATTCCGAAAATGTCATGAAACAGTCCTGATTCTGTCTTTCTCATGTGTATTAAGTTCCCCTCCGACATTGCAGCGGCATTTCCTCTGAAACATTCGCCTAAGATTTCCCTCGTTCTCCGCCATGCACTTTTCATCCCCCACATACATAGTTCACCTTGAATGTCTCTTTCTGGCTCCCCTTTCTATGAAACTCTGCACCTTTCTCCTGGTTTCGCGATCTTTCGTCTCTCTTCCCCATTCATCACCGGTCCCTCTGATTTTCTCGCTCCCTTGCACTTTCTCCCGAGAATAAATATTGCTTCATACTGACACGCGCGCAACCCTTATCAGTATTTACGGCCTGGCATACGTTTCGCGTCGTTTTCACGGCTGGTGCATAAGTCGCGTGCAGTCTCGCCACCCCCGACCACCCCTTTTCCACGTCTATACCTTTAATCTACGTCTAATGGATGATAAACCCAGTTTCCATGGGTGGGAAGATTCTGTCACGCGTTAAAAGCGATTTCGATTGTGTTTGTTTGACCAACACGGTTTGAAATATTAGATGATACTTCTCGTTCTCGAGCGCAGCGTACCGACGCTAATTCTTGGATACAGTTTAGCATAATTTAATTCGTTTTAACGTGGCTTTGAATCAATTCGCGTTGTAACGAAACTACATTATGTATGCAGCTTTAATTAATTTTATTGCCTGCTTTATTGAAGATACTTTAAACGCACAATGAATCACATGAGTATTCGGATATTTTTAAAAGGACGATAACTTTTTCAATACTGGACCATGCGACTTGGATTCCAGATGATATAAGAAGCTAAGAGAATTGTGAAAATACTAAAAGTTATTGGAAAAATTCTTATCGATCGAAAAATTGAAATATAAATTATAATTATGATATCGGCGCCAGGTTCGATTCTTTTTAAATACAACAAATGTGCAAGTTAAATATTTAAATTTCTCAACGTTTCGATCCCAATGCGGACCATTATCAAGAGAACCAAATTTTTGCGTCTGAAAAAGAAATTAATATTAAAGATTTTGAAATTAAATATATTTAATTTCTCAACGTTTCGATCGCATTGCGGATCATTATCAAGAGACCCAAATTTTTGCGTCTGGAAAAGAAATTAATATTAAAGATTTTCAAATTATTTTGAAATTATTATTTAAATTATAAATATATTTAATTTCTCAACGTTTCGATCCCAATGCGGATCATTATCAAGAGACCCAAACTTTTGCGTCTGAAAAAGAAATTAATATTAAAGATTTTGAAATTAAATATATTTATTTTCTCAACGTTTCGATCCCAATGCGGATCATTATCAAGAGACCCAAATTTTTGCATCTCAAAAAGAAATTAATATTAAAGATTTTGAAATTAAATATATTTAATTTCTCAACCTTTCGATCGCATTGCGGATCATTATCAAGAGACCCAAATTTTTGCGTCCGAAAAAGAAATTAATATTAAAGATTTTGAAATTAAATATATTTAATTTAGATTATATATTTAATTAGAAACGTTGAGAAATTTAAATATTTAACTTGCACATTTGTTGTATCTAAAAAGGATCGAACCTGGCGCCGATATCATAATTATAATTTATATACTAAAAGTTATTGTTCACAACTCTTAGTTGATAAGTAAATCCTTGGATTTATTAAGAGAATACGGATTTTATTCATTTGAATTACTTATATTACGTTTATTGCTGAATACAAAATTACTTTTGTGACTTACTAAAATTTTAAACAAACAAATAAATTTATAAATGACCCCTATTTCTTGGGACAAACGTAGAAAACTTTTATTTTGCAAAAATTTGTGAAAATCATGAAAATCTGCATCTTTTTCACAAATTCTTTTAATGCCGGGTAGTAAATTAATTGTTGTAGCTTCTTTTTAAAAAAATGATATCCTGTGGTCCATTATTTAAAAAGTCATTGTCGTTTTAATAGTGTCCGAATATTACTGTAATTCACCGCATATCGTACGTAGTAAATTCATTTTATGTACCATTTATTCAATTCGTATTTTGCGTATGCCATGCGGTTTTCATTAATTCGGTGGATGGTTTACGGAACTTACATTAGGCAACTCTCGCTAATTTGAGTGCTCGTTTGTTTTTAGAAATCGATTGGAGAGTAATACGGAACATTGGAACGCTTTACTGCTCTCTTTACGTGAGCTGATCGAATGGGTGATTAGAAAGGACACCGAACTCACCGGTCTTGGTCCTGTCTGCGGTGATGCTGCCGCCTTGCAAAAACAACAGGTGAGTGTCACTCAATATCTATTATAATCACTACTCTGCAGATTTTATGTATCTATGGCAAAAATGGATGGACGTAATTATAAACAATAGAAACATTAAGACGATTTAAGATCATCCATATGTTATTTTTAATTAATTACAATTGTAAAAAGGAGGAAGAAAATTTTTACTTTGCATAAAGATTCGCAGTGTAATAATCACTAAACTGCAGAGTTGGGCATTAATCGATTAAAATTTTAACCAAAACTGATTGATTAAGTTGTACGATTAAAAAAGGAATCGTCGATTAAAAAAAGAAATCATCGAAAAATCGGAAACTGATTTAATCAATTGTAGAAGTCAATTGCCACGCGGTCTATTCATAAATTGTAATAAGTAAGGAGAAAGAGACAAAGTGCCGAGATGGAGAATTGACAGAAATATATTTCAACAAAAACTCAGTTTACATTTCTGTCGATACGTATATAGTTTTGATTCCGTATTTAATTTCTAAATTTCAGCAGTTAATCATTAATCAATTATCCGATTGACGACTAAAATTGGAAAGAATATAATCCTTAATTACAATTAACTGCTAAAGTAGGAGCTTAATTGGTAATTGCGGTTAATGATTGAAGTAGAATCGTCAATCGTTGATTAAATTTTTGCCCAACTCTGCAAGATTGTGAATATTTATGCAAAATAAAAATTGTTTGCGTCAATTGCAAGAAATAGAATCTAAATCGAATGTTATTTATTCTCTTAATGATTATAATAGAGAAATCATATTGACATCTCGAATTTCTTAAATTTTCCAACATTTCTGGATTTGATCTATTCAATTTTGCTATAAATACATAAAGGTTCGGAGTTTAATAATCTATTTGCGTACATGATTCGAGTGTTCCCAACTCTTGGCTATTGAAGACTGCGCACGGTGGGGTTTTGATCCAAATAAGTCGATTCCAAAATTATCCGTACAATTTTTGTTATTCGACGTAGTCGAAAGTCTGAAGAATTAGGTTTCAGTGTTGTTTTTTATTTGTACACTCGTGAAGTACTCTACTTCCCATCGAAATTCAACAGATTTCATTGCTCGCTCTGTGTTCTTAAATAGTCTTTAAAAAAGCGTTCATCCATTAGCTATGTTCAAGTGTTTTAACACTAAAACTACCGAGCACTGAAAACGATTAAAATGTGTTAGTTGATAAAAATGATAAGGCTCTATTCATTTAGATTTCGTGCAATTTTTATTGCAATATGTGCTTGAATAAATAAATTTATCGAGTCATATTCCACGTAAGCAACGTCATAATTCCAATAATTATAAAATTAAAATGGTAAGACCGACCATTGCCCTACGGTGGTAGGTTTAGTGTTAAGAAAATTGTGTAAATTCTTATGCTGCAGAAGCTTTTTAAAATTAGTATTGTTATTAATATTTGAATATAATAATTTATTCTGTAAGTTTGTTTACATCCTTTGTGAACACTCTTTGAAAACAAAGAACTTTTTAAAAATTGAAATCACTGATGCAAAGTTTACGAATACCGTTTTAAGCGACAACATTAATCCAAACACAATGTAACCAACGTTAATATTAACCAACAGCATTAGCTGACAAACAGATTCTCGCCGCAGTTATACTTTCGTTATCAGAAAATCATAGTATTTCTGTAGTAACATGCACTTTACCTTTACCTTTGTGTTCCTTGCATAGTCATTAAGCGCACGCTACCATTATCAATTCTTGTAACTGGCTTCACGGTTTCACTGTTTCTTGTATTTGCATCTACGAGAATACATATTAGTTAATTACATAATCGATTCATCCCCAACCAATTTTCACGACACTTTGAAGATTTATATTAATAAAAACCAGAGAAACGTATAAAGTAAATCAATTATATGTTCTCGGCGCAGAGTTTCGATCAAAAATAAAGCTCAAAAATAAAGTTTATATACAGGGTCATCCGTTTTTAAACGGACAAACGTAAACCACCTATGAAGAACCCCAAATGGAACAAGTTTTACCCCTGCCATTTTTTTGTTTCGGCCTTGATTTCTAGAAAATTGCAAAAAACCATAATTTTTTTAGTTCACATAAACTTGAATATCTCGGGACTCCAGTGATGAATCTTGATGATTTTTCCTTTGTTTGGTTTAAAATAAATAGGGGCATCTTTTTTGTTAACAAAATATTTTTGTATGACCTTCGAATCTTTGTTTTTTTGGCATAGGGCACATCGTGGAGTCTGAATGAAAAAACTTCGAAAAACTTGGATTTATACGTAATCAACCGTTCAATTCAAGACAAAAAATAACAAAAAACTATTAACAAAATTCAAAATTTTAGGATTTTTCAAAAATTAACATAAACTATTTTTTCGAAAACTGAACGTTTTTACTAACCATTTAGTTATAAATTTAAGAAAAAATCATCAAGATTCATCACTGGAGTCCCGAGATATTCAAGTTTATGTGAACTAAAAAAATTATGGTTTTTTGCAATTTTCTAGAAATCAAGGCCGAAACAAAAAAAGTGGCAGGGGTAAAACTTGTTCCATTTGTGGTTCTTTATAGCTGGTTTACGTTTGTCCGTTTAAAAACGGATGACCCTGTATATTTTCAGACGCAATTGCTCTTGAAAATGATCCACACCTGGATCGAAACGTTGAGTTACATTTAAATATTGCTAATTTGCTTTGTTTTTGCTTTATTTTCGATCGAAACTGTGCGCCGAGAACATATAATTGATTTATATTAAAATTTACGATCGAGAAACACGTAACTATTAAACGTATAAAGTTATTATATTGAAAAGTTGTATGGTTTCTCGCATGTCCATAAAACGTATATGTACAATTTTTCAATTATTGTTGTCTTTTTTACTTCTAGATTATTTGTAATTAGTGTAGAAATTTTATATAATGATGTCGATCAAAGACATACGGGCAATTTTTTATGGGAGTTTAACCTACATTCTCTGTGCATAAGGGTACAAAACGATCTAATTCGGGCTAATAAACCCATTAAGTGAAACATTGCCGAACGAAAATGATCAAAGTTCTCTTAACACTTAGGATTTTGAATAATTATGCTGTACAAAAAAAGCATAGAAATTTTCTTTTACATTGCAATCTTAAATGAAATTATTAGATGACGTTATTGAGGGTGACTTGTTAGTTCACCATGAAAATTATTGTTGCTATTGAAAGTTCTATTGAAAAGTATTTAGCCGTGTATTATAGATTTTTCAGAATGTTGCAATGATCACTGCTTGTGATATATTTCACTTATAAATTCAAAAAAATTTTAATTAAAATTGCAAAATTAATTCTTTCGTATTCATACAGAATTTTTATATATTAAACTTTTAATTTTTTAATCTTCTCACACGTACCTCCATGAGAATTAATATAAGTTTACAAATATTTACGCAGCCAAAGTTTTTTCTTTACATTCTGCACTGGAAGCATGCATGGGGCGTAATTACACCCCAGTGCACGGTTAACGTTAGAATATATGTACACAGAGCGAAGATTAAATCCGGACATGACGTGACCCAACAAACGCGCCATTAATATTGCGAGTGGCAACAGATTGGATCATTCTTGTGTTTAAACTGACATTAGAACACTAGCATGTAAACTTTCTATAAATCTCTACTTGTGAGGTAGTCCGTAAAAAGGAACATACAGTTTTTCCATATTCAATCAATATTTTTCAGGTGATTAAATTGCAAATTATTGGAAATCCAATATTTTGTATTACACGACCTAACAAAATAGACTAATTACAATTTTTAAATCAAAGCTTAAGAAATTGATACGAAATAATTGCAACATTATGTAGCTTATGTCATTTTTTCAAGTGATAAAATTATCTAATGTATACTACTTGTATCCAATATGCACTACCAATTGCAACATTGCGTAATTTACTATGTAATTTTCTAAACAAATGGAATGGTCAAATGTATGCATTACTAATTACCTTAAGAATAACAATAAACAGAAAGACGCTGAATCCGGTGTACAATCTTAATATGTCTAAAATACTTCACACAAAAGAGATGCAAGGGATATAACGTATAATCAATTCAACTGCAGTAGGACGTTGATTAACCGGCTTGATTATTTTTTAAAATATATTTCTCTTCATATAATATGTATAATCATTAGACTGTGGATCTTTATGCAAAATAAAAATTGTCTGCATAGATTGGAAAAAATAGAAACCAAATTTAATGTTATTTCTTCCCTTAATAATTTTAATAGAGGAGAAATCATATATTTACATTTTCAATTTTTCAACAAATGAATTTCATCTACTCAATTTTGCTATAAATGCATAAAGATCCGTAGTATAATAATCATATTTAAACACATATTTGTTTATAATCGAGATCCGGTTAATCGAGTTCCTACTGTATAATGACAGATCAAAACTGCACCTAGATAAACCCAGTGGCACAAAATCATGCACGAGATGCATACGATAATAAACAATAAGAAACAAAACAGGACAGACGAACCATACAATCAGGTACATGAAGAATATTATTATGCCAATAACAAGGTTAGATAAAAAAATACGTACACGTTTTTATAAAATACTAAAATGTATCTAGAAATTAAAAAATTTGCTATACCGACCTAAGTAGTAAAAAAATTATATAACAAAATTTTTTTTAACTACGCTTATATTAAGTAGTGACTATAAATAAAAGCTTGGAGGACTAAATCTTCGTGGGCGCTCCGCGCTTTTATTTATAGTAACTAATGTCTAAAAAAGTATTTTCTCCTTTTTAGTGCATTTTAATACAAGCGTGGTTTTTAAAAGCTTTTTATATATAATATTTTATTTTCTACTTCTTAGTATTTTTTAAATGGAACGCAAAATATACAGGGTGTCCCAAAACTACCCTAGGAGCCGAAAATGTTCCTTGGGTCATTTGAAGCGACAGTTTCCTTTGCAAAAATGGTGTCCGCGGCTTTGTTTAGGAGTTATTAACGAAAAACACGGACCAATCAGAGCGCAGCTACAGTGAACAGAGTCCGAGTCTGCGACATGTCCCGCGAGGCGTGGTGTCGCCATTGGTCGACTCAGAATCAATCCGCTGTAGCCACGCTCTGATTGATCCGGGTTTTTTGTTAATAACTCCTAAACAAAGCCACGGACACCATTTTTGTAAAGGAAAATGTCGCTTCAAATGATCCAAGGAACTTCCCATTTTCGGCTCCTAGGGTAGTTTTGGGACACCCTGTAGTAATGCTGGTATGAAATAGTAAGATATACAGGGTGTCCCAAAATTCCTCCAACACCCGAAAATGGGAGGTTCCTTGGGTCATTTGAAGCGACATTTTCCTTTACAAAAATGGCGTCCGCGGCTTTGTTTAGGAGTTATTAACAAAAAACACGGACCAATCAGAGCGCGATCTAAACATGCGATGACACGTTCGGCCAACTGACAGTTGGCGCGTCGGGCTGACTGTGCTAACTCGCGTCTAGGTCGCGCTCTGAATGGTCCGTGTTTTTCTTTAATAACTCTTAAACAAAGCCGCGGACGCCATTTTTGTTAAGAAAAATGTTGCTTCGAAAGACCCAAGGAACCTCCCATTTTCGGGTGTCGGAGGAATTTTGGGACACCCTGTAGAAACCCAAGATATGGAAATACCATAGACGTATAGAGGTAGATTGAGGATAGCGCTCTCTTTATAATTCACGACAATCAGAAAGAGCGTGATTTACACCCCAGCTAATAGTCTCTCTCTCACTCTCTGTAACCCGCACCGCCATTGTGGGCTTCAGCGCTTTGTTCAGGCCGCGCAGTCTATCTGTATGTGTCTGTGGGAAATTGATTGATTTATTGAGAAAATGATCTTAGGCACAGTTTGCCCATCCAGGTACAATAGTTAACGGTTAATCTACATGAAGTATTGCACAACAACTTTGCAGTAGGATGCCGATAATTACATAAATCAGTCTATGGGAAATATGCGAAATAGAATGAAGTAATGACTCCGAGATACATTTCCTGATAGAGTCCGAAATTGACCAAAATGGAACTGCATGAACAGAACACCACACAGCGCTCTTCCGGTGAGAAGTGGGTCAGTGGAGTGGGAACGCGTAGTGGAGTAGGGAGCGCTAAACGCGATGACGTACTACCGAGGCCCGGGTTCGATTCCTGTTTTTTATCTCCTAAACGCACAGTTTTTGAAAAAAAAATTGTCTTTTAAGAGGGTACCAGACCCATCGATCTTACTAGAATATTACTAGAAAAACAAGTAAAAACACTGTTTGCGGGAAACCATCGTTTGTTCTTATACGAGCATGTTATGAGCTGTGTGAGGGCTCATTGTAAAGAGGAAGGTTGATCCCGCTTCGTTCTGGTCATGATTTATCTCAGAAAAATCGTTTTATATTAGAAAAATACATAGAAACCTGAGGTTGGTCGTCTCGATTTTTTCCCCTACTTTGGACGCTCATATTATTAAATATAAACATAATCTCGTTAAATCATGACCAGAGCGAAGCTGGATCAACCTTCCTCTTTAGAATGAGCCTTCACACAGCTCGTAACATGCTTGTATAACTACAAACAATGGTTTCCTGTGATGGCATTCAACTTCCCATATTTCGTTCATACAGACAAAGTTGTTAGGGATTTCGACATTTAACTACTGTGGATCTTTTCTCGCGTGCTTACGCGAATAATGAAAACTCAGTACTTATTATAACAATAAGTATATATTTAACGTGCAATATATGCAGTACATACAAACAAAAGAAATAGTGGTAATGCTACTTATGTCTATACAGGACGACTCTCTAATACCGACTGTTTGAAAATAATTCTCTCCCTGTTGCCGCTCTGCTGCAGCTGCGCGCGCATTCTAACCTTTTCCAGTCAATTTCCCTATGCAGCACGTAGTGCTAACACTTACATACTAAATTTACTACGCGATACAAATACCATCAAAAGTCTAGAGCAAGTCCAGAGCCAATTTTAGTTCAGCTAGTTAGACCAGATGGCGCCTAGTCAGGAGAACTGTCAGCGGAGACTCGTAACAACAAAAATATAAAGGGCTTGAAGCCACTCGGATCCATTAATAGCAATAAAGATAATGATTAAAAGAAGAGAACCTGTAATTATAGCGAATTTGAAGCGTTAGATTGATACAAATGTATGTTCATCACTGTTGCCAAATTGGTTTTTCGCGCGGGGGTTGGTCACAATGAAAAATACCATAGTCACGTGGGGCCCCTACCCCCTTAATATTGCATTGTCATCCAGTTCTGAGTTATGTTTAACGTTTCAAGTCCCTAGCTCATCGGGAAGTGACGCACGCAACGAACAACACGGCAAGTTAATATAAGCGTGGTAAAAAAATATGAAATTACTCAGAAACCGCTGTCCGTGTAATAAGCTATTCGGTGACAGCTTTGACAGACTGCACAATCAGACACAATCTTGTGACCAAATATGTCCACCAGTGGTTTGGACACGCGCATAAATTCATTAAGACGTACAATCTGTACACAAATATGTACGCACTCACGCGTTCTAGAAGATGAATGCGTATAATATTGCGCTGTTACCTAGATGGAACACGTAGATGAGACAGTAGCGTGCATTCACGCAGATATCATAGTTGCATGCAAAAAGCAGAACAGATTACCAAGCTATTAGAAATAGTTTTACGGAAATGATACACAGAACTTTTAGTGTTTCAACTGAAAAATACACCGACATATTAAGTTGTTGTATATTAAATGTTTGATTTTATAATGCAAATGGTTACTAATTTTACTTGTGAATAAATAAGTCGTTTATTTTGAAAGTGGTCCAAGTCTATTTTTGAGAAAAATCATGCTAGCAATCTTAATATTTACATTTCTACTTATCTTTTCATTCTGAAGCAAATTGTAACTAATACATTTAAAATCACAAAGATTTTGTAAAAAGGAAATTAACTGGTTAACAGAATAATACAAATTTGTACTTTTGTATATTGTATCCACACAGTTTTGATTCTGTATTTCATTTCGAAATTTTAGCAGTTAATCATTAATCAATCTTTTGATTGACGATTACAATTGAAAAGAATGTAATCGTTACCCGCAATTAACGACTAAAGTAGGAATTGAATTGTTAATTGCGATTAACAATATAAGTAGAAATTTATTCATCAATCAGTGATTAAATTTTTGCCGAACTCTGCTGCTAGACCGTTTCGTTTATTAGATCCTCAGTTTATTCTGACTCCAAATTAAAGGAGAACGGTACCCATGGATTCTAGAATATTTATCAGTGTCACCAACCTCCACGCTGAAAAACAGTTTGGCAACACTGATGAACATACATTTGTATCAATCTAACGCTAATTAAACTAAGTTTCGCTATCATTACAGGTTTTTCTCTTTTTGTCAATATCTCTATTGTTATTCATGGATCCGAGTGTGTTGCATCGTCGTTTTGTGAATTTAGGAGGACACTCGCGGACGTTGCGCGGATGGATTCCACTCAAGGTTGTAAGGCTTGAGCCCGGTAAACGCGGACGCGTAGACTCGCGAATGTCCTCGCACGACGCGTGTTACTACCCGCCAAATTAATATTGGGTAGCCAGATCAATGGATTAAGCGAATACAAGACAATGGTTCGGTCGGATATAATTTAGCATAAACGTTAAAAGAAGCGTTTCGTCCCGGACCTGCTAGTGGACTCATCAGTAAGGCTGATCTAGCAGGTCCTGCCTTATACGCGCGCAGATTTGAATAATCCTAATTCGGATTTAATTGATACAAATATGACGCTCGCGGATCTAATGGAAGACGCGATTCCGTACGCGAGGGATCTCGACTGATGCGATCCCTTTATGACGATTGTCGTCATCGTTGAGCAACGATATACCGCGATGCAAACTTGTATTGAATGAAGGACAAGACAACGGCCGGTGCGTTGTACTTGTCTAACCGGAGATTCAAACATGCTTGTCCGAAAGCTAAAAAGGAACTGTCGGAATTCGACTTCTTATTCGTACGCGATGAGACCGAAAATGCACTGATTGGCTCCTGCCGAAAGTTGCATGCACCAATCAGCACACTTTGACTGTTTAGATCTCCTTCCCATAGCTACGATGGAACCTTGGGAAGGAGGAGTAAAACGATACTTGACTCGGTCAACGACGGAGCTCGGTAATTTGACACTACCTAGGGTTATCGTTCTGAGAGACAAATTTATGGCCCCTTGTCCTTAAGGCGTACAAAGTATTAGGCATCTGGCAATGCCTCGACTGGTCGCTGAATGACCCTACTTTACTTGATCTTCATGGAAGACTTTAGTTACGAACGTACCATAAATATTGTTCCAAAGAAACCCACGTGTCTTGTTCCTGTGCGACGGAACAGAGTGGATTCAAGTCCTTTATATTTTTGTCGTTACGAATCTCCGCTGACAGTTCTCTTGACTAGGCGCCATCTGGTCTAACTAGCTGAACTAAAATTGGCTCTAGACTTGCTCTAAACTGTCTGTATGAACGAATATGAGGAAGATGAATGCAATCACAAGAAACGACTTTTTGTCCTTATACAAGCCTGCTATGAGTTGTGTGAGAGCTCATTGCAAAGAGGAAGGTTGATCGCAGGTCGCTCTGCTCATGATTTAAGTAAAAAAAATCGTATTGTATTATAAAAATACATGGGAACCTCAGGGCGGTCGTCTCGATTTTTTCACGTACTTAGGAAGCTCATATTATTAAATATAAACATAATCTCGTTAAATCATGACCAGAGCGAAGCGCGATCAACCTTCCTCTTTAGAATGAGCCCTCACACAGCTCGCAACATGCTTGTATAAGGACAAAAAGTCGTTTCCCACAAACACTGTTTCTAGTAATATTCTAGTAATATCCATGGGTACCGAACCCCCTTAATTAAAAACATAAAAATGATAAATCGAGACTCGTGCGGTAAAAAACGTCCACGGCGCGCTTGTGAAATAACGAGCTAGAGGCTGAAATAGAGGACAAAATAACAGTAACAATAAAAGTCTTCTCAGCCTTGAGAGATCTCCACAATCCATTGAGCCCATTGAATCCCAATCGCAAAACCGCTGAAGAATCGGTGTTCCGGTCGTTAAGTGATCTCGGTATCCACGTGGGCCTCCACAGTCTTGCTGCAGGCAAATAGGCTCGTGTACCTTGAAGCGTTCCCTGTAACCTACTGCAATGGACTGGATTACACGAAAATTACGCAATTAGGGGTGAAGCGTGTGTGCGTGGATACTGAGGGGCACGCGTCGACGATGCCTCGGCTGGAGGGGTTGGAGAAGAGGTTGGGTCGAGCAGCAACCCTCACCGGCCCAGTTTCCATGCACAAAGACGGACTAGTTCAGAGTAATCCAGATTAGAACGTGCATGTTACTAGCTACAGCTCTCGCGCGCTTATGCGCCGACCCCTGCGAGTGTACAAGCATGATAAGGTGCATGTAACGCGATCCCGATCACGGATGTCATCGACAGACGACACCTGCGCCACCACTTATCGCGAGCTACGCTTCACGATGCGCCGGCCATTAATCGGGATCGGGGATAAGAGTATAACCCTTAGACCACATAGAGGGTGTTAATAACTCCTAAACAAAGCTGCAGACGCCATTTTTGTAAAGGAAATTGTCGCATCAAATGACCCAAGGAACCTCCCATTTCTCGCTCCTACACTAGTTTTGGGACACCCTGTAGAGATTTACGGATGCCTCCATTATCTCTGAAGTGACACTGTTCCTGCGATCACAGATATGAAAAGCTCGAAAAGAAGACCTGACGTAACTGCCCTCTTGCGGTTCATGGAGTTAGAAATCACTCGTTTTTCTAGCACGTAGAGTCCAACTAAACGCAACTATCACTGTTCCAACTTCAAAATCGTTATTTTTTGTGTTATGTCATTGTACTCGCCATGGTGCGAGGCGTGTATTAAAAAAGTATCCTTATGGAATCGTATCATTAGAGTACAGAGGTAGATTATTCAGATCAGAAACAACTTCCACAAATTCCAACAGCTTCGCTAGAGACCTCTGCGACAGTTACGGAGATAATACTGTATCCCTGTTTTCGCGCAGTCCGTTTAACCGGGTCAGCTGATTACGTGTGCGAATAAATAAACTCGAGCCGCGACAGTATCGATCCCTCGCGAATGGTGTACTACTAATTACCCGGGGGCTGAAAAGTAAGTCGGAATATGGGTCGCCCGCAGGCTGGATTTGAAGGAATTCGGGCTGCGAGTTCGAAATCGAGGATTTGGGGCGAAAGCTGATCGATCGCCGCCGAGCCGAGCCGGTCGTTTCGTTTTGTTTCGTTTCGAACTGTTGCTATCTGGAATTCCGTGTTTTCGCGATCCGCTCAGTTAAGCAAAAGAATTCAAATTGGGAGCCAACGCTCCGATATTTACATAAATCCACAATTACTCGGAGTTTAATGGAACGGGAACTGTTAATCATAATTTTTAAAGTCCTATTCGGCTCGTGGTAAGTGTAAAGAATGTTCGATTTACTTGAAATACGACTTCTAAAATCAGTGGTATGCAGGATACATTTTACGAAAAACACTTGGTGTCCATGCAGGAATTAACTAATTGGTAGACACTGCATCAGAATGTATTACGATTTTCAAATGAATCACATCCATTTATCGAAACCGTGGTACAATATTTACGCCAATGCTAAAAAAGTCCATTCTCCGAAGTATGAAATCTAAACATTTCTAAAAACTACTGTCGTAAAACATTAGTAATGTAGTTTGTAAGACTACTGTAAGGAGACTCGGAGGCTCGACACAACACGTTGTTATCCGTTGCTTGTTCGCAGAAAACTGTTTTATTTAACAAAAACTGAACGAAACATAGATTTGTTAACAAAAGCCTTAACGTGACACATGAATCAATAAAACTATATATAACACATAAATCAATAAAATTATATATAACAGATAAACATATGATAGAAACATAGAGAAACATTCAGTCATCCACACGGTGATATAAACATTCCTACAATTAACATTCTTACACTACCCACAATTTTTACTAAATACATGAATTTATTGTTGAAACTGAACTGTAATATAAAGCTTATATAGAATTATTTTTTATACCCCAAGATACCTTTATTCCTTATTTATTTTTAATGTTTAGATATTGCTTTATATAATCCTTAAAATATTAAAATAAGGAGTGCCTAGACTGTATATTTTCAATATTTATGTATATTAAAAATGCCCATCTTCTTTCATACAATTATACTGATTTTTACAAATTATGCTTAATATTATAAGGCCTATCAAGGTTGGGCAAAAATTTTTATTTAAATCAAATTTTTGTCAAACTCCGAAGCCTATCAAACGCTACAAAGTTTTCAAATTTTAATAATTCGTTCCAATTTTTCTTATTACACTTTTACCAACTTCGGCTTGAGTTTTGAAAAAGTACTGGAAAGTACCTCTCTGATTTACTGCAAAATATTTTTGGATACAGTGTACTTTACATAGCAATTGACTTTATTCGCTCATCTTTCTCAATTAGATCTCAATAGAGTACCACTGCATCGATAACCCTATTCCTACGTAACAGTACGACTTTCCCAAACTAACTTTGCGACACATTTGTCGGCTAACATAAACAACATTTCAAGCTACAAATAATTATTTTCCATGTACACAATATTCGTTTAACACTAAACCAACCACTGCCGATCAAATGACAGGTCTTACATTTTTAAGTATTTAAATTGTGACGTTGCTTAAATGGTAAATGATTGGATAAAATTTCTTTATCCATGCATATATTGCAATAAAAATTGTACGAAATCTAAATAAATAGAGCCTTGTCGTTTTTTTTTTAATTTATTAAGCATTGAAACCCTTCTGGGTTTATTATGCTTTACATGAATAGTATTAGTAAATACAGTAGTATTGAATACAGGAGTAATACAATAGAAATTCTATAATAATTAAATGAATATAACAGCAATGTCTGTTAACGCTAAATGTGTAGGTTACAGTTTAGGAAAAAGGAGTGGATGCTAGTACAAGCTTTGATATTTGGCTTTGCTATAATTGTGTCTATATTGAGGGGCAGCTGAAGGCCCATGCTGAGCAAAGAACTTATTAAGTTTCGATCGCCAGGTTCGATCTTTTTTAGAAACAACAAATGTGCAAGTTAAATATTTAAATTTCTCAACGTTTCAATCCCAATGTGGATAATTATCAAGAGACAAAAATTTTTGCGTCTGAAAAAGAGAATAATATTAAAGATTTTGAAATTAAATATACTGTTTTCAATGTAACACAGCCACTGTGAATGTTACATTGAAAACAGTATATTTAATTTCAAAATCTTTAATATTTTTTTCTTTTTCAGACGCAAAAATTTTTATCTCTTGATAATGATCCACATTGGGATCGAAACGTTGAGAAATTTAAATATTTAACTTGCACATTTGTTATTTCTAAAAAAGATCGAACCTGGTGCCGATATCATAATTATACTTTATCAATTTTCGATCGATAAGAATTTTTCCTTTATCCTGTATATCGAAGCTTCTCTGCCAGGTTTGAGAAGAACCAAAAAATTATATGAAGATAATTTAAAATTACTCAATGGTACACGTACGCACTAAAGTTGAGGGAGTAGGAATATGCAATTCTGTACAGGGAGAACGAGCGCAATTCAATTTTTATCTGGACGATGTTGACGATAAAACATAATGCATTCCGTACGATAGCAGTTAGTTCGGGACGTTATACACGAACAGCAAATAAAACTGGGCAAAAAGATCGTGGCGTACAGGTGTTTCGAACAATAAGCGAGTTTCGGGGTTTACGTGATGTGCCAATGTCGCATCTGCGATGCATGAAATTCAAATATCGTTCTTTAAAAGCTGTGTGTAGTGTCCTCGTCGGTTCCTTTGCTCGGTACCACTCGAAACGCTTTTGCTTGGCCATCGTCGTCGTCGTCGTCGTCGTCGTTGGCATCATCGTCGTCGTCGTTGTTCGCGACGTGACAACATGCAACTGCAACACGTGCGCGTTATCTCTGTACTCAGCAGCCCCGAATGAGAACAGTATTCAAGTAGCGGCATTACAAAACAGGAAAATCTCGTTCTACTGTACTTAGATATAATTGTTTACCGGATTCCCTGCGAGGACAATACCAGCGCCATTCGTTTATCGAATCTCTGCGATTTTATTTTAATTCCATTGTACGTACTAACGATTCGGAACATTCCATACAATTCTCTCTTCCACCTCACGCGTCGCGTAGTTTTTCCCCGTACAATTAATTGCAAGTTTGTGTAAATTAAATTCCTGCATTTATCTTTTTCACTTTCGAACTCTAATTGTAATTCTTTCGTAAAATAATTACAATGCTGATTGATAAATATGCTTTACATAACGAGAAGCACAGTGGAGAATTGTAAACATTTAATTCATATTCTGCTGCATAGAGGGTGCTTCGTAACCCGCGGTACAAAGTACAAAAGAAACCCGGAGAAAAATCGAAGTCGATTTTTTCGAAAACGAAGCCTCACGTGAAAAAATTTTATATTATATTTTCAACTTATTTTTTCATGTAGTATCATCCGCTTTTCACTGTAACATCAGTTACTAAACACCCTGTATATTGAATCGACGTGAAAATGTCTCAAACTACGTTTCTCATTTTCGTAAACATCTGGGCAGCTATAATAATAACCAATATCGATGTTATACTGACAGAGTTTCAATGACGACTTTATCTATTGGGTTTAGATTATTAAAACAAATTAAAGTTTTCATTCTTTGTTTACCGGAACCCTATCAGAGTTCAAAAAATTTTTTAAAATCCTTCTGGTAATCGTCATTTTAGTCAAAAAAGAACCTATTTTCAAAATTTTATCGAACTCGATTTTTGCTATAAACAGAAGTTTCGCCGAATTTTTATATGCATAAAATTAAATCTATTTGTTTATTTCTTATCCTATATTATTTTCTATCCCAAAGGGTCTAGCAGACTAAGAATAGTGAATCGGCCCCCTGGATTTTTATTGAAATTGTGTGGAAAACATTGGTTTTAGGTTGAAAGATAATCCCCCAAAATTTCAAGTCGCTAACCCTTCATATAAGGATTATATCAGGATAAATACCCTTAACTATATCATTTTTTTTCTCGGTTGTTAATTAAGATATTCAGATTAAAAAAATACGAAAATACTCGTACTTACGTCCTTCATATCATATATATTTTTCACGATTGTGATCATATTATTAAGGGTAGAAAAAAATTATTAAATTGTTTAGGGGTGGAAATTGCAAACAACCCTTCGAGTGACCACTTTCAAAAAATTCAACAACAATGTTCTGTTATCTATCTAATATATACAAAAGTTTCAAGATGGTCGGAGGGGTGAAACATAGTTAAATATTGAAAAACAAATGAAATTACGCCATTATAATGTAGGAATACTATTAGAGGAAGATTTTAGTAGTGATTATACGTAGTTAGTATTGATTCTAAGATATTCAGGCTACCACTATCACTTATACTCATTCGGTTTCTTTATTGGGTCTCCCACAATCGCTCAATCTTAAACTCAAAATCATTAGTTAATATGCCTCGAGTGCACTTGCACCCTTACAATATTGTTAGATTCTTTTAATATTCAATATTTAAAATATGATCATCCTTCATTAATTCCGCGAGATAACATACTGCCTGGTTTAATTGATAGGTACTTGTAAATAATATTACATAAGTAGTATAGAATTTTATATATGGTGGCAGTTCTAATACAATGATTAAAAATCTATTTGGTCTGCAACATGAACAACAAGGTATCAGAATGTTTCTATCGAATAATTAATGCATTTGAAAAGGATATTTTAGAACATTCCCACAGTCGCTCAATTCTAAACTCAAAATCATTAGTTAATATGCCTCGAGTGCAGTTGCACCCTTACAATATTGTTAGATTCTTTTAATATTCAATATTTAAAATATGATCATCCTTCATTAATTCCGCGAGATAACATACTGCCTGGGTTAATTGATAGGTACTTGTAAATAATATTACATAAGTAGTATATAATTTTATATATGGTGGCAGTTCTAATACAATGATTAAAAATCTATTTGGTCTGCAACATGAACAACAGGTATCAGAATGTTTCTATCGAATAATTAATGCATTTGAAAAGGATATTTTAGAACATTCCCACAGTCGCTCAATCCTAAACTCAAAATCATTATAATGGCGTAATTTCATTTGTTTTTCATTATTTAACTATGTTCCACCCCTCTGACCATCTTGAAACTTTTGTATATATTAGACAGATAACATCGTTGTTGAATTTTTTGAAAGTGGTCACTCGAAGGATTGTTTGCAATTTCCACCCCTAAAAAATTTAATAATTTTTTCTACCCTTAATAATATGATCACAATTGTGAAAAAAATATATCATATGGAGAACGTAAGTACGAGTATTTTCGTATTTTTTTATCTGAATATCTTAATTAACAACCGAGAAAAAAAATGATATAGTTAAGGGTATTTACCCTGATATAATCCTTATATGAAGGGTTAGCGACTTGAAATTTTGGGGGATTATCTTTCAACCTAAAACCAATGTTTTCCACACAATTTCAATAAAAATCCAGGGGGGGCCGATTCACTATTCTTAGTCTGCTAGACCCTTTATTAGATTCTGACTGTATCCATGAGAACTTAATGATAGCACGCATGTGCTATCTTTTTGTCCAACAGTGTATGTAGTATTAAATATGTTCTCGTCTCTTTAAGAGTGTACGAATAGGTGGGAGTCGCTGTATACTTTTTTCGACTCGTCATAAAAATTCATGCAATGGAGTATTAAGGTTTTAAATAGGACGTGTCGAAGGCAGAAAACATTCTACGTATTAATACAGTTGGTAGTTGTATGCGATAGCTAAACATAAACAGCATCTATGACGTTTCGCCACCCCCGCGTCTCCCTGCGACAGAACCGTGAGAGGTTGGAGGGCTCGTGAAAAATTGCGAACCGTCAGATAACCGAGAATTGATGAGTTTTGTAATCTGTAAAATATTTCACGGCGGGGTGACGCATAATTTTAAGTCACAAACTAACACCGGCCCGCGAGGAAACCCAAGAGAGACGCAAATGCAACCGACTAATGACCGTACCCAGGAGTTAATCCAACAGAACTCCGCGCCGCGGCGGTATAGCAGTTGAACAATATAGTGGTCCACGTAATGCCGGAATTCTCTGGAATGGCTTCGCGAATGGCGTTCTAATACAAGCGCGAATAGTTGTAAGTAAACGGGCAACGCGACGCAATAATTTATACAAATTATGGAACACGACTTGCCGCGGCAATGCCTTAAGATTACCTCGGTCAGAAAACATTAATTATCAATTGACCCAGTGAACTACAGTCTTCGCGAAAATACAAATAAAACGCGATGTTTCTTCCTTCCTCGACTAAAGTGCAATGCATTTTTTACGAACCTCTTATAAAAAAATATCAGCGAGAAAACTACAAAAGGAAATCGGACATTTATAGTTCATTTACAATAATTAAACGAAAGATGAAACAGGGTAGATAATAGTGCGATTAATTATACACTTTTGTGATTACAATTTCGATATTCAAACATTTTGTTTGATTTATTACTTAACTCCTTGCTCTACGATTATCTTCGTGGCTACAATAATTAGAAAAAAGGGGAGAAAATATATGTTAATTTATATACAGGATGGGCCGGAATTCATAGTACAATCGGACAGAGGGTTATTCTACGTAACATAGCAAGAAAAAAAGTCGGTGTAACATTTTTTATCCGAAGTCTCATTTTTGAGGAAATCGAGCTTAAAAATACAGCGAATACACGTGCTATTGCATAGGAGTCGTCTGACGCGTCTGACCATGAATCGGACAATACTACTTCCTGCATATACTAAAGCACGCAACCTGGCGGAACTTTAAACTGTTTTCTCGAAAACGAGGCATCAAACGAAGAAATGTCGTTCCTTTTTCAAACACACAAATATACAATACTTCAAACAATATCTACTAAATATGTATTTTATGCTCCTCTTTTAAAATTTATCTTTATTTTATCTCTACATTTACTTTAATGCTTAAATATTGGTCACGAAGGAATACAATTCCATTTCATTTAAAAAAGAGGCATGAGATACATATTTAGTTGATGTTCTTTGAATATCTTTGTATGAGAATGAGTATATTTGAATATATTTTTTTAATATTTGTATATTTGAAGTATAGCTGTAAAATATTAGCAAAGTAACGTAACCAAAGTATTTTGTAATTTTCCTTTCAATAGTATAGTAATTGGAAGCAGAATTTATAGACATGAAACGTAAAACGTTGCATTTTTACACTTCACCAAATTGTCATAGGCAATGCAAAATGTTCAGTGAATATCGAATGCATAATTTCCCGTGCAAAGAAGTAAGATGTTGTTGTATTAAATGCTATTAATTAAAATGTCGGAACAAAAAATCTGAAACCCTTTGGACCACGAGAGGTTAAGAATAATAATATAAAATGAAATATTTGCTATGCAACTGAACATCGTGTAATGTGTACCACTCAATATTCAATATGCATCGTATAGCATGTAATGTGCTTCATACGCTCCATGCATTATGTAAAGTACTCTGTGCGACATGCAGTTTCACGATGCGTATGGTGTATTATGCACTATCTATAAGACGTCATGCACTCTGCAGAAGGAAACATGCTGCATACACTATGTTTTATACCCGAATATATTAGTATACGTACGAATTTTAAATTACACACTGTACACTACGCGTTATGAGAAATGCTTTCTATACACGTGCTGCACTATCATCGTACATTAGAAACATTCTGTACATTCATACATACCACGTTTCATGCTATATACATTACACACCACCTTTTGCAGTACGTGTAATGCAAACTGTGTGTATCACGTTCTATACATATTGTAGTGTAGAATATACAAATATAGACTACTGTGCAAAACAGAGAAGAAGCCGGCCAGATTTAATAGAAAAGCGTAAAAAATCAAATAAGAATACAGAATTCCGCTGTTTAAGGGGTTACGGTACCCATGGATTCTAGGGTATTTATCAGTGTAACCAACCTCCACGCTGAAAAACAGTTTCGCAACAGTGATGAACATATATTTGTATCAATTTAACGCTTTAGTTTCTAATTTTAACGCTATTAATGCATCCGAGTGGCTTCATGCCCTTTTTACTTTTGTTGTTACGAATCTACGCTGATAGTTCTCCTGACTAAGCGCCATCTCGTTTGAGTAGCTGAACTAAAATTGCTTCTATTCACCCTTCATGACCGGAATCTGGGGAACAATTGAATGCGATCACGGGAACACACCTCACGTCCTCATACGATTATGTATTGAGCTGAGTGAGGGCTCATTCGAAAGAGGAAGGTTAAATGAAGCCCGCGTGGGTCCCTAAATCAGCAGGAAAAATCTTTTTGTGATCGGAAAATACATTAGAATATCCGGAATTTTTCTTCATTTGTTTTCCCTACTTTGGACAGTCACATTACTGGATATAAACATAATGTAAGTAAGTTGGACCCACGCGCGCTTCATTAAACCCTTTAGAATGAGTCCTCATTTAGCTCAAAATATAATCGTATGAGGACGTGATGTGTGTTTCCGTAAACCCCTGTTTTGGCCCAAAATCTAGTTAGATTCTGGTTAGATTCTAGTAATGTCACGTGGGTACCCTACCCGCTTAAGGGGTTACGGTACCCATGGATTCTAGAGTATTTATCAGTGTAACCAACCTCCACGCTGAAAAACAGTTCGGCAACAGTGATGAACATACATTTGTATCAATCTAACGCTAATTAAACTAAGTTTCGCTGTCATACTAGTGAGTGAGCGGACGTACCTGATACGATTGTCAGGGTACCGCGAGTACTGGTTTGGTTATACAGGGTGTCCCAAAACTAGTGTAGGAGCGAGAAATGGGAAGTTCCTTGGGTCATTTTCCTTTACAAAAATGGCGTCCGCGGCATGGTTTAGGAGTTATTAACGAAAAACACGGACCAATCAGAGCGCGACCTAGACGCGAGTCAGCACAGTCTACCCGACGCGCCAACTGTCAATTGGCCGAACGTGCCATCGCATGTCTAGATCGCGCTCTGATTGGTCCGTATTTTTCGTTAGTAACTGCTAAACAAAGCCGCGGACACCATTTTTGTAAAGGAAAATGTCGCTTCAAATGACCCAAGGAACCTCCCATTTTCGGCTCCTACACTAGTTTTGGGTCACCCTGTATAGGTTTCGTGGATGGTCCCAATATGTAATTGGGTACCCACTTGGTTGGAAATCCCTATGTCGACGATTGG
The DNA here is from genome assembly GCA_963971365.1 of Lasioglossum villosulum. Taxonomy (NCBI): domain Eukaryota; kingdom Metazoa; phylum Arthropoda; class Insecta; order Hymenoptera; family Halictidae; genus Lasioglossum; species Lasioglossum villosulum. Next base: position 13,755,572 of record OZ020499.1, read on the forward strand.
AATGTCGTCTATGAATGTGATGGGTGATAGGGGATTGCTAGGGTTGTTAGTAAGCCTCGTAACAAGTATAATCTGAATCGATACAATCCGAGCGGTAAGATTGTATCGTGTGGGAACGTTCAATTACTTGATTAGGATTGGTGGAACAATAATTATGGGTTTAAAGAGTGTACAAGTAATTAGGAAAAACACAAATATATTCAAGTCGTAACTGATTTACATTTGTATACAGGGTGTTCGACTACAGGTGGGAGAAAATTTAAGGGGTGGTTCTTAACGATGATATAAGACGAAAATGAAGAATAAAAAAATTGCGATTTCGGCTTCGTTATTTAGCTATTAACAATTAAAAATCAACAACGCTTCTAACAAAAGTGTACGTTGTGTACGTCAAAGAGTTCAATGTTGTCCAACGATTTGTTAAACATTTTCACCTCGCTGGGGCCCCAAATGAGAACCAAGTTATGCATGCATCTGTCACTTGATACGTGACTGTCGGGTTGTTAATAGCTAAATAACGAAGCCGAAATCGCAATTTTTTTATTCTTCATTTTCGTCTTATATCATCGTTAAGAACCACCTCTTAAATTTTCTCCCACCTGTAGTCGAACACCCTGTATATGTCACGAGTTTGCGTGATCGAATTAAGAATTGAATGTAAGAATTAAGAATATTACCTAGAGCTCGATGTTGACGCACTGGCAAAATGCGGGGGTCTCGAAGTGACTTTATGAAATGCCTTAATAGATTGAATACCGAACTAGCGGAATCTATACGGTTAGTGATTGATCCGAAGGGGAACTTTAGCCCGATCTTACTAGAAATCGACTTGCGAGAATACAGCACGACGCGACACGATTCGTGACTACAGAAGTACTACCCGCCGAGAGTAAAAATGTACAGGTTTATATACCCCAAAACTGAATAGGGTGGTCTGTTCATAATCTAATCGCCGCTTAGGGACAAATTCTAGTTTTTGTCAATTTCCATTAAGTCGAGCTAAAGCTCGGTCTTCGTTAATAGGGATCGACTAAGATAAAAACTAGCTGGTTATTGTTGCTCGCTCGCTTCGCGAGCTCGCGGGTAGGACTGCTCTTGCGAAAGGGTTAGTGGTACGCATTGCTAGTGAAGCATACAGCTATTAATGGTTTTTTTAAAATCTTGTGTGTGACTCTCCACGAGCCACACAAAATACTTCCCGATTCGTTAGTTGTAAGCGGTAACATTAGCATTAACTGCATAATTAAAAAAAATGAAATATATATATAATTACGTTTGTTTATTCGGTGGAAAATTTCCATCCTCTCGTATAAATTGCATTGTTGAATGAACTTCTTTCGAAAAGAACTAAAAAAACTAAAAAATCTAAAAAACTGCTTGACCAATATGGACCAAAATCTAATCAGCTCTAAGTTATGACGGGGCACATTCATTGCATCATTCATCATTCTGATCGCATTGTTACTTTTTCAGAAAACGTTAACGAAAAATTTGATACCATACAAACGGATATACGCGCGCGCGCGCGCGCGCGCACACACACACACACACACACACACACACACACCGACATTTTGATAAAAATAGTCTAAAATGAATCCAATGACCATGAAACGTGAAGATCTGTTAAAAATTCGATTTTCGATTTTCGGGGTAATTACCATAACTTCCCTAAGAATCGGGAAGTTAAAAATGAAGTTGACCTTCATGCGTCCTTTACGCGTCCACCTACAAAAAGTTACTAACATCAGATTAATGACACCAATAGCAGCCGCGTTATTCAGGTGTTCTATTTCTGCGGACTCACCCTGTATTTCCAATTCTCGAAAAATTGTGAATATTTAAACAGTAATAATTTCATAAAAGAATACATATGATAACTTGGACATATTTTAGAGCTTGCAGCTTCTACGTTCGCGGTGCATTATTCATGTTTTTTAGCAATAAAATTTCATAGAATGAGAATTCCGCAATAAAATGCATGCCGTTGGAAAGACATATTTATTAGCACATTGTTAGACTGAACCTTCCGAGCGGATAGTCGCCTCGCGCTACTCATTATGCCACGCAAATCTGTTTATTGGCAAAACTGTCCGATATTGAAGTCGCATGGAACGGGCATTGGAAAAATACGAGCGATATTTAAGCGTTACAGTAGGCACGCATCGAATTTTGTCAGCGAGCCGAGCCGGTCGCGAGATTGCACGAGATGATAAATCGATACTCGGGGGTGGCTGGCATGGCACGCACGAAATCGCGAACTCGCTTTGCCCGCCATATTCGCGCGTGAAATCGAAATGGCTCACGCGAATGTTGCATACGTAAAACGCGCTTTCGGCGTAAACGGGTCGTTGCAACGGGACCCAACAACCCGGCGTTACCCTTCGAAGCGCGGCTTTAACGGGAAATGGATCGACCGTGCAATGCAGGAAAACAAAAAAGGCGGTGTATCGCATCGAACGAAACGAGAAATTAGCAGGGAACGACGATTATTATCCCGAACGAAATAGATTTCAACGAGCGCTCTCGATCGCGCGGAACAACGACTCGGCCCCCCCCGACGCGACGTGGCCGTTCCTGGAAATTGGAATTCACTTTAATTGCCGGCGCTTCACGAATTATTGGAAATTAGGCGAACGCGGATCGGAACAGGAAGATCGTTCGCGGGGAAGTTCTTTGTGCCGCAGTCGACGGTTTACTGTTTACCGCTGGAAATGCTAGATTGCGATAATTGGTCCGCTTCAATATAATTTTGTCAATGCAATTTGTTATCGATCACACTCTTGTTGCACTTGTCGGATTAAGGCGCGCTATTTTATTCTCCACGGGGACCCATTTTTGCCGTGATAATAATACACATACTTTCATATCGGTGAAATTCAATTGGAATCGGATAATCGATCGTCACACAAAAGATTAAAGAATAATAATATGAAATTAAATATTTACTATGCAACTGAACAGCGCGTAATGTGTACAGGGTGTAAAGAAATGTTTGGTCCTGGCTGCCATAGGCGTATTCTAAATCTTCGGATCGGTGAAGATCTGTGAAAAAAAATTTGACCTTGAATTTCAAGGGGAAATTTTTGTGTTATTGCATTGTATTCTACGCATTGTATTCTATTCACCCATGGGTGAGTTGACTTTTGACTCATCGTTTCCTTGACACTTTCTGTTGAATTATCAAAAATCAATCAACGTTCTCAGGATCGTTTTATTTAAACAGAGATTACAAAGTATCGATGGAACGTTCTCAGAATCATATTTTCTAAACAGAGATTTCGAGGTAACCCATTCTATGTATACTTCCTTTATAAAGCTGGACTGTGGGGGGCTAACCAAAACAGTCCGGTGATACGAAGGGACCCTGGTTTTCTTATGGGGTTCCAACGTCGAGTTAGTTAGCTTTGTCGAAGTCAAGACATCGGTCGATACTGAGCTTCCTTTCGCGCCGTGAAATAAAGTTATTGTTTCATTTATTGAATCAGTGTGTTTTATCTTTTACACCCATATCCAATACTTTCTGTCCCCTTGATGCGCAGAATACAATGCAATAACACAAAAATTTGCCTTGAGATTCAAGGTCAAGGACAATTTTGCGGCAACTTTTTTTCACAGATCTTCACCGATCCGAAGATGTAGAATACGCCTATGGCAGCCAGGACCAAACATTCCTTTACACCCTGTGCCAACATTCAATATGCGTGTAATGTGCTCCACAAGCTACGTGCATCATGTAAAGTACCCTGTGCGACATTCAATTTCACTATACGTGTGGTGTATTATGTGTGCTTCATAAATTATATTGGAAATTAGATATCGAAAACAGAAATCAATTTAATTTCACAAGCAAAATATTTTCTAAATTAGTAAGACTTCAAATATTTCTATAATAATTAGACAGTGGATCTTCATGCATATATATATATAATAGAAAAATTCAGTACATGAAATTGAAAATAGTTGAAAATTTAAAAAAATTGAAGATGTCAATGTATGATATCCCCTCTATTAAAATCATTAAGGCGAGAAATGAACTTAAATTTACTTTCTATTTGCAATCGATGCAGACAATTTTTATTTTGCATAAAGATCCACAGTTTAATCAGTTATAAGTTATCAGTTGATAATCAGTTTAAACTTCGACGTTGAAAAAGCACGTCCAACGCTAATTTGCGTAGTAGGTACGCCATTAATTAAATTAGTGCTGCCGCGTGTGAAGATAGTTCAGATATCGATTTAGAATTTAACCAGATTTTCAGTTAATATTGTTATAATCATATTTCTTAGCCCATTAGCACCGTTAGCGAATGCTCTATTTTCCTGTCTAAAACAGTTAGTTTTACATACGTAACAATATGTACAAATTATTAAATCACAAAGTAGTTTTTTACCTTCTGAAATTTTCTACTGTGGTATAATACACAAATTGATAGGCACATTAATTTTCATTTTTCTTTATGATGTAAATGAGTTAAATAATATTTGGTACTTGTTACAATATTTGAAAATATTTTTTACATTATTCAAGAAATATCTATTCCTGTTATAGAAGAACGTTTATTTTTATGAATATTATTAATTCTATTCAAACCAAATATTTTAATCCCAAGAATCTTTGTATATCTGTTCATATTGGAACTTATAATTTAAAAAAAAATACCGCATGTGATAGTTGCGAACGTAGCTAATAAAATAGTTCTAGAACTTTTTCGAACCCCGGTAGAAAGTAAGATCGCAGCTAAACGCGGTTAAGCGTAGTTGACACACGGCGCAGAGACGTCTATGCAGTTGACCCATTTCTTTCCTTATCTTTACGTCTCGATTAACAGCGAAATACAACGAAGTAAAAACGCTATTTAACAATGCTTGGTATCGAGATGAAGAATAATATTAGCACATTACTACAGAGCATGGTGCGTAATTAACCCGCCATTCTGATAACCGCACCGATAAGACGATTACCTCGGCCAGGCCAATTAGAAATCGTCTGGAGTTCCAATTGGGTGAACGATGCCTCTATTGCTTCTAATTCCTTAACTAACGAATCGACCTTATTTTGCGTCTCTAGAGAAACGACATTAAACTTTCAAACTTTAAATTATTTAATACCTGAAATTTAATTGATTATGTATTCATTCTGTCTGCGAAGTTCTACTTTCACGAATAATTTTATAAAAATCGAAACAAAGAAAATGTATTTAACTGATTTCGAATGAAGGATGTATTAGTGGATTTTTTACCATTATGGATTATTTTTATCGATCGAAAATTATTTTTAAAAATACAAGAATTAAATTTCGCGGCGCAAGGTTCGATCATTTATTATTTATATTTAGCTCTACTTAGCGAATATGTGAAAGTGACATACATGTGCTATCCAATATAGTAGAGGAAAAGGAAGGTGGTGGTGTTTCATCCTAGACCCGTGAAGGATGTATTATCGTGTCGGTATCGGTAATACAAAAATAAAAGTTTCCTCAATATTTCGTAATTGGCAGGTCTTGTAAAGGCATTAAAGTGCATTAAAATTCACTGTTCATCGATAATACACTCCTCAAAAATATTAAGGGATCACTTGTGCGAACCTGAAAAATGGCTACAACTTTACATAATCATAACTCCGGCCAAAATTGTTGTATCGATATCGTTAAACAATGATTTCAAAGCGTGAAACCTCTAGTTTCAGTTTCTCTGTTTAAAATTTTTGCTATGTTGTTTTTTTATAAAGTTATAGCGAGATAAAGACAACATTAACGGTTAACAAAAATTTTGTGCAACTTTGTAACATCACACGGGATTAAATAAATTTTTTTGATAAATGGCGTTAATATCGTTTGGAAGGGCTGTCTTTCCTCAACGTCCATCCAAACGTCTAGACGGTTTTTAAACGATTTTTAGACGTTTAATGGATATTCTTGGGACGTTTTTAAGACGTACGGTTTTGTAACACAAGTCGATGAGACGACTTTCGTAGGTCGTTCGGAATTCGTTCGGAGCAGAAAGGGCACCGTCTGGTCAGCAGACGACACTCGCGCGACGACGTGTGTGAGTGCACACGTCGCTATATCACATATACGTACACGAAAATTGTAAGGGTCCGGGAGTAAACGTCTGAGGTCTTAATAATGCAATGACTGGATTTCTTAGTAGTCAAAATCGCTAGATGAAAGATCAATCCAGGGTGCTATTTGGCTGAAAAGTCGTACTTCTACGTTCACGAGCTATGATTTACAATATTCGACAGCACGCCCGTCAGTGAGGACGTCATAAATGAAACAGAAATCAACGCTCGTAGCGGAAAATGTCAGAACTATATTTGAATGTCAACCTCACTGTGGCTTGGATTTTTGTAGAATTAAACGGACAGAATTTTTAATAGAAGTACGACTTTTCAGCCAAATAGCACCCTGGATTGATCTTTCATCTAGCGATTTTGACTACTAAGAAATCCAGTCATTGCATTATAAAGATCTCAGACGTTTACTCCTGGACCCTTACAATTTTCGTGTACGTATATGTGATATAACGACGTGTGCACTGACACACGTCAACGTGCGAGTGTCGTTTGCTGACCAGACGGTGCTCTTAAGACGTTTTTAAGATGTAGCTGCGCTATATGGGAGTAATGCTAACGCCGGCAGTAGTGTATTCGAGGAGTCAGGCAGCCGCTGTAGGTGGAGCGCTAATTTCTGCGAATCACAAACTTCAAACACTGCTGTCACAGGGAAAACATAGTCGCAGCAGGTTCATGGGGTACTCAATCGAATCGGTAGGATCTCTGCTTTAATGTGGTAGGTCGTTTATGGTATTGCGATCATTTTTTGCCGATATATAGTGAGTTGAAGGAAAAATGGAAATTATGCATATTTTAAGTATATTTTCAGAAACACCTGGTATATCGAATTCTTAATGAAATTGAAAAAACAAAACAAGTACCTTGAAGAGAAAGAAACGCTCTTACTATTGCTTTTATGCACAAAACCCTACGATAATTTTTGCACTGTCTGGAGCCAGTTAAAGTTAAAAAGCCAACATTTGCTTCAATGTTGAATAACTCGAATAAAAAAAATCGCACTCTAATCAACAACTACAAATTTTACACAGAAAAGACAGCCGTTCCAAGCGATATTAACGCCATTTATCAAAAAAATTTATTTAATCCCGTGTGTTGTTACAAAGTTGCACAAAATTTTTGTTAACCGTTAATGTTGTCTTTATCTCGCTATAACTTTATAAAAAAACAACACAGCAAAAATTCTAAACAGAGAAACAGAAACTAGAGGTTTCACGCTTTGAAATCATTGTTTAACGATAGCGATACAACAATGTTGGCTGGAGTTATGATTATGTAAAGTTGCAGCAATTTTTCAGGTTCGCACAAGTGATCCCTTAATTTTTTTGAGGAGTGTAGTCTATTCACCCTATACAGTTAGATACATATGTACAATATCTGTTCAGAATTGCTTTAAACGAGATGATAAATAAGATATAAAGGACTCAGCGAAGCATTAAATTCTCTGAAAAGGAATTTTTTCAAAAAGACTATAACGAAGGCGCCTTGAACGTGTAATAATTACTCCTTTGAAAAAGTATATTGGGAAAGTACACCAATATACTTATACACCAATATACACCTTGTTCCTACGATGTTTTTATTTCTCCGAGGGTAGTTTTCAATATCTTCATAAAACTTTGTAAATCAACAAAATCAAAGGGCGAAGTAAATTGTTTGAAACTCGACCAGCGAGATGTAATCTACTTCGCCATGTCTGAAAACAGTGCACGCTTCTCGACCGTATCGGTTTTGAATAATTTTCGCGAATAATTTATAAGAAAACTAGCTGGTTATTGTTGCTCGCTCGCTTCGCGAGCTTCGCGTGTGGGGGTGTTGTAGCTCGCTTTGCGAGTTCGCGAGAGGGTTAGTCGTACGGACGTTATTTGGTATGTGACTCTCTAAGAGTCACACAAAAAACTTCCCGATTCGTTAGTTGCAGTATATTAGTATAATTATTTAGTGTACGTTTTAAGAGGATTATACGTTCTCAGGGAAGTTCAATAGTTTTCTACTTATCATAATGTTTGCTATATGGCGTCGCATTAAACCAACTTCGAATGCTCGTTGCTCACTTGGTTCCCTGTTATAGCATAGTAATGTTGCAAAATAAATCGCAAATGCTCCACAATCAAACGCATTGTTTTGATATTGTACTCTGTGAAATATATACTTCTTCTCATATTTATAAAGGGCATTCAAATAATCTATTACATCATAGTTCGAACGATTAGCATTAAAACTATCATAAATGTGTACATTTCCATTACCATCAGATCTTGTGCAAATCCAATGTCCTACTACCTTTTTTCCAATTTCACCAGTGTATATTATTTGAATATTCGTCTCATGTTCTGGGATCTCTTGTAAATTACTCAAAAAAGCTCGAACGTAACCAGTATCTTGAGCAAAGTTGTGTATTCCACGCTCATTTAGATTTCTGTTCATAATTTCGTAAAATAAATTAATGTATGTCTTGTAAATAACAATCAGGTTTTATGACTTCTTTACATTCGGTTGTTTCTAAAGCATAGTTATAACCATCATTGAGGAAACAGTCTGCAGGTACTGCATATTGTACAAATTCCTGACATCATTTGAAGCGACATTTCCCAGTAGAGATGAATAACTCAATCTTGCATTGGGATATTTTTCGATTATTGTAATCGGTAACATTAGCATTAGTTGCATAATTTAAAAAAAATTTTTTTTATAAACATGAAATATATATATAATTACGTTTGTTTATTCGGTGGAAAATTTCCATCCTCTCGTATTAATTGCATTGTTGAATGAACTTCTTTCGAAAAAAACTAAAAAAACTGAAAAACTACTTGACGAATATGAACCAAAATCTAATGACCTCTAAGTTACAGCGGGTCACATCGATTGCATTTTTCATTATTCTGATCGCGTTGTTACTTTTTCAGAAAACGTTAACGAAAAATTTGATAACATACAAACGGCCATACGCACGCACACACACACACGCACACACACGCACGCACACACACACACACACACACACATACTAACAAGTTGATAAAAATAGTCTAAAATGACTCCAATTACCATGAAACGTGAAGATCTGCTAAAAATTCGATTTTCGATTTTCGGGGTAATTACAGTTTGTAATTACATTCCCTATGAATCGGGAAGTTAATAGTAATTTTTAACTATAGGTAATTAAATATTTTTTGCATTTGTTGAACAATACTTTTTAATTAATTTTCATATATATTTTTTTATTAAAAATAAGATTGTTTAAATATAAGTATACGAACTATTTTTTCATTGATTTATTGAATCAATAAATTGAGTGACATATTTGCATAACTTTTGTAAAAGTTATAGGGATTAAATGTTTACTGAAAAATATGAAAAAATATCACTTATACTCATTTGGTTTCTTTATTGGGGAAAAGGCCTCGGCGCACAGTGGTCCGGATGGAGAAATTCAGTGACATTTTGTTATAACATTCGAACCATTAGAGATATAGCAATGAAATTTTCACTAACAATATTTAAAAACTAGCTGGTTATCGTTGCTCGCTCGCTTCGTGAGCTCGCGGGTTGGACTGCTCTTGCAAGAGGGTTAGTGGTACGCATTGCTAGTGGGGCATACAGCTATTAATGGTTTTTTTAAATTTTGTGTGTGACTCTCCACGAGCCACACAAAGAACTTCCCGATTCTTTAGTTGTAAGCGGTAACATTAGCATTAGTTGCATAATTAAAAAGAAAATGAAATATATCGGGGGGGGGGGGGGAAATATGTCGGGGCGTAGCGACAACGGCAAAGATTTATTGTTCTTGTTACCGTTTTATTGTTACTTCTACTGTTACGTTACGTTTATCTTGTTCAACAGTTCATAAATTTGTTATGTTCAAAAAAATTGTATTGTTATGTTTGAAGAAATGCGAGACAAGGTCCTTTAAGAAAATGAACTTGTTGAACGTGATCACGGGTGGTAGAATAGATACGTTTCTGATGACCTCAGTGTATATAAAAGTTGTCATATAAAAACATGACAATATCAATAGAGAAGTTGAATCATTTACGTTGTCAACGGTTGCAAAAATCTTGGGGAAACTTCAGAATCAATAAGAGAGTTGACAGGAAGAGACGTGTGATATTCTACAGGACCCGTGAGCTCGTTGACGTATTAAAATAATGCCTTATCGAACAAGGAAAGATCAAAGCCGGCTATCGACGACATATATAATTACGTTTGTTTATTCGGTGGAAAATTTCCATCCTCTCGTATAAATTGCATTGTTGAATGAACTTCTTTCGAACAAAACTAAAAAATCTAAAAAACTACTTGACCAATATGGACCAAAATCAAATCAGCTCTAAGTTACAGCGGATCACATCGATTGCATCTTTCATTATTCTGATCGCGTTGTTACTTTTTCAGAAAACGTTAACGAAAAATTTGATACCATAGAAACGGACACACACACACACACACACACACACACACACACACACACACATACTAACAAGTTGATAAAAATAGTCTAAAATGACTCCAATTACCATGAAACGTGAAGATCTGCTAAAAATTCGATTTTCGATTTTCGGGTTAATTACAATAATTTCCCTATAAATCGGGAAGTTAATAAGAAAGCGGTTTAAGCATCGCAACATCGCATCGCTAAAATAATTCCAGCTCGAAGGAGGAGTGTCGCAAGCAACCCCTAATAACCACGCGTTTCATCATCAGGTCGGCAAGCTGAAGAGATTCCGGTCGTCGCAACTACGAAAGTAGGTGAATTATTCCGGGCTGTTTGAAAGGATTTCACGCGGCTCGAAACGTATCTCGCGTTCCCCGGAGTAGGCGAAGAAAAAACGAAAGAAAATCCAGAAAAACAACAACGAGATAGGAAAAGAGTACGCGTGTAAGACCTCCCGGAAGAAAATGAGCGGCCGGAGGAAAGCGTAGTGTACGCTCGGAAACGAGGCGAGAGGGAAACGGACCGGCATAAACCGTTCCGACCCACGGTGTCTAAATTCTTGAGTCTGGCAAGAACGACGCAGAATGAAATAGAAATAGGTAGCCAAGAAAAGACAGCGAGAAAGAGAGAGAGAGAGAGAGACAAGAGTGAGATAATCTCGTTAGCGAGCAGTCGCGAGAGCAATATCGTGAGTGCTACTTTTCAGCCACTTAACGTGGGTAACCGTAGCCGGTCGGGCAGCTTTTACCAACGCCGCGATGCCTTGTCAAAAGAAATTACGGATGCACACTGTAGTTGAGATGAAGACGACGTCGATGGCTCTGCAACGACCCATCGCCGTCGTCGCCGTCGTAGTCGTCGTCACTGCTGCTGTTTAAAGCCTAACGAATTACCCTACTTATCCCGTTCGGCATACGGACCAGCCTCGCACGAATGTTCTCCAAGCTGAGCGTGAAAAACGCTCGAGTGGCCTGCGCGCATTCAGGAGCCCGTACTCACCCCACATTAACAGGTGTGCCCTTGCTCTCCTGTTGCAGGACGATCATCGCGGCTTCAGGAGGCAGCTCGAGGACAAACGACCCATCGTCGAGAATAACTTGCTGAGCGGCCGCCAGTACATCGCGAACGAGCCGCCGCTGTCCGACACTTCGGACTCTGAAGGTACGTATTCTTTTTTTTTTAATTATTTATTTATGTAGGTCGCGTCGACATCAAGGTCGTTAGTGACCACAAGGATTGTGACATTTGATAAAAGTTCTTCTTCTCATTTTTCTTACAAGACATTTTTCTTATACTTAATCACACCTAAGCAAGTGAGTAAGAAAACTTTTTGTTAAAATTTGTTTCCCTTACATTTAAACATGCAATAGTCGTTACTTTGAAAATTGTATTTTGTTTTATTTTCTAAAAGTTCCTTTTTCCAATTTTTCTTACAGACGCAATTTCAAAATTTATCTTGAAAATGGTGCAAATCAGCACCGGAACGTCGATTTTTTTGATTATTAACAAAATTGCTTATTGATTTATTTATCTTGTTTTTCTAATGATCGAACCGTAGCGCCGAAATCATTTAATAATTGTTACGAGTATTTTTCGCGATCGTAAATTGTTGTTAGACAAATAGAAATTGATGTTATCAGTGCACAGGTCCGGTCATGATTCTACAAACATAATTTGAATGGTACTACAAACGTTGATTCGGATTTGAATCTATTTCTTGGTCTTAAGAAATTTAAGACCATACGTTTGAGCTATTCCGAATGTTTGGAATAGATAATCTATTCCAAATATCTATTCCAAACATTCGGAATAGCTCAAACGTATGGTCTTAAATTTCTTAAGACCAAGAAATAGATTCAAATCCGAATCAACGTTTGTAGTACCATTCAAATTATGTTTGTAGAATCATGATCGAACCTGTGCGCCGAAAACATCAATTTCTATTTGTCTAACAACAATTTACGATCGCGAAAAATACTCGTAACAATTATTAAATGATTTCGGCGCTACGGTTCGATCATTAGAAAAACAAGATAAATAAATCAATAAGCAATTTTGTTAATAATCAAAAAAATCGACGTTCCGGTGCTGATTTGCACCATTTTCAAGATAAATTTTGAAATTGCGTCTGTAAGAAAAATGAGAAAAGGAACTTTTAGAAAATAAAACAAAATACAATTTTCAAAGTAACGACTATTGCATGTTTCAATGTAAGGGAAACAAATTTTAACAAAAAGATTTCTTACTCACTTGCTTAGGTGTGATTAAGTATAACAATGTGAGAGTCGTGAAACTCGTGAAACGCGTGTGTTCACCATGTTTGTCTTCACGACACTGATCGTTTTAGCAGAGATCTAGGTTATCTACAGGGTGTCACAAAACTAGTGTAGAATCGGAAAATGGAAGGTTCCTTGGGTCATTTGAAGACACATTTCCCTTTATAAAAATGGCGTCCGCGACTTTGTTTAGGTGTTATTAACGAAAAACACGGACCAATCAGAGCCCGGCTATAGCGAACAGAGTCCGACTCGGCGACAGGTTCCGCTTAACGTGGTGCCGCTATTGGCCAATCCAGAATCAATCAGTTGTAGCCGCGCCCTGATTGGTCCGTGTTTTTCGTTAATAACTCGTAAACAAAGCCGCGGACGCCATTTTTTTAAAGGAAAATATCGCTTCAAATGACCCAAGGAACCTCTCATTTTCCGCTCCTACACTAGTTTTGAGACACCCTGTATACTTATAGACTCGGCATAGATAATTTGGCGTATGGCAAAGATGACGATAACGTGTGAGTCACCATTTCGAAAGATTTACAAGCTATGCTCAACGACAGCGCCTACGCTTGGCTTATGAGGGTGAGGGGGATATACCCGAAAAGAATGAACAGGATAATTTCAAAGAATTTGGCAGTTTATCATGAAATAATCACTATGTAAAGTATATTTGAGATACAAATGTTTATTCTATATGTTTTATTCAGGTACTACAATGAAGTATGAATTAAAAAAATTTTTTAAATTTAAAACGTCAATATATGTTTTCATAACATTCAATTTAGTTTATATTTCTTGCAATCGATGTAGAACATTTTTATTTAAATAAAGGTTACATACACTTGCAGGTATTATAAGGTTACACTTATTGATTACCAAATAATATTGCTTTAGTTAATCTCCTGCGTATTTTTGTTCCTATATGCTACTGTACATTTTCCAATGTGGTGTAATCTTAAGTTGCAGTATTTTAACGTGTAATGAGTAGTGTCGGCGTCGATGTTCCGTGTCAGCCATTTTGAAATTATCTTAAGAACTATCTTATGACTCAGCTTTTACCACGATCTTTGGCACGACCAACTCTCAGTTTTCCTATACACATACTATACCTTTTTTTGGTTTAAGGGCGGTGGGGGAATGCTCCTAAGCACACCCCCTTTTGGATGTCGTTTGAGAGGGTACAGTAATCACTTGATTTTTGTCCCAGGGGCTGTTCGTGGAGCGGACAAGAATCGCGATGTAGACTTGTTTTTCTGATTTACGGCTGGGTCTACCGCTCCGATCGCGCTGAGCGAGACTACAATAGAGCAACAGATTAAAGGCCCACGTGTTCTCACAATGTAATGCCAATTCAAAATGTTTTATTTTTCATTATTTTTTTATGAGACTTTTATTGACTTGTTTCTGGCAATATTCTGATTAAAACAAGACCAAACACGATATAATTTGGCCCATATTTACTCTACATGTGAAGAGCAGAATTTATAATTTATCATACACTCAACATACGCTATAACATATGTTTAAATAAACAACTAAACATCTCGAAAATATGTTCTCAAAGAATTAAAGAATAAAAAATATTTAAACGATTACATAAACGAATACCTAACCATACAAATTTTGATTTAATAAGTTATTAATAAATGTGTTAATCGCATTGGTATTTTAAAGAATACAGCATACAATACAGTCTCTTTCCTGCTCACTCGTTATCCTCTTCCATATCCTACAGTTACACCATAAAGTCAATGAAACCAAGAAGTAATGAAAAATAAATCATTTTTAATTGGCAATACACATTGTGAGAATACGCGGGCCTTTAAATTGCCAGCGACGGTGACTGTTCGCGTCTCTTTCTTTCCCATACGAAACTTTCACAGTCGATTAAACCACTAAATACAATTGAAATTATATCGTGTTTGGTCTTGTTTTAATCAGAAAAGTGCCAGAAATACGTTTTGAAAGACCCATAAAAAAATAATGAAAATTAAGATGTTTGAACATTCGAGTCGTTGTGTTAATGTAGTGGTGTTCACACCGATATACCCGGGCCGAGAACAATAGTCGCCGCCCTGCGGCGCGGGACAGCGTTGACAGACAGTGGAGTGAGTAGGCCTAGACAAGAATCGAGTCGTCGAACCTGGGACAAGAATCAAGTGATTACTGTACTATGAACAAACTATTCTCTAGTTTTCTGTCCAAGTAGAGGACTTCGAAAGAACGACAGAAAGTTATTCAAGTAGCTGATATTTATAAATATTTATTTCCCAAAACCCACTTTACTCGGTGTGCTGCGTTTCACATTAAATTAAAACCTGGGACAACAATCAAGTGATTACTGTAGTGCGGGACTCGGCTGCCCCCTGAGATGTTAGATGGGGGATTACACGGTCCAACAGCCAAAAATGATTTCGATTCTCACTATGCAATTCTTATAGAGTTTTCCGCGCTGATTCCGAATCTGGTCTTAGTTTTTCTCCTAGACGCACAGTTTTTGAGAAGTTAGAGTTTGAAAAAAAAACATATTTTTCGACTTTGAAGAAAGATTGTGATGTTATTATAAAAGATATTGTATTGTTCTTTACAGCAAAAAATTCTCTAGACTATGCCGAATCCAGAGATGTGCAATAGTAATGCGTTATGATTGTTTGAAAATGTTTAGACAAGCATTAAAGACTGAGATGCACCGCTCTTGCACCGTTTTTTGATGATATTTTTGAATTTATCTGAAAAATAAGGGTCCAGCGGAAAATTGAACTACATCACGCGGTGGAACAGACTTTTATCTTGAGAAACCACCGTGTCAGATTTTGAACATCGACATTTTTACCTTACCAGAAAGCAAAATATCATCGCCTGACACGAGTTGCCGCCAGTGGCGCTCTTCCACAGTATATTATTTTAGTATTTATTTTCAGACGCAATCCTCTTGAGAATGATCCAAATCCGGATCGAAACGTTGAGAGTTTAATTTTTGCAAATTTGCTTCGTTTGTACTATTGATCGAAACTGTGCGCCGTGAGCATATATTATTTTTATTAAATATTTACGATCGAGATATAACAAAACAATTACTAGGTATCTATAAAACATAATTACTCCAGGTAGGGAAGTGTCGACACAAGTTTCAAGTCACGTTTCGTTTTGAATGCAGAATCGAAATATACATATAGTATGACAAAGTGCATGACGCCAGCAGTGGTACTCTGCATTCGACGGTTCTATTACGCTGAGCGACACGAGAGTCGCGAGTGTTGAGTACCACTTCCAGTGTTACACGTTTTTCCTCAGTATTTGGTTTCTGAATTCAAAAAGAAACGTGTTTATAAACGAATAATGTACTTCTAATATCATTTTAAAATATGTCATCCTATTCCAGAGAATCCGCAGAATAATTTTGCCCAAAAAATATAAAAAGATAAATATTATAAGATATAACAATTAATAAATGATTTCGGCACTACGGTTCGATCATTAGAAAAACAAAGTAAATGATCTAACCGATGATCTAATGATCGAACATAATGATACGATATGACACGATCGATATAAACTATTTTATTCATTATAATATATAATATTATATAATATAATAAGATAAATGTTATCTTAAAGTACAAGATGCTTTCAAAGTTGAAAATTCACCTTTATTCAAAACTGAGTTTCACGAATATTACATATGGAAATTTAAAAAAAACGTGCTAATCCTTATTTTGTGCAGACAACCTATAAGAACTACTTAAACATTCGAAGCAGAAAATTTGTCATGTTAATCCGAACGCGTATGAAGAAGGGCGTAGAATGTGTCGGAACGTGACGAACTTAAACTGCGAGAAGATTAACATTATAAAATAATTTTAGATATTCATGGTCCTTTAAAAGTGTACACGAATATTTCACAGGATAGCCGAGATACTTTGTTTATGAAGTACAACATTTTTGAAGTGCTAAACAGAAATTCACAGGAGTTAATATAAACATTAGAGCGACATTTTTACATGCAGTAATTAGAAAAATTATTTTTTCTGTATCGTAGTATTTGAAACCAAAGGGAGCTTTTCTTTCTCTAAAAGGCTTTCGTTTTTATTTTGCGAAATTCAAACTTTTATACCGATGGTACTTTCACATAATTTATAGATATAATTTCAATTCTTGATCCGAACCGAACCCGAATTATCGAGTATCCATAGCCGCCCATCTCAAATAATTTATACAGTTCCAGAAGTGTAATTAATTCTCATTATTCGACCGAGGATCTTTATGCATCAATGGTTTTCTTCGTAAAAATGTTCAAAAAATGCTGGAGTATCAAATCGACAGAATTTAAGGTAAAGGTACTAGTAGTTGACCAGTTAAGAGCATATGTAAAATTGACACAAATCTACAAAACGTATTTTTTAAATTTTCAATATAAGTCCACATAAAAAAGCTGTAAAATGCAACTCTTAGAATTTTTTCTACAATTTCGATCAGTTCCAATTTTTGGAAACATTTTTTTCACATCCTGTAGCAAACTATGTGCTCTAGGTTCCCATAAAAATTGAAACCATATAAGGTAAAGGTACTAGTAGTTGACCACTTAAGAGGAGTTTTCCACACGAACAATAGTAACCATTTACTCTGTCATTAAATAGCGAGAGTTGATGTCTGAAGACACTTAAGTCTTCTAAATTATGTACCAAGGCCACTTTTTAAAAAAAGTTTACTTATACAAATTTAAGAAACATATTTAGAAATTCAGTAATTGCTTCAGAAGTTGACCACTCATGAAAATGAAAAATCTAGTAATTGACCTCCTATTCGTTAGTAGTTGACCACTTATAATAGAAAGAGGGTGAAAGCACTAATGTCGGGAATGATTTTACTATCATTTAGTTTCAACAATTTCCAGCACAAATTACAATTAAAGAATGAAATAAGAAATAAAACAAATCAATTCCATAAAAAGTTTAAGTGAGGAACAGAGTAGATGTTGCAATAGAGAATATTATTAGAGAAATTTAACCAACAGATGGCATGGCATTCGAGGTTCACTTCCATCAAAAGTGTACAGCTTATAAAAATCTTGTTTTTTATGTTTTTCTATAAAATGGTCAACTATTCGTTCATGGTCAACTACTGGTACCTTTACCTTAGTAGAATTTTTATTTATTTTGGTCCTACGAACGTTATTACCGATGTATGTGTGTAATAGTTTATTTGTTCCCATTACGGGTTACAAAGAATCCCGTTCCCTTTACAATTTCGTTTCGTTTCATTTGTCTACATTATCTATTATAATCTATCAAAATATAAAATATAAAATATCAATATATTTTTACAGACTCAAAAATATATAAAATATAATTATATAAAATATAAAAATGCAAAATCATCTATTATAATCTATCAAAATATAAAATATAAAATATCAATATATTTTTATAGACTAAAAAATATATAAAATATAATTATATAAAATATAAAAATGCAAAATTATCTATTATTATCTATCAAAATTGTGACGGTTAGCGAACAGATTCCGTTGACTTTCCCACAGGAATCTTTTCAAAAGTCGTCTCTGGCAGGAAACGTCCTAGATAACCTTTTCATATCTTAGTTGATCCCTTTTAACGAAGACCGACTTCTGGCTCGACTTAATGGAAATCGACAAAAAACTAGAGTCTGGTCCTAAGCGGCGATTAGATCATGAACATACCACCCTCTTCAATTTTGGGGTATATAAACCCGTACATTTTTACTCTCAGGGGGTAGTACTTCTGTAGTCACGAATCGTGTCGCGTCGTGCTGTATTTTCGTAAGTCGATTTCCAGTAAGATCGGGCTAAAGTTCCCCTTCGGACCAACCTTTGAACCGTATAGATTCCGTAGTCCGGTAACAAATCTATTAAGGCATTTAGTAAAATCACTTCGAAACCCCCGCATCTTGCCAGTGCGTCAACATCGAGCAACATAGGTAATATTCTTTTATTCTCGCACACACTATCTCGCGACACATACACATATATTTCAATGTAAACTATAACGATTTGAATATATCTGAATTTTACCTAATCACTTCTAAATTCTTTCAACCCTTAATTATTGTTATACCAATCCTAATTTAGTAGTTGAACGTTCCCACATGATACAATCTTACCGCTCGGATTGTATCAATTAAATTATACTTGTTACGAGGCTTACTAACAACCCCATCACCTATCAAACTCTTAGACGACATTCCAATCGCCTAATCGGGATATTTTCCAACCTAGTACCTACCCGATTTCATATTGGGATCATCCACATTACCTATACGTCCACACACAAATTAAACGGCAACCTGACAATCGTATCAAGGATCGTCCGTTTTTCCCTTGAATCCAACCTACTAGCGGCTCCCTGACAATCGCATCAAGGTGCGTCCGCTAAACTCTATAACCTCCTTAATAATCTTTCAAGTCAGAGTTTCCCCTCCATCACACGTAGGTTCATCCCTGAAACTTCACTCATACTAGCGGCTCCCTGACAATCGTATCAAGGTGCGTCCGCTTTAACTAACAGTTTTTAACCATACTCCCAGGGTAATAACCCTTCGCCGGCCACTCGTGCTGCTCGCGGCCCTGGCTCGTAACA
This sequence comes from Lasioglossum villosulum, assembly GCA_963971365.1. Classification (NCBI taxonomy): domain Eukaryota; kingdom Metazoa; phylum Arthropoda; class Insecta; order Hymenoptera; family Halictidae; genus Lasioglossum; species Lasioglossum villosulum. The sequence goes on from OZ020499.1 coordinate 13,774,976, forward strand.
AAAATATAAAATATAAATTATCAATATATTTTTATAGACTAAAAACTATATAAAATATAAAAATGCAAAATCATCTATTATAATCTATCAAAATATAAAATATAAAATATCAATATATTTTTATAGACTAAAAAATATATAAAATATAAAAATGCAAAATATAAAATATAAAACAAAAATATAAAAGGTAATTATAATCCTATTTTGTATCTCACATTTATATTTAATATTACCGATGAAAATAGTATTTTATTTCGTACCGCTTTCTTAAAGTTTGTCTACAGAAATTGAAAATTGCATAAACATCCGCAGTCTACTCATTATACGTTCATCGATAGACGACTTCCTTCATCGAGAAGGACATGGGAAGAAACACCCCAGAGTTCAATGTTTGTCTCATGAATTCGCTTAAAATGGCCACCAGTGAACCGAAAAATTGGCCGGAATGGTTGCACGACGAAAGTTTCCCGCGAAAGAGTAAAGAAAGTCGGCCAAGTACATTCGTTAGTTTCCGCAAAGCCGGTTTGCAACGCGCGACTGAATTCGCCAATAGCGCAGGCCTAGTAATTAAGAGCCGTGGATGGAGCTTTCAATTCCAGTAACTCGCGCCATTCTCCTTCCCGTGATTTTTCATACCAATTAGACGTGCGAAAGAGAAAGAAAAACCAGAGGAGACAGAGAGAGAGAGAGAGAGGGGGAAGGGTTCAAAGTGGTGAATGGTCCGATAACGTCGAAGAATTCTGCTTTCCGTTTGGTTTTCCTGCACGAGCATCGAGTAATGTCGAATGAAGTATAAAATGGCAGAACTCTGAGATTGTTAACGAGTTGCTTCCAAACTATAGAAACCGGTTTTTTCTGCTTTGTTTTTCGTTTCATGAATTACAGTATGGACATTTTATATGAAATATTTTCTCAAATAAATCAGTGAAGAACAACGACATTTAAATAATCTACGCAGGTGTACGCAGATTCATACAGTGTGTGAAAAAAAGTATTCGTACGCCCTTTAAAACAGAATAACTTTTTTATAATCGTACCATACGACCAGATTTTTTATAATTTTTATCATTTTATTATAATAATTTTTATAAATTACAGTATGGACATTTTATTTGAAATATTTTCTCAAATAATAAATCAGTGAAGAACAACGACATTTAAATAGTATATATATTATAGTTATATATAATATATAATTTTATTATAATAATTTTTATAAATTACAGTATGGACATTTTATATGAAATATTTTCTCAAAAAATAAATCAGTGAAGAACAACGACATTGAAATAGTGTATGCAGATTCATACAGTGAGTGTAAAAAGTATTCGTACGCCCTTTAAAACAGAATAACTTTTTTATAATTGCCAACCAAACGACCTGATTTTTTATAATCAATTAGATTATAATTGGTTTATGAAATGATGTGAACAGAAGATTTTCCAAAAATTAGAATTTACAAGGTTACAGGCAAAATATAAAAAAGGTATTTTTCAAAACTGTTTTTATTTGGACTCTTAAAAAAAAATTTTAATTGTTTTATAGATCTATAGTAGTTACATACATGCCGAAAATTTCATCGAAATCGATTAACATACGCATGAGCCTCAAGCGGTTAAAAATATTGAAAATCGTAATTTTACACGATTTATTATCAGTTTCCGCATAAAATCTTTCGATGCGTGTTATTTTTTCCTGCGTTAACCGATTTCGATGAAATTTTCAGTATACGTATAACTAACATACACCTACAAAACACATATTTTAAATTTCCATTAAAGGTCCAAATAAAAAAGTTTTAAAAAATATCTTTTTTATTGTTGCATGTAACCTCGTAAATCATAATTTTTGGAAAGTATCTTTTGGAAATCAATATATAATTTTATAATCCAATGCTTCTAATTGATTATAAAAAATCTGGTCGTTTGGTACAATTATAAAGAAGTTATTCTGTTATAAAGGGCGTAAGAACATTTTTTACACTCACTGTATATCTATTTATTGACTGGTTTGTAGAAATATGAACTATGTAAAAGCTTAGGGTATTCATTATATATATTATATATATACCGGGTGATTCACAAGAAACAGAACACCTAAATAGCTTCGTCAGGCTTGAAGATAGAAGAAAATGTTAGAGAGAAATGTTGTACCGTTAAACCGTTGTACGATTGAAAAAAATGTTATTAATTTCAGTAACAGCTTAGGAAATGAAATATATAACGCGCGATTCCAATTATGGAAATTAACGGCCGTTTTTGTCCTCTCGGCAATCATCGCAGAAAAATCCGTTTCATTTAATTTAAAATTTTTCAGAAAATATAAGCTGAAAGAAAATTGGAAGTGATTTCAATGGAAGAAATTTTCTTTTTAATATTAGTCGCTTTTATTAGACTTTCATAAATATGGACTCAGTAGTCATTCACACGAGAAAGAATGGACTCTGTTAGTTATTAAAATTACTTTAGTTGGCAAGTGACTATATTTACATGCATGTATACAAAATTAAATAATAACTATGCGGAAAAATTGTGGTTTTTTACGTAGACAAGGTAACATGTACATTTTTATGTTTGCAGTATTGTTAGGGATGATCTTCAATTTTATTAATAGAATGCCACATATTCTTTACACGAATTACAGAAATATTTCACATTCTATAGCACGATTGAGTACAAAATGCCATGGTATAATCAATTGAATTTTACATTCAATAGTAGTATTTTGTATTGACTACAATGCGGATCTTTATGCAAAATAAAAAATGTCTGCATTAATTGTAAGAAAGCAAGAGCCAGAAAGAAACACAACTTTCTTTCTTCTTTTAATATCAGTTTAATCAGTTTAATAAACTGAAACTAATACCTTATGCTCTTTAATTCTTTTAATATATTTATTATCTTAAATTGCACATACTCATTTTATGTACTATTGAAACAGTGAAAGAATTAAAAGAATTTAAGAGTACTAATACATTATTTTGACTACATTAAAATTATTACTGAATAATATAATATAAACAGTTCTCTGTATCTCGATCGTCACTTGTTCATAACATTAATATTTTGTAATATAACATAAAACAGTGAAAAGATTCAAAGCTTTTAATATTACTTAATAATAGATTATTTACACTACATTAAAATTATTAGTGAAAAATATAAATTTATATTTCGCTCCTGTGTCTTGCGTTTAATGCACCATTTTATTTTATTTTACATTTGGATCTACAAATCTAAGCAAATACATTTCGCATTCGAAAGAAAGTAGATTAGAAGTTGACAGTGTATTTGTTATTCGAATAATTTTTGAAACGCTTTTTGCCAATCACTGTATACAGAAGCATTAGCAAAAAGGTGGCATTAACAACAATATATATGATAAAACAATATTCAAGAATATTAAGGAACATACAAGAATATACAAGAATATTCAAAAACATACAACAATATACAAGAATACACAAGAATATACAAGAATATACAAGAATATGCACGAATATACAAGAAAATACACGAATATACAAGAATACACTAGAATATACAAGAATATACAAGAATGTACAACCAAATCCAAGAAGACACAAGAATGTACAAGAATATACAAGAATATACAAGAATATACAAGAATATTCAAGAATACACTAGAATATACAAGAATGTACGAGAAAATACAAGAATATACAAGAGTATACAAGAATATACAAGAACGTACAACAGTATACAAGAATGTAACAGAATATACAAGAATATACAAGAATGTACAAGCAATATAAAGAATACACAAGAATATAAAAGAATATACAAGAATATACAACAATATACTAGAATATACTAGAATATACAAGAATATACAAGAATACACTAGAATCTACAAGAATATACTAGAATATACAAGAATATACAAGAATATACAAGAATATGCACGAATATACAAGAAAATACACGAATATACAAGAATACACTAGAATATACAAGAATATACAAGAATGTACAAGCAAATCCAAGAATACACAAGAATATACAGAAATATACAAGAATATACAAGAATATACAAGAATACACTAGAATCTACAAGAATATACTAGAATATACTAGAATATACAAGAATATACAAGAATATGCACGAATATACAAGAAAATACACGAATATACAAGAATACACTAGAACATACAAGTATATACAAGAATGTGCAAGCAAATCCAAGAAGACACAAGAATATACAAGAATATACAAGAATATACAAGAATATACAAGAATATACTAGAATATACAAGAATATACAAAAATATTCAAGAACGTACAACAATATACAAGAATATACAAGAATGTACAAGGAAATCCAAGAATACACAAGAATATACAAGAATATACAACTATATACAACAATATGCAAAGCGTCGATTCTACGTTAGAGCTTCGGGCGCGTAGTACTTCCTTTCTATTTTGTTTTTCGGGTCAGTGGCCAGAATTGAAACAGGGGTAAGATTGATTAAAGTTGTAGTTTGAAAAGGCGGCTCCTTGCGGGGGAGTTTGTCGCAAAGAATGAAGGGGATTGTTAAGTGGACTGATAAAATACGAGAAGTTTTCTCTTCTCTCCTTCCCGGCCGCGTCCCATCCTACCCCCTTCCTCTTCGTTTTTTCGTCCTTTTACTTAAACCACGGAACAAGAGCAGCCCTTGGAAACGAGCTTCATTCGTTCTTGTCACCGCTTTTCACGTACAATAACCGTCGCGGTGTAGCCGTGGCCCTCTTGAATATTTCATTTAGATAATTCCGCCCTCTCGAAAACCGGGATTATTAAGAAAAGTGAAACACGGAATTTATGGGTATTTGACCGGGGAAGAGACATTCAGCCGGAGAGTTCTTACCGGGAAATGGGCACGTCCATTAAACGTGAAAACAAACTCTGGTCTGTACATTTCGGGAGACAATGAGTCGTGCGCCGTACCGTCTCATTGTGACGGTAAGGAAATCCTAGAGAATGGCTGATAGTGATTATTAGCCGCGTTGCTACCATACACGCCCGATTCGAACCAAGACCGCCGAGTGTCACAGAAAATATGACACGACAAAAGGTCTTCTTTAACTCTCCTACGGATTTCATAAAAAACTCCATAAAAAATTGTATTTTAAAAAAATACAATGGTTTCGAAGCAGCCCCAAGAAGAACAATATTAACGTCAATATATAGCACAATAATTTATATTGTACTATAACATTGATCCTTTGTAAATCAAATTCAAAGATTGCGCAATATATCGAGTCAATAAAAAGGGTTTATTTTTATTGTACAATCTCGTAAATATTGCTCCGTCTATGAGTAATATTGCGCAATATTGGCTCAGTTCTATCTTCACAGTCGCTAAGTGAATATTGAATTTTCAAGCATGGCTACGAACGAAAAGGAGGAAGAAAGAAAATTCAATTTAGAATGTATCAAGGTGTATCAGAGTAACGTAGTGTTATTGATGAACGCTGACTTGGAGGAATAGCATACCGCATTATAGTATTTTTTTTTTAATTTCAAGTGTAACCATTCTCAAAAGTTCATCAAATAATGTACTATATACTGAAATATAAAGTCTTGTAACTCGTATTAATGATTGACAAGACAACGGCCCGTGCGTTGTATTTACTTGTCTACCCGAGGACTGAATAGTGTCATGGCGTTCGAGCGTAAAACTGAACTGACAAGTGAGCTTGACTTCTAATCTTAACGCGATGAGAAAGAAAATGCACTGTTTGGTTCCTGCTGAAAGTTGCATTTGCCAATCAGCACACTTTGACTGTTTAGATCTTCTTCCCGCAGTACCAAGCAGTACTAAAGGAACGATACTTGTCTCGGTCGACGACGGATCTCGGTAATTCGAAACTGCCCTTAAGACGGTACGGTACCCATGGATATGACTAGCATATTACTAGAATATTACTAGAAAAACAAGTGAAAACATTGTTTACGGGAAACCATTTTTTGTTTTTATACAAACATGTTACGAGCTGTGTGAGGGCTCATTCTAAAGAGGAAAGTTGATCGCAGGTCGGTCTGCTCATGATTTAACAAGATTATGTTTATATTTAGTAATATGAGCGTCCAAAGTAAAAGAAACAAATCGAAACAACTACTATCATGTTTTCATGTATTTTTCTAATACAAATCGGTTTTTTTACTTAAATCATGAGCAGAGCGACCTGCGATCAACCTTCCTCTGTCAAAAGAAGCTTTATGCAGCTCAAACTATGCTCGCATCAGGACAAAAAATGGTTTCCCGCAAACATTGTTTTGTTGATGAAATCAGTGTTTGCGGGAAACCATTTTTTGTCCTCATACAAACATGTTATGAGCTCTGTGCATGCTCATTCTAAAGAGGAAGGTTGATCGCAGGTCGCTCTGCTCATGATTTAACAAGATTATGTTTATATTTAATAATATGAGCGTCCAAAGTAGGGGAAACAAATGAAGAAAAATTCCGCAGATTCTAATGTATTTTCTAATACAAAACGGTTTTTTTTACTTAAATCATGAAAGGGTAGGTTAACCCTTAACATTTTCATATGTATATACTAATAAGATTTTAAATTTCTGCGGGGTACTCAAGGTACCCCATTTTCTTGTTACTGTGGCTGAAGACGCCGCCATCTGAGAGTTGGCCGTGGCAAAGATCGTGGTAAAAGCTGAGTCATAAGATAGTTTTTAAGATAATTTCAAAATGGCTGACACTGCAGACCGACGCCGACACTACCCATTACACGTTATACCATAATCTCATGCCAAAATTAATTGCAACAATTTTAAGCAATGTTCGTATTTTTAGTAATTATATGGAACACATGTTTGGTACAAGCATGCGAACTAATCATATTATATTATTGATTCAAATGATAGCGTTCAAATACTACATTGGAAAATGTACAGTAGCATATAGAACAAAAATACGCAGGAGATTAACTAAAGCAATATTATTTGGTAATCAATAAGTGTAACCTTATAATATCTGTAACTGTATGTAACCTTTATTTAAATAAAAATTGTGTGCATCAATTGCAAGAAATATAAACTAAATTGAATGTTATCATATATTGACGTTTTAAATTTTTAAAATTTTTTAAATTCATACTTCATTGTAATACCTGAAAAAAACATATAGAACAAACATTTGTCTCTTAAATATATCTTACATAAAATGACTATTTCATGATAAAATGCCAAATTCTGTGAAATTATCCTGTCCATTCTTTTCGGGTATACCTCTCTAATATAAGAGGTACAAGTCCATGGTGAAGTATGGAAAGTGCTATGTTCTATATTTGAAATTACCGCCTTACATTGATTCTGGCCAATGGATCGATACACGATCAGCCATTGGTTTCATAGGTTTTCGTTTGAGTTCCTCACTACCATAGTGACTGTCTAGGCAGCAACATGTGGTCCCACACAGACTATCGATTTTTATAAATTGTTTAATTTAAAGTTATTTTGCAACACTACGCAAGTAAGTAACATGGTTTTTTCTTTAGTTTTCTATTACCTGTTTATTTTCCTTTTAAAACATGTTACGCGTGTGTTCAATCATTGTAAGTTTAAATAATCAAATAATATAATGATGTTTGGTTTCATTACAGACACAATGTTATTAATTTAATCTCTTGAAAATGATCCAAATTTGGATCGAAACGTCGAGATGAAATATTGTGAATATTTGCAAATAGTGTGTTAAAGTTTTAAAGTATTAATAGATCGAACCAATGCGCCGAAAACATTTAATTTTTGCTTACCTCTCTAATCATCATAAGCCAAGCGTAGGCGCTGTCGATGAGCATAGCTTGTACATTTTTCGAAACGGTAACTCACACATTACCGTCATCTTTGCCATAGGCCAAATTATCTGTGTCGTGTCTGTAAGTATACATATATGGTCTAAGATGCGCCATATCGGGACACTGGTCTGGATCCGGGACAACTTACCAGGGTTTACTGTATACATACGTGTCTAGTGGTGTGTGCTCACACAAGTAGGAAGACGCTACTCTTAATCCGATAGGGACTTCTCCGATCAGTCCAACTACAGAAATGTATGATTGTTCGTGAGGTTTAGCGTTAATAGGTTCGTACAAACAATTATCGACTGTATATCTCTTAACTGACGTAAAGGCAGTAATTTTATGGGAGGATGAATAAATGCTAAAGAGAGGAGGAAAAGAAAAGGACCGTTTCGTCCTAGACCCGCTAGAGGACTCATCAGTAAGACTATATAGCGGACCTTGACTTAGACGTTGGAACATCGGCACGCGGTTGAGGACGGTATACAGGGTGGGGCAGTGCTTATGGTTTTGGTAGTAAATGAAACATGTTTATAGTAGGTGTTCGAAATGTTGACCATCACTGTCGATGCACTGTTGGATACCATAAGTATTATCGCATTTCTCTACTTTCTATGACCTTGAATGACCTTATGTAATAGGTCGTTGAACTCGTTTTAAGATCCTCTATCGTGATACGGAAGCCAAAACATATAGATCCATTAAAAGAAACGGAGGTGACCTTCAAATGTCCGAAGTACGTCCACCTGCAAAAAAACTACTATCGCCACCGGGTGGCCTCCTTCGTACTGTACAATTTTATTTCAGCAAATATTTCTGTGAGACTTATAGTTTCGAAGATAACTGAGGTGCTAATAGTTACTGCCCCACCCTGTATACAAATCGGTGATGGATCAAGTACTAGCAGGAAAGGATTAGAGATAGACTTGAATGTCTGTCCGTCTTGTGGCAAGCGTCGAAAGTTAAGTGCTGCCACAATTTAATCACCATCGTTTTTATAAACCAATGCGTTAAAAATACCACATGGATCAAGAATAACACTATTTCGAGTTCCTCGAGTCGGAGGAAGAAAAAGTTTCGTGGTCGGTGTTAACGAAACCGTCCCCGGGGAACCAGCAGGCGGTATCAATCGAGTTACAAGTATCGAAGTACAGCGAAACTAGAGAAACTTGCAATGGTTAAAATAGGAGTCCCGAAGGACAACGAAACTCAACCGAGGACTAAGCGAAGTTTCACGAGGGAACCGCTGTTTCTTCCTAATATCAATGCAATTCCGTTCTTTCGCTGTGGTCCTTTGCCGCATAGTTCGCGCAAGAGGTTGTTGAAACAATTACGGTTTAATGGTCTGGCGACTTTCGTTGCCTGAGAATCGGGTAGACGTGGATTAGATCACTAAAAACTCTCACACTTTTTTACCAAAATTTTTACCCTTAGCACTCGCATGATGACTCGAAGTCACTACTAAAAATTCCTTTACTCTTATCAAGAATATTGTTTCCATTAATAAATAAATAAAATAATAAATCCCGGTTATAAACAAATATGCGTTTAAATATGATTATTTGACTGGGGATCTTGATGCATTTTTTGCTTATGGAAATGTTGAAAAAAGGCTAGAATATAAGATTTGATAGAATTTTGTACAATTTCCATTTGTTTTGATCTACAAAGGCTGTTTCCACTGAAAATATGATTTTATTTCATTCGACTTCCTTCAAAGTCGACAAAAATTGGAAAATGCATACACATCCACAGTCTATTTATTATTTAAATTAGATTATATGTCGAAGGGAAATAAATTTTCAAAAATAAAAAATTTATTTTGGAATATAATGTACATTTTAATTATTTCCCTCATGTTTTGATTATCCATCGAAGCTTAATTTATCTGGGTTGTTTGTCTCCCGATCAAGCCGGTTAATTAAGGTCCTACTGTAGAGACATACAACACATATCAATTTACTCTTTTTTTAAGAAATTAAGAATTACAAGGGGTTAATTCTATAATATATGATAAACATTATGTGGGTTGCAAGTCTGGCATCACTTTCGCAGATAATAATTGAAATATTTAGAATGAAATAACTAATTCCATTCAGTTAAAAAAGTCGTTGTACACTCTTTCAAACAGAGTAACTTTCTTAACACTAAACCTACCGAGCCTTAAAAGTAACTAGGGTACATGTTCCCTTATAAAAAGACAAGGTCAATTTTATTTAGACTTTGTACATCTCCTGTTGTAATACGTGCCCTACTAAAGATAACTATACAATAATTTCTCGTGAAATCATTTCTACTATTTCAATAATTATAAAATAAAAAATCTGGAGCCGGTCATTTGGGCCGATGCAAGGTGTTGCGATCAATACTAATTAGGTGGACAAAACTCATAATGTAATACCGTAAAAAATAGATGCTGGTCATATGAAGTTATGTCTAGACAGTAAGAATATTAACATTTCTCTATCGATAAAACTCCCAGAGTCTCTTCTGTCGGTAGAACTGTGTAAGCATTTTGAGTTCATATTTTTCTATATTTTGTAACGAGGTCCATAAAAGCTCATATCTAATTGATATCGATCGATATTTTTAAAATATATTTTGTACTTACTTTTTTGTGTTCTAAAATAAATTTTTGTAATGAAAACTAACGGCGAAAGTACGGTTTATAAATAATTAAAATGTCTTAATTAATTCCGATAATTATATATATTATAAAGGTTATGTATACGATATTGAACAAGCTAAAAGTAGGCAATCCACGCCAATACACGGACAAATTTTTGTTCGTAGCTTTAGAGCAGACTTTAAACTTTTTTTCATGTAAATTTTAAAATGCGGAAATGAACAATATTTATATTTTTAGTAACAGTGATCGCTGTTTCACGATCTGAATTTTTTAAGTTTGGAGGGATTTTCGGAAAGACAATCATGTTAATGGATTCTATAAAAATGTTTTGGATTAATTTTTCCAAAATCTGCACACTTTGTATTAGCAATCATAAAGAAGGTTTTGTCCAGCTAGCACCTCCAATGGCAGCACTGTACGATGGTGGTAGGTTTAATGCTAAAATTAGTTCCACCGAATCGATTTTTTAAATCACACTTATACACCCCGTGGCAGAATGTTTCCGATCGGAGGCATTGAAACGGATTTTAGAGAAAACATTCACAATTTAGAAGTATAAAATATTACTTCACGGGGTTCAAACTGATGGGAAATGAAAAGGGGCTTGTTGAAGAATTGAAAACAACAAAATAACATAAGCATCCATTTATTATTACAAAGAACAGAGAAAATAAAAAAAAATGTTTCCGATTAATAGAACTGCTGGAAGAAAGTTTCCGATCCGATTTACACTGTCCAATACCAAATTTGTTCAACAATTACTGTTGTTGATCTGCCCTTAATTTTTCCCCTAGACTTATAGTTTTTAAGAAACTTAATTTGAAAAAAAATATATATTTCTCAATTTTGAACAAATAGTGTCATGTTATTATAAAACATATTGCATTGTTCTCTGCAGCAATAGATTTTGTAGACTTTCCCGAATATATTGATATCCAATTAATACATTTACTTAATAAATAATATATTTATTAATATATTTACATATTATTAATACATTATGAATCTTACAAATAATCGTTAAAGATGGAGAGACCACCTTTTTACACCAACTTGTGAGGATATTTTTCAGTTTGCCTTTAAAAATAAGGGTGCACCGGAAAATCTAACTATATCACGCGATAGAGCAGACTTTTATCTTGAGACAAACCCAACCCCAACCCTTTCAAGTTAACAAGTCGACGTTTTTTTCGAGCCAGAAAGCAAAATATCTTCGCCCGATATGAGTTGCCACCAGTGATGCGCCGTATCTCGTCGTAATATTGGATATCAATGTATTCGGGAAAGCCTACAGAATCTATTGCTGCAAAGAACAATGCAATATGTTTTATAATAACATGACACTATTTGTTCAAAATTGAGAAATATATTTTCTTTTTCACATTAAGTTTCTTAAAAACTATAAGTCTAGGGGAAAAATTAAGGGCAGATTCGGAAACAGCGCAAAAACCTCTGTAAGAATCACCCAACAGTAATTGTTGCCCGGTGTTGGACAGTGTAAATCGGATCGGTAACTTTCTTCCAGCAGTTCTATTAATCGGAAACATTTTTTTTCATTTTCTCTATTCTTTGTAATAATAAATGGATGCTTATGTTATTTTGTTGTTTTCAATTCTTCAACGAGCCCCTTTTCATTTCCCATCAGTTTGAACCCCGTGAAGTAATATTTTATACTTCTAAATTGTGAATGTTTATGTGTCTAAAAATGTGAATGTCTCTAAAATCCGTTTCAATGCCTCCGATCGGAAACATTCTGCCACGGGGTATACATTACATGGTAAACTAGTCCTTCCAACATCTCAAAAGAACTCGCATAGTTCGGTCGAATTTTAAAAAAGTCATTTATTTTTAAAGAGTGCATACGATCGGTGGTATATTTAGTTTGCATACATGTAAAACACGGAACAAACGATTATCCGAAGTCTGCGATCGTTTGGGCTAACTCTGTTGTAGGAGTCGCAAAATCGAAAACTCGAGTCGCCTGTGTGAGATCAATAATGCACAGTATTTCTGTAAATACAGCAAGAAACGATGTCGTCAGTTTGCAACGGGTCCGTTGGTAGGCCAAAAACACGTCCTGGTCCGCTCAATGTAAGATAATCAGCAAGAAAGGTGGACCGTCATGGAACGGGAATCCAGAACTCGGTCTGAACTGTTCGTGGTCGCCTGCACGAGGACAACCCGCGTCGCATCGTGCACGATTTCAGTCACTCTGCAGGGAGTCACGTTCGATGAAACGTGCACGGCATCGTGCAATCGTCGGGCGTTGTCGTAACGTCAATAAATTTCAACCGATATAACGCCGTGTCCGCAGAGTTAGATAGCAGCCAGGTACATATCGAGTTCTCGGGCCAGCCGGCCCGATTTCGCCTGTGAAATCGAATCGAGCCGGGCAACGCACCCGCCCAATCGAAATCGTTACTCGTAGCTTTTGACCGGTTCCGAAAAAAAGATTCTCGAGAAAATGCGGTGCAGTTGGTCGACTTCAAACCGAACTCGAAAAAGGATTGGCTAGAATCCATGCTATCCGACGGGCTTACGCGAAAAACTGGCCTCTAAATAGCTTTTTGCTAATATGGACCAAACTCTTTAATTGCCGTTGATTTTCGCGGATCGAATCGGCCGAATCGGTAGACTGCGTGAATACAATTTCGCAACTCGATACAGTAATTTCTAGAAATGTTGAAATGTTATTTACGCAATTGATGATTGCACGTTCGTCATTATTGGACAGCGGATTTTATGCATTTATGGCAAAAATGAGTAGGTGTAATATTAAAAAGTAAAAACGTTAGAAACATTTTAAAATATTGTTACATTATTTTCAATGGATTAAACATATTATGAATGAATACACTATACATACATATATTCCACTTCACTGTAGTTGGTTGCAATTCAGGTACAAACTTTTTATATTCCATATGTCAATCATCCATATATTCCGTGTCAATTGACGAATACTCAATTAGAGTTCAAAGAATAAAAAATAAACTCAAAATTAACTATTATTTTTTCACTGTTTCTTACTAATAATTATTGTATGACTTTGTTGAGTAACATTAACTCTCAGCATTCGAGTGGCGCCTCTGAGGCATCAGTAAAAATCGCTGTATTTAAGTAATTGTTTACATTATTAGATATGACGGTGTCTAAACAATTACTAAACATGTAAGCATTGAAGTGAATTCCTGAGAAGTGATTTCCTAAAATATCCTTTTCAAATGCATTAATTACTTGATAGAAACATCCTGATACCTGTTGTTCATGTTGCAGACCAAATAGATTTTTAATCATTCTATTAGAACTGCCACCATATATAAAATTATTATACTACTTATGTAATATTATTTACAAGTACCTATCAATTAACCCAGGCAGTATGTTATCTCGCGGAATTAATGAAGGATGACAATATTTCAAATATTGAACATTAAAAGAATCTAACAATATTATAAGGGTGCAAGTGCACTCGAGGCATATTAACTAATAATTTTGAGTTTAGGATTGAGCGATTGTGGGAGACCCAATAAAGAAACCGAATGAGTATAAGTGATATTTTAAGTGGTATTTTTCCATATTTTTCAGTAAACATTTAATCCCTATAACTTTTACAAAAGTTATGCAAATATGTCACTAAATTTATTGATTCAATAAATCAATGAAAAAATAGTTCGTATACTTATATTTAAACAATCTTATTTTTAATAAAAAAAATATATATGAAAATTAATTAAAAAGTATTGTTCAACAAATGCAAAAAATATTTAATTACCTATAGTTAAAAATTACTATTATCTTCCCGATTCATAGAGAAGTTACTGTAATTACCCCGAAAATCGAAAATCGATTTTTTCGCAGATCTTCACGTTTCATGGTCATTGGAGTCATTATAGACTATTTTTATCAAATTGTTAGTATGTGTGTGTATGTGTGTGCGCGCGTATAGCCGTTTGTATGTTATCAAATTTTTCGTTAACGTTTTCTGAAAAAGTGACAATGCGATCAGAATGATGAATGATGCAATCGATGTGCCCTGTCGTAACTTAGAGCTGATTAGATTTTGGTCCATATTGGTCAAGTAGTTTTTTAGATTTTTTAGTTTTGTTCGAAAGAAGTTCATTCAAGAATGCAATTTATACGAGAGGATGGAAATCTTCCACCGAATAAACAAACGTAATTATATATATTCCATTTTTATTAAAAAAAAATTTTTTTTTAATTATGCAATTAATGCTAATGTTACCGCTTACAACTAACGAATCGGGAAGTTCTTTGTGTGGCTCGTGGAGAGTCACACACAAAATTAAAAAAAACCATTAATAGCTGTATGCCCCACTAGTTTATTACATGTATTAACTAAAGGAGGTTATAATTCGCAATAACAATTACTTTTTCCATCTCCAATGGATGAGCACTTAAGTTTGATGAGTGTTGAAACTAATATTTCAATTCCTTAATGATATTTCTATTTGCAGACTATGTCATTTGTTGGAGTTTTTTAAATATACTTTAAATAATCAATGAACCCAAAAAATCATTAACCGTAGTTATTTATTTAGAAAACAATTTCGATTGAAGAAAACATAATACAAATATACGTCTGAACGTTGAATAATATGTAAGAGGAATGAACTGTTTAATCAATACTGTTGCAAAGAAACGATTCGTTTTTTTTATCAACATCTTGTATCAATATACTGGATGATCAAATTCAAATGGAGCAAATTAGTCCACATCATTGTTAAGTTCTCGCATTCCAAAACGCAATTATAACGGTATTCGATGGTTCTAAAATTATAGTAACTTGTTGGAAAGATTTGAATCAATCCCTCGAGCGTATTCATTTCCTTGAAACCGAAACAAAATTCTACTTCGTTGTAGTCGATATACAGGGTTTCCCAAAACTAGTGTAGGAGCGGAAAATGGGAGGTTCCTTGGGTAATTTGAAGCGACATTTTCCTTTACAAAAATGGCGTCCGCAATTTTTTTTAATTATTCAACTAATGCTAATGTTACTGCTTACAATAATCAAAAAATATCCCAATGCAAGAATGAGTTATTAGTTATTATAATGATAATAATGTACTGCAACTAACGAATCGGGAAGTTCTTTGTGTGGCTCGTGGAGAGTCACACACAAAATTTTAAAAAACCATTAATAGCTGTATGCCCCACTAGCAATGCGTACCACTAACCCTCTTGCAAGAGCAGTTCTACCCGCGAGCTCGCGAAGCGAGCGAGCAACGATAACCAGCTAGTTTTTAAATATTTTTAGTGAAAATTTCATTGCTATATCTCTAATGGTTCGAATGTTATAACAAAATGTCACTGAATTTCTCCATCCGGACCACTGTGCGCCGAGGCCTTTTCGCGGCTTTGAAATGGAAACGGCAGTATTCAAGGAAATAATGTATTATAATGCGAAATTGAAATTGTACACATTCGGGTAGAAGTTTCTGAAACGGAAGCCACGTAGATGAGAAATGGTAAAAAGAGAGCAGTATGGGACGCGGTGCGGCGAGCGGACGGATGAGAAAAGCGAAGGAGGGAAACGTTGAAGGGAGATGTTGAAAAAAGAGCGGAGAGTGTGGGTGTACGTGACTGGAAATCGAATGCGGCAACTGTTGAATGGATGGCTTACCGATGAAGAACACGGTCGCCTAATTCGATTCGGTGGAAATAGTTTTTAGCTGTTTTCGTCTTGCGCCCGTGCGACGTCTATTTAACCAGCCACGCTCCACCTAATGGAGACTAACTCCCTCGATTTCTCGAAACGGTTACTCTGCAACTGCTACGATTTTCAAGCCATCTGTTGGTGTTTCCCGCAGGCCATTCTCATCGAGGTTTCCTCGGATGAAGTACTGAAGTATTTCCGTAACGTGGAAATGGCTACGGAGAGTGAAACTCTCTCTTCCTTATATGTATCTAGAAATAAATTCCTAGAACTCAATGGGAATGTATTGCCGTTAACGAGGCAGACAAAATTGTCGACCTTCCTAATAATTTTATAATGTCAGGATTTAAAGAATTTTTACATAAAAGGTAAAAATAAGACCATTTTTCTCCATTTTAGAACATTTAACATGTGAAATGTGCACTTCTGTAAGAGTAAAGATGTTTGAACAATTTATTGAACAATTTAGTAATTTAGAGAAAGCACACGACAGCAAGCACATAACTTTTTTAATATTGTACTATACGATTTGAACTTTTTTGGGAAGCTAGAGCAATTAGTTTACCAAAGGATGCGAAAAGAAATTTTTTCAAAAATTGCAATTGATCGGAATTGTTGAAAAAATACTCAGTTGATTTTTCAACTATTTTATGTGGGCCTATATTGGAAAAAAAAACACATGTACATGCAGTTCGCATATACACAAAATCTAGCACGCATGTAATTCACTCCTACACTAGTGTGCAAAAGAAAGAGACACCCGGCCATATTTAATAGAAAAGCGTACAAAATCAGATAAGGACATAGTATGTTTTGAAAAAGGATTCCGCTGTTTAATTGTATAGTTCTGAGAATATGTGTTATCGTTCGGATTATCTAATACTTTAAATGCAATAAATTATAGTACATACAATTTCAACATAAAGATATTGTTTGTCGTTATATCTTATAATTATACGGAGTTCTTTTTTCTTTTCTCCAGTAGTGCATATGTGCAATTAAAATAATATACCGTATACAAAGCTCCGGAATTATAGATAGAAAAATTAGAAAATAATTCCATGACTTGCACTACAGTAGTCACACTACAAAAAGCATAAGCACCCACCTGTGTCTCACGTGCTCGCTAGTAATACATTGTAAAGTCTCTACATGCTGTTAAATTAAATTTTTGAACTTTACTGACATTATTTTGAAACTTTCCCACTTTCTGTAGCCACCATATTGTTTTAACTTCGACGTTACACCCGTATCTCACATGTTAAAAGTTACGTATGCTGGTGCTCAAATAGTTTCGCGAAGCACACCGCTAAGGGAATAGTCAAATAAAAAATGAAAAATATAAGAAATTAAAAATCATAAATATTTATTCAAATAGAATCGTGTACTCTGAATGAATAAACGTCGAGGAAATCTATCATTTCACAGTTACCTCGTTAGGTATCGTCAAACTAATCATACACTGCTCAAATTACCATAAAGCCATCTGTTTCTTTGATGAAATCTTATAATTATGTCACAGTAATGGCAAGTTGAATGTACGATAGTATTTTAGAATTAATAAAAGAAACCATTTACATGATTACATTCAAAGATATATTATTTATTTGCAGAAAAAAGTGAATTTTAACCAGAAACGAACTGCGAAGTTTCCATAAAGCCGCACGTGTTTTAAGTAGATAACATCAAGATTAGGTGGTTCAGAATTCACCTTAATAAAGTGTAGGTCCCGTCGCGAAATAACCTTAGCAAAGAGTTGAAAGCAACGTAAAATAAATAAAAAAACATCAAGATTAACGAAAATTTCTTCTATATTTATAAATTAATACATACTGTAATTGTCATTACCATACAAAACTACTACTATACTAAGTATTTGTAACTTACAAATACAACTGCCACGATTTAAGAAAAGAAAGTAACATTGCAATGACCCGTAACTCTGGAGGTGGCTCGTTAATGGTTTAGACTGCATTCAGAGCCAATAAAAGAACACCAATATGTCGAATTAATCATAAAATGAATTCAACAGAATTTACGGAGCTGTTGGAGACGGTCTTGATATCATTTACAGAAGAAATTGAAACTGATAACTTGACTTTTCAGCAATGATAACGCCTCAGTACATGCATCAAGACAAACAAAGGAGTGGTCCGACGACAAAAATATGAGGATTTTGACAAGGCCAGCTTGTTCGCCAGATTTAAACCCAATTGAGAACCTTTGGGGAATATGTACTTGCAAGGAAAATATACGGTTGTAAACAGTACAACTCTGTTTCTGAGTTATGAATTGCGGTGAACGAAGCGTGGATAGTTTGATTTCATCAATGCATCATCGAATTTCTGTCATTATTCGCAGAAATGGCAATTACACTAACTAATAATTTATAAATATAAAAAAGAAATTTTTGTTATCTATTTAAAAAACGTGTGGCATTATCGAAATTTAGCAGTTCGTTTTTTGTTGTACTATATAACTTTACCTTTTTCTGCGAATAAATAATATATCTTTGAATGTAATCATGTAAATGGTTTCTTTTATTAATCCTAAAATCTATCGTGCATCAGCTTCTCATTACTATGACAGAATTATACGTAACTAGCTATTCCCCGCCACGCGTTGCTGTGGCACAGTATTTTTCACAGTAATTCCATTTCACTTTTAGAATTGCTCTGTAATTCTCTCTCTCTCTCTCTTTCGCTCTTCTTGCTCTCTTCACTCCCTCTCACTGTCTTCCGCTCTCTCGGCCTCTCGTCCCATCTCATTCCCGCTCTCTCTCGCTCTCTCTCTCTCCCGCTCTCACTCTCTCTGTGTGTCTCTCCCAGATTTTTCCTAAAACCTACCGTTGCAAAGCTACAGCTGTTTATAGAATGGGTAAACCAAAAAGTTTAAGAAAACTGCACACTTCTTGTGTTATAACTCATATTTGGTCTGTTTGCGACGTCATCAACTGTGAACGGCAGAATGTAGAATGTTGCGATTTGAACCATTAGACGCGGCATGTCTTGAGGAAGGTTCTTGAGAAGACCACATTCGAAAAAGTCCTTTCGTTGAAAAGTTATAAGCAGAAACGTGCGCAAAAGGGAGGGAAAAAGTTGACATGTGTTCACTAATGACGTCACAACTTTTGAACCAATAGACTTTTCATACACGTCATACTGTATGTACATGTCATACTTTTGAACTAATCGAAGAAATGCTGCGTCTAATGCTTCAAACCCCAGCTTTCTACGTGATCCGTTCTCAAGTGATGCCGTTACAAACATACATACATACATACATACATACATACATACATACATACATACATACATACATACAGACAGACACGATTTTATTATACATATATAGAGATAGAGATAGAGATATAGATAGAGATAGAGATAAGTAAATAAATATAAATTATAAGTAATAAAATTTCACCAAAAAAATCAGGTGGCTTCATGGTAATTTTGGGCAGTGTATTCTGTTGGTTCTGGACTGTCCTACCGCTTATTTCGTAACGGTAAACAAATCAAAACCGCTGGCTCTTTTTCACTCGACGTATCGATCAGCGAATCCGGGATCGAGAGATTAACTATAGGTCCGGGGACGAGTCACGGGGTAGAGAGCAGGTGGTACCATAAACATAAATCATCATAACATGCGGTAGATAGGACGGCAACGAGCGGGGTGGGGATGGTGGGCGTTATCAATGCTAAACATGCGCATAAAAACTGTCCCGCGTGATATGATGCGTGATTCATAGGACAATTAATTCCCGGCGATAGAACAGGTACCAGAAGCCATGCTCCATGTTCGGTAGCACTGTTTCCATGGTTCGTTAAATTCTTTGTTTCCAATAATATTATCCAGATTAGTTGTAAACACAACCATAGTCATTACAGTGTACGACAGACAGCATAATTAATAGATTAAAAATTTTTCGAACGCCAATCGATCGCGATTATCACCCGCCAAATTAAACTTGGATGAATTATTTGAATATTGAAAAAGCCGCGTTTCGTCCCGAATCTGCCAGAAGGACTCGTCAGCAAGGCTGCCCTGGCAGACTGTCTTGTACGCGTGGGAATGGCGCGACGAATTCCCAAATCTTCTCAGAAAAAGATGTCCGACCACGAAAGGCGATAAGAGAGCGAAACACGAACATTCGTTTCGTATAAAATTACGATTGCGAAAGCTCTTGTTATCGATGATGGTCGTAATTGTTTTTGGGGGGAACGTTTGTTTCGAGGAACTTTTCTTTTAGTTTTCTCCTAATCAGTCTATGGGCTGATTTCAATGACGTGTTACGTATGCGGCAGCGACCGTTGGTAGCCTTTGGCCCTTCTGGAGCTGCACATCGAAATAAAGAGTCTATTCAGAACAGGGCAAGTATTCAGATTAGGGCACTCATTAAGATTTTGGGGCACTTAGAAACGATGCAGTTTGATGCATCGGAACCCTGTTTTATCAATAGTCCCCACTCTTGTCTAGGTCGATATTGGGGACTATATAAGGGCACTGAATCCTTTCATATTCAGGCTTTCATCTCAAGAGTTTTACACTGTACGCGTCGATTCACGTCGTGATTACTATCGAGCAAGATCGGGTGTTAGTTCTCTTTCGAGCAAAACTATTACATCTCTTCCGGTACGAATCCCATCAACGGGATTCTGTAGTAGATAGCCCCCGCATTCCTCGTTGCGTAAACAGAGAGGTTAGTCCGCGACACCGCGACAATTTACACTCTATACATTTGTACTCCTTTCGATTCAAGATTATATTATCGTGTGTTAAACTTAAACCTAGAGTCCAGTTTAATCATAACCTTTCCTATTCGATTCTCAGTCGTTAGCATCCTACGTCGATACACCTTTACCGCTCAAGGTGTATCTAACAATTGCAAATAAATTACGAGCCAGCGGAACCACGACCTTATCCTTTCCGACAGTGGCACAAACGGATATCCCGGTGGTGAAAGACACACTGGCTAGTCCGGAGTGTACCCCTAAATAGGGTAATTCCACTGAACCCTATTTCCACACAAACGGATATCCCGGTGGTGAAATACACACTGGCTAGTCCGGCGTGTACAATTTCTACCTACACCAAAAACTCTCAGAAATCACAAACTATCCTCGGTTTCCGCACGCTGCCAAACCTCGGCTCGTAACAGACGTTTCATTGATATACGCAAGGCGATGTGTTGATTGGGTATTGCCGAACGCTGCATTTCCCGTTCAACACACCATTGCTGACTCGTCATCCTCCACAGCCGAATCGAGCAGCCTTTGGATGGAAAAAGAGACAGAAGGAATGAAGTAAACGATATTACTCCAGTGGTGAAATCGATCCTTGCGATCGAACACTGATTTTCGAAAAAAATTCTGATTCAATTTTCGAGGTAGTTCAAGTGAAGTAGTATTGTTTTATGGAAATTCTGATAAGATAATAGCACTCTTTTTAGCACCGCCATTATTCCTCAGTGTTTGAAAATATACATTTACGTCTGTTGAGGCTTCCGGGTGTAAGCCGTGTCCTGAAGAAAGAAATTTCCCAACGTTTCGCAAACATTGCAGCTAACTTCATCAGAGAGTCGGAGAAAACACACCGATACTGAAATTTTAGCAGTTAATCATTAATCAGTTATCCGATTGACGATTACAATTGAAAATAATATAATCGTTAACCGCAATTAATGACTAAATAGTGGATTTAATATTTTATCGATCGCAATTTTTGATATATAAGAATTAACTTTTAATGACTAAAGTAGCAGTTTAATTGTTCATTGCGATTAACGATTGAAGTACAAATATATTACTTATGTAATATTATTTACAAGTACCTATCAATTAACCCAGACAGTATGTTATCTCGCGGAATTAATGAAGGATGATAATATTTTAAATATTGAATATTTAAAAGAATCTAACAATATTATAAGGGTGAAAGTGCACTTAAGGCATATTAACCGTAAATATTATCAATGCTATATTGAATTATGTACCACGTTCAATTAGTTATACCGCTATCACACGATATACATGTGACTGTGCTAACGGCAACAGCAGAGTGGGTTGCTGTTCTCATGTCGCTACAATTATTTATTATTTATCTCACAAACGATTTAAAGCCAAAATTGTAAAACCATCGGAGATATTAACGAAGATATTTGATTTAACACATATAGTTCCGGTTATTGAGGAAAATAGTGACGAAGAATGAATAAATTATCTATATTATGTTTCCTAGAATTCTCATTTACACCTACATAATATCTCTCGCGTTTAAAAACAATTAATTGATTAAGAAGGAACTTAATCTCCTGATAAGAATTATTAAATAGCGTCGTATGAAACACGACACTATATATTGTACTATTATAATGGCGTAATTTAAATTATTTTTCAATATTTAACTATGTTCCACCCATCCGACCATCTTGCAACTTTTGTATGTATTAGATAGATAGCAGAACATTGTTGTTGAATTTTTTGAATGTGGTCACTCGAAGGGTTGTTTGCAATTCCCACCCCTAAAAAATTTAATAATTTTTTCTACCCTTAATAATATGATCACAATTGTGAAAAAAATATATGATATGAAGGATATAAGTACGAGTATTTTCGTATTTTTTTATCTGAAGATCTTAATTAACAATCGAGAAAAAAATATATTGGCAATGAAAGCCATTCACGAGTATATTTTGCATGGAAAAAATAAATTAATTTAAAAAGCTTCGTTTAATCAGTGAATTTCATGTTATATTTATTTTTTAATCAAATTGTCTTCATATTATAAAAAATTGTAAATGAATTTTGTGAATAATTGCACCCTCCGAATAGCAGCTATATTCAATGGTCTACAGTATTGTCGCGTTTTCATGCTAGTGAAATGACAACATGATAATTTTGAAGTTTTGTAACAGTTTATAATTTTTTTCTCTGTAACTGTTTAGTATATCCTAATAAATTTTGAACATAATTAAATACATAATTTTTACTGTATATAAAAAAAACTGGAGTTTCTAGTTGCGTTTTTTCAAGGTTTAAATAGGATTTGAAGTGCAATTTTATGAATTCTTCATAAAAAGACGTGTTAAAACGTGCAATCTTTAAGTTGCTATAAATATTAAACGGTGTAGTGAATCTAACTGAAACTTTGGTAATTGCATTAATTTAGTAAGAATTACATCTTGTCAAATTTTCAAAAATTTTGTTGCGTTTTTAAAGACTCCAGAACATCCTTAAGGGTATTTACCCTCATACAATCCTTATATGAAGGGTTGGCGACTTGAAATTTTGGGAGTTTATCTTTCAACCTAAAACCAATGTTTTCCACTCAATTTCAATAAAAATCCAGCGGGGTGCGATTCACTATCCTTAGTCTGCTAGACCCTTTATTCCTGAATCGTTGATTAAATTTTTGTTCAGCTCTGATACAAACTATTGACGATAAAATGTTGCTTTGCAGCCGGAAGAGAATTGGACGGTGATTCAAGGGGCTACAGAAGCGCGGAGGAGCAGGCACGCGAATTGACGCGCAGCATTCGCCGTGAAGTGAACAAACTTTCGGAGCAGTGGAACGCCCTAATCGAACGTAGCGATGCGTGGAAGCGGAAACTCGACGACACCGCTAACGTGAGTACTTTACCCTTCCTATCCTCTTTCGCCTACATAGAAAGCCACTTACCCTCCGAGCATACTACCCGATATGAATACAAATATTTTGATTCCGTCAAAGGCTGCGGTCTATCGCAAACCGGTGAACGTCCCGTCATTTTAATTTTCTTCAAGACGATCGTGAGCGTTGACAAAATTTTATGAAAATTCCACCGTCGCACATTTCATTAATTGCGATTAAACTGTAACATAAAATTAAAATGTCAAATGGAATGGTATATTACACGTTTATATTATAATTATTCCCTCTTTATCAGTGGAAGGTGAGTGGCTTCGGTCTGTATGCGATGACTTTAATGTTGTAGTTGATTCCTAGATCATCTCGATCACTGGTTTATTGGTGTATAAACTTCCTGCAAGAAACTTATCATGATAACACCGATTTTATTAACTTGACAAATATTTCGGGGCGAGATCGTTGATCTTTTTTATATGTATATGTGCGATCTTGTTAATTTTTATACACGTGGTCGCAACGTTAAACAAACTTCAATTGAACTTTTATGCTATCCTCCATTTATACCTGTGCACTTGCTCACGTTAAATGATGATCTTATACACATAGATACTACCAGGTAGACAAGATAAATGCTGGGAAACATACTATGAAAATTATATAAATTATAATTATGATATCGGCGCCAGGTTTGATCTTTTTTAGAAACAACAAATGTGCAAGTTAAATATTTAAATTTCTCAACGTTTCGATCCCAATGCGGATCATTATCAAGAGACAAAAATTTTTGCGTCTGAAAAAAAAATTATAATAATAATTTGGAAAAGTTAATTATAATAATAATAATTATAAAGTTAATTATAATAATAATTTGGAAAACAAACGTTTTTGTCCCTTCTTCACAGCAAGTGCGTATTCAATTTCTTTTTCTATTTTACCAACTTTTCGGTAATTTTCGTGGCTGTGTTATATTGAAAACAGTATGTTTATTTTCCAAATTATTATTATAATTTTTTCTTTTTCAGACGCAAAAATTTTTGTCTCTTGATAATGATCCGCATTGGGATCGAAGCGTTGAGAAATTTAAATATTTAACTTGCACATTTGTTGTTTCTAAAAAAGATCGAACCTGGCGCCGATATCATAATTATAATTTATATTTCAATTTTCGATCGATAAGAATTTTTCCTTTATGAAAATTATTATTGAAATAATTACAATTAGATAGCGGATAAAATGTACCATATTTCCGGCTTATAAAGGTCTCCCAAAAGAACCAAATTGAAACATTTATGCAGTAAACGATGCAATGCATAAATATGCCAATATGTTGATATAATATAAGTTAATGAGTAACTTAAAATTAGTTTATATAAGTTCTGTTAAATTACACTATTTCATTGAAGTAAAATTTTAATTCGCAAATTTTAGTTTCATATATCTAGTTTAATAAAATAAAAAATAATTTTCAGACCTTTGATATCTGGGGCACATATAATTGATTGTCAATATCTATGAAATTGAATCCTTTTTTTGTTATTTTTAAGGTATAAAGATAACGTTTATAGTTCATACGTGGACTATTGTCAGAAAAACGTGGTAATAGCAAATGTAAAGACGAGGTAGGAAATAGTCGTTGCACTTAGTAAGTTGTTCACGCAACGAAGTTAAAAAGCACTTCCGCTCTCGAACAAAGGGTACTTCACCCACCATCGTTAAACTTAACGCGAAACAATCTTGAACTACCACCTAAACTCAAAATTTTATTCGACAAAACTTGGAGGAGAGAAGTTTGAATTGCTTTTTCACAGAACTATAAATTGACCAATAATACATGCTAATGCCTACAGGATGGAGAAGTGTTCTATGTAAAGAGAACTGCACTTTGATAAACCATTATCCATAAAATCATAATCATTCCTGTGATTTTAATAAATCCATCTCATTTAGGCAAATTGTTTGGATTATTTTGCTGATTTCTTTTAAGGAATTCTTCGATAAACGTGATTATTTTTGTCACGGAGAAACATTTATTAGTAGACTGTGGATTTTATGCATTTATGACAAAAATTAATAGGACAAATACAAAACGAGAAAGACATTTAAAAAATACAAGTATGTCGTTCTATTATTTTCGACTTTTTAAGATAATTAAAAGAGAAAATACATTTATTCATGCAACATCGGTTTCTTACAATCAACTTGGACAATTTTTATTTTGTATAAAGTTTCGCAGTCTACTTATTAATAACTATTATTTTTTTATTCTTGCAAATTATCACGTGACCGTATGAATTAGCGAGAAAACCCACAATCTATTATTTTCAGGGTTTCAATAATGCTCAGAATTTTAATAACTCTGTTTATATGACCTTGTGTGACTTTGAAGATCATCATTTGAATAACTCTATTTGTATGACCTTGTGTGACTTTAAAGATCATCATTTGAATAACTCTGTTTATATGACCTTGTGTGATTTCGAAGATTATCATTTGAATAACTCTATTTATATGACCTTGTGTGACTTTGAAGATCATCATTTGAATAACTCTGTTTATATGACCTTGTGTGACCTCGAAGATCATTATGTCGTGTACGAATATTTTCGTTTGGCACACGCTTTCACGTGATATAAAGTACACTTTATCATTTCTGAAAGAGATAATGCAGAAAAAAAATTAAAGACAGAACAACCAGTAGAACTTCCTCCTCTTTCACGCAATTCTCTTAATAAAACGTATACCTTTGATAAAGCGGAACCAGACAATTTTTGACTTTTAATACAACAAATATATGCCATTTTTTGCTAAATAGTATGCAATTTTTAAAAAGTAACTTCCACAAGTCCAAAAGACGAAACACACATTTTTCGCTAATATTTATTGATAAAAGATTACGAAAACACTTTGATTTTTGAAGATTAGAACTTTGTTTATCTTATTCCGACATTTTGCTCATTTTTTCGAAAAAGGCAATCGGACATAAAAGACGCAGCCTGTCCAGATCTACAGGTATCGTTTAACATATTCTTCGTCGTGGTAAATAATGTGACAGATATTCGAGAAAAACGATTTTATCCATATTCAATTGTGTAGAGAGTGATTTTTTTAATTTTAATATTACAAGCCCGTTAGTGAAAAGGAGATAGTTAATGATAGATTCGCGAGGTGGACAGACAAAGATATTACACTGATCTACGTTGATCCGTTTATTGTGACGGTGCGAACTGTACTGCCCATCTGAGGACAATACAGACAGAACGCAGAAACATACAAGACATAGATAGACATATACATTTAATTAGAGCGAGCACAGGTCACGAGAAAAGAAAACAAGTATACCGCGTTAACAAATTGATTATTTTAATTAAACTATTTTTTTCTCGATCGTAATATTGTTTCAAACAAACATTAAATGATCTCGGCGCTATGGTTCGATCAATGAAAAAAACTAAGCAATTTTGCTAATTGATAATCAATTCGACGTTTCGGTTCTAATTTGAACCATTTTCAAGAACAATAATTATAATTATAACAATTATAACAATTATAACAATTATAACAATTATAACAATAATTATAACAATAATTATAATT
Organism: Lasioglossum villosulum; assembly: GCA_963971365.1. Lineage (NCBI taxonomy): Eukaryota > Metazoa > Arthropoda > Insecta > Hymenoptera > Halictidae > Lasioglossum > Lasioglossum villosulum. Next base: position 13,802,326 of record OZ020499.1, read on the forward strand.
ATTCTTTATTAATAAATTGTGGTTTACCATTTTGGTATTCTCACTGGCGTGAGGTTAAAAGTATATTATGGTTTTTAAATCTACCGCTAAGTATCGATTTATAGAACCTGGATCTCTCACTAGAATAATCAGTGTCGTACAAGCAGACATGTGGAACGCACGCGTTTCACGCGCCGCACGGCTCTCACAAGGGAACATATTCAGGTGAAACAAACCAATCACGATGAAACTTATGCGAGATGTAGTTCTTCGAAAAATATTTGACACGTATTTTTTTTATTGGCAACCATCCACTTTGAAGGGGTGAAAACAGCCCTCAAAATTCGCTGTCAGACCCATATTTTTTGAGATATTTTGGAAACCAGAGATCGAAAAAATTGATTTTTTAAAAATCGTGTTTTTCTCTTAATGGAGAATGTAGTAGTGCAAAAAATTTTAACAAAATATGTTCGTTCAAACAATACATTAAAAATTTTATGTTTTCTTTCGGATTCTCTTATACATCGCTAGTTAATTTTAATGTACACTATGTGTGATCTTTGATGCAAAATAGGGAATACATGTTTTAGGATTTTCTTCTTTTTTCTATTTAACAATATTTATGCATAATGAAATATGGACTTGCATCTCGTGTGCGGAGGAAGGAATTCTGGCTTGTTTTACAGAAATATAAGCGTTTATTTTTAACATATTATTTAAACAAATGTCTTTTATTAAAATTTTTTGCTCAACTACGTTTCCCATTAGAAACACACAATTTAAAAAGAAAATCAATTTTTTTCGACCTTTGGTTTCTGAGATATCTCAGAAAGTATGACTCTGATCACGAATTTTGAGGGCTGTTTTTACCCCTTCAAAGTGGATGGTTGCCGATAAAAAGAACACGTGTCAAATATTTTTCGAAGAACTATATCTGACATAAGATTCATCAAAATCGGTTTGTCTCATCTGAATAGGTTCCTTTGTCAGTTTTGAATATTTAATCACACCTAAGCAAGTGAGTGTAAATTTGTGATAAATTTGTTGTCTGTACGTTCAAACATTTAATAGTTTTTTCCAATATCTTTTGAAAATTGTATGTTTAAAATTTCTGATTACAGACGCAATTATAATTATCGTTCTTGGAAATGGTTCAAATTAGAACCGAAACGTCGAATTGATTATCAATTAGCAAAATTGCTTAGTTTTTTTCATTGATCGAACCGTAGCGCCGAGATCATTTAATATTTGATTATTTTAATGTTTAAGACTGCTTTTTGTCAAAAGTAAATCAGAGCCGCCCTAGTGAACATATTGCATATTGGTTTCGGTACAGCTTTGCTGATGTAATACCGGTATTACGATTATACTGGTTTGATATCCCTGAATGTGAAGGAAAGGGTGGTTCCGCTGCACCGGTACAAATGGTCGTCCCACTCCCGCGTTTCGCCGTATCACTTTATTATTGCCGGTACAATTTTCTCTATCGCTGGGACATTCCATTTGTCGAAATACTTTTTGTCCGGGAGGGAAAACTAGCCGGCCCGTTGTCCCGCGTATCGGTTAACGCCGGCAAAAGACGTGTATCGGGGAAAGTCTGTTCCGTGGCAAAGGCGATTTTTCGCTGGCTTCTTCCGGGCAACGATCCGCTTCTGGAACTAACGACGTCGAGATTCCAACGTTCTACTCCCTTTGATACAACAAATTACCTTCGTTTTCTACGATCTACCTTCTACCGGTACGAAAATATATATATATGTATACATTATTAGCTTTGTCAACGAGACAGGGCGAGTGATTATGTGCCGGAGAAAATGGATCTTCGATAGATATTTTACAGTTTCCGCGAACACCGATTTTTCTCCTATAAATTGCTGCTGGCGCGAGGGTCCCTCAAGGAAAATGTTTGAGTTTCTCGTTGGTCTGTTGGACAACTTGATGAAAAAAAATGTACTCTCTTAATTCTCTTCCATAAAAAGATTTTAATGAACCGAACTATTTAACTTCCCGATTCATAGGGAAGTTACTGTAATTACCCCGAAAATCGAAAATCGATTTTTTTAGCAGATCTTCACGTTTCATGGTCATTCGAGTCATTTTAGACTATTTTTATCAAATTGTTAGTGTGTGTGTGTGTGTGCGAATGGCCGTTTTTATGTTATCAAATTTTTCGTTAACGGTTTCTGAAAAAGTGACAATGCGATCAGAATGATGAATGATGCAATCGATGTGCCCCGTCGTAACTTAGAGCTGATTAGATTTTGGTCCATATTGGTCAAGTAGTTTTTTAGATTTTTTAGTTTTTTTCGAAAGAAGTTCATTCAAGAATGCAATTTATACGAGAGGATGGAAATTTTCCACCGAATAAACAAACGTAATTATATATATTTCATTTTTATTAAAAAAATTTTTTTTTTATTATGCAACTAATGCTAATGTTACCGCTCACAACTAACGAATCGGGAAGTTCTTTGTGTGGCTCGTGGAGAGTCACACACAAAATAAAAAAAAACCATTAATAGCTGTATGCCCCACTAGTTTATTACATGTATTAACTATAGGAGGTTATAATTCGCAATAACAATTACTTTTTCCATCTCCAATGGATGAGCACTTAAGCTTGATGAGTGTTGAAACTAATATTTCAATTCCTTAATGATATTTCTATTTGCAGACTATGTCATTTGTGGGAGTTTTTTAAATATACTTTAAATAATCAATGAACCCAAAAAATCATTAACCGTAGTTATTTATTTAGAAAACAATTTCGATTGAAGAAAACATAATACAACTATACGTCTGAACGTTGAATAATATGTAAGAGGAATAAACTGTTTAATCAATACTGTTGCAAAGAAACGATTCGTTTTTTTTATCAACATCTTGTATCAATATACTGGATGATCAAATTCAAATGGAGCAAATTAGTCCACATCATTGTTAAGTTCTCGCATTCCAAAACGCAATTATAACGGTATTCGATGGTTCTAAAATTATAGTAACTTGTTGGAAAAATTTGAATCAATCCCTCGAGCGTATTCATTTCCTTGAAACCGAAAAAAAAGGCTACTTCGTTGTATTCGATATACAGGGTGTCCCAAAACTAGTGTAGGAGCGGAATATGAGAGGTTCCTTGGGTCATTTGAAGCGACATTTTCTTTTACAAAAATGGCCCACATAAAGAAGTTGTAAAATGCAACTTTTAGTATTTTTTCAACAATTCCGATCAATTGCAATTTTTGAAAAAATTTCTTTTCACATCCTTTAGTAAACTAATTGCTCTAGCTTCCTAAAAAAGTTCAAATCGTATAGTACAATATTGAAAAAGTTATTGTCTTCTTTAGAGCGGTCTTAAACTTTTTATCTACTGTTAAAAACTACTACTGTAGCTGCTATTCGGCAATTTGATGATATCTTTTAATTTATCTCAAAAAATAAGGGTCCAGCATAAAATTGAACTATACCACGCGATAGAGCAGACTTTTGTCTTCAGAAACTACCATGTCAACTTTTAGTATTTTTTCTACAACTCAGATCAATTGCAATTTTTGAAAAATTGTTTTTCCACATCCTGTACCAAAATATTTGCTCTAGCTTCCCCAAAAAATTCAAGTCGTATAGTTCAATGCTTAACCAGTTATCGTTTTTTTTAGAGCGTCCGAATATTAATGGGAGTCACTGTATACAGGGTGTTCGACTACAGGTGGGAGAAAATTTAAGGGTTGGTTCTTAACGATGATATAAGACGAAAATGAGGAATAAAAAGATTGCGATTTCGGCTTCGTTATTTAGCTATTAACAACGCGACAATCACGTATCAAGTGACAGATGCATGCATACCTTGGTTCTCATTTGGGTCCCCAGCGAGGTGACAATGTTTAACAAATCGTTGGACAACATTGAACTCTTTGACGCACACAAAGTACACTTTTGTTAGACGCGTTGTTGATTTTTAATTGTTAATAGCTATATAATGAAGCCGAAATACCAATTTTTTTATTCTTCATTTTAGTCTTATATCATCGTTAAGAACCACCCCTTAAATTTTCTCCCACCTGTAGTCGAACAACCTGTATAAATTGTTTGCCTGTATGTTCTCTAATAGCTGTATATCAACAAAATTAAAATGGAATTTTATTTCGATTTAAAGGAAATTATTAACATACATTTTTATCAGAACGTGTTCAGAATCTTCATCACGTGACAGACACGATATTGTAAAGCAAGGGGTTGATAAGGGATGGATGATCTCTATACTATTCTTTTGCGAAATTGTTTAAATTGCCACATAGTCAGAGCGTCGAACTAGGGAGACCCTTCACGTAAAATTGCTGATTTATCGATACGTGTCTCGAAAGCATTCAATAAATGTATTCTTCTGGAAGAATACATCTTTTTCGAACGATGAACAACGTGGGTTCGCGATCCCTCCGCAAAGCATCAGATCGATGTACAAGGATTTATTACCCGCGACAGGGCCGACGTTCGCGATGCATCGATAATCGCGTTCGATACATCCTCTGGGGACCAGCGTCGACGAAACTAGAAGTGTAAATCGGTGCTGCATGGTTGTCGGAGTTTAACGTCATCGGTGAAATGTGTTCTTTTTCCTTTTTCCCGTCTCTCTATCTCTGTCCCTCTCGTTTCTCATTCTGCATTGTATCTTTTTTTTCTAGTTTTCCTTTCCTCGACAGCGTGGATTCTGATTTCATAAACGATTTTACGATTTGCATCTCGCTCGTGACAGACTGTCTTCGTCAGAGGCATCGCTCGCGGTACAATGGAATTCGTGATACGCGTACGCAATACCGCCTCCTTTGTATGTACGCGCAGGTATTACGCGATGGCCGATGGTATCGATACCAAGCAACGTAAAGTCGTTTCATCGCGCGCTGCGCGATTGTTGCTTGAGGGATATTCTGTGCGAGGCTCGCGTAACCGTGACCATAGAAACAGAGGATGCGTTGGGAACACCGTAATTACATTGACGCGGCCGATGTGCACCACCAACGGACGCCAAATGGAAATTTAATGTGAAACGCAACACACCGAGTAAAGTGGGTTTCGGGAAATAAATATTTATAAATATCAGCTACTTGAATAAGTTTCTGTCGTTCTTTCGAAGTCCTCTACTTGGACAGAAAACTAGGGAATAGTTTGTTCATAGTATTTTTCATCGTCAGAAGGTAATAACCTTCACCCACTTTTCACTTAATCCTAACAAGGAGAGTGCAAGGACCACGTCACACCGATTTAGTTGAGACTTTGTATACTTATAGATCTCAATCTCCTATTTACGAATATATAGTATATATTATATATGTCGGTGTATATGTTTGTTTTATTGATTGTAATTTATAAATTTGTGTTACTGTTACGTTTGTTTTATTTTTGAAGAAATGCGAGACAAGGTCCTGTAGGAAAATGGTTTAGGTCCTTGTTGAACGTGACCACGGTTGGTAGAATGGACACGTTCCTGATGGTTACAGTGTATATGAAAACAGGACAATATCAATGAGATATTGATTGATTTGCGTTGTCAAGAGTGTAGTCTTTTGATATAGACAGAATCAACTAGATTTTGACGAGACAAGACGTGTAAGGATAAATTCTACAGCACCCGTGAGCTCGTTGACGCATTTTGTAATGTCGAATCGAACAAGGGGTCGGCCTGCCACGACATATACTATATATGTACTATACAGGGTGTTCACGCTATTACTAGCCAGCATTTTTTTTGTAAATAGTAAATATTAGAAAAAAATGATAGAGGAAAAAGTAGTACTGTTTTTTATGCGCAACATAATGACATATGCATTTTTGTTTTACTTACATTATTTTGATAGAAATGAAGGTGACCTTCAATTTTTTTAATGGAATGCTATACATTTTTTTGTGTTGTATGAAAGCGTGTGTCAAGACGAATTCATCCATCTACTACACAATGACCTTCAAGGTCATGCAAGGTCAGAAATGGAAAAAATGGAAGAAACAATCTGAACTAGTTTACGAGACGCCGCCCAGCGATATAAACGACTTGAAAACCACAATAACACAAGCATGTGGGTTAATAATTCAAACCACACTAGAAGAAGCTACCAAAAACGTAATTAATAGAGCCGAAATGTGTATTCATGCATAAGGAAGCCATTTTGAACATTTGTTGTAGCCTCATCGATAAAGAATACTTGTAAACACATTGGTACGCAATATTCAAATTGTTTCTTCCATTTCTTCCATTTCTGACCTTGCATGACCTTGAAGGTCATTGTATAGTACATGGATGAATTCGTCTTGACACACGCTTTCATACGGCATAAAAAATGTATAGCATTCCATTTAAAAAATTGAAGGTCACCTTCATTTCTATCAAAATAATGTAAATAAAACAAAAATGCATATGTCATTGTGTTGCGCATAAAAAACAGTACTATTTTTTCCTCTATCATTTTTTTCTAATATTTACTATTTACACAAAAAATGCTGGCTAGTAATAGCGTGAACACCCTGTATATGCGTAAATGGGAGATTGAGATCTATAAGTATACAAAGTCTCAACTAAATCGGTGTGACGTGGTCCTTGCACTCTCCTTGTAAGTATACAGGGTGTCCCAAAACTACCCTAAGAGCCGAAAATGGGAGTTTCCTTGGGTCATTTGAAGCGACATTTTCCTTTACAAAAATGGTGTCCGTGACTTTGTTTAGGAGTTATTAACGAAAAACACGGATCAATCAGAGCGTGGCTACAGCGGATTGATTCTGAGTCGACCAATGGCGACACCACGCCTCGCGGGACCTGCCGCAGAGTCGGACACCGTTCGCTATAGCTGCGCTCTGATTGGTCCGTGTTTTTCGTTAATAACTCCTAAACAAAGCCGCGGACGCTATTTTTGCAAAGGAAACTGTCGCTTCAAATAACCCAAGGAACCTCCCATTTTCGGCTCCTAGGGTAGTTTTGGTACACCCTGTATATGAGATTGCACATTCATTACAAGTTAAAGAACAAAAGAATTAATAAATTATACATAAATTCGCTGTGTAACATTGACTTGTTTGTAACAGATTGCACATTTATTACAAGTTAAAGAACAAAAGTATTAATAAATTATATATAAAGTAACCGAAATTAATAAAATAGCTCTCTGCTGTTAATCCGGCTACATACCATGCGTATTCCAGCAGAAGTTTAAAAATAAAAAGTTTAAAAATAAATGTGTAATCTGGTACAAACAAGTCAATGTTACACAGCGAATAAATAATATAAATACACCAAGGCATACCAAGCCTCGTTCGTTGTCTACCTCCTCTACAATAGCAAATGTAAGCAATAATCTAAGAACTTTGTTTATGAATATCTCAAAAACTATTGAGCGTTTGGGTCTATAATGGTATATATTCGTAAATGGCAGATCGAGATTTATAAGTATACAAAGTCTCAACTAAATCGGTGTGACGTGGTCCTTGCACTCTCCTTGTAAGTGAAATTCTAGTCCAGGTATTCAGTAATGAAGTCTTCCTAACAGTATAAAATGAATACTGAAAATACCTACAACTTCCAGGAAAAATGTGTTACTTGCAAAATTACTTGTATACGTTATATTTATTTGTAGCCTTAACTATTTTCTTTTCTATATTCGCAATTTCCAAATGCCATTAGTACACAAATATCCGTGGACTAGTGTAGTTACGAACTTGTTTCATCGGCTTTGCGCACTTCGCCTATTTCCGAAGTAGACTAGCCCTTGATGAAACAACCTGTACAATTAGGAACGTTCCAAACAAACTGTAGTTGCGACGAAACGTCAGGGAGCCACTTAACCCCGAATTCAACGAATTCGTCGAAGAAGGTAATAATTTCATTTGAACGGTGCTTAAAATAACATGGAGGTTGCCGGACCAAAAGGATCCGTCTTAATATAATTCGAGTGGTCCAGCGATCTTTAAGCGGTCCTCCTACCACAACGAAATCGGTCTTTGTGCGCGTGAATGTGTATAAATGTGTGGTGAAACTCGACCTTTGACAGAGAATTTTCCGTTGAGAACGAGAGAGAGTCACTCGAAACCGCGGTCCTTTCTTCGCCGGCCCCGACATGGTCACGCTACCTTCCTTCGTGGGCAAATTAATGCAAATCTATCTCGATTCCCCGACGACGATGAACGCACGGCCAGGGAACTTTTCATCTTAATTGAAACGAAAATGACATTTCCACGATGAGGAATGACTGGCGAGTATATTCGACCCGTTCTCTCTTGACACTGCGTACTTGTACCGTCACCAAAGGTTTTATAATTGAAATGGAAAAACTCTTTCCTTTCTGCGGTGAGAGGCGACTGTTACGAGGGTATTTTAATTAAAGGAATTATACGATTTAATGGGCGGCGAATAGATTTGTAGGTGGCGGATATCGTAGCTAAAAGAACACAAGGTTCCACGTAACTAAATAATATTGATGCACTTTACGAATCACAATTTATTTTATTTATGTAATACCTATTTAGGTGATACAGTAATGTCGCGATAGTTGTCGCAGGAGCTGTACACGATACAGTAATGTCGCGATAGTTGCCGCAATGCCTACCCATTCCACCAGCTGTCAACGTTGCGCCGGGCCGCGGGGCGGCGATGTTTGATGTCGACTCGGGTATATCGGTGTGAACACCACTACATTGACACCATGAATCGAATTTTCAAACTGCTTAATTTTCATTATTTTTTATGAGATTTTACTGGCTTATTCCTGGCATTTTTCTGATTAAAACAAGACCAAACACGATATAATTTCAATTTTATTAACTTCCCGGTTTAGTAGGCACTACGGCAACTTTCGCGTACATCCCTCCGACAACTTTCAAGACATTACTGATGGGCCAAATTATAGCGTGTTTGGTCTTGTTTTAATCAGAATATTGCCAGGAATAAGCCAGTAAAATCTCATTAAAAAATAATGGAGAGTAAAGCATTTTTAATTGGCATTACATTGTGCGAACACGCGGGACTTTAAACTATGCCGGCGACGCACAGTGCGGTACTTTCATAGGAATTTGGGACAAAAATCAAAAAATTCGCACGGCGTAGCAATAATTAATGTTTTTTTGTTTGGAATTGTTTTAAATGCACTAATTGAACATTTCGAATACTATTTTAGTATTTTTCAGTCTTTTACACTACATAAATTTGAAAGAAACAATAAGAGGCATATTTTATGTATAATGTAAAAATGAAATACAGACATATAGCACATATATTACGTGTAGGAAACAGATAAATAACGTTAAATAACAGATAAATCACGTTAATGATCGTATCGTAGTTCGTATAAGAATTTGTTCCCTAACTCTGAATCAAAAAAATCTAATTTTTGCGGGATATCTACCATTGTGTACTAGATATCAACACACTGTCTTATGTCCTCAAGATCTCTGTTTTGAAACAGTTTTCATACAGCTTGATATGAAGTGATCCGATGAAAGTGTTGAATCGGATGAAGTTTTTTCATCAAATCTTCATTACTAAATTTCCTACTTGTTTTGCGAGTATGATTTAATCGGGTTTTCATAATTTTTTTATGAGTCGTTTTTAATGCTTCTTCCGAAAGAAGGCCTATATGTAAATCGAAACTAATTTTTACATACGCATTTCTTATTTACCAACAGATGATTTTATCGGATAATTAGATTAGAATCGAACTGTGATTATTTTGGTTCGTGTTCATTGCATGCCGCACGGTGTCGGACGTAGTATTCGCCGAGGGTTAACGTTGAATAACTTTGAGTGTAGCAGTTTATAGCAGGAAAAACTTGTGGGAAATTGAAGTATAGTGTCTACTAATTACGAAAAAACAAAAACTACAGGATGTTTTGAACCCAACTTGAAATATCTCTATTTAAAAGCACCGTCTGGCTAGCAGACGACACTCGCGCGTTGACGTGTGTGAGTGCACACGTCGCTATATCACATATACGTACACGAAAATTGTAAGGGTCCGGGAGTAATCGTCTGAGATCTTAATAATGCAATGACTGGATTTCTTAGTAGTCAAAATCACTAGATGAAAGATCAATCTAGAGTGCTATTTGGCTGAAAAGTCGTACTTCTACGTTCACGAGCTATGATTTGCAATATTCGACAGCACGCCCGTCAGTGAGGACGTCATAAATGAAACAGAAATCAACGCTCGTAGCGAAAAATGTCAGAACTATATTTGAATGATAACCTCACTGTGGCTTGGATTTTTGTAGAATTAAACGTACAGAGTTTTTAATAGAAGTACGACTTTTCAGCCAAATAGCACCCTAGATTGATCTTTTATCTAGCGATATTGACTTACTAAGAAATCCAGTCATTGCATTATAAAGATCTCAGACGTTTACTCCCGGACCCTTACAATTTTCGTGTACGTATATGTGATATAGCGACGTGTGCACTCACACACGTCAACGCGCGAGTGTCGTTTGCTAACCAGACGGTGCATGATTTCAACTGTATTATTTACTAGTATAAAGCATATAAGAGACTTACAAATTCTGAAATTTCAGTCGCATTAGTTGTACTTTAAGCTATATCCCATAGCACATAATTCATAAAATTCTTTTTCCTGATACCATGAAAGTAAGTGACGGTTCGGATTTATAAACTGTAGCATTTTGTTGAGAAGAAAAACGTTTGCAACTAATCCCCTACTGAATTATTTGAATTTTCTATTGATAAACATGATAATTTAGATGTTAAAACATAGTTTCAACATGGAATCCTGTGGATATTAGACAATGAATTTTTAGCGATCATTCTGTCCTTCTCTACGTTCGGCTTTCGATTGATGTCTCAGCGCGGTAGACCGTAGAGATCAGTCATAAATCAAAAGACGAGCAGTTGTTTGGAAGTTGTCGCTCCAGAGAACAGCTCCTGCGACAACTATCGCGACATTACTGTACTCGCTGCGTCTTTCTCATTTAACTAACAGTCACTCGATGAGCTCGAGTTTCGCAGCTGGGGTTCATAACGGAATCACGAACACGTTTGTTCACTTTCTCATTTGTCTGTCGTCGTCGCGTCATCGTCGCGTCATCGTCTGGTCGCACCCGTCGAAATACTTGGAGCGAAATTAACACGCGAAACAATCGAGTCCCCGCGCCGAAGTGATTCGTTTTCTGGTATTTACTCACCGGTTCATGGCCAACAATGAATTCAGTCTATACAATCGAGACATCTCTGAAGTGTGAACATGAAAAATGAAATCCCGCGGGAGCGCTCCGGTTGGCGAAACAAAACCGGGGCGAAAAAGAAGAAAATATTTTCGCGGATGAAGGGCGAGCAATTAAAAGTGCATCGGAGGTCGTCGATCCTTTCTCGATCGCTTGATCGATACGATATACCGCGGGAAGATCAAAGTTCCCGCGCGATCGACTCGGCCGGCTTGCCGCGACCGCGGATGCATAATTCATGAGCGAGACACAATTTAACTTTTAAATTCCACCTTCTCCCGGCTCGCGTCTTAATTATCGACTATCCGGTAATTACGGGCGACACCTTCGTTTCCCCGATTTCTCCTCTTTGCGGCTTTATATCAATTTCATTCGTATCTGTAATTCCGGCGTCCGTCGAGGCGGAAGTGCCGGATCAGGCGGATCGTTCAGATTTCTTGGCGAGAGCATTTTTATTCAACGATATTCTATGGCTAGGCATGGTCGCGCATGCTAACGAAGGATTGAAATAAGCCAAGAAAACCTCACTGATGAAACACGTTCAAATTGCATTGGAGAATCGTTTAATAATTCTCATTGAATGTACAGTATTTCCACCTGAAATATCTTCGTTATTTTCAAAAATATGTAAAAATGTTCCCCGAATAAAAGTTATGGGATTTTAATCAATTATTCGTGCTAGTGGTAGTAGATTTTTTAGCCTCCTAGAAGTTAGCCACCCACTTGTGGAATTAAATAATTTCAACAGTTGTGCTGAATTGTGCTATATTGTGCTCGAATATTATAACTATAATACAAAAAATAAGATGAAAAATGGAAAAAAACGTTTTTGAGTAGCCCACCACTTTTCATATTTTTCAATTTTCTCAATTGTGCTGTGTAGTGCTAAAGTATTACTTTAAAAAAATAATAAATAAAGAAGTTATAGCCAATAATCGTTTTGGACATCTAATTAACGTTTAAGTCAGTAGCAATTATCCAAACAGCATATAATCATATATCTGAGTTGTGCTAACCTAGCGTACAAGAGTAAAGTGCCCTTTATATCGTTGTGCTCAAGAAATTAAAAGTTGTGCTAGGCTAGCACGACTCAGATATATTATTATATGCTGTTTGGATAATTGTTACTGACTTAAACGTTAATTACATGTCTAAAACAATTATTGGATATAACTTCTTTATTTATTATTTTTTTAAAGTAATACTTTAGCACAATCTTAGCACAACCTAGCACAACTCAGCACAATTGAGAAAATTGAAAAATATGAAAAGTGGTGGGCTACTCAAAAAATCGTTTTTTTCCATTTCTCATCTTATTTTTCGTATTTTATTTATAATATTCGAGCACAATGTAGCACAAACATAGCACAATTCAGCACAACTGTTGAAATTATTTAATTCCACAAGTGGGGGGCTAACTTCTTGGAGGCGATTTTTGAGAAGTGGATGCGTAGAGAAAACGTACAGGTGTCTCTTTAAAAAGTACTGAGGTGCATTTGTCCTAACACGTAACGTCTTTGAAATGAGTTAACTTTATTCATAATAGCAATTGAAAACAGCAAAAACATTGCAAAAATTTAAAAGCACTGTTATATCATTTCCAACCTATCAAACGTATTTTAAAAAACTTAATATTTCATTTCAATTTGTTGCAATTCAAATAAATTTTTTATTTTGCACAAAGATCTGTTTATTCATAAGGAAAATACTAAGATGAATATAGTCAAATTATTTCAGAGACGGTAAATTTTAGATAGATTAATATTATACTGCTTTATTGCTTAAATTCAATTTTGAAAAACGAAACTGACCTTTATAATGTTTCATAGTAACATCTTAAGATTGAATGAGATTTGTGAACAAATGAATGCATATGAAATAATTAAATGTCTGAAATGTATAAGATTTTATTTTGTTAGAGTCGCGTTATGTATTTATAAGCAGAATATTTCGTGGATGTTTCAATGTGGCATTTTTACCAGCGAAGATTGTAAGATTTTTACGAGGTCCATAACAATCCAAGAAAATAATGTCTGAAGCTTTCAGAGGAAGCTTCGTGGAATGTTTCCCTGGCAATAAAATATTTCAGTAGATAGTTACTAGTACACTAACCCAGATTGCAGCGTTGAACTGCAGATAGTACAAGTTAGCACCGATAAACGATAGCATAAACTGTATCATCCCCATTCGAATTTTACGAATCTTACGCTATGTTGTAAAGTATCTTCCTATTAAAACAATAAAGCTAGAAAATTGTTTGCTCCTTCGATGAACAATTCCTATTTAAAGATGTCCTGTAGGTATAATGGAAGACAAAAGTAGAAGAAATTCGAAATCCATCAATATATTGGCAGTGAAAGCCATTCACGAGTATATTTTGCATGGAAAAAATAAATTAATTTAAAAAGCTTTCGTTTAATCAGTGAATTTCATATTATATTTATTTTTTAATCAAATTGTCTTCAAAAAATTGTAAATAAATTTTGTGAATAATTGTACCCTCCGAATAGCAGCTATATTCAATGGTCTATAGTATTGTCGCGTTTTCATGCTAGCGAGATGACAACACGATAATTTTGAATTTTCAATATTTAACTATGTTCCACCCATCCGACCATCTTGCAACTTTTGTATGTATTAGATAGACAGCAGAACATTGTTGTTAAATTTTTTGAAAGTAGTCACTCGAAGGGTTGTTTGCAATTCCCACCCCTAAAAAATTAATAATTTTTTCTACCCTTAATAATAGGTTCACAATTGTGAAAAAATATGTGATATGAAGGATATAAGTACGAGTATTTTCGTATTTTTTTATCTGAAGATCTTAATTAACAACCGAGAAAAAAAATTATATAGTTAAGGATGTTCTGGTGGTACAGTGGGAAATAAAAGTAGAAGAAATTCGAAATCCATCAATATATTGGCAGTGAAAGCCATTCACGAGTATATTTTGCATGGAAAAAATAAATTAATTTAAAAAGCTTTCGTTTAATCAGTGAATTTCATGTTATATTTATTTTTTAATCAAATTGTCTTCATATTATAAAAAGTTGTAAGTGACTTTTGTGAATAATTGCACCCTCTGATTTGAACTTCAACAAAATAAATTTGTGATATTCAATATATATAATTACCCAATAAAAGGTTGAAAATAAATATTTAAATATATTAAAGATACTTCAGAAAGCAATATTCATAATTATTATTGAAAATAAACATATGAAATTTGCGTAAAATTATTGCTAGTGAGATGACAGCGCGATAAATTTGACGTTTTGTAACAGTTTATAATTTTTTCTCTGTAATTATTTAGTGTATCCTAATAAATTTTGAACATAATTAAATACTTAATTTTTACTATATATAAAAAAAAACTAGAGTTTCGAGTTGCATTTTTTCAAGGTTTAAATAGGGTTTGAAGTGGAATTTTATGAATTCTCCATAAGAAGACATGTTAAAGTGTGCAAACTTTAAGTTGCTATAAATATTAAATGGTGTAGTGAATTTAACTCAAATTTTGGTAATTGCATTCATTTAGTAAGAATTATATCTTGTCAAGTTATCAAAAATTTTGTTGCATTTTTATATAGCTCCAGAACATCCTTAAAGGACGAACGGAAACGTAACATTACTTGTTTTACAACACCTCAGTACAAGGTTGTGTAACGCACTCTTTTGAGGTCGCTATTTATCTTCTGACCTCTAGCAAATCTTAAAATTCCGTCGCTGAATGCGAAACTTAAGAAACGATATTCGATTAATAATATTTATTTTAATATTTATTATAATTTTAAGTATTAATATACGAAGTATTATTGATTATTTAAATCATTATTAAGGATTGCTAGAACACGACAAGAACGACTTGTAAAGCAATCAAGAAAAATATTGTACGCTTTCTCTAAATTTCACAAAGGGAGCATTTCAATTTTAATGAAAAAGTGAAAATTCTCTGGATCTACTTTCATTTCGGAAACCGTTACAAGTCAAAAGGATCGGAGGACATTTTATGTAAAGACGAGGTGACATGACAGCCGTATGTATACTTTCTTTGGGCACAAACGAACGAGTTTCTAGGGCGAATGTATACCTACGTCCCCCCGAGCAAAGAGGTTAACATTTTGCTTCGGAATATTGAAGATCGACCGCCGCAAAAAGCGATTCCTCAAAAAGAAAAATGCGGAGATTAAAACGTTGCGAAGGTGCATCGAATAGTGTTGCTGTTTGCGCAACGCTCGACTGGTGTTTGCTCGAAAAACAAGCCTGTATTTTTACGAAGAATCAACCTGCTAGATTCCTTTTTCCGAGGTCAGTGCCTCCGCTTCCCGTGAACTAAAATATCATTGAAAATTTCCTGTACCTGAAAGTGAAAGACAGTCAACAGTGAACGATAAATGATAACGATTTCAACGATAGTATTAACAGAACTAGGGTAACTGCACCAGTGAATAAACGGGCACCAGTAAATGAACGCTTTTGTATATTTCAACAAATTTTAACCCGCACGGCATACTAGCGATAAAATTGTGATTAAAGAGTTAAATAAATAGGAGAATTAAATAAGAGAGTTAAATAAATTGTTTAATAATTTTGTTCATTCATTGGAGGAGAGTTAAATAAATAGGAGAATTAAATAAGAGAGTTAAATAAATTGTTTAATAATTTTGTTCATTCATTGGAGGAGAGTTAAATAAATTGTTTAATAATTTTGTTCATTCATTGGAGGAGAGTTAAATAAATTGTTTAATAATTTTGTTCATTCATTGGAGGAGAGTTAAATAAATTGTTTAATAATTTTGTTCATTCATTGGAGGAGAGTTAAATAAATTGTTTAATAATTTTGTTCATTCATTGGAGGAGAGTTAAATAAATTGTTTAATAATTTTGTTCATTCATTGGACTATCGTTGTTCAATTACTAGAATGTAGTGTTCATTGACTGGTATTTTTTGAAGAAAAATAATAATAATTTCATTTTATTTGTGTTCATTCATTTTTGACAAATTAAGTATAGGGAACCATTTGGCATGTATGAGATTCCTTTAATTCACACATTTTTTTTACATGAAATATCTTCTTGAACAATTTCTTCATTCACTGGTGCAGTTACCCTACATACATAAATGCAATGAAACTTCTATTAAGTCAACTTGCATTTGTCGAAATATCATCACGAGTTTTAAATGATAATCATGTATCTGGTCTAGCATACGTAGAATTGTCACTAATGTTTGTATTAGCAAATATTAATTTTAGACGGAGCTATGCCGAACAGGATTAATTTTAACATTTATTGTTCAGCTAATTTAGTTTAATGCAGTTGGTTTATTTACCGCCAATAACAGTTGCAGCAGAATACGAACAGGATCGTAATGCAATAACAACTGAGTACATAATGTAATGTGTTATTACAACACTTGTTACAAATTGGATTCTTTAAGTAATAATAGTAGAACAATATTACGTGAAGTTTATTAATGTATGCTATACGAGGACGTTTCGAGTTTTGCATATACATAAGAACAGAAGTTCTATCACAATATACATATGTATATATGGAATTATATATATAAGGATATAATTGTACTTATGATTTCTTGTTTGAGTAACATAACGTTAGCGAAGAATTTATTACACCAGTGATATAATCCTTGCAATAACAAAACAAATAAGTTTCTATTCGATTTCAGTTTCGATGAATCTACAAAAATCGATGTTTGTACAAAATGTTTTTGTAATCCAAACTGTTCTCACGCACAGAGGCTAGTAATTAAAGCGCCTGTGTAAAATTCAGAGCAACAAAATAGAACGGTTAATTTAAATAATTGTAGTTTTCCTGCAACAAGGCGTCCATGGTCAAAACCGAATAGTTCACAGGCCATTTACGCCTCTGCTCATACATTAAAATTTCTTAAATATTTCTTTCGACAAGGAGATCGTGGCTAAAAGTTCCAAATTTGAATTAACATGTAAAATGACCTAGAAATAGATATTCTTATCTTTAACGAGTAATTTCATGAACGTTATTCCCCTTTTTTATAAATAACTAGCTGACCAGACAGACGTTGTCCTGTCCAAATGTCAATGTTTGTGATCGTTTTGTGAATTTATGAAAAGCTATTAGAAATGAGTAAACAAAGTAAAAATGAGAAAAAAACTAACTGGTGGATGTTGACAATGTCGATAATGTAAATCCTTATTGAAATATTGATTAGAAGCTGCGACGTTCGTTTTTTTGTTGTAAAAATACTAAAAGCTGCATTTTACAACCTTTTTATGAGGGTCTATATTGACAATTTAACACATATGTTTTGTAGATCTGTGTCTGTTATATGCACCGGTAAAGTTTCATCGATATCGGTTGATGCGAAAAAAAACTACAGGCATTGAAGATGTAAGAATCCTTATATTTACTGCAGTTAAAGTTCGAAAATCGTGAAAATCTGCAATTTTTACCATCTTTCTTTTATACTTATTTTACGTCACTCTCTACTCTTTTGCTAGTTTTTAAGGTGGGCTCTAAAACACCAGGGGGCATTCACATATAGCATTCTGGAGGTACGCTTCGAGACAGAGGATCTATTCAGATTAGGGCAATCATTAAGATTAGGTCACTCATTAAGTTTGGGGCACTTACAAGGGAACATATTCAGGTGAAACAAACCAATCTTGACGAAACTTATGCGAAATGTAGTTCTTCGAAACACATTTGACACGTATTTTCTTTTATTGGCAACCATCCACTTTGTAGGGGTGAAAACAGCCCTCAAAATTCGCTGTCAGATCCATATTTTTTGAGATATCTTGAAAACCAGAGATCGAAAAAATTGATTTTTTAAAAATCGTGTTTTTCTTTTAATGGGGAATGTAGTAGTGCAAAAAATTGTAACAAAATGTGTTTGTTCAAACAATACATTAAAAATTTTGTTATCTTTCGGTTTCTCTTACACAATATCGTTAGTTAATTTTAATATACACTATGTGTGATCTTTGATCCAAAATAGGGGATACATGTTTTAGGATTTTCTTCTTTTTTCCATTTGACAATATTTATGCATAATGAAAGATAGTTTTGCACTTGGTGTGCGGAGGAAGGAATTCTGACTTGTTTTACAGAAATATAAGCGTTTATTTTTAACATATTACTTAAACAAATGTCTTTTGTTAACATTTTTTGCACAACTACGTTTCCTATTAAAAACACACAATTTAAAAAGAAAATCAATTTTTTTCGACCTTTGGTTTCCGAGATATCTAAAAAACTATGACTCGGACCGCGAATTTTGGGGGCTGTTTTCATCCCTTCAAAGTGGATGGTTGCCGATAAAAAACACCTAGAAAATATTTATTGAAGATAATTTATGTGACATAAGTTTCATCAAAATCGGTTTGTTTCAACTGAATATGTTCCCTTGTGAGCTACTGCCGTGGGAGGGGGGCCTTTTACCATTTTTAAACATCTACAGGTTATTGCAACGTCGATCGATTTTAACGAAATTTTCAAAATATATTTAATCGACACAGATCTATAAAACGTATTTTTTAAATTTTCAATATAGGCCCACATAAAAAATGTTATAAGATACTACTTTTAGTATTTTTTCTATAATTCCGATCAATCGCAATCTTTGACAAAAATTTTTTTCACATCCTCTAGCAAACTAATTGCTGTAGCTTCCAAAAAAAAGTTCAAATCGTATGGTACTGTTACGACGGCACGAGATGAAGTTGCCTTCCCTTGTGATATCCTGAAGATATCGCAGAGATTGAGTGAAGTCGCCTGACAGATCGATATTACGGTATCTTTATCAACAACGAGGTTGTTGATAAAAAGAAGAAAAACGTCAGATCCGCTTGAGTCTTTGATAAAAGAGCACGCGTTAACGATTGTACCTCTTTGTTGTTTAATTAATAAAGTTATAGTTTTCTTGTTCAATGTTACAATGTGTTCTCCGGCAAGACGTGGTCGTAGCCTTCGTAACAGTACAATATTTAAAAAGTTATCGCCTTTTTAAGAATGAGCGAATAATATTGTGACTCACTGCAGATGATCAGAACAACTTACCCGGAGTACTTTCAGCCTCGGTCTCCCCTATCTGAATAAAAGGAGCTAATTACTTGACACATTCACGTTTATCGGCAAATGTCGGTAAAAGATAAAGCTCGGTTTGACGTTGAACCCCGGAAAAGTGCACGACAGCAATTTCCAGACATTCCCGGTTTAAGCTGGAAATTAAGCTGAACCGAGAGAGATCTCGGTTGTCTCGGCGAGGAATTCGCCTCCTCTTAGTTAAGTATGCAAAGCAGGAAGCAAGGCAGGAGGAAGCCTGGCCAGCCCCAATCAGAGAATATAGCCGGCAGCAGTTCTATCCAAATACATGCGGCATACGTTGCCGCACACGTGCCACCGTCGCGCGTCGCGTCGCTCCTAGAGGTGTGTGCTCGCGACGCGGCTGAATGAACGCATACACACATAACTGGCGGGCTGGCCGGGAAACTCAAATACCATCTTTCAAATTATAACCCCGCTATCGGATTATCTTTTGAATTATTCCGGATTGTACTGCGTAGTTCCAGCAGATGCAAAGTCGCGCGGCACACGACCTGCCCGCGAAGCTGCATACCGTACCCCGCGAATTTTCTCTCACCCTGTAGAAACAGACTTTTCGCTGTTATGTACTCATATTAATAATCGGATGCCACTTACAAGGAGAGTGCAAGGCCTTCGGGTCACCGGTTTGGTTGAGATTTTGTATACTTATAGATCTCGATCTCTCATTTACGAATATACCATTATAGGTGCAAACACTCAATAATTGTTGAGATATTTAATAAACAAAGTGCCCTTAATGAGTGACCTAATGTTAATGATTGCCCTAATATGAGTGATTGCCCTAATCTGAATAGATCCTCTGTCTCGATGCGTACCTCCATAAGGGCCAAAGGTTACCAACGGTCACTGCCGCATACGTAACAACATTAACACGATATACTTGTAATTAGTATTACTCGTGTAATCGGCGATTAAAATTTCGGACATAAAAGTGGACGGCAAATGGAAAAAGAAGAGAAGCGGAAAGTCGAGACGTCGAACCTCACAGTGCTTCTCTCTTTCTCAATCGCTATCCTTTACGTTCGGCACCCTACAAAGAATGTAGCATCTCTACTAGACTTGTCGGTCGGCAGACCCGACAATGCGATAGTTACGGAGATGTTACTGTATTTGCATTCTATTTTGTTAGTTTCTTGCATATGAAGTAGTTTCTCGCGGGTAGGCCTGCTCTTGCGAGAGGGTTAGTGATACGCGTTGCTAGTGGAGCATACAGCTATTAATGGTCTTTTTTTTATTTTGTGTGTGACTCTCCACGAGCCACACAAAGAACTTCCCGATTCGTTAGTTGTAAGCGGTAACATTAGCATTTGCATAATTTTAACGGGTTGCATAATTTAAAAAAATATTTTTTTTTAAATAGAAATGAAATATATATAATTGCGTTTGTTTATTAGCTTCCCGATTCATAGTTCGGTGGAAAATTTCCATCCTCTCGTATAAATTGCATTCTTGAATGAACTTCTTTCGAAAAAAACTAGAAAAACTAAAAAACTACTTGACCAATATGGACCAAAATCTAATCAGCCCTAAGTTACAGCGGGGCACATCGATTGCATCATTCATCATTCTGATCGCGATGTTACTTTTTCAGAAAACGTTAACGAAAAATTTGATAACACACACACACACACACACATACCGACATTTTGATAAAAATAGTCTAAAATGACTCCAATGACCATGAAACGTGAAGATCTGCTAAAAATTCGATTTTCGATTTTCGGGGTAATTACAGTAACTTCCCTATGAATCGGGAAGCTAATAAACTTATAGATCAGAATAAGCATAATTTTAGTTAGTAATATATCCTGCGAATGACTTACAAGTTTCATGATTAGATTTCGGTAGAAATTCAATTTTTTGGCCATTCTCCATGCTTTGTCTACAAAATTGTCATAATTTTGTAATCTCCTTTAAGTTGATTAATCAACTCGTTTTGACCATTTATTATAAATTCCAATAACGAATTATTTATCAACCTCGTTAATTAATGAATACAACCATTATATGCACCATTAACGCTATTGTTAGATATTGAATGAAAAATAAGATTAAGATAGAATCGAAGAGAAACTAAGAATATTTGGTAGCAGTTGCAGTGCATCAGTAAAAAGATACAAATACATAATAAAATTGTATTCAATGATTCTTTTTCCACTTGAAAACTTTAAAAAGCTTTTAATCCTCGATTTATCTTCATTCATTAATACTTTGTAACGCTTGTAACGTGAACTTTTAAGTGGACATCAAAAATACAGCAACTCAATTAATGCATTTAATTTTTATTTTCACTAAATTGATAAATGATATTTTGCTTTACCGTCTGGGAAATGCAGTGAAATAATAAAAATTCACCTAATCTGAAAGGTTAGTTTACAGTTTTTATTTATACGACTAAATAAAGTTTATTCCAATGTGAATTAATGTGATTGCCGTCTATGCTTTTTATATGAATGGATAAGTATACATATCGACGACATCGTTGTGCAATGTTTAACGAAAATGGCAAATGAAAGGACTATTAGTGGATGGTAGAAAAAACTCATAAATAAAGAACATGGATGACCAAAAAATTCCATTTTTACCGTACTACAAGAAACTTGTAATTTGTTAATAGAAAACGTTGGTTATAATGATGTTTGCTTTTTTGAATAAGATTTAATTACACGAAAATTGCGTTTGTTTAAAGTTATTGTTACAAATCGGACATTTTATATGCAACTAACTAGTACTAACAATATTAAACAATTATCATCACAAGTTCGTACAGGACTTCAGTATCAACATCATAATAATTACAAGAATTTGGCAGTCCTAATATTGCAGAGTCATTTTACTCTGACACAGAACAATACACATATTTTTGACTATGAATTTTCGTTCATACTCCACTAAAACCTAAATAGAAATTTGCTTCTCGCACAAATGGTATCAATATCATAGAATTAGTCCAAAAATAGATTCATCTATAGATACATACGTTTAATTTATCATAGTTTGGATATAGAAAGGAACTATAACTGCAATTTGCTCCTAGCTTAACTTGATCAACTTATTCGAGACGCTCGGAATTTCGCTCAAGAAGATTAATCATTATTCCGTCGATAGGGCATAATTTAGGAGACACTCCGTGCAAATTTTCGGCCACAAAGCCAGCAAGTACCGTTTCCGGCGACGTTAATGCACGCGGCCACTGACCGCATCAGTATCAATCTAGTTCTCGACGAGTGGGTACTTAATCAGTCAATTAGCAATGTTCTGCTAATTGCTTAATTACCAAGCAAATTTGTAGCCAGCTATACTATTGCGCCATTGGGAACACTCAGGTTATGCGTGTGTATCAGGAGTGTGGGGGAGGTGAAAGGTGCACGATGGCGTCGGTTGTCCATGCATTAAGACACAAATGTATTTATCTCTGTAATCTATAGCTACCGTGGCACAGTGAACCAGTTTACATTCCGCCAGAGTTTCGTTCAAAGAATAATCACGTTTCGAATAACATACCTACTGTATATATACAGGGTGTCCCAAAATAAGTGTAACTCCCGGAAATGGGAAGTTCCTTGGGTCATTTGAAGCGACATTTTCCTTTACAAAAATGGCGTCCGCGGCTGTTGCGGCAAAATCAGTGCTTCGGCACTCGAAATCACCCGGTATGTCCATAATCGTTCTCGACAGGGCAACGCGAACTGTTTATGTACAATCTTCTATCTCTTACTTTACACTTACACATGTAGATTACACTCATGCAGCTCTTCTCACACTCGCTTACTCATTACTGTTGTCTTACGTGCCCGGTCGAGCCAGTAGTCTTACGACGGATATCAACGTGGTCACATCGCAATTCGCTGATTAAAATCTTCCTTTTCAATCGAGCACGTGTTCTTATTCGTTTCCCCACATATCTCCTCAAAATTCCACAGTACCTTTTTTGAGTTCTCAAAAAACAGCGGCTTTGTTCAGGAGTTATTAACGAAAAACACGGACCAATCAGAGCGCGGCTACAACGGATTGATTCTGGATTGGCCAATAGCGACACCACGTTAAGCGGAACCTGTCGCCGAGTAGGACTCCGTTCGCTATAGCCGGGCTCTGATTGGTCCGTGTTTTTCGATAATAACTCCTAAACAAAGCTGCGGACACCATTTTTGTAAAGGAAAATGTCGCTTCAAATGACAGAAGCAACTTCCCATTTCCGGAGTTACACTTATTTTAGGACACCCTGTATATCTTTATTACGTTGTTGCATATGAATGTCCGATTTTTAACAGTAACAGTTAATAAATTCAACTGGTGTATCTTGGTACGCTCACTTAAAACTCCAGAGAAGTCTAGTTGTCACGGTTAACAGAATGCGTTCTGATCATTATAATCTAGCTGTTTCACTAGAGCGGATAGGTATAGTAATGTCGCGATAGTTGCCGCAGGAGTTGTACACGATAGTTGCCGGAGTGCCTACCCATTCCACCAGCTGTAAATGCTGCGCCGGGCAACAGGGCGGCGATGTTTGAAGTCGGCTCGGGTATATCGGTGTGAACACCACTACATTTACACCATGAATCGAATTTTCAAACTGCTTAATTTTCATTATTTTTTAATGAGATTTTACTGGCTTATTCCTAGCAAAATTCTGATTAAAACAAGACCAAACACGGTATAATTCGGCCCATCAGTAATGTCTTGGAAGTTGTCGGAGGGCTGTACGCGAAAGTTGCCGTAGTGCCTACAGTGAATTTCCTACTGAATACTCATTATTTTTTCATGAGATTTTACTGGCATATTCTTGGCAATATTCTGATTAAAACAAGACCAAACACGGTATATTTTGGCCCATCAGTAATGTCTTGAAAGTTGTCGGAGGGCTGTACGCGAAAGTTGCCGTAGTGTCTATTAGTGAATTTTGCCAGGAATAAGCCAGTAAAATCTCATTAAAAAATAATGAGTATTGAGTAGGAAATTCACTAGTAGGCACTACGGCAACTTTCGCGTACAGCCCTCCGACAACTTCCAAGACATTACTGATGGGCCAAATTATACCGTGTTTGGTCTTGTTTTAATCAGAATTTTGCTAGGAAGAAGCCAGTAAAATCTCATTAAAAACTAATGGAGAGTAAAGCCTTTTTAATTGGCATTACATTTTGCGAACACGCGGGCCTTTAAACTGTGCCGGCGACGGCGACGCGCTCGGCCACGCGATCATTCTGTCCTTCTCTACGTTCGGCTTTCGATTGATGTATCGGCGCGGTAGACTGTAGAGGCCAGTCATAAATCAAAAGACGAGCAGTTGTCTTGGAAGTTGTCGCTCCAGAGAACAGCTTCTGCGGCAACTATCGCGACATTACTGTATTATCAATGACAACCAGTGTAAATGCAATAAGGGTCGGGAAACCCTGGATCATGTAATATGGCAATGCGAATTGTACAATGCACAAAGACGAAACTTAATAAGTTCTTTGCTCAGTATGGGCCTTCAGCTGCCCCTCAATATAGACACAATTATAGCAAAGCCAAATATCAAAGCTTGTACTAGCATCCACTCCTTTTTCCTAAACTGTAACCTACACATTTAGCGTTAACAGACATTGCTGTTATATTTGTTTAATTATTATAGAATTCCTATTGTATTACTCCTGTATTCGATACTACTGTATTTACTAATACTATTCATGTAAAGCATAATAAACCCAGAAGGGTTTCAATGCTTAATAAATAAAAAAAAAATTCTAAATGAACTTACTGATGAAGGTAAACATGAATGTAATCAAAGTATTCTGTAAACGAATTTCAAGTTTCTTGATTGTATTGCGGTAAAAATTGATATTTTTGGTCATCAGTTTTTCATGTATGAAATTGTTATTTCCATTTTGTAGTCTCATCTACCATCAACAAATAGTACGCTAATTAATCACCGCATGTTGACTAAAAATCACATGATGCTATCGTCAATATGTTATTCTTCCACACAGTATAGAAAGCAATACACGACATAAATTATAATTGAAGATAGTGTTAAGTCCCAAGTAAGACAAACAGAGATTCAATAGAGATTTTGATAGATTTATATGATAGGGATATGACGCAGTTTCGAACCTACCTGCATTCACCGGCTTCGGTTCGGGAAATTCAGGATTTTGCGATATTTACGTGGCTTTGCTGGTGTACTATTTATCACGAAAGAATCGAAATTAGGTATTTGAAGTGAATTTGGAGAAGCT
This sequence comes from Lasioglossum villosulum, assembly GCA_963971365.1. Taxonomy (NCBI): domain Eukaryota; kingdom Metazoa; phylum Arthropoda; class Insecta; order Hymenoptera; family Halictidae; genus Lasioglossum; species Lasioglossum villosulum. The sequence continues at coordinate 13,827,834 of OZ020499.1, forward strand.
GATATTTAATGGAAGTTAAACAAAGTATATTTAAACGATGAATTCAGAATACATTTGAGTTTTGAGTGGTCGATACGAGAGATGATAATTATTATAACTGTTAGTATTTTACCGTTACGCTGGTTCGCCTTGTGGGGTAATTAATCCACTACGGTTCGGTTTGGATTGCACACACTTTTACAGAGACGAACGTTCTCGATTTTGAAACTATACTACTAAGATTCGCTAGTCGACTGCTGCTTTTTATTACTACTGACTCGCTGGCGAGGTGTCGTCGTTTTTATATTTTCTTCTATCCTTTGTTCTACACCAAATCCTTGTGGAGTTGGTTCGGTTTTCACTTGTCATCGTAATCGTAGTCTGCAGTTTGTTCGTTGAATTATTCCTGTGTCTTTCTCTCTCTCAGCTGGATCCTCCGCTTCTCGCGTTCTTCCGGAGTGCTTTCGTCAGTGTCAGCTCTATTGCGTTCTTGGTCTTCTTGGTATTTAATTTTGTTTGGTTGGTTTTCTTGTAATTTTGCGCTCCAGGTGGCCTGCAGCTGCTTCGTTGCTTAACATCGCTCGCGTATTATATTTCGGTTTATTCGCTTAGTATATGATTACAATATTTTATTTCTATTTCTTGTGCAACATTAGTTAGAGAAAATCTTAAATAACTTAGGGAATATTTGTATTGTGGTTATTTGTTATTTATTAATGACGGTTGGACCACCGGACGTGACAATAGAATATTAAGGATTATCCTTGTACCTCAAAGTTGTTTATAGGGTGGCCAAAAAATGCTGTACTTTCTCGATGGTCTTGAAAACATTGTTTTACATATGATAGCAGTTTTGTGTGAGTATTCCACAGAAACGTTTGTGGATCTTATGGATGTGAAAATTTAAACTGCCGACGAAGGCGAACTCGGAAATAATGTGCACGGAGGCGAGCAAACATCTGAATCTTCTCTAAAAGCATATGGAATGTGCCTTTCTTAGTATTCAAACGCATAAGTAAAGCATGGCATACATTTATGAATAATGTACATAAACTGCGTTTCAGTAAGTTTACAGCTTCTCCTGGATGATCCGTGATGTCGTAACGAAGCTTGAACAAGGGAACCGAAAGCATTTTTACGGGCGACAACGTCTCCCGGAACTGTATATTATCGTCGTGGCCTCGCAAGTGATAGAGAAAAAGATTCAATAACCTGAGACTGTTTTCCCATTTAAAAACCAAACCCATACAGTGCGCATAAGACTACACGACCGAAGAGAAAACTTCTATGGCGATTGCCAAGTTTACCCGAACAGCGTTTCACCTCGGAGCGTGACGGATCAGCCTCGTTCGCTGTCCAGTAATTGTGCACGCGGTGCGTCTAAACAAGTTTTCACTTCAAATACGTATTTTGTTTGAACTTCAATGATCGTTCAACTGCAATTCTGTTCATTGCCGTACCGGAGCGTGCAGTGAGCTTCGCTGACAAATGATCGAACTCTGTGACATTACTGAATGAGTCAACTGTCAGTCACGACATTATTTCCGTTGCGAGACGGCGGACGCGACGTGACGCGACGCCCGAAACGGCGGAGGAACTATCGACAAACTGACAACAGGAAAACCCACGCCGTTCCCATCAAGTTGAATTAAAATTACGACCGGAAGCTAACACTTACAGACTATTATGCGCCCTCTTCCCCAAGTTCAACCACGCGTTAAATTCCCCTCGTGCCGGCGACGTCCAAATATACCTGGCTGCCCAGTCTTTCAAGTTCAATGCACCCTCGCGAAATGCGGCGCGACGCCTATGACTTTCCATGCTCCCGCGCAAATATTTACTATCGACGGTGTTATCAACCCTGCTCTGATCTACGGATGGCTGCTAACCAGATAAGACATATGCCACCACATATTCAAAAAACAGCATCTTACAAACGGAGGTCACAGTGGTGGGGTCGTCGATTGTAATTAAAATTTTTCTGGTGAATCTGAAGCAAAAATAAGATAATTAACATTTAATTTTATGATATGCAGAAAATATCTTGATATACTTCATTTCTTAATTATCTTTAATCTGCTCTTTAGTACAAAAATGTTACAATCAGCAGGATAGGTGTAGTCTTTCCAATGATATTGTACACAGAAAATGTCCCACCTAACTCTGCCAAGGCCTAATAACTTTGTTATTCATACAGATACAAAAAAGTTTGCCATGTCATCGTATTTGAAGTAATTTGAACAGGGACATGAGTCTGTGTGGGTGAATGTCATCTGAAAGTCATATGCTATGAGATCTCACTTACTATAATGTTTTTCTAATGGTTGGACTTACCTCGAGTATCAAATTCTGTGTATAAATGATTAACGAGATATTATCAAAATCATTGATGATTAACGAAATGTTATCAAAATCATTTTCAATACGTACATAAGGTAAAGGTACTAGTAGTTGACCAGTTACGAGAAGTTTTCCACTCGAAAAATAGAAGACACTCTTTAAGTTTTCTAAATTATGTACCAAGGCCACTTTTTAAAAAAGTTTACTTATACAAATTTAAGAAACATATTTATAAATTCGGTAATTGCTTCAGAAGTTGACCACTCTTGAAAATGAAAAATATAGTAATTGATCAAAATATATAGTAAAGCAATAATGTTGGGAATCATTTTACTGTCATTTAATTTCAACAATTACCAGCACAAATTACAATTAAAAAATGGAATAAGAAATAAAACAAGTCCCATAAAAAGTTTCATTGAAGAACAGAGTAGACGTTGCAAGTTCATAGAGAATAGTATTAGAGAAATTTAACCAACAGATGGTATGGCATCCGAGGTTCACTTTCATCAAAAGTGTACAGCTTATAAAAATCTTACTTTTCATGTTTTTCTATAAAATGGTCAACTACTCGTACATGGTCAACTACTGGTACCGTTCCCTTACTACATATCTGATGTTTCTCAACATGAATATTACAAATATGTTATGTTTATCGTTTAATTAGATCCAAGGGAGATCATCCTGTGGTGGGGTGAAAATTTTGAGAGTTACGATACAGATATATTCAAGGTTAAATTCTTCTCGATCGAAAATTAGTAATAAAATAAATTGAATGATATCGGCGCTAGGTTCGATCATTTTTAGAAAACAACAAATGTGCAATTATTTAAGCATGTTTCTAACGTTTCGATCCCGATGTGGATCTTTTTCAAAGAGACACTTTTGCGTCTGAAAAATATGAAAACAATTAGAAAAGAAAAAAAAAGGAAAAAATTTGTTCACATAGAAAAAACCAAAAATTAAATTTCATATACGTCACGTGGGTACCCTACCCCCTTAAGTATGGTAATATGAGAGTCGTGAGACTCGTGAAACACGTGTGTTCACCATGTCTGATTTCACGACACTGATCGTCTTGACAGAGATCTAGGTTATATAAATCGATACCAACGGCGGTAAATTCAAAAAATCATAAGGTAAATCAAAATATTATTTACATTCAATTATAACTCAAATCAATTTTCATACATAACATTGTATGTGTTATATATTTACTTAGGTTAATTAGTAAAAGAAAATATATACTTTTGTATTGGAAAGGATTTATAGATATATAAATTATAATTATGATATCGGCGTCAGGTTCGATCCTTTTTAGATACAACAAATGTGCAAGTTAAATATTTAAATTTCTCAACGTTTCGATCCCAATGCGGATCATTATCCTTATCATTATTTGTTGTATCTAAAAAGGATCGAACGTGGCGCCGATATCATAATTATAATTTATATTTCAATTTTTCGATCGATAAGAATTTTTCCTTTATAGATATACATAGATGGTTATGGTTTATTTTTCGGAAGGTTAGACGATCAGTAGATGTTATAAGGTTGAATGAATAGCACTCAAACACAGAACATTTTTGTATAAAACATAAGGTATCGATATAAATATTATTTTAAAGATTCATTGCAAAATATTTGCAGAATATTTGATCATAAGTCTAGCCAGCGATATCTCAGCGCAGGGAGGTTCGATTTAGATACAGGATGTGACGGCGTCAAACGATCGCTCTAAAACACCGTCGGAAATCACGGAATCGGCCTCGACTGGCACTGTAATATCGCATGCTGACGCCTCCGACTCTTGCATTAAACATGAGTTATATGTCGGCATTGTGCCCCCTATACAGAGCTGTAGCGCTGTTAAATTTACATTATGTTCATGTGATCAATTATTGAACGGAACGTGTCAAAGTTGCGACATCGTTGCCTTAGATAATGGTTCTTGCAAAACCTTTGCCCCAGCCAGACACCTTCAAAGAAACTTTGCTTTAACATTTTAATATTCCGTAATTAATTCTACGGCTTATAAATTCTCAATTGTCAGAGTGAGTCAGTCGGAAATCGTTCTGTAAACTTCCAAATTAAATTACTCTGTAACTCTTGCGAACTGTTACAGTTCATTTACATTAACAAACATCCACGGCATTCCTACGTTATTTGTATAAGGGACTGTGCAATCAACGAAATAAACTTCGTTAAACTTTTTAATGCGGGAATTTGAAAATAAATTCATAACGAAGCCTATATTGTTATTTAAAAAATTGAGGATTCTGTGCATTTATTTGATTTATTGACCAGAAGTCTGAATTAAAGACAATTCCTATTTAAAAACAATTGCAAAATGATCTCGGCGCTACGGTTCGATCACTAAACTACTTTAAGCAATTTTGCTAATTATAAATTAATTCGACGTTTCGGTTCTGGTTTGAACGATTTTCAAGAAATTAATTGAAATTGCGTCTGTAATGAAAATATTTTAAATAAGACATACAATTTTCAAATTTCAAAGAACAAAAAGAAACTATTTTTTTAAAGAAAACTAATAAATGTTTAAAGTACAGGAAAACAATTTGTACTCACTTGCTTAGGTGTGATTAAATATTTAAATTTGAGAGTCGTGAGACACGTGAAACGCGTGCGTTCCCCATGTCTGTTTGCACGACACTGGTCATTCTTGTACGCGATCTAGGTTAAATAGATCGATACAGAGCGGTAAATTCAAAAATCATAATACATCTTTAACCTCACAATGGTGAGAATACCAAACTGGTAAACCACAATTTATTAACACTCAATTTGAAATGATATCAGAACGCAACAAAGGTTGTGCGTGTTTCAGATTTAACCAAAAGAAGAATTATGGAAAGATTTTTTGTGTTGGAAAGGATTCATCATCAGTTTAGTGATCGAACCGTAGCGCCGAGATCATTTTGCAATTGTTTTTAACAATAATACGATCGAGAAACACGAGTTTATTTACAATTCCTATTTGTTTTATCTATCGATTCGGTACGTGTACAAATTGATGTTGAACCGTGAGCAAGGGTTAAATTCGTTCCGATCGACCAGGAAAAATCCGGGAGACCGTCTGAACGTTTCCAACACGAGACGAAGCGGAATAAGACTGCGAAGCAGGGTAAAGCGTCTTTTATCGGAGACAGCATCGTGCGCTTATCTCGTATCACGATTACCTTCAGCCTGACTGAATAAATAGATCAGCAACAGCCCTTCGCCCGTGCGAATGGACCGAACACACGTACCCGCCAGCTCTCCCCACACCTCTCTCATGTCCAATGCCGGAACGAACAGATCGCAATAACTACGAACGATGCCACAACGCACGCTCCGTAATTCTGCGAACTGGATCCATCTCACGTTTCGGTCTCTCTATCGTGTTTGAAAATGTAGACATGGCTGTTCCCCGTGTAATCGACGCCCAGCGGTACTCGACGATTTGTTTTAGGCTGAAACGTGTGTTCGCGCCCGCAGATACTACTAATTGAAGCAAGATCACGGGCCGTATTCAATTTTAACCGATCACACATGCTGCTCCAAAGTTTTCTTGTGCAAAACAAAGACGCATAGTGCGGTACCCTGTGGACAAAAATCTAAAAATTCATTGTCTAATATCCACAGGATTCTATGTTGAAACTATGTTCTAACATCTAAATTATCATGTTTATCAATAGAAAATTCAAACAATTCAGTAGGGGATTAGTTGCAAACGTTTTTCTTCTCAAGAAAATTCTGTATATCAAGCAGTTTATAAATTCGAAGCGTCACTTACTTTCATGGTATCAGGAAAAAGAATGTTATTAATTATGTCCTATGGGATATAGCTTGAAGTGCAACTAATGTGACTAAAATTTCAAAATTTGTAAGTCTCTTATATGCATTATACTAGTAAATAATACAGTTGAAATCAATTTTGTCTCCTTTTCCTCCTTTACATAGAGATGTTTCAAGAAGGGTTCAAAGCATACTGTAGTTTTTGTTTTTTCGTAATTAGTAGACATTATACTTCAATTTCCCACAAGTTTTTCCTGCTACGCTCGAAGTCTGGAGGTACAATGGGAGACAAATGTACAAGAAATTCGAAATCCATCAATATATTGGCAATGAAAGCCATTCACGAGTATATTTTGCATTAAAAAAATAGATTAATTTAAAAAGCTTTCATTTAATTAGTGAATTTCATGTTATATTTATTTTTTAATCAAATTGTCTTCATATTATAAAAAATTGTAAATTAAATTGTAAATGAATTTCCATAACATCTTGCGGGATATACCTACAAACACATTCATGCAAGGTCTTAAAGTTGTCGAAATTAAACCACTACATACTGTACTAATGCGTCGCTTATACGCGTGAACTTTCTTTTTTCGATTCTAGTTCTGTGGTACTTTGAATGTATTTACAAAATTAATTTAACAGTGGATTTTGAGTTCAGAAAATTGATTTTACTTCTTTTGCAGCTTTATCTGCGGCTTCATTGTAAGGCTAACATGTTCACGAATGAATGCGACCACGTTAAAATAAATAAATAATAAAATTACATGCATAACAGGAATGTGCAACATGACATATCAGCAGATTTATTCGGCGTAGTAGGATTTCATTGATAACAAGCAAATATTTTCATTCTTCAGAAAAAACTACAGCGATAAGATAATTCTGATAAAGTTTAAATCTCACGTTTAATACACTTTCTCTGCAAAGATCATTTGTGAGATATAGCAAAATATTAACTTTTTTAATTAAATTTTCTAAATAATTCCTTACATCCAAACATATACCTTTAAAAAGGTATATATTTGTGTTCAATTAAACTGGAAAGTTAATTTATAAATACCATATACTCAAATATTATGGTATATTGGCAGAAAACTATATGAGAAAATATGCGAATATAAGAATTATGTTTGAATTTACCGCTCAACGTTGATCAGGTATAGATCGATCCAATATAGATTACATTGCTTCTCAATGCTCTGACATTATCGCAGTCTTACAGATGCCGTCTTGTACTAAACATGTGGTTACACCAATGTCAGTTATATCTATTATAATTATATTTTAATTTACACTAAGCAAGTGAGTTACAATTATAATTTTCTTAAATTTAAAAATTAAAAAAAAAAGGTTTATAATTACATTTGCTCCACAGTACTAATAGAAATTGTCGGTTAATTAACAGACGCAAAATTTTATTAATTTCTTGAAAATGATCTAAATATAGATCGAAACGTCGAAATTTTGATTTTGTGATATTTTGCAAATAGTGTAGAAGTAGTATCTGATCGAACCAGTGCGCTGATACCATTAAAAATTTTGTTCAAAATATTAACCCTTTGCACTCGGAGCTATTTCAACTCGAAAATCAAACGTTTCTTCCGACCTAGAATATTTCAATTCTCTATGGTTTTTTAAAATCTGGTACATGTGAAATTGATATAATACCTCATACAATACTTAAATGTTTAGTAATTGGTTAGATACAGCATATCCGATAAGGTAAACAATTATTTAAATACTAGTACAGCAATTTTTAGCGACACCTCAGATGCGCCACTCTGGATGAAAACAACATCTAACTAGAGGGATATATGCAGCGTCTATTTTAGTACACACATTTTTTAAAAGTCGAATTTCAGCAAAAGCATTCCTGAACCCAGCATTAGGTATCCGATAGGTAATACGTGAAATGTAAAAATCTAATTTTTAAACAGACGCTTTCACGGTTTATTCAAAATTTTACAGGACACTTAATAGGAAAAATATGCGCGCGGTTTCGCGAGAAGTTAATAATAGAATCCTCAGCGAACGATGCGGGAAACGGTGAAAGGCCACGCGCGCGTGCGCGCGATGGATCGCATCCACGTATGTAATAGAATTTGCCGGAATGGTAATCGCGCATAGGATCGGGCACGGTCAGCGATAAGCAGTCGCAATAACAAACGACAGATTAATTTCAACAATGGATAACATCGGTGCCACGCTGCATCGCGTAGTCGCGTATAAAGTAAACTGTCGAAGATAAATGGTCACTCTTGTTAATACTAAACTTCGCTAGCCAGCGAGCTAGAATCGTATTTATAATTGACGAATGAACCATTACTCATCGCGTTGTTCGTGTTGAGCCATGACTCGTTATATGTACAGTGACTCCCATTAATATTCGGACGCTATAAAAAAAAAGGTTACTGGTTTAACATTGAACTATACGACTTGAATTTTTGTTGGGAAGCTAGAGCAAATAATTTGCTACAGAATGTGGAAAAACATTTTTTCAAAAATTGCAATTGATCGGAGTTGTAGAAAAAATACTAAAAGTTGCATTGTATATTCATGTATATTCTTGTTTATTCTTGTATAATATCGTATGTTCTTGTGTATTCTCGTATATTCTTGTATATTCTTGTATATTGTTGTACGTTCTTGAATATTCTTGTATATTCTTGTGTATTCTTGGATTTCCTCGTACATTCTTGTGTATTCTTGTATATTGTTGTACGTTCTTGAATATTCTTGTATATTCTTGTGTATTCTTGGATTTCCTCGTACATTCTTGTGTATTCTTGTATATTGTTGTACGTTCTTGAATATTCTTGTATATTCTTGTGTATTCTTGGATTTCCTCGTACATTCTTGTGTATTCTTGTATATTGTTGTACGTTCTTGAATATTCTTGTATATTCTTGTGTATTCTTGGATTTCCTTGTACATTCATGTATATTCTTGTATATTCTTGTATATTGTTGTACGTTCTTGAATATTCTTGTATATTCTTGTATGTTCTTGTATATTCATGTATATTCTTGTTTATTCTTGTCTATTCTTGTATGTATAAAATACGGTTTGTAAATCTGTGCCAATTATATGCACTGCGAAAGTTGCATCGAAATCGGTTGATACGGGAAAAAACGACAGGCATTGAAAGATGTGAGAATCTATAGATTTACTGCAGTTATAGCCCGAAAATCGTGATGATCTGAAATTTTTAACATATTTAAACGTTTATAGCTCATTGCAACGTCGAACAATATTGAAGAAATTTCAGAATATATATGACACAGATCTACAAAACGTATTTTAAAAATTTTCAATATAGGCCCACATAAACAAGTTGTAAAATGCAACTTTCAGTATTTTTTCTATAACTCCGATCAATTGCAATTTTTTAAAAAATGTTTTGCCACATTCTGTAGCAAACTATTTGCTCTAGCTTCCCCAAAAAATTCAAGTCGTATAGTTCAATGTTTAACCAGTTATCAATTTTTTTAGAGCGTTCGAATATTAATGGGAGTCACTGTATGTATATCCACGGAAATCCATACTGCAATTTCTTGGTACGAGAGCGCAGATTAATAACGCTCATGCCCGTTTGCCGAAGGAAAAGAGGTGCTTTTAAAAAGTCCCTCGGGGCCTAGTACCCAATAAGCAACGAGGAAATTTGCATTCGGGTCCGACGTTGCACTAGCCCCGAACAGCCCAATAAAACATCGCTAATTGGTTCACCGACGGGACCGTCGACCAATTAATAGTTAATTAAACTCTTATTACTTTAGTATCTGGCTTACATTCGATCGACCTTTAATTAATTATCGATTAGTCGCGATTGCACACGTGCTTCGTTCGCTTTCTCTTCGCGATACTACCTTGAAGGCGATTTAATCCCTTTCTCCGATACGCTTCCTTTATTGCAAATGGTTCATTTACAAACCTACAATATTTTCAAAGCATCCAGTTATGCGATATATTGTTCTGACTCGTTAGGGATAGCATGCTTCCGGGATTACTTAGGATTACATATGAGAGAGAAGAAGAATCTGATTGTGCTGTTGGTTTGGGAAGCAGGGTATATACCCTAGTAGCACAAAATATTGTATGCACATTCGTATAATATTAAAAAGAGATTCAATCTTTCTTTAATTTTCAAATAATTCATACAAAATTTATTTTATATTAAGTAACAAATATTTTTTTTAAACATGCAGAGAATATCTATTTCATGTTACGAGAAAAATAGTTTTTTGTGAATATTAAATGAATCTTTATGTAATATTAAAAATAGAATATTTTTTCCTATTTCGACTTCGTACAATGAAAAATATTTTTTCTCGTAAAATTAATCTTTATGTAATATTAGAAATAGAATAATTTTTTTTTAATGTGAAGGAAATATTTTATGTTTATCATGGAAAAATATTTGTTCCAGAATATGATACGAAGTAAAATGTTTACTTTTAATTTACTTCGAATTCGTGTTTGTCATTTAATAGACATATATTTATGGTACAAATACATTAATTAAGTATTGTTCTTGTTATGTGCGGCAAAAGTATTAGTACTCGAGATGTTTTCAAAACCTGTCTTTATTGAAAAAGATGCTCATTGTATATCTTGAGAACAAGATAATTTAATAATTTTTTGCTATGGTACCGTAATAACTTTTTACGCAGAATAAACAGAGAAATCGATTAGTACATCAAAAAATATACATTTGTACTTAAAGAAATGATGCAATTGTTAATTGTAAATGCACAGTTGCACCTAAAAAAATCTGTGGGCCTACAAATGTAGCATTCTTCGAACCATTAATCTTTCTAACTGCATACAAAATTTCTGAATTTTTAATAAGCTCCTCCCGAAGACGAAGATAAATATTCTCTCAAGCAGTGCACAAAAAGTAGTGTTGTTATATATAGTTTCTAATTTTTGTTATAAATTTTTCTTAAATTTGAAGATTTAATTGAACGTTATTTAAATATGGGTTTCACGTTTTTTAAATATTTACTTTACATTTTTTAAATATATAATTTATATTCTCTGAATATTTAGCTTATATTTTCTAAACATTCAATTTACATTTCTTGTATATGTATACAATATTCAAATCTAATATTTTTCTCATATGAAAAAGTGTGGCTTAAAAAATATTTTTCCAATATTTGAAGAAAACATTTACCCAATATTTTTTTGCTACTAGGGTATTTAATTAAATAAAAAAACACAGATATAGATTTAGAACGATATTTAATAGATGTTCTCTCTATCAAGACTAGGTCTAGACTAACTGAGTTCTGCAGCTCGCCGATACGTTTCAATTATTAAATAACAATACATATATTGCATTTATGGGATTAAAATTTTAATCATAACCTAAAGAAAAAGTAGTATTTTATAATTATATCTATCAATAACAGATATTTTTCTAAAAAGTTCATTAACACTTTGCCTTTACATTGCAATATTATTAAAGGATAAATAATAATGTGTACATTTTTTAATTATTGTTTATATTTATATATTATTTATAATTATGACATATAGATTACAATAATTATAAATTAATGTCAATAAGAAATTTGAAAGTAGAATTTTTTCGCTGTAAGAGTGAATGAGAGATGAGACGTATAGACGTAGGCATAAGCTATATATATTAGCAACTAAATAGTAATTAGTCGATAGTTGAATTTAGTCGATGGTGCGCATCGCTAGTCCCGGAGCCGGCTCCCGTGTCTGAGCGCACCCTAAAGGAGCCATTACCGTACTTATAAGTATGTATGATCTAAGTTCGAGTAGGTGAGGGAAGAGCCATGTCCGTTATAACAGTATAAGAAGGGGAAGTGAAATGGTCAATGACGAAGTACGAGAAAAATTAAGGTTAGGACAGGGGGAGACAATAGAGTAGAGTCGAGAAGTAAGGAGAATTCTAGTAAAGGGAAAATAACAGAGACATGGAAAACAGATACAGAAAGCGAAGAAGAGGAAGGTCAAAATGCATAAAAGAAAGATGTGAAAGAGACACGAACAAGGGAAGAGGGTGGAGTAAAGCCGAACGAACACCAGGAGCAGGAAAGATCTCTACCCTGAATTATCTCTGTTCTGATATTTACCATTTTGTCAATTAATAAGATTAGAGAGAAATTAGAAAAGAAGATAAAGAAATAAATTAATGGACTGGCATCGAGAATGCAACACATAGAACACCGATGGAAGAGCAACGAGGAGGAACAGTCCAAGAAAATAAACTATTTTTTCTCGATCGTATTATTGTTTCAAACAAATATTAAATGATCTCGGCGCTACGGTTCGATCAATGAAAAAAGCTAAGCAATTTTGCTAATTGATAATTAATTCGACGTTTCGGTTCCAATTTGAACCACTCCAAGAAAATGTTAGATATATAAGAAGTGAAACAGAAAAAAAATCAGGAGCGCGAGGCTAAAAAGAAGAAGAAGAAAGGAAAGAATTAATATAAGAAATTCTACAGAAAGTGGATGATTAAATGGTTAACTTTTACTGCTTATTTAAATATGAAAGCACATTAATAGAGTTGGGCTCATGAGGAGGGACAAAATTGCCCTATTTTCTCAATAAATAAAAGATGAAACATGTGCAAGATCTATCGATAAACCAGCATCGAATAAAGACGATCCCTCCGTTACCAGCGATACCTAACTAAGGTCTAACAATAAGCCGAGGCGAAGCAAGACGAACCGAGGACTGCCGAGGAAAGCCGAGATCAGTCGAAAGGCCGGCGACTCCACACGAGGGGACTCTAGCCAGCTCCATAAGCCGGCTTCCGCTTCGTCCGGCGCGAACGGCGGACGTTCGTGTGTGTCAGTTCAGTTCCCTTTCGTTTTCGCCGTTGGCGGTCGTTTTTGATCGGTTTCTTGTATCTACAAAAAAATCATCGCGATCAGACCGTGTGTGTCCGTGCGTGTACCTCTCTGTTTCACCCGAACGCTACGTGTCAGAGTTCGCATCGGACAGGGCCCCGTGGCAAAATGGAAATATAGTGCACACGTGAGAGAGGGCACCGTGAAGATCGAAAAATGTGACAGCAGTGGCGCTTCGACGCGTCGGCCGAAGGGGGAGAAACACCGCGATTTCAGTCGCAAGGCGATCGCGTTTGCGCATGCGCCTCTTCTCTGTCTCTGTTCCACCAACGATGCACGAGGAGGGAGGTCACGCGTGAAACCAAATAGTTCCCATAGAGCTGAGCGTGATTAGTGTCTCACGGCATCGCGAGTGTGATTTGCGTGTCGCTGATCTCTTTTTATGCGGATTTCAATGGGATCCTCGAAGGATGCGAAGAACAGTCGGGAAAAAATTTCACGGTGAATTATGCAAACGGTTCTTTCTGCGTTTTTCTTCTCTTTTTTTGTTTTTTTTTTTTTTAATTTTTATCCGTATACCGTGGCTTACCCACGACCGCCATTGTTCGCTTGTTTTTTAAATTTGCCGCTGGAGGGCTATTCGAAATGTATGTACCGCTGCAACGAGCCGGATGAACGATGAAAAAGCACGATACGATGAATCCCGAATATTCACGGGAAACTCGTAGCCAATTTAGCGACTATATTCCATGGATTCGTTTTATTCGACACTTTTTTTCGGCATGAAGTAGTTGTTCCGTTTGACAGATGTGCCTACCAAGCAACCTTGAAAGCACGCTATATTAAGAACGTGAGAGTGCGAATAATCGTTACGATGCTCTTGTCTTCTTCGAAATCTTGCAGCTTTATTTTCAAGAATTCTTTCTTGTACATAGCACATTGTAATTGATCGTAGAAAAGTTTTGATACAGTAGGACCTCGATTAATCGGCTTGGTCGGGGGACAAATAGCCCGGATAAATTATGGTCCGATGAATATTCGAGATCCGAGGAAATACTTGAAATGTACATTATATTCCAAAATAAATTTTTTGTAATTTGAAAACTTCCTTTCATAATGTAATCATATTTAAACTCATATTTGTTTATAATCGAGATTCCGTTAATAGTGGTCCTACTTTATCATTCGCAGCTCTACAGTAAACTGATTGACGTATACTGTTTATATTTACAAAAGTGAACAATGTACAAAGTGCTATGCATTGAACTATGAACAGGATTTATAGAAAAACATAATTATGAGGCTGTCAAAAATTATCAAAACAATTCTGAATAAATTCATTTTGCTATGGAATTACAACGAACTGCTTTATGAACAGTATGAAATATTATATATAAAATTCTGTAAAATCATTACTTGTTTTTTAAAGATAGAAGTTACACTTATACGCTTTCAATATTTCCAATTTTTAAACCCATATTTGTTTATAATCGAGATTCCGTTAATAGTGGTCCTATTGTATCAATCGCAGCTCTACAGTAAACTGATTGACGTATACTGTTTATATTTACAAAAGTCAACAATGTACAAAGTGCTATGCATTGAACTATGAACAGGATTTATAGAAAAACATAATTACGAGGCTATCAGAAATTATCCAAAAAATTCTGATAAAATTCATTTTGCTATGAAATTACAACGAACTGCTTTATGAACAGTATGAAATATTATATATAAAATTCTGTAAAATCATTACTTGTTTTTTAAAGATAGAAGTTACACTACGCTTTCAATATTTCCAATTTAATAATTTATTTTCTAATTTCTTCGATGGGGAAGGCTTCTAAACGTACATGTATGTACAATATATGCTAAATTGAATGCACACAATACTCCACTATATATATTGACATTTTAAATGTTATTATCAGATGATTTTTCACTTGGTGTACAGATTCATACTGATAGACTGCGGATTTTTATGTAAAATAGAACCTTTTTGTATCAATTGCAAAAAGTTCTTTTCTCTTTCAATAACTTTAATACATTGAAAATAATATAGACATTCTTAAATGTGCTTTTATGTACTTATCTTGCTACTTACAATTCAATGGCTATTTACATGTCGAGGATACAGAACGATAAAATATTTATCCCTTCCCGAATTGAAAATGTTTTAGGTTAAGCTAAAAACCTGAAAATTTGTATGTAGGCTAACATGATAGTGCTCAAGCCAGGGAAAATAATGTTTTTAATCTGAGATGTCCCACCTGGCTGGTGAGTCAATGTCGAATGCATTCGACACAAATAAACAAGTCTCCGCATAAGTAACCACGCAATAGATTCATAAAAAACATTTCATAATTCACGATCACTGAATTTTATTTTATATTTTATTATTTTGTATTTTATTTTTGATGATCACTTCCCTTCAACTCGCAAATAACAGACTAAAATAGTCAACCGATTGCCCAATAGAAGTTAGCCCCCCACTTGTTGTATTAAACAATTTCAACAATTGTGCTGTATTGTGCTATGTTTGTGCTATATTGTGCTCGAATATTATAATTATAATATGAAAAATAAGATGAAAATTTGAGAAAAACGATTTTTTGATTAGCCCCCCACTTGCACTTTTTTCAATTTTCTCAATTGTGCTAAGTTGTGCTAAGATTGTGCTAAAGTATTACTTTAAAAAAGTTATAAATAAAGAAGTTACAGCCAAAAAATGTTTTTGACAACTAATTAACATTTAAGTAAGAAACAGTTATCCAAACAGCATATAATCATATATCTGAGTGGTGCTAGGCTAGCACAACTCAGATATGCAATTTTATCGTTGGCGGATGACTAGAAAGTCGAAAAATGGAATAGTATCGTAACGCGAAGGGCCCGCGCAAGAGTAAAGTGCCCTTTATATCGTTGTGCTGGTGAAATCGAAAGTTGTGCTGAGTTGTGCTAGGCCAGCACAACTCAGATATATGATTATATGCTGTTTGGATAACTGTTTCTTACTTAAATGTTAATTAGTTGTCAAAAACATTTTTTGGCTGTAACTTCTTTATTTATAACTTTTTTAAAGTAATACTTTAGCACAATCTTAGCACAACTTAGCACAACTTAGCACAATTGAAAAAAGTGCAAAGTGGGGGGCTAGTCAAAAAATCGTTTTTCTAAAATTTTCATCTTATTTTTCATATTATAATTATAATATTCGAGCACAATATAGCACAATTGTTGAAATTGTTTAATTCAACAAGTGGGGGGCTAACTTCTATTAGGCCAACCGATTACTGCGATAACAATTATGAGGTCTCCTTCAGAACAATGAAAGTGAAAGTGATGAACAAAATTCGGATTTAGCAAACTATTGTCCTTCAAGGAGTGCATTCGTGCTGTATCGAACACATTGACAAAAACACGGGGAGGGTTAAGAACGACAAGAACCAACCGTTGGAAAAATGATCGAATGACAAAGAATCCAGTAGCGCGTTTAAGAGGAGTCAGGTTTTCGAGAGCGGATATGAATAGTTATTCTGTTGATATTATAAGCAGCGCTTCGAGGCGTACGCGTTTTCTCATTCTCTCGTTTCTTAGCCCGTGTTCATTCGCGACGCGGGAGATCGGGCTGAGCGGAGGCTCGCCACATAAATCGATGATTTTATAGCGCTATGAACGCGCCATTAAAACAAGACGCAGATGCAAACGCGGGTCGGACAGACCTCGCCGTAAATCCGCGGATGAAGCACGGGACCGAATAAAATGCGTATTCCGCAGCGGGGATGTAATGTTAATTGTAGTGGCAAACAAGTCGAACCGCGGTGAGTCGCGTGCGCTCGATGACGATTCACTGTGTCGTTAAGCTTAGCTCTTCTGAATGCATCGCGCTCATTTGGGTAAATAGGTCTGTTCGTTATCTGAACTGCAGTTCGAGTTTATAAATTAATTCATGATTATAAACAGCGCCATTTAGAATCTCGCGGACCGTGAATATCATTAACACGCGCAACATTGAATAAACGTTGCTTAAGGGGTTGTGCACAGGTTGTGCACACCTGGGAAGAATGACACTAGACTCATAGTTCAGAATATTATCCATTTATGACATTATACTGCACCAAGTAATCATTAATAACACTGGAAAAGGGTATAGCCGGATAAGATGGTCAAAAATGACCTTGAATCGGATTTTATCGACGACGTGCCATTCGATAGAGCAGCAAGCAAAAAACATACTGGGCAAAGTTTCAACCCTGTATCTCGATCCGAAGGGTAGTTATGGGGTAAAATCGAAAAATCAGTTTTTGGCCTATTTTCCCCAGTTAATGATGTTTAGAAATTCTGAAAAAATGTGACACATGTCAAGAACCCAAATACATACTTTGCAATTGGTTTCAGATTTTTTAAGTGAAAATCCTGCTTGTAAAATATCAAAAACCTGAAAAAATCGAAAAAATGCAGATTTCACATGGAAGTTACCTTAAAATATGTTGTAAATATTTAAATATTGCTAATAAAAGAAATCTACAAAAATACCATTGATTATTATATAGTTAGACATAAAAAAAAGAATTAAAGAGTGTCCACATTTATATTTTTACAGTAGCAGTATATTGTTATAGGTATTGTTCATGAATTTTTCAGATTTTTTGGTTTGGTGCGCCGTTGTTAAAAAAAATAAAAACCGATTTTTTCGACGTTTTCTCCGCGAAGAACTAAGCTAACCTTAAAATTATAACGTTATATTTGTTCTGTAAGTCTATCAGGCACTGATAAACCGTGAACATTTCTCAAAAATATTTAAACAATGAAATCGGCTTGATTAATATTTTTATTATGTCAGTCTATTATATCTGAAAGTATAAAACAGGTTCCCAACAGTTCGGTTGGCTCAACGCGTTAAGCGTTCGTCTGTTGACACGCTTATACTAGGTTCGTGTCCCGCACGCCTATAGTTTTTTACTGATTAATTCTTTTTTTTTATGTCTAACTATATAATAATCAATGGTATTTTTGTAGATTTCTTTTATTAGCAATATTTAAATATTTACAACATATTTTAAGGTAAAATTCGCAAAAAAAAAGTTTGGAGCAATTGTAATTATCATCAATTTTTAGTTATGCATCTTCTTAATCCTGTTAAGAATTAAATATTTTCTGCAGTAAATCAATAAGTGTCCTCGGGTTTTAAATAATAAGTTACAGGAAAAATTCATTGTAATACTATTCTTTCGAAACATTAGTTTTTAGTACCTTGTCTTTAGTGCGGAACGGCAATTATTGTGTATGGACCACCGTTGTGTAAAAGCATATTTAAATATTTCATCGTGTGATGTCCTCAGTCTTCGTCACTGTCTTCATTAATGACCGGTGTCACTTGATCTTGGTTGAATATCTTGCTCAATATTTCAGCAGGCCTTATAATTTTTGAGAGGCATCGAGCATGTAAGAGGTAATAAATAATTGCTGCCACGTGCGAGCAACAACCGACGGTACGAATGCCATTATTAAAATTTTACCTTAAAATATGTTGTAAATATTTAAATATTGGTAATAAAAGAAATCTACAAAAATACCATTGAGTATTATATAGTTAGACATAAAAAAAAGAATTAATCAGTAAAAAAAACTATACATAACAAAAATGACTGACATAATAAAAATACTAATCAAGCCGATTTCATTGTTTAAATATTTTTGAGAAATGTTCAAGATTTATCAGAGCCTGATAGTCTTAAAAAATAAATAGAACGTAATAATTTTAAGGTTAACTTAGTTCTTCGCGAAGAAAACGTCGAAAAAATCGGTTTTTATTTTTTTTGACAACAGCGCAGTAAACCAAAAAATCTGAAAAAATTCATGAACCGTACCAATAACAATATATCGCTACTGTAAAAATATAAAAGTTGTCACTCTAGAACTTCCATGTGAAATCTGCATTTTTTCGATTTTTGTGAGGTTTTTGATTTTTTACAAGCAGAATTTTTAATTTAAAAATCTGAAACCAATTGCAAAGTATGTATTTGGATTCTTGACATGTGTCACATTTTTTCAGAATTTCTAAACATCATTAACTGGGGAAAATAAGCCAAAAACTGATTTTTCGATTTTACCCCATAACTACCCTTCGGATCGAGATACAGGGTTGAAACTTTGCACAGTATGTTTTTTCTTGGTGCTCTATCGAATGGCACATCGTCGATAAAATTCGGTTCAAGGGCATTTTTGACTATCTTATCCGGCTATACCCTTTGAGTTCTCGTTGAAAAACTGTCAAAGATAAATTGCGTAAATATACTGCGGATTCCATGTATTTATGCCAAGAATGGGTACGTACAATTCAAACCAGTGGACACGTCCAAAAGATTTAAGGGCATCAGTGTATTAGTTTCAGCTTAATACAATAACTAGAAGCAGAATGAAAATTTTTATTTAGCTCCTGCGTCTTGCAATCGATACAAACATTTTTATGTTACCGCCAAACATCGATTGAAATGCTTGTCGATCATAGAATATTATTGGTTGAACGTCAATACGCGTCGTTCCAATGTTTTTGTGCTTGCTCTTTCCCTCAACGGTTAGTTGCTTCAGTTTAATGTAGACCAGCATGGAACTCAGTCATTATTTTCAAAACTTTTCTTTACACTTAGCAAGCATGTTCTTTAAAAATATTATTTACAGTTTTATTAATTTTGTGAATTACCCATTACATTTTGTTTATATATATTTCCAGACGCAATTGCTCTTGAAAATGATCCACACCTGGATCGAAACGTTGAGTTACATTTAAATATTGCTAATTTGCTTTGTTTTTGCTTTATTTTTGATCGAAACTGTGCGCCGAGAACATATAATTGATTTATATTTTTATTTTGCATAAAGATCCGCAGTCTACTCGTAAATAACAAATTAATTACTTTCTAGCCGTAGTAGGTAGAGCTTGCTCTCAAGTGAAGAGAAATAAAAAAGAAATTGACTATTGCGTGTTAATCTTTAATCATTACCGTTGAGATTTGTTTGCACTTAGAGATGCAACATAACCGAAAATTTGGAGTATACAATAAGAACCTATTTGCAGTGGTTTAATGCAACTGTAATTGCAATATTGAACTGGTATTTTCAAATTAATTTGATTATCCTGTACGAATATATTGGCAAGCGAGAATTTACACGAACCTGCAACTAAAATTACCGTGAAATGTATAAATAAATCCTGGAGTTGGTCTATGTACGCTTCGTCGGTAACTACCAGCGTTTCCGAGTATATCAGCGAAAAATTTAAATGACGATGAAATAATATTAAATTGGCCGTTGTGAAATTGTACGCCCTGTCGACGGTCGCGAAAAACGGTGAACCGGTTCAGACGACGGCACAAGGTGCAAATAAAAGCCAACGTTCGTCCGACCGCACTAACGACGATAAAATTCCGCCGAATTTCCACGGTGGCTCGTACAAAAGGCATGGTAATATAACCTTCTCTGGCGACGAATTAAATAAACCCAAAAACTCACCGCTGCAATGCAATATTGCTGGTCGTCACGACGCGCCGCGTCGTCGCCAATTAGACCGACGATCAAAGAACGTTGCAGCGACGCGGTGGACGCGCGCGAGATACGCGAACGAAATTGCTCGACGAAAACGACCGGTTCCGATACTCCCTTCGGTCGTTCCTTTCCACCGGACCATCGTCCCGGCGCGATGTGATCTGCATACCGAGCAGGCGATCAAAAGCAGCCCGTTTTCTGTTCGACTGGTTTTTATTAATGAAATCGGGGGTAATGAATCGGTTACGTATCGCGAATTATTTCTAATTTATGGCTATGTAAATATCCTCAATACACGATACCTGAAACGGACTGTATACTTTGACCCGACAGCTCTGGAGAAATTAATTTCAAATATTGTCATATACTGTGTGGCATGCATGACAACAAAATGGAATTTAACCAAATATTGATGAAACTTAATCATTTCGTCCTTAGTCTCTTAGAAAGTCGAGCCCGTTACATGTATACATTGTTTGGTTATTGCATATGAAATGTCCCATTTCAGAATGAAAATATTCTGAATCGGTTCAATCAAGACATACAAAGATCGAAATACTTTAACACTAGCAGCCCCGACACGGCTTCGCCCGTGCTAAATATGAAAAGAATTTAGATTTTTTATCTTAAGTATATTAATATATATATATATACATATACAGGGTGTTCGACTACAGCTGGGAGAAATTTTAGGGGATGGTTCTTGACGATAATATAAGACGAAAATGAAGAATAAAAAAATTGCGATTCCGGCTTCGTTAATTGGCTATTAACAATTAAAAATCCGCCTAAAATGCGGCTGTGCGACCAACAGAGGTGTACGTTGCGTACGTCATAGAAGCACGCGACAGTCACGTATCAAGTGATAGATGCATGCATACCTGGTTCTCATTTGGGGCCCCAGCGAGTTGAAAAGTCGAAAGCGTTGCCGCATTTTAGGATTTTTAATTGTGGATAGCTAATTAACGAAGCCGGAATCGCAATTAAAAATCCTAAAATGCGGCAACGCTTTCGACTTTTCAACTCGCTGGGGCCCCAAATGAGAACCAGCTATGCATGCATCTATCACTTGATACGTGACTGTCGCGTGCTTCTATGACGTACGCAACGTACACCTCTGTTGGTCGCATAGCCACATTTTAGGCGGATTTTTAATTGTTAATAGCCAATTAACGAAGCCGGAATCGCAATTTTTTTATTCTTCATTTTCGTCTTATATTATCGTCAAGAACCATCCCCTAAAATTTCTCCCACCTGTAGTCGAACACCCTGTATACAAACATCCATTTATATATATATATATAAATGGATGTTTGTATAGATGATGACCCTGGGGAACATTATTAATTCATTAATAACAATTTATTGTTGAAATAATAGTTCAAACAATGAATATAGACTAACTTGTTCGAACGTGTCTGAATGTGTTTCGCGGTATAAAATATGATGACCCTGGGGAACATTATTAATTAATTAATAGCAATTTATTGTTGAAATAATAGTTAAAATAATAAATATAGACTTGAAAGATGCAAAGCTCGTTCGTAGGCGTGGGGGAGGGGGGTTTTTCGCGGTATGTAATATGATACCTGCATGCTTTTCCCATGAAGACTTGACCTTGAACGTGTCCGAACGTGTTTCGCAGTATAAAATACCTCGTGCTCAAATACCTATGTATACCAATTTTCATAGCGATAGGTTCATCGGTATAGAAGTTGATATATTGCAGCGCCATCTACAGTGGCAAGTTACAAAAAAATGTGTAGCCTAAAACCCTTCTCCATGAAAAAATACATATATGTGCCAAGTTTCATGTTGATTGGTCAAACAGTTTCGAAGTCTATTAATCATATATATACACACACAAACATCCATTTATATATACATATATATATATATATATATATATATATATATATATATATATATAGATTTGCATTCTAAAATCGGACATGTCGTAAGCAACAACCTAATAATAGTAGGTTGTTGTAAATTAAATGGCCGTTTTAAATCTTTAACATAAACTTTAATTTTACAAGCTTTATTCATATTCCATTAATCGAAATAATTTCCATCGACATCAATAAACTTCTTCCATCGTGATACAATTAAGTGCCTGAATGCCTTTCTGCTGGAAATCTAATAAACGTGAGGCAATAAAGTTATCAAATGCAGATTTTACAGCACGTTTTTCTTTGAATATTTTTCCAATCAAACAGCCATCTAGGTGCTTGAAAAAAATGGTAATCAGTAGATGACTCTGCTAATTTTTTTACTGTTTCTTTCGCAATATGTGGTCGAGCATTATCGTGGAGCAAAATTACACTATGTCTATTGACTAATGCCGGCTGTTGAACACGCAGTTTTCCGCACATTATATAAATTCCCTGACAGTGTGTGACAGTGTGACAGTAAAAATGAATAATGTACAATACCCTTTGGTGACCACCATACAAACAGCAATATTTTACGCCGTTCGGTTTCGGCATATGTTTTGGAGTTTTATCTGCGTCTAACCACTGTGCAGAACGTCGTCAATTGTCGTAGAGAATCCATTTTTCATCACAGGTAATTATCCTGTTCAATATGTCTTCATTAATCTGTCAAAAAAGTAATGAAGAATTGATTTCTAGACGGCACATCTTGTTTCTTTCAGTGCGCTCATATGAGACCCATTTCTCTAACTTTTTTACTTTTCCCAAAGATTTCAGATCCCTTTGAAGAATCCCTTTCAACTATCTCTTTTAAATCTGACTCTTTAATAGCTGATAGCTTATGATCACGAGGCTCATTTTCCAGAGTTGTATCTCCGGAACGAAATTTTTTAAACCAACGCCTTATGGTTCGTTCACTTGCTATACCTTCACCAAAAGCAGCATTTATATTTTTCGCTGCTTCAGACGCAGTATGTCGAAATTTGAACTCGTACAAGTAAATTATACAAATTTTCTTCTTGTCCATAGTGAACGAAAATCTATTTTGAATAATATACACTGTACAATATCAATAATCTTATACTCGCCAATTCATGTACGAGATATGTACAACACACATTCACATTGTACAACTTCACCGCCGTCTGTCGTGGCAAAATTAAACTGCAAAGGCGGGAAATTTCATATGTGAAAAACGGTAATTTCAAATGCAACAACCTAATATTTGCTGGTTGTTTACCATCATCTCTTTTGCATACTTGCATTTAAACGTTTACAAAGGGGGCAATGTAATTTCCACTTTCAACAGCGTATGTATCAGCATATTTTCACGATGTTGCTACGTTAAATTTTTCGGAGGAAAATTTCGTCTTCCTGATGGAAGTACACGGGTACATACATACATACATTTGCTCCAAGATCGATGGCGGAACACTTTAAAAGAACGTTATGAGTGCTGCCATCGAGCGCTTACCGAAGTTACCCTGATACAAGATGACAGTAATTTAGTTAGACACGTTGCCTAGTCAAAGTCAGCTCCTCGAGCATCACGGTTGGAGAAAAAAAGGGAGCAAAAGAAGTTTCAAGGCTTCTTCCAGCCTCCCAGGCTTCGGTGCTTAACAGTTTGCTCCTCCTTGAGTTTCCTTCGGCTGCTTCAAGGTATTTGTCGACGTTCGAATGCACTCGACGAAATGGATCTCTTTACAGGTCGTAAACGTCCGCGCGATCATCGTTTTTCCCCCAAGTTTGCCCATAGTACTTGAATTCCTTCTTAATGGCCGACACTTCGAAAACGCTGGCTGCTGACATCAGTGTAGGATGTCGTCGAACGGAAGTGCTAAATTTTTCTTCGTACCTTTCCGAGTTTTAGTCGGCAGTCGGTTTTCTCTCTGATTACTATTCATTGCGTCGCACCAGCTAAAAAAATCTGGTGTAGATTCGACTTTGCCATTTTTTTTTTATTATTAAGCATTGAAACCCTTTTCACTGGCTCCGATTGTATCCTGAAGAATGGTTTGAATGTGGTTTGTGTTCTTTATGTCAGTGCCCAGTTCGGTGTCAATTGGGATTGAAGAAATTAGGGTTTTATAATCGTGACAATAGATATTGGTTTCATGAATATCGGTCATATTGTTTTCAAGAACAGACATGAGACATTTACAAAGCAGACTGCTCCGTTTTGAGTTTCTTTTGCTTTTACGTAAATTATAATATGTTTTGATAGTTCTGAAAGTGAGAGATTTTTGGTTTGTTAGGATCTTAGTCAAGAAACAGTAACATAACAGGGCTCTTTAATCGGAATTGTAATGTTTGAGGATTTTATACATTTCTTATGATTTCTTACGGTTTAATGAGCTGAGGTCAGCCTTGACACAGCTATGCTAATGTATTCCTCTCCGTAGGTCAGAAGCTAAATATCTTATGTATTCGCATCATTATTACTTTTTAGGTTGTCGACAGCTTACGATTGTTCGCGTGACGGTTACCGTAGGCGTACACGTTTTTAACAGATCCTTCGACAACAGGAATTTCAATAACTTACCGTCAATAAAGTTATCTCATAATTTCGTTTGGGATCATCGTTTAAAAGAATTTTTAAGTTTAAGATTGAATAGCCTATTAATAAGCTTCTGGTAGATAAAGTGTTAAACATTGTTATAACATCTTGACATTTTATAAAGTATAAATGATATCGGCGCCAGGTTCGATCACTTTTAGAAACAACAAATGTGCAAATGAAATATTTAAACTTCTCAACGTTTCAATCCCTATGTGGATCATTATCAAGAGACAAAATTTTTGCGTCTGAAAAAAAAATTTTAATAATAATTTGGAAAATAAACATACTGTTTTTAATATAACACAGCCACGAAAATTACCCCGAAAAGTTGGTAAAATAGAAAAAGAAATTGAATACGCACTTGCTGTGAAGAAGGGACAAAAACTTTTTTGTTTTCCATATTATTATTATAATTAACTTTATAATAAACTTAATATAATTAACTTTTCCAAATTATTATTATTTTTTTTTCAGACGCAAAAATTGTATCTCTTGATAATGATCCACATAGGAATCGAAACGTTGAGAAGCTTAAGTATTTAATTTGCACATTTGTTGTTTCTAAAAGTGATCGAACCTGGCGCCGATATCATTTATACTTTATATTTCAATTTTCGATCGATAAGAATTTTTCCTTTATGTTGGCATTTTATCCGTAAAGAAACATTCCAGGTGTTGTTCCATCTTATGAATTAATGCTTTTTTAATTTTCTTTTGAGCGAATTTAACTATGTTGAAATAGTTGAAAATTATATACGACTCGTACAATTATTCTTATACATTATCAATGAGAATAACTTTTCTAAAGTAGACAAAAAGATTTTTTCATATGAAATTCTTTGTAGGGCTATATTCAAAATTTAAAAAATGCGTTTCGTAGATACAGTGACTCCCATTAATATTCGGACGCTCTAAAAAAAACGATAACTGGTTAAACATTGAACTATACGACTTGAATTTTTTGGGGAAGCTAGAGCGAATAGTTTGCTACAGAATGTGAAAAACATTTTTTCAAAAATTGCAATTGATCGGAGTTGTAGAAAAGATACTAAAAGTTGCATTTTACAACTTGTTTATGTCGGCCTATATTGAAAATTTTAAAAGTACGTTTTGTAGATCTGTGTCAATTATATGCACTGCAAAAGTTTCATCGAAATCGGTTGATGCGGGAAAAAACGACAGGCATTGAAAGATGTGAGAATCTATAGATTTACTGCAGTTATAGCCCGAAAATCGTGAAAATCTGAAATTTTAAATATATTTAAACGTTTATAGCTCATTGCAACGTCGAACAATATTGACGAAATTTTCAGAATGTGTTTAATTGACACAGATCTACAAACCGTATTTTTAAAATTTTCAATATAGGCCCACATAAACAAGATGTAAAATGCAGCTTTTAGTATTTTTTCTACAACTCCGATCAATTACAATTTTTGACAAAATTTTTGTTCGCATAACTAATTGCTCTAGCTTCCCAACAAAAATTCAAATAGTATAGTACAATATTAAAAAAGTTATCGTCTTTTATGAAGCGGCAGAATATTATTGCACGCCACTGTATATATATATATATATATCCATTTATATATTATATTATATTTATATATATATATATATATATATATATATATATATATATATATGGATGTTTCTATATATAAATGGATGTTTGTATATATATATGTATATATTAATATACTTAATATACTTAAGATAAAAAATCTAAATTCTTCTCACATTTAGCACGGGCGAAGCCGTGTCGAGGGCTGCTAGTAGAATATAATATACATATATTATGTAGAATTAATGTGCTTTCGTATTTCAACACTTTTTTCAACAGAAATTTTAATCGTAAATCAACAACTTAGAATACATTTAATTGATTTTGAAAATATTGATTTAACTTAAATAAAATTGTAATTGGCACGTTCTTATTTCAATAAAGCATGTAACTCACCATGTTATTGAATAAACCTATGAATAAATACCCCAATTTTATCTTTGAATTTTAATTTAAAAATACTATAAACTTTCGTTCCAACCTAATACTTGTAAATAACATCCCCGAAGAAACACAGATTGGAGTAATGCAAAGAATCGTCCAATTAACAGTATTAATCAAAAAATAGTTGGTTTCCTGTTGAAGATCAAAATATGGAGAAACTAAAGACCGCTGCTGAGAGAAACACAGAAATGACCGACAGTGTGTATGACACGTCACAAATGTGCCCAGAAGACCCACAATCTAGTTGATGAGGTTTTTAACAAATAATAGCACTTCGAAGAGAAATTAGTACAAACGAAATAGAAGTAAAAAGCGAAATGGATATCGTGTTTCTAAAATGATCCTGAACTATATTAAATCCTACACAATCGTACGAACATGTTTTGCAACACTGAATACGAGAATTTAGGAGGACATAACAACTTTCTGAATGATTCTTGTCGCTCACGTCGTAAGTCACACCTACCATTGATAAGAATCATTAGAACATTGTCTACGTGTCACACCGATTGGTATCGATTCTATGTTCTTTCGCGCGTGGAACGTATTTTAAAAATTTTCAATATAGGCCCACATAAACAAGTTGTAAAATGCAACCTTTAGTATTTTTTCTACAACTCCGATCAATTGCAATTTTTGAAAAAATGTTTTTCCACATTCTGTAGCAAACTACTTGCTCTAGCTTCCCAACAAAAATTCGAGTCGTATAGTTCAATGTTAAACCAGTTATCGTTTTTTTATAGCGTCCGAATATTAATGGGAGTCACTGTATGTGCATGTACTATTTGCTAAGGTTCCACCAGCACGAACGAATTCTCATACTGTTCTGAGAGCTAATGAAGACGACGTCGGTGGAAGTTAGTGCCCGGAATAGTCGAACGAAGAAAAAGTTGTAGAGTAATTTCGAGTTCAGTGAACGCGAAGGAATATTATAGTAGTTGGCCCAACGTTCCTCTGGGACAGAGGCTAAATATCTAGAGCATCGGCATCAATGAAGTTAAGGTAGTTATTGTCTATCCAATGTTTGCTGGAGCTCTGTGAGTGGATTACTGATTAATCCATCAACTTCTCATTGTTCAATAACCGCGTCTGACTCTACTGGACCGTATCGTACTAATCATTAATACACGAGGAATATTGCGTACCGTGATGCGCCGCAATGCATTACAAACTAGTTAGAATGTTACGAGCCATTCGTATCAAAATTTTATGACCCGTTCTCCCGGAGTCGCCGGTTTAATTGTACTCCGTAATTCGTGTGCACTCGCAACGACGCGACGGTAAACCGTGCCGCGTTCATAATTCAGAAACTTTTCCCAACCGCCCTGACGAGGTAACTTTTTTTTCTCCCCGTAAACCCGGCAGAATCTAGTTTTAACAATAAACCCGAGCCCAAGTGCGTCATCTTCTTACGTTTCGAGCTGCGGCTCGTTCGCACATCGGTCCTCGCTTCTTTTTCTTTCTTCCTCGCCGCGCCCCGTTTCCGTCGTCGCGTCGTTCATCTTAACGAGAGGATGATACTCATGGAAACAGATCATTTCTCGCCCTCGGAACTCTTTTCCAGATCTTGCTTCCCCGAGCGAGGTCGAGAATTACACAGAAAAATGAATATCCATGTCAAAGAAAACCTTGTTAATCCCGGGCTACGCGTTCAGCCCTTACTTCCCTTCGATTCCCACAAACCCGGCTCTACCAATTAGTACGGGTTAACGAAGTTTTGCCCTCTAAGGTAACGAATGGTCTTGTTAGGAAGTGAACGTCCTCGGGGGTGTTCCGCGGCGTTTATAATCTGAATACGAGGAAACCAATGCCCGAGAATTGTGTTATCAGGAGCTTAATCGTGAAGCAGTAATCAGCCGATTTATCAAAACGTAGAGCTGGTCCTAAACGTTTCCTAACACATATTGCTCAGTATTATCGATTGTCTAGAGGAGTATATTGAACATTTGACTGCGCATCTTTATGCAAAATGAAATTTCTATACGTCAATTACGATTTATGGAAGCAAGTAACAATTTATTATCCTAAGTAAACAGAATGTACGTAATAGTTTATTTGTTCCCATTACGGGTTACAAAGAGTTCCGTTCCCTTTACAATTTAGTTTCGTTTTATCTGTCTGCATAATCTATTAGAATCTATCAAAATATAAAATATAAAATATAAAATATAAAATACAGAATACAGAATACAGAATGCAGAATGCAGAATGCAGAATACAGAATATAGAATACAAAATACAAAATACAAAATACAAAATACAAAATACAAAATACAAAATACAAAATACAAAATACAAAATACAAAATACAAAATACAAAATACAAAATACAAAATATAAAATATAAAATATAAAAATATAAAATATACTGTTACGAGCCGAGGTTTGGCAGCGTGCGGAAACCGAGGATTGTTTGGGATTTTAAGAGTTTTGGTATAAGTAGGAATAGTGCACTCCGAACCCATCGATGTTTCTTTCACCACCGGGTCGTCCGTGTGTGCGGAACAGAGGAGAACCCACCGATGTTTCTTTCACCACCGGGTCGTCCGTATAAAGGTGTACACTCCGGACCCACCGATGTTTCTTTCATCACCGGGTCGTCCGTGTGTGTGGAAGATTTGGATGCAGTGAAACTACCGTTTTACTGGTACACTCCGGAACCCATCGATGTTTCTTTCACCACCGGGTCGTCCGTATGTGTCACTGTCGGTTAGGATAGGGTCGTGGTTCCGCCGGTTCGTAACTTATTTGAAATTGTTAGATACACCTTGAGCGGCAAAGGTGTATCGTCGTAGGATGCTAACGACTGGGGATCGAATAGGAAAGGTTATGATTAAACTAAACTCTAGGTTTTAAGTTTAACACACGATGATATAATCTTGAATCGAAAGGAATACAAATGTTTAAAGTGTAAATGGTCGCGGTGTCGCGGACTAACCTCTCTGTTTACGCACCGAGGGATGCGGGGGCTATCTACTACAGAATCCCGTTTTGGGATTCGTACCGGAAGAGATGTAACAGTTTTGCTCGAAAGAGAACTAATACTCGATCTTGCTCGACAGTAATCGCGACGAGAATCGACGCGTACAGTATAAAACTCTTGAGATGAAAGCCCGAATATGAAGGGATTCAGTGCCCTTATATAGTCCCCAATATCGGCCTAGACAAGAGTGGGGACTATTGATAAAACAGGGTTCCCAGAAACGATGCAGATTGATGTATCGTCTCTAAGTGCCCCAAAATCCTAATGAGTGCCCTAATCTGAATGATTGCCCTGTTCTGAATAGACTCTTTATTTCGATGTGCAGCTCCAGAAGGGCCAAAGGTTAGCAACGGTCGCTGCTGCATACGTAACAATACAATATCAACATATAATATAATCTTATCCTAAGTAAACAGAATAAAAAATGTAGAAGTTATGCACAAAACTTTGTAATATAAGAACTCAAAGCTGTTCTATTTTTTATAGAAGCTTTATTAAAATAGATGTTTTCCGTTTCGCGGTATATTATAATCTGAACACCAATGTAAAATACAAACGAACGTCGGTCGTTAATAACAAATCGATCGTCGGCTCGTAACGACGACCAGCAGCAGACGAACAGCTGGTCACTGACGATCGATCGGCACCAACACATATAAATATTAAAATATATCTAATACCTACATTTTCAAGTTGAATGTTTTCGAGTTGATGTTTCATTTGTTCAAGAAAAACTCCAGACATACTATTCTTCGGTCATCAAAATGGTTTGACTCCTTGAATTCGGTTAGTATATCCGTTACAAATATTTAGATTGTCCAAATGTTTCCTGAAACGATCGTTAAACGGAAAGCACCCAGCGATAATTTTCACGGATGTGTTTCCATTAAAATTTTCAAGAGAATTATTCCCAGACATCGACGCAAATAACCACCAGCATCTATCAGTTTGTCTTTCATTGCGATGGATCCAAGGTGAGGGCGGTGTCGTTTTACGAGTTTCAAGGGAAAGCTGTCGAAAAGCTTTATTCATCGTTAAAAGCCTGCTGACAGCTTACAACCAGTGTGCGCCCGTATTCTTTGCCGATTTGAAATTGATCCTGTAGATTGATACCTGCAACCCTTCCCGATATTAATCACATATCCTTCGAAGATGTTACAACATTAATAATACCTATCGCAACTGGAACGATATTCCTCGAAAGGTAAATTCCGTTGCACTTGTGCCTCGCACTATGAACAAAAATTCTGACGTCTTTGTTAGTCTAAAAATGATCTCCCAACTCTGTAGGAAGCTGAATTACAAGGATAGGTCATGGTAAGACTTTAGAAACCCCCCCCCCTTCCTTTCAACATGTGACATACGTCATTCTATTCGTTTTGACATGCTGAACACAAAATGTATGTGTGACTTTTGGCTGAAATGAATAGTTTTCGAGATATTCGTGAAAAACTGCAGTTACTACACATTAAGGAAAGAAAAGAAGTTACCGCGATGTACGCATCGACACGTAACCAGATTTTTCAACTTACTCGATTTTCACCTTCGCTACCGCTGAAATTAATAACAGTAGGGAAAACCGGGACTATAAATTCTGATATTGAAGAAACATATAAAATTAATAGGTAAATTTGTTGTTAAATTTAGTATATCTTAAAATTCTAACCTTAAAATTAAAACATTGTAATAAGTTTTATATTTTTTTTTAGTTATTTGCATAAATTGATAATTAAAATGGTAAGACTTTAGAAAACCCCCCTTCCTTTCGACATGTGACATACGTCATTCTATTCGTTTTGACATGCTGAACACAAAATGTATGTGTGATTTTTGGTTGGAATGAATAGTGTTCGAGATATTCGTGAAAAACTGTAGTTACTACACATTGAATTTTGTGTAAATATCAATGAAAACGCAAACGCAACGTTCGGACTTTGTTTTGAAGAGTAGAAAATGACAGAAAACAAGGTTTCACTCTATATAGTATTATACATATATAGGATGAGCATTTAATTTTGAAAGACTACTCCTGGATTTTTGTATGCGCTCTCCGCCCCCTCTATGACCTAACCTCAACTCATTCTATTCGCACGATTTTTCCATTACTAGTTCAAATGATGGGTGACAGTTACAAAGATTATGCGAATAAAATGAATTGTGTTCAGGTTACGGAGGGGGTGGGAGGGCCTGTTGTCAGGCCTGACTGACCACGCATACGAAAATCCAGGATTGGTCTGTCAGAATTAACAGCTGATTTCAATACAGTATTAGCAATAGATTTTGCGAATATCTCGAAAACTGGAAGCGACCCCCTTACATTAGATAAGGAAAAAGTTATTCAAAATGTCGAAATTTATAACATATTTAAATTTCATCAAAATCGGAGTACAGCGACCCTTTCGCAATACATAATTACCGAACCTTCTTCTCAGAAACACTGGGTGGGTGTGTGTGGTATTATCGTAATATGTATTCACACTTCGTCATCGTACGTTTTAAAAAGTTCTCGCGGTATATAGACCGTTCAACGAACGTAGTAATATATCTGTAGAAACAATTAACGAGCAGTCGCATCATAGTGACGCACACGCACAACACAGACGTGCACGAATACACAAAATTCAATGTGTAGTAACTGCAGTTTTTCACGAATATCTCGAAAACTATTCATTTCAGCCAAAAATGACACATACATTTTGTGTTCAGCATGTCAAAACGAATAGAATGACGTATGTCACATGTCGAAAGGAAGGAGGGGGTTTTCTAAAGTTCAGTCTAGGTCACAATGGTGGAGCCGTCGATTTTCATTAAACTTTTTCTGGTGAATCTACAGCAAAAATAAACAGACCCATGTCCGAGCGTTTTTAACAATACTCATTATTCATAAAGATAATTATCATTTCATTTTGATTACTTTTCATTAATATACTTCATTATTTTCATTGCCACATCATTTCATATTTTGACTTTAACTTTAAACAAATTTTAATAACGGTATCGTTAATTAACCATATCGAACCGTAATCATTTTGAAAACTATCATTTTCAATTTCAAGTAGCTGAATAACTAAGCGTCAGCTGTGTTCCAGATCAAATACGAAGAATTATTTAAATGGTACATGTATATTTTAATTTTCGCAAGCGAAGAAGGACCACTTTCTTTCCGACGGAGAACAGCCGGGTAAATTCTTGAGGGTTGCTCGAAAGTGTGCTCGTTCTCGGTCGATTGCGTTTAGGTTCAGCCAGTCGTTCAATAGAAATCACAATGACAGATGTATTCTTATGTGTCGTTCCGCAGTGTTCGAGCAGCATAACGGTCTTTTGTACCTCGCGTTGCACCGTCGTGTTCCACTTGGCATGAAGCTGAAATCACTTCAACACGCTCATGGTTCCTTCCACCCCACGAATTTTCCTTGCTGGGGCCGCTGGAAACGAAGGAAATCGTTGAATTCCTATCGCCACAAAGTGTTCTACAAAACACTTGAAGAAATTCTTGATTTCGTTCCCACAACCATTCCTCAGTTCCATACATTAAGAACTTAGAATTCAGGAGAGCTTCAGCTTAAAATTAGAAATCGATTAATTTATAATCAAAGTATCATTAGTTTTACTATTCTTATTCAATTTGTGCTTCCTCTAAAGAAACATTTTACTTCTAAAAAACTTCCTCCAAAAAGACATTTGTCTACATTTTTATAAACATCTACATATGCTGTATTTTTCATGAGTTTCTAAAATTTTTATACAGATAATGGCTAAATGTATTAGATCAATTGCCACATTATAATTCTCTAATGCCCTTCTGTTAATCCTTGTGTATCAATGTTCTTTTACATATCTTTAAACCCACTTCTTTGAGATTTAATATAATTAAATTATTAATATTTCATAATATTTGATAATTAATATTTGATAATATTTGATAATTAATATTTGATGACTTCTGAAAGTTTTCAGGAAAGCTATTCTATAAAATTCCACAGAATTTTACTAGTACAGCTGAAAATTAAATTTGATTTTTCCACTTTCTTAAAATTTGTCTAGCACATAGAAAATTGCATAAACGTCCTCAGTCTATTAATCGTTTAAACTGATTGCTTAAAAATTGAAATCCCAGATAGGATTTTATATCTATGAGATAAAATGGACTCCCGACATCCGAGGGTTAATTAAACGTTTTTAATCATGTAAATCAAATTAATCACCAAAAAAGACATCGGAACAGCGTTAGGTCCTCATCAAAACACATCAGGCGAATTGTTTTGACCCGTGCCGTTATGAATACATCTCCCCGGACACTCGGAAGAAGAAAAGAGGAACAGGGGAACTGCATGCCCAGACGAGAAACTCGTCAGTTGGGAAGAGTGAGAACAGAGAAAAACGCGAAGGAAGAAGAAGCGGTCTCCGAAGAAGGGAGAAGTCGGCGAGATTTCGTCGTTTTTCTTCCTTTTTCTTTTCTTTTTCCTGGTCGCAAGCCTGGGTTATTTCTGGCCCTTTCTCCTCTTCGCTACTCGCTACGCGTTTATGTGAGCGGAATGATTCCCATAAAGCAAACGCGAAGATTCCCCGTCGAACCACCCGGAGTTGGGTTAATTGCGCGAACATTTTCGATGATTGCCCGGTTCTGTTATCGGGCTATGAGTTTTCTGAGGCAACTGAGGTTTATATCAATTGCCATGTAACTCTTAATGTGAAGTTTAATTGGATATCAACTGGTAGAACTGTATTATATCTAGCATATTTGCCGATTTGAATAATTCAGATTTATGCGAACCGAATGAAAAACCACTAAAGTCTTTATTAAAGTTGCAAGCTTCAAATTTTTAATACGAAAACCCCCAAAATTCCGTTTTTCATAAACTCTGTATTTTCACTCTCTTATTCACTCGCTACAGAATATCTCCCTTTACAACGCCAGGTAAACCTTAATCTACGATTTTCTTGACTGCTTTGCAGAACAAAAATGAGAAATATGTAAGTGTGATCCTGCAATGTTTTTATGGTGTACCTTATACGTACTACTGGAAAGTACACCTATCATTCAAAGCTCAATAAATCGACTATGTAGTAAATATCGTAGATCAAGTTTTAACGTATCGTTGCGAAGGGGGAGCTTCAATCTTTAAATCTACATCCAAAAGTAACTGTTCGTGTCAACCCTACTTCTGCCATTAAGCGGTATCAAGCGAGCAACTTCGAGAAGAGGAGATAGAGATGTTCTTGTTGCGGAAAACAGGTGGTCGTCTTATAACTTAAGGGGGTAGGGTACCCACGTGACATTACTAGAATCTAACTAGAATATTACTAGAAAAACAAGTGAAAACCGTATTTACGGGAACACACCTCACGTCCTCATACGATTATATTTTGAGCTGAGTGAGGGCTCATTCTAAAGGAAAAGGTTAAATGAAGCGCGCGTGGGTCCAACTTCAGTTACATTATGTTTATATGTAGTAACGTGAGTGTCCAAAGTAGGGAAAACAAATGAAGAAAAATTCCGGAAATTCTAATGTATTTTTCGATCACAAAAAGGTTTTTCCTGCTAATTTAGGGACCCACGCTAACCCCTTAAGGGGGTAGGGGCCCCACGTGACTATGGTATTTTTTATTGTGACCAACCTCCGCGCGGAAAACCAATTTGGCAACAGTGATGAACATACATTCGTATCAATCTAACGCTTCAATTTCGCTATAATTACAGGTTTTTTCTTTTAATCATTATCTTTATTGCTATTAATGGATCCGAGTGGCTTCATGCCCTTTACACTTTTGTTGTTAAGAAACTACGCTAATAATTCTCCTGACTTAGCGCCATTTCGTCCAAATAGCTGAACTAAAATTGCTTGTACTTGCCCTTCATTGCCCTTCACGAACGGAATCTGTGGAACAATTGAATGCGATCACGGGAACACACCTCACATCCTCATACGATTATATATTGAGCTGAGTGAGGGCTCATTTGAAAGAGGAAGGTTAAACGAAGCGCGCGTGGGTCCCTAAATTAGCAGAAAAAATCTTTTTCTGATCGAAAAATACATTAGAATTTCCGGAATTTTTCTTCATTTGTTTTCCCTACTTTGGACAGTCACATTACTGGATATAAACATAATGTAACTAAAGTTGGACCCACGCGCGCTTCATTTAACCTTCCCCTTTAGAATGAGCCCTCATTCAGCTCAAAATATAATCGTATGAGGACGTGAGGTGTGTTCCCGTAGACCCCTGTTTTGGCCCAAAATCTAGTTAGATTCTGGTTACATTCAAGTAATGTCACGTGGGTACTCTACCCTCTTAATGGGGTACCAGACCCATGGATCTAGTGTATATATCAGTGCAACCAACCTCCACGCTGAAAAATAGTTTGGCAATAGTGATGAACATACATTTGTATCAATCTAACGCTAATTAAACTAAGTTTCGCTATCATTATAAGTTTTTTTCTTTTTGTCAATATCTCTATTGCTATTAATATTAATATTAATATTAATTCATATTAATATTAATTGCGTCTGAAAAATATATATAAACATAATGTATTGGGTATTTCACAAGATGAACAAAACTATAAATAATATTTTAGAGAACCATACTTGCTAAGTGTAAAGAAAGTTTCAAAAATACAAATAGTGACTGAGTTCCATGCTGGTCTAAATTGATCTGAAGCAACCAACCGTTAGGGGGATACCAGACCCATGGATATGACTAGCATATTACTAGAATATTACTAGAAAAACAAGTGAAAACCGTGTTTACGGGAAACCATTTTTTGTTTTTATACAAGCATGTTACGAGCTTTGTGAGGGCTCATTCTAAAGAGGAAGGTTGATCCCGCTTCGCTCTGGTCATGATTTAACGAGATTATGTTTATATTTAATAATATGAGCGTCCAAAGTAGGGGAAAAAATCGAGACGACCAACCTCAGGTTCCTATGTATTTTTCTAATACAAAACGGTTTTTCTGACTTAAATCATGAGCAGAGCGGGCTATGAGGAACCTTCCTCTTTACAATAAGCCCTCACACAGCTCAAAATAGATTAATATGAGGACAAAAAATGGTTTCCTGCAAACACTGATTTTATCAACAAAACAGTGTTTGCGGGAAACCATTTTTTGTCCTCATATGAGCATATTTTGAACTGCATGAAGGTTCTTTTAACAGAGGAAGGTCGATCGCAGGTCGCTCAGCTCATGATTCAAATTGAAAAAATCGTTTGTATTAGAAAAATACATTAGAATCTGCGGAATTTTATATAACATGCTCGTATAAGAACAAAGAATGGTTTCCCGCAAACACTGTTTTTACTTGTTTTTCTAGTAATATTCTAGTAAGATCGATGGGTCTGGTACCCTCTTAAGAAAACTATGCTTGAAAGCTGAAAGGAATTCACAGCGAATAAAACGATCTAGCGCGCAACCGATCTGCAAAATCGCGGCGACTAGGTTCCGAGCCACTCGAGTCCTTCAATCGTCCTATTGTTCGCCGATCAGCGGCGCCACGATTTCGTACAATGAATACATTAAACACGGCCCAATTCTTGCGGTTAATCGCCGACTACGTAATCCCTGGTAACGGCGTTTGCATGCATATCATTCTGAAAAGACAAAGGACCGGGCTGTTCGCTCGGGCTGGCCCGGCCCGGCCCGATCCAGCACCCTGCCCCTTTCTGCCTCTTCCTCGTTCCCGTTCTCGTTCTCGTCTGTTCATCGTCGTTTCCCTCCAGGACGGACGGGATCGACGAAGACGCGCGCTGCCAACCGCCTCTGGAATCTTAATTACGTTACTGTCCATTCACGGCAGCTGATGCGCCGTTGTCATATCATCGTATCTGATTAACAAACCCCTGGCACAGACGAGGACAGGAGCGGTTTTTCGTGCCGCGGGGGGCTCGGAAAACTCGGATACATACCAGCTCCTTTCGCCTAGTATCGCGCAGAAAGCACGTGTTTGCCTAACCCGGCTAGAAAACGCGCGACACAACCAAAAAAAGCCGCTTTTCATTAGGGACCTCCACCCGAGGCGGATGATGATGAAAGGGGACAAGCTTAGGCGCGACGATGGGAACGACGCTGTGTTTGTTCACGATCCCTGGGAATTCTCTGAACCCGAGCAGCTTGGTGATAAAATTTTTACGGACCCCGTGTTCCTCGTACCATGCCAGAATTTGGTGTCATTACATTTCTGGAAATTTGGTAGATAAAGCTGGCCAGGAGTTTGTTCGTGTTGTTTGACCGTGTTGCGTACACACGCCGTTTCTGGATTAAGTGCTCCGGGTTAGATCTTCTGAATGGGGCCAATAAAAGATTTGTACACTCTCAAAGGGGTGCTAACAGGTACGTTTGTGTGACTAGTAATTTATGGGAAGATTGTATGATTAGGAATTACGTGTACCAGGGTTGGGCACACAGGCATGGAAGTAATTGCAGAACAGAATAACGTAATATTTGAAATAATATTTTAGTTAATGTTATTTGAGGAGTACGCAGGACTGGTTTATACATGGTTCATTTTATTTCAACATCGTTCGTCAAACGTTAGAATGTCAATTTATTTACACCATAACAAAATAATGGTAGTTACCGTTACGTTGTATTAAACTAAGCATTGGTATTGTTTGAATTTACCGCCAAACTTGTGCTTGCTCTTTCCCTCAACGGTTAGTTGTTTCAGTTCAATGTAGACCAGCATGGAACTCAGTCATTATTTTTAAAACTTTTCTTTACACTTAGCAAGTATGTTCTTTAAAAATATTATTTACAGTTTTATTAATTTTGTGAATTACCCATTACATTTTGTTTGTATATATTTTCAGACGCAATTGCTTTTGAAAATGATCCACACCTGGATCGAAACGTTGAGTTACATTTAAATATTGCTAATTTGTTTTTGCTTTATTTTTGATCGAAACTGTGCGCCGAGAACATATAATTGATTTATATTGAAATTTACGATCGAAAAACACGTAACTATTATAGTTCATTTTATCACAAACAATCTTCTGGTTAGAGGAAGAATTTCTTCTTATTCTAATTACTATGGAAGAACTTGTTATTATCGATAATTAATAGAACAAAAATGGAAAAATTATATGGAAAATAAAAATTGTCTGCATCCATTGAGAAATACAGGAATCAAGATCATTATTTCTTTAATAATAATTTTAACAAAATGAAAATAATGCTTCCATATATCCTTTTAATTTTCTTATTGCGTCCAATTTCTTGTACCTACACATTTTGTCATCGATGCATAAAATCTGCAGTCTGATAATTAAGTATTAGCATACGTAAGATTTGTGAACAGTTTATTGTCACTTTAATCTCTACGCGAATCCGAGGCGAACGTTTCAGCGTTTAAGAAGTCACTACATATGTACATGTATCCCTTCATCACGCCCACACAAATAGCTGTTCAGGCGCAAAAACGTCTGCTTCGCCTTAGACAACTGTGCTATGAAGCGTCTTTCCATTCGCTTTCATCGCAAAACGAGCAATAGGAATTACGATAGCTACTCAACTCGAGCCTACCATCTTGTCTGCTAAGTACCAAGAAACGTCATGTCATGCTTCGCGTTGCCTAAAAAAACGGAAGTTGCTCCTGCAACAACGCTTTCAATTAAACCCACGCGCGAAAGAACATAGAATCGATACCAATCGGTGTAACACGTAGACAATGTTCTAATGATTCTTACCACTTGTAGGTGTGACTTACGGCGTGAGCGACAAGAATCATTCAGAAAATTGTTATGTCCTCCTAAATTCTCGTATTCAGTGTTGCAAAACATGTTCGTACGATTGTGTAGAATTTAATATAGTTCAGGATCATTTTAGAAACACGATATCCATTTCGCTTTTTACTTCTATTTCGTTTGTACTAATTTCTCTTCTAAGTGCTATTATTTGTTAAAAACCTCATCAACTAGATTGTGGGTCTTCTGGGCACATTTGTGACGTGTCATACACACTGTCGGCCGTTTCTGTGTTTCTCTCAGCAGCGGTCTTTAGTTTCTCCATATTTTGATTTTCAACAGGAAACCAACTATTTTTTGTTTAATACTGTTAATTGGACAATTCTTTGCATTACTCCAATCTGTGTTTCTTCGGGGATGTTATTTACAAGTATTAGGTTGGAACGAAAGTTTATAGCATTTTTAAATTAAAATTCAAAGATAAAATTGGGGTATTTATTCATAGGTTTATTCAATAACATGGTGAGTTACATGGTTTATTGAAATAAGAACGTGCCAATTACAATTTTATTTAAAGTTAAATCAATATTTTCAAAATCAATTAGATGTATACTAAGTTGTTGATTTACGATTAAAATTTCTGTTGACAAAAGTGTTGAAATACGAAAGCACATTAATTCTACATAATATATGTATATTATATTCTACTAGCAGCCCTCGACACGGTTTCGCCCGTGCTAAATGTGAGAAGAATTTAGATTTTTTATCTTAAGTATATTAATATATATATACAAACATACATTTATATATAGCATCCATACATAACATCCATATATATGTATATATTAGGTTATATATATACAGTGGCTAATATTCTGCCGCTTCATAAAACACGATAACTTTTTTAATATCGTACTATACTATTTGAATTTTTGTTGGGAAGCTGGAGCAATTAGTTTACTACAGGATGCGAACAAAAATTTTGTCAAAAATTGCAATTGATCGGAATTGTAGCAAAAATACTAAAAGTTGCATTTTACAACTTTTTTATCTGGGCCTATATTGAAAATTTAAAAAATACGTTTTGTAGACTAGTGTCAATTAAACATATTCTGAAAATTTCGTCAAAAAGTCTAAAGATGGTAAAAATTGCAGATTTTCACGATTTTCGGCCTCTAGTTACAATAAATCCAAGGATTCTTGCATCTTTCAATGCCTGACGTTTCTTTCTGCATCAGCCGATTTCGATGAAACATTCACAGTGCATAAATTCACACAGACCTACAAAACGTATTTATTAAATTTTCAATATTGGCCCACATAAAAAAGTAGAAAATGCAACTTTTTAGTATTTTGTCATCAATTCCAAACAATTGCAATTTTTGACCAAATTTTTTTTCGCACCCTGTGGTAAACTAATTGCTCTAACTTCCCAAAACAATTCAAACAGTATAGTAGAATATTAAAAAAGTTATCGTCTTTTTTAGAGCAGCCGAATATTATTGCACGCCACTGTATATTTACAGATGATAACCCTGGGGAACATTATTAATTAATTAATAGCAATTTATTATTGAAATAATAATTAAAATAATGAATATGGACTTGAAAGATGCAAAGCTCGTTCGTAGGCGTGGGGGAAGGGGGTTTTTCGCGATATGTAATGTGACATGTGCGTGCTTTTCCCAGGAAGACTTGACCTTGAACGTGTCTGAACGTGTTTCGCAGTATAAAATACCTCGTGCTCAAATTAGCGATAGGTTCAACGGTATAGAAGTTGATATGTTGCAGCGCCATCTACAGCGGCGAGTTACAACAAAATGTGTAGCGTAAAAACCTTCTCCATGAAAAAATACATAAAGGTTGTTCGACTACAGGTGGGAGAAAATTTAAGGGGTGATTCTTAACGATGATATAAGATGAAAATGAAGAATAAAAAAATTGCGATTTCGGCTTCGTTATTTAGCAATGAATAATTAAAAATCAACAACGCGTCTAACAAAAGTGTACTTTGTGTACGTCAAAGAGTTCAATGTTGTCCAACGATTTGTTAAACATTTTCACCTCGCTGGTGCCCCAAATGAGAACTAAGTTATGCATGCATCTGTCACTCGATACGTGACTGCCGCGTTGTTAATAGCTAAATAACGAAGCAGAAATTGCAATTTTTTTATTCTTCATTTTCGTCTTATACCAACGTTAGGAACCAACCCTTAAATTTTCTCCCACCTGTAGTCGAACATCCTGTATGTGCCAAGTTTCATGTTGATGAGTCAAACAGTTTCGAAGTCTATTAATCATATATACAGGGTGGGGCAGTAACTATTAGCACCTCAGATATCTTCGAAATTATAAGTTTCACAGATATATTTGCTGAAATAAAATTGTACAGTACGAAGGGGGTCATCCGGTGGCTATAATAGTTTTTTTGTAGGTGGAGGTACTTCGGACTTTTGAAGGTCACCTCAATTTTTTTTTAAATGGAATGAGGTATTTTTGAAAGATCAACCGATGCAGCTGGACATTCGTTACAAAACAGTACTAACCTATGTATGTCGAAAAGTTAGTAGTTCAGGAGATATCGTATTACAATTTAAATAACTCAAAAATACCATTACTTTCCTACTAAGACGTTACAACAGTAAGTAACACTAACGTCTTAGGACGATTGCAATGGTGTTTTAGAGTTATTTAAATTGTAATATCTCCTGAACTCACAAACATCCATTTTTATATATATAGATAATAGATGCTTGGACAGAGGAATTAATTCCATTATTTTCCATATAAATTAATTCTTCTAATTTCAATGATTGTAAAATATAAAGCCGGTGATTTGACCGTGGTAGGTTTAGTGTTATTAGGGACAGGCTCATTAATAGGGGCAAGTATCCTACTTATCCGATAGGAGACGATTCCACGGATCTGTTCCTCAGTCTCAGCTGGTGTCGATGTGCGATTAGACGTCACCACTCGTTAAAAGGTTCCAGATATGTCCGCCGTTCGACTCCTCCGTATCTGTGCGGCAGTATCGCGGACGGGCCGCAACGATCGTGCGGTTACCACGTTGCCGCATAGAGGAACGCGTTCAGATAAAGGCGAGCGCGCATGGAACGGAACGGAAACACGTGTACGCGGGATCCCGGCAAATCCGGGATAACGGCACGCGAAATGTCGGGGATTTAAATGGAATTGGCCGAAGAGAGTCAAATGGTTTTCTACGTGGCTGTTCCCTCCAACCATAACCCGGCTGCGCGCGTTCGCGGCCAAAGCTGAAACGCCGCTTGCTCGCTCGCTCGCTCGGTGTATCGAGGATAATACGCACGTCTTCCTTCGTCTTTCTCATTTTTATTTTCCTTCACGAATCGGTGATCAGCCTCGCCGCGGCACTGCGCTCGTTGTCGCTTATCGCTGATTTGCCGGGGAACGATTGCACGATACTTTTCGGATACAGGGGGGAGCGGTTGGAGGACTTAAGAGTCTTTCAGCGCATATGAAGGGTTTTAGCTACGGTTTATATGCTTTACGGAATTATATTCCTGTTTGTAGCCACTTTCTTCTTATTGCCTTTTTAGGAGCTTGCGATCCGCCAGGGTGGACATTGGGGGAAATTAAATATAATATAGTATCGAGGTAGTACCGTACTTTGTGGTGATAAAATTCATATAGCTTTATCGTTGATTGACTTTTTCGCCCGGAGACGAATTACTAAATATTACCGAAGTAACTTTGTGTCTTAATTGCAAAGATCTTCGCCGCTGATTCATCGGCATAATTAATTGTTTTTGGTAATTGGAAGTTTTGAACTTATTTTTGTATTTACCTGTGTTTGTACTCCTGTTTATAGCCACCTTCTTCTTATTGCCTCTTTAGGAGCTTGCGATCCGCCAGGGTGGACATTGGGGGAATTAAATATAATATAGTATCGAGGTAGTACCGTACTTTGTGGTGATAAAATTCATATAGCTTTATCGTTGATTGACTTTTTTGCTCGGAGACGAATTACTAAATATTACCGAAGTAACTTTGTTTCTTAATTGTAAAGATCTTCGCCGCTGATTCATCGGCACAATTAATTGTTTTTGGTAATTGGAAATTTTGAACTTATTTCTGTACTTACCTGGATAGTTTAATGCATTTCTTTCAACAATTTATTAATTTAATAATCCTTTTCATCTATTCCAAACATTCGGAATAGCTCAAACGTGTGGTCAAAAATTTTCAAGACCAATAAATAGATTCAAACCGGAATCAACGTTTGTAGTATCATTCAAATTATGTTTGTAGAATCGTGATCGAACCTGGGCGCCGATAACATCAATTTCTATTTGTCT
This sequence comes from Lasioglossum villosulum, assembly GCA_963971365.1. NCBI lineage: Eukaryota > Metazoa > Arthropoda > Insecta > Hymenoptera > Halictidae > Lasioglossum > Lasioglossum villosulum. Next base: position 13,871,841 of record OZ020499.1, read on the forward strand.
AACAACAATGTGCGATCGCGAAAAATAATCTTTACAATTTGTTAATGTTCCTCTAAGAGTATTATAAAATTTCTCCGGGTGTCTATTCTTTGCTCTCTAATATACAGTGCCTCCCACTAATATTCGGACACTTTTAAAAAGACGACAACATTCTTAATATTCGATCATACGATTTGACATTTTTGGGAAGTTAAAACAATTGATTTGCCGCACAACTTGATTAAAATTTTCGGAATTGCAGATTAAATACCAAAAATTGCATTTTTAAAAAAAATATGTTTTGTAGACCTATGTCAATTAAACATATTCTGAAAATTTCGTCACAATCGATTGACGTTGCAATGAGCTACAAACGTTTAAAGATGGTAAGAATTCAAGGTTTTCACGATTTTCGGCCTACAACTGCAGTAAATCTAAGGAAATCTTACCATCTTTCAATGCGTATCGTTTTTTCCTGCATCAACCGATTTCGATTAAACTTTCACAGTGCATATAATTAACACAGATCTACAAAACATATTATTTCAATTTTCAATATAGGTCCTCAGAAAAAAGTTGTAAAATGTAATTTTTGGTATTTTCTCTACAATTCCTAAAACTTGCAATTTTTTCAAAAATTTTAGTCACGTTGTGCGGCAAACCAATTGTTTTGATTTCCCAAAAAATTTCAAATCGTATGGTCGAATATTAAAAATGTTGTCGTCTTTTTAAAAGTGTCCGAATATTAATGGGAGTATAAATCAATTATATGTTCTCGGCGCACAGTTTCGATCAAAAATAAAGCAAAAACAAAGCAAATTAGCAATATTTAAATGTAACTCAACGTTTCGATCCAGGTGTGGATCATTTTCAAGAGCAATTGCGTCTGAAAATATATACATATAAACAAAATGTAATGGGTAATGCACAAAATTAATAAAACTGTAAATAATACTTTTAAAGAACATACTTGCTAAGTGTAAAAAAAAGTTTTAAAATGACTGAGTTCCATGCTGGTCTACATTGAACTGAAGCAACTAACCGTTGAGGGAAAGAGCAACCAAGCACAAAAACCGATAATATTTATTGGTATAATATATTCTATGATCGACAAGCATTTCAATCGATGTTTGGCGGTAAATTCAAACAATACCAATGCCTAGTTTAATACAACATAACGGTAACTACCATTATTTTGTTATGGTATATAAATTAACATTCTAACGTTTGACCAACGATGTTGAACACAAGGTGTTAATGGTGGAACATTCAGAATGTTAATACTATTTATGTGTATAGAAACTTCATCATAAATACATTACTGATTAAGTAATGTTGTGCGTAATATTCATGAATCTTAGGCGTTTCATACCTTAGATTTACGCTTTGTTGTTTACTCATGTGTATAGTTTCTAAGAGTATTCTATGTTCTAGATTTGGTTCCCTGGTACCAAATTATTGCTAATTTTTGCTAATTATTGCTAATTTGCTTTGTTTTTGCTTTATTTTTGATCGAAACTGTGCGCCGAGAACATATAATTGATTTATATTAAAATTTACGATCGAGAAACACGTAACTATTAATGGGAGTCACTGTATGTATTAATTTATAGTCGTAAAATGAGAATTTGAGCAAATATGTTAGATAGAAAAGGTTTTAAATACTCTATGCACTTTGTTGGCTACATAAGGGTTAATCATGACGGTAGAAAATTGATATCTTTTGAGGAAGAGTAAACCGATTGTTTCTAGTCTATAAAGTGAACTTGCTCGGATGCTAAACGATATTCACTATTATGAGGCCCTAATTCTCTCTGTTACCATTCAGCCAGTTTATTCAGCGATTTTCTAGCTCATCGCGGGCAATATCTCACTGTAAACGATACATCGTTGAAGCTAATTAAAAGCAGCCGGACAATCGCACGCCATTCATCTTATTAGCTTGATTCACGCGGCGCGCACTAACCCAATTGCAGAACTTGGCGAAGTTGTCGCAGTGGTTGAACATAATTAAGCGGGAGTATCGCGAACAGTTCTCCCTAGGTCCCGTGTATTTGCGAAATCAGTTGGATCCTAGAGAATCGTGAGTCACTGTCGACCATGCTATCAGGTGTCCCTTCCGAGACCTTTTTGTTGTATTCTCCCGCTGACCGGTGACCCTAATTTGCGCTTGGTCGCTCATCAATTCCGAGGATTGCCGAGGCTCGTTTCCAATTGATTCGATTAAGCTCGATGCGGTTAAAGAGCAGCGTTTCTAGCTTGTTTGTGCCCATAAATGGCTCCTACGCCGGTCTCGATCCTGAGTCATCGATCCCGGGAACGGGTAATTCCCCTCGTCGAAAACCTTTCTGTTTGAATTCGGAATGGGCCATTTTATAGCACTATTCCGTAGGTAACGTCATCAGTTTGTACACAGTAAACACGACATGTAATTAAATATTATCGTCTTGAGATATATCGTCAGGGTGTTTCCGAAGTATTAACGAAATGTGTACACGTTAGTTCTACGTATCCTATGGCTATTACTAGTAACTTTCTAAATTGCATGGAATTATAAATAGAAATTATAATTCTTGTTGAAATTATAATTCTTGTTGAAATTATAATTCTTGTTGAAATTATAATTCTTGTTGAAATTATAATTCTTGTTGAAATTATAATTCTGCAAAATTGCTCATTTATTGTATCTTTGATCGAACCTGTAGCGCCGATATCATTTGTGCATAAACAACAATTTACGATCGTTAAAACTCAAAATTATTTTATAAATAGAGTGCGAATCTCCATGCGTTTACAGCCAGATTCAATAGAACATAATTATTGGATGCTGTGTTAAATTTATGTGTAATAATAAAAATTTGATTCAAAACAGAATTCTGACAACAGAAATTGTATGTTTCAAGAGATTGAAATTTACATAGAATTCTATATTCGCAATTACTTGATTGATTTAACTAATAAAAGTAGATGCCCAAGAAAAAAAGTATTCAACGAGAATAACATTCTGACGAAAATACTTTCTTTTATGAAAAGGTCAGATTTTATTATTAAACAAATTTGTGTTTTATCAGCTGCAATATTTTAGTAATATGCAAATATGACGAGGAAATGTATGTAACCTCGAAATCTCTGAAATATTATTATTATTAAACATTATGCCTACACAAATGTCTTGTTTTATCAGCTGCAATATGTTAGTACGCAATATATACATAAATATTACTGTGTAGAAAATGTATGTATGTACCTCAAAATTTGTGAAAATAGGACCTTTATCACATTATTAACTAATATACCTTGTTAAATCAAATATTTTATGTTTTGTAACAATCCAATTGCTAAGACATTTCGAATTCTATTTCAAGATAATTATACACTCTTGTCAAAAAATACGTACAGTATTTATTTACAAAGTAGTACGTACAGTAGCGGACAAAAGTTTAAGACCGCTCTAAAGAAGACGATAACTTTTTCAATATTGTACTATACGATTTGAACTTTTTTGGGAAGCTAGAGCAATTAGTTTACTAAAGAATGTGAAAAGAAATTTTTTCAAAAATTGCAATTGATCGGAATTGTTGAAAAAATACTAAAAGTTGATATTTAACTATTTTATGTGGGCTTATATTGAAAATTTAAAAAATACGTTTTGTAGATCTGTGTCAATTAAACATATCCTGAAAATTTCTTCAAAATCGGTCGACGTTGCAATGAGCGACAAACGTTTAAAGATGGTAAAAATGGCAGATTTTCACGATTTTCGGCCTCTAGCTGCAATAAATCCAAGGATTCTTGCATCTTTCAATGCCTGACGTTTCTTTCTGCATCAGCCGATTTCGATGAAACACTCACAGTGCATACAATTCACACGGATCTACAAAACGTATTTTTTAAATTTTCAATATAGGCCCAGATAAAAAAGTTGTAAAATGCAACTGTCAGTAATTTTTCAACAATTACGAACAATTGCAATTTTTGACAACATTTTTTTTCGCATCCTGTGGTAAACTAATTGCTCTAGATTCCCCAAAAAATTCAAATAGTATAGTAGAATATTAAAAAACTTATCGTATTTTTTAGAGAGGCCGAATATTATTGCACGCCACTGTATATATGATTTATTGCCGAAAATCGTGAAAATCTGCAATTTTTACCATCTTTAAACGTTTGTCGCTCATTGCAACGTCGACCGATTTTGAAGTCACTGTATGTATTAATTTATAGTCGTAAAATGCGAATTTGAGCAAATATGGTAGATATAGAAGGTTTTAAATAGTCTATGCACTTTTTTGGCTACATAAGGGTTAATTATGACAGTAGAAAATTGAAATCTTTTGTGGAAGAGTAAACCGATTGTTTCTAGTCTTTAAAGTGAACTTGCTCGGATGCTAAACGATATTCACTATTATGAGGCCCTAATTCTCTCTGTTACCATTCAGCCAGTTTTTTCAGCGATTTATTGCCGAAAATCGTGAAAATCTGCAATTTTTACCATCTTTAAACGTTTATAGCTCATTGCAACGTCGAACAATATTGACGAAATTTTCAGAATATGTTTAATTCACACAGATCTACAAAACTTTTTTTCTAAATTTACAATATAGGGCCACATAAAATAGTTAAAAAATCAACTTTTAGTATTTTTTCAACAATTCCGATCAATTTCAATTTTTGAAAAAATTTCTTTTCACATCCTTTGGTAAACTAATTGAATTGCTCTAGCTTCCCAAAAAAGTTCAAATCGTATACTACAATATTAATAAAGTTATCGTCTTCTTTAGAGCGGTCTTAAACTTTTGTCCGCTACTGTATATCGAAATGTCTCAAAAACAATATTAGGACTGTAAAAGTCACTAGGTGTAGGCGCAGAGGGGGTTCGGTAAAATATGACTCGATTTTCTGCTGGTGCAAGTATGATCCTACGTTACCTCTAAACTTTCATTATCCAAAGCGCAATAGTCGGCTAAATTCGGTGTTTGTTAATAATCGACGAAACTCCCGAAGTTCCAGTAATTATCGTTTCGGGGTGGTTTTTGCCCACGGCTCGCCGCGTCCTCGTCAGGGGTAGGAAACGCGCGACAAAATATCCGAATGCCGGCTACAAAATGGTATGCAGATGGTGCATAATGTAATACACCCAGCGTGTAAATGGTATATATGACGCGGCAGCGACCACGGAATTCGGTATATTGCAACCTGTAATCCGGAATAATTAAAATCAGTATTTAACGCCGTTGGGGGAACACGGAAGAACCTGCCTGCGCGCGCGCGCAGTGTAGGTGACCAGGCAGGAATTTTCGAGCGGGTTAGAGGTGGATGAAAAATTGTCCGAATACTTCGGCCGGCTAGCGATATCCGAGATTTTCCGGCGAAATATTTCAAGAATGCGGACGAGAAGAGTGCATTTTTGTCGGTCGTGAAATAACAGCCGATTGAATCACAAGGTACATGTACCGAGGTTACGGACTCTCATGAAGCGGTTGCGGCGCACAGTGGTCCGGATTAGAAAATCGTGTGACATTTTGCCGAAAAATGAACTTTCTCGTATCGACACGTACAAAGTTTGCATTGCTTCTTAAATATCCACGTAGCTTGAAAATAAAGAAATTATACAATAAAATAAAAATTGTAATCGTAACGAACACTTAAACTTGGGCGTTTTGAAAATAGTATGTTTCGCAGAAGAAAGATGGTTATTTTCATCTGGATGCCCTGACTAAGCTGTTTAATATTTTTTCTTTGTTCTTCTTTTAAAATGAAGAGCAGTCCTTTACGATAAGAATTTACACTGACAATTAAAAATTTATTTAAATATTGTATTTAAAAAATAATGCACAGTGTAGGCACAGATGTTGTCAAAATTCCTTATCTTTGATAAGGAATATCTTTAGAATTCCTAATAGTACCGCATTATTACAACTTGTACTATTTTCAGTACACTTTCCTCTATACAGGGTGTCCCAAAATTCCTCCGACACCGAAAATGGGAGGTTCTTGGGTCATTTGAAGCGACATTTTCCTTTACAAAAATGGCGTCCGCGGCTTTGTTTAGAAGTTATTAACGAAAACCACGGACCAATCAGAGTGCAATCTAGACATACGACGGCACGTTTGGCCAATTGACACTTGGCGCGTTGGGTAGACTGTGCTGACTCGCGTCTAGATCGCGCTCTGATTGGTCCGTGTTTTTCATTAATAATTCCTAAACAAAGCCGCGGATGCCATTTTTGTAAAGGAAAATGTCGCTTCAAATGACCCAAAGAACCTCCCATTTTCGGGTGTCGGAGGAATTTTGGGACACCCTGTATAGTTATGCACGATTTACTTCCCACATCGTCCCTCCACGCGTACCGTAGGTTTAACTAAATCACCCAATAAAGTAAGTAAAATCTTAATAAAAATAATTAAACGAACAGTAATCATATTAAATTATCTATCATTAACAAGTGATTATTTTTTCATATTTATAAGTAAACATTTATTCCCTATAACTTTTACAAAAGTTATGCAAAAATGTCACTAAATTGTTATTATTATAAAATATGAGAAAAAATAGTTCGTAAACTTATATTTAAACAATTTTATTTTTAATAAAAAAATATCTATAAAAATGAATTAAAAAGTATTGTTTAACAAATGCAAAAAATATTTAATTACATATAGTTAAAAATTACTATTTTTTAAATATTTTTAGTGAAAATTCATTGCTATATCTCTAATGGTTCAAAAGTTATAACAAAATGTCACTGAATTTCTCCATCCGGACTGTGCGGCGGCCACTTTCGTGGATTACGCTCGGTGCCAAAGCTCGAGTTTCATTTTTGACGATCGCGATATCGAGATTCCTCGTGACTCACCCTGTTATGGGTGACGGTCTTCCAAGTAAATGTCTCGGGACGAGCGTTCAGACTCGCGTTTTTCGCGCTATTCTTCTTCGCTCGCCTCGAGAACGTTTTATCACGATTCGAGCTACGGAAGCAGCATCGCGTTATCGTTTCACCCTGCGCCCCGCGTTTCTACTCCGCGGCAGTCTTTTTTCACCAGCACACCGCGCAACGGCGTAACTAGATATCCTGGAAGAAACGGTCGGTCGTTCGACGCTGCTCTTTTACGAGCTGACGATAGACTTTACGCGTGTTGTCCACCAATTCTTACTTTTCCGTTTCGTTTCTCCGCTACGGCATAAATGAAAGTCACGCTGGCTTTCGCACGCTTCATTTTCAATTTACCCTTGGGGACACCCGGAGCACACAGTCACTGCCATCTCCTGCTCGTTCCTCGGCGACGATGTTACTATTGGCGCGGTGCCATTCGGGATCCGATGCTCTTCGGAAAAGTCAAATATTTTTAAAAGCTTCCACGATCATCCGAGTACGGAGTATCCCACGCGTTTTGTCTGTATTATATGCGTTACTGAAAAGTTCAGTAACAAAAACTAGATAAATTATTCATTTAGGAATGATAACGCCTCCAAGATTAATTTCAGATTCAGTTCAGGCTTTGGCATTATCGAAATAAATTATTGGAAAAATAATCGTTAAGATAATGTATTATCTGAATTGACTAATTTATAACTTTTTAAAATTAATTCATTATTTGAACTTAAAATGATATTCGAATTTTTCCTTTCATCTTTCATTTGATCATGTATTTCGTACTCTCCAAAATTCTGTTGTATTTCGTGTACTGAAGAACAGACCCGGGCACTTCTGAAATTATACATGATTTGAAAATATTATGTCAAACAACATATTATTTCAATTTGTAATTATTACATTATATTATATTATATATATATTATATTAAATTGTAATCTTTTATTGTATATTATTTTGAGGATTATTCCTTTAATCAAAATTTTAAATCAAGATAATAGACAAATAATATATTATTTGAATTTGGTATTATATCAAATGAATCAATATTATTTTTATTTTCAATTCTCCCTCTCCTCATCTGGAGACTGTTTGTTTCGCTTGAAAAAGATCATCTCAAAATGTCCTAATATTATTTAATTTGTTCTCGGCATTTTTATACAAATAGATTAATAAAGAACGAATTCTGCAATAAAGCATGACCTTTCGCTTCAGAATATTTAAATTGGACTAAGGTTATGTAACAATTCACGAGCCTCGAATGAACTAAATCGACAGGGCACGGCTGCATATTTGAAAACAAATTTCCCCTATTTGCATACCCGTTTCAACGATAATTTGCGAAAGCAATTGAAAAGTACGACTTCCACATGTTTACAAACCAGACAAGGCTGGTACGCGAATCACCTCGGGCAAAAAGACCGTAGTCGCTGACCGCGAAAGCGTTAATCAGAATTTAAGATCGCTCCTTTCATTAGTCGCACGCCAACTTTCTACCGGCATGATTTTTCCGGGTGATCCGCTACCATTTTTACCGATAGAACACCGTCGGTCCGTTGATCCACGGTCGCCGTATCGGTCGCCAATTAGCCGCAGCAGATGTTTCTCGAATGAAAATGTCCGTAGTATCGACGAAGGAAATCAGTGGGCGGCTGATCGGAGAAAAACGACGAGCACATAAACGGAGCAGACGGTGCGTGGGTCCTCGGGACGGTGTCGCGTAACAGCCAAGAAGGCTTCCTTGTTGGTAGGGTCTTCTAAGCCCTTCATAACACGACTGCCTCGAGCTACACCGGAAAGAAAAGAAGTTACCGCGATCTACGCATCGACACGTAACCAGATTTTTCAACTTACTCGATTTTCACCTTCGCTACCGCTGAAATTAATAACAGTAGGAAAGACATATGAAACATATAAAATTAACAGGTAAATTTGTTGTTAAATTTATTATATCTTAAAATTCTAACCTTAAAATTAAAACATTATAATAAGTTTTATATTTTTTTTTTAGTTATTTGCATAAATTGATAATTAAAATGGTAAGACTTTAGAAAACCCTCCCTTCCTTTCGGCATGTGACATACGTCATTCTATTCGTTTTGACATGCTGAATACAAAATGTATATGTCATTTTTGGCTGAAATGAATAGTTTTCGGGATATTCGTGAAAAACTGCAGTTACTACACATTGAATTTTGTGTAAATATCAATGAAAACGCAAACACAACGTTCGGACTTTGTTTTGAACAGTAGAAAATGACAGAAAACAGGGTTTCACTCTATATAGTATTATACATATATAGGATGAGCATTTAATTTTGAAAGACTACTACTCCTGGATTTTTGTATGCCCTCTCCGCCCCCTCTACGACCTAAGCCCAACTCATTCTATTCGCACGATTTTTCCATTACTAGTTCAAATTATGGGTGACAGTTACAAAGATTATGCGAATAAAATGAATTGTGTTTAAGTTACGGAGGGGGTGGGAGGGCCTGTTATCAGGCCTGCCTGAAAATCCCGGATTGGTCTGTCAGAATTAACAGCTGAATTCAATACAGTATTAGCAATAGTTTTTTGCGAATATCTCGAAAACCGAAAGCGACCCCCCTACATTAGAAAAGGAAAAATTTATTCAAAATGTCGAAATCTATAACATGTTTAAATTTCATCCAAATCGGAGTACAGCGACCCTTTCGCAATACATAATTACCGAACCTTCTTCTCAGAAACACTGGGTGTGTGTGTGTGGTATTATCGTAATATGTATTCACACTTCATCATCGTACGTTTTAAAAAGTTCTCGCGATATATTGACCGTTCAACGGACGTAGTAATATATCTGTAGAAACAATTAACGAGCGGTCGCATCATGGTGACGCACACGCACAGCACAGACGTGCACGAATACACAAAATTCTATGTGTAGTAACTGCAGTTTTTCACGAATATCTCGAAAACTATTCATTTCAGCCAAAAATCATACATACATTTTGTGTTCAGCATGTCACAACGAATAGAATGACGTATGTCACATGTCGAAAGGAAGGGGGGGTTTTCTAAAATCTTACCCTGATTTTGAAGAAACATATAAAATTAACAGGTAAATTTGTTGTTAAATTTATTATATCGTAAAATTCTAACCTTAAAATTAAAACATTGAATTAGTTTTATATTTTTTTTTAGTTATTTGCATAAATTGATAATTATGTCTTAAAATTCTAACCTTGAAATTAAAACATTGTAATAAGTTTTATATTTTTTTTTAGTTATTTGCATAAATTGATAATTATGTCTTAAAATTCTAACCTTAAAATTAAAACATTATAATAAGTTTTATATTTTTTTTAGTTATTTGCATAAATTGATAATTAAAATAGATAAAACAGATAATTAAAAGATTATAAACGCATTTATATTCCATACATGGCCCATGTGCGGATGATATTTTTTAATACGAAAACAATTAACAGAATGTTTCCCAGGTAATTCTTGAAAAGTGGGATTCTTGAGGATGGATTCCCAAACGGAATTAGCAAATTTTTATTTTTCAAGACACCGTTTTTTGCTATTGTCCATGTTAAGAATAATCTCACCACTTTCCGAGCTTTTCGACATTGCCTCGCTGTACGAATGACAGGAATATTTGATTGGATGTACGCTTTTAGATGACTACATTGGATGAAATGCCTCCAAGTTAACTTGGAACAATTCATTCTACAGCGAGTTTAAGTTACTTGATCTCTAGAGGTCTCCCGCAGACCTGAGGATCGTAAAAAATAGAAATTGTTTTCCCCCATAGCGAACACTAAACTGAAATATGCAGTGAAACATGCTTTATTAGAATAAGAACGTGCCAATAGCTACGAACGTTTGTAAGCATCATAAATTTCTTAGGTTTTGTTCTTATAAGATTAATAATCCCATGTCCATCTTTTATCACGATTACTCCACAATACTAAACATAGTCAACCTGGAAACATTGTCTGCTCGCAGAAGAGTATCCGACCAAAGCTTAATTTTTAATGTAATTAAATCAAATCAACTTTTACGCACCTGAACGTGCTTTACGATCTCGAACAGGTTTCCAATACCTTAAAGCCAAATCTACCTATGGATTAATCAATCCAATAAATCGTATTATAATTGACTCACGCACTCTGTATAATCGTATTGATTTTTTCATTGAGTCTTTGCACATGTTCAAAAACAATTACGCAGAATAATAGGATAATATCAGACAGTTAGTGCCATTAGTTTTTGTGCATGTCCCTTCTATGTTATTATAAGACTAGTCCTTTAAAATTTTTTTCTTTCTTTTCTCTCTATTGTAAACATTTATGCAAGAGGACTTCGGTCCGTTCATAATAAATAAATAATAATAATAATTTACAATTTTATTCAAACTAACATCAACATTTTCAAGATCATTAATGATCTCTTCAAGTTGTTTTGACATATCCTGGGAAAGGTATGGTGTGTTTGCTCAAATGTCGTACCTAAACTACCGATCTTCGTGTATTTGTAGCGTATGAAATTTTTAAAAATCGTTGGCAAAATATTTTCATCCCGTTGTAAAAGTATTAATTTGAATGCGTGTTTGCACTATAGATGCCACTGTTGTAACGCTTCTCGGAAAACGTTACAGTAGATGTCGAGCTCTGTCGGTTTCGTGAATATGACAATATTTTTCCAGGCTGGCGAACAACAATGAGTCTCCAATTTCTTAGGGTCTATTTCGAAATTTCCCGGCGTTAAAGTGGTTCCGAAACGTAAATGGACACTTTATTGCATAGCCCCTGTCTTCCTCGCTGCGGGTTCCTACGAAGCAGCGTGGATTTTTACTTTCCACGTTAAAAACCAGTTCTGCAGTGTTGCTGCAATCGACACAGCACAGAAACACTCGCCCGCCATATCCTGCCGGCACTCATTTGTTCATTACTCACATCCTCCGTTCCCCGCATAATTTCGTTCTTTATCCAAGTACGACGGGAACGATTTCAGTATTATTCGCTCGTTTCCGCGCGTTTCAAATCCCGCTTTGCGTCTGGACCGTTTCACCTTCGTTTCCTGTTATCGTTCCTAGAATACCATACCCGCAGGTCTACTAGCGTTCCGTAAAATTCTCCGCCGCGCTTAGAATCGACAAGATCTCGCCGCTGATTTGATTATTTTCGCGCGATTACGCACTATCCCCGCCACTTTGCGGAAGAAAATGTTTGTTATCGGTGGCTCGTGAGATCTCATGGCAAAGGATTCGCAAGTTCATACTGAATACGGAGATACACATGATATCTCAGATTTCTTCTCGCACATTATTATCAGTATGCAGATTGTGGACTTAATTCCAATGAAGAATTCTAATTCATTGTTTACAGGGTGTTCGACTACAGGTGGGAGAAAATTTAAGGGTTGGTTCTTAACGATGATATAAGATGAAAATGAAGAATAAAAAAATTGCGATTTCGGCCTCGTTATTTAGCTATTAACTTTAGTTCTTCGTTAGTACTTCGTTACCTTTATAGCTATTAAATTTAGTTCTCATTTGGGGCCCCAGCGAGGTGAAAATGTTTAACAAATCGTTGGACAACATTGAACTCTTCGACGCACACAACGTACATTTTTGTTAGACGCGTTGTTGACTTTTAATTGTTAATAGCTAAATAACGAAGCCGAAATCGCAATTGTTTTATTCATCATTTTTGTCTCATATCATCGTTAACAACTACTCCTTAAATTTTCTCCCACCTGTAGTCGAACACCCCGTATGTATGTCTCCGTAAACCACAAGAAAATTCTGTTTTGTTGTTGTCAATATATATATCCATTGGAGAACTTATACATACGTATACAATGACCATACATTTTTGTTCTTATTCGAAGCAATCGTGAAAGACGAAAAAATCATGTGCGTGGAAACCACGCGCGGCAGAAGTGAAACTTATTGCTTATTAGGTATAATAATTTATCTGTATCTATACTTAATAAGCAATAAGTTTCTCTTCTGCCGCGCGTGGTTTCCACGCACACGATTTTTTATTAAAAACAAGAAATAATAATAAATAATAATACTAATAAGTAATAAATAAAATAAATCAGAACTAATAAATAATACAACAGTTGATTTTCACGAAGTTTATTTTTGCTATCATAAGCCAATTGTCACAATGATAGAAACCGATAATTCGGTGGAAAATGGTTATTGTTTGTGATTTAATACGTTCTAAACTTCTTGGAAATACAGTGCCAATTGTTGTATTATTTATTAGTTCTTATTTATTTTATTTATTACTTATTATTATTTTTATTTATTATTATCTCTTGTTTTTAATAAAAAATCGTGTGCGTGGAAGCCACGCGCGATAGAAGTAAACTTATTGCTTATTAGGTATAGATACAGATAAATTATTATACCTAATAAGCAATAACACACGATTTTTTTCTGTTCCACGCACGGTAGTTAAAAAAAATATATATCTAATATGTCTATAATATATTGAATTATATTACTTTAATTCATGTAAATAAAAATAAAAAACGTAGTTGCACGTGCTGTTCTAACCATTCGCTATCATTCTAAGATCATTGGTTGTCCAAGCGGTTAAGGAGTTGGACAAACAATAGGTAGACCAAGGTTCGGATCCCGTCGGGGTAAGAAATTATTTTTCTCCGTTCATTCTCAGTTTAAATTTTCGCGCCACTCGACTTTCGACTTCCGTAACATCGACTTCCGTTACATCAGAAAATTGTTACCCCCAGCAAAGAAGTTTCACTTCAAAAGTTGTTGAAGGGTTCGGTTTCGACGCGTTTCGGTGTGCAGTTTTTGACGAGAAAACTGGTGACCGGCTGGTAGGGCTTATCTAGCGTCGGTGTTGGTTGTCACCGCGATGCGAGACCGACACAGGCGGCATTATACGTGCTCTTTCGTTACTTCGGCTCAGTTCGCTCGCGAGCGTGCAGGCTTCATGCACGGCCCGCTTTCCTCGCATTTTCTTCGCCGTTCCTTCGACTCCCGGCTCTCAATCTAACTGAAAACATCGTTCGCAGAGGTCCGGATGAAAACGCTCGCTATGAATCACCGAGTACGCGTACCATGTAGTACTACCGCAAACACCGAGCACCGAGGAAAGTGAAACGAAACGGAGAACAGAAATACAACAAATCCAAAGTACAATGACTTCGTTCTATATCCTTGAACCGACCGGCCGATCGAAGGAACCGAATTTCTCGTGGCGTGGTCGCGACGCTGATACCGTGCCCCATCGATCAAGATCAACGGGGATGCTCAATCTCGAAAGGCTCGAGCTGAGAGACACGTGAGAAACGATCTCCGCGCAAAGCTCCTCCTCGGTTGTTATTGCTGTCGGTCGGTTTTAGTAAACGGCGTAACAGTGTCCCGCGATAGTGAGGCACCATAGTGAAAGTCAACCAAAAGTGAATCAGCTGTGATAGATTATACATATAATCCTAGGTTTCAACGATTATCGAGTGCTTCTTTCTACGTTACTGGCCGCTGGAACGTGCTTCGAACTTGCTCGATTTTCATGCGTGTGTTCAGATAAGTCTAGACGCTCGGATATATAAATTCCGGCGAATTGTGTGTTCGAATGTGTCGAATAAGGGGCAACAGGAGATAGAGAAAAATGGAGCTGGTGAAGAACAACGGGATCGAGATCCTGTCACGCAGGAGTGTCGTGATTAAGGATTACGATATCGAAAACGGCGTCGAGGATGAGGATCAGAAGGATGACGAGGACCGCGCGTCCCTCAAGATCAATCTGTCGATGGCTGAGCAGTTCTACTATGAGGTGATCTCGTCGTTCGAGCAGGAGGAGGTACATATATGTATATGGATATCTGTGTGGGTTTGCGTATGTGTGTATATGTATACGTGCGTGTACATGCGTTGACACGCCTTTAATAAACCGTTCCATTCTGATTGCTAATCTCGCGATTGCACGTCCACGCGTATTATTGTGTCGCCGGCTAGGCAACTAGGTACGCGTGGTTGATATTTGCGCTTGAAGGATTTATCGCTGTTTCGAAGTGGAAATAATGTAATATTTTTGAAATCAGTTGTAGAAGTTGGGAAACTGGAAGCCCGGTTTCGACAGTTTACCGTGTTTCGCAAATATGACGCTACACCCGCAATGCGCACCTGCCTGCACTCTAATTTTGAGAATGTGCTTGCGAGAGAAATGATGGTGGAATCTCGTGTAACAAGTACAAACATAAGCGACTTTTGCGATTCTCTTTTACAAAAATTTGAAATTACAAAAAAATTTGTTATTTCTTAATTTTGTGACAATTTTTACGATTCTGTAAACCTTGTTGATGAAGTAGTTAACAGTGGCGTAGAGTGTAGTACATGTCACTATTTTCTAAGAACAAAACGCGACGAATTATCTTAACCCTTAGCACTCGAATGGTGACTCTGAAGCACCATTAAAAATTGCTGTACTATTATTCAAAATATTGTATACATTATTAAATACATGGGTATCTAATCAATTATTAAACAGTCAGGTATTGTATGAGGTATTATATCAATATCATATCCATACAATTTTTAAAATCATAGGGAATGGAAATATTCCAGGTAGGAAAAAATGTTAAATTTTTTAGTTGAAGTAGCTCAGAGTGCAAAGGGTTAAAGTTTGATTATTTCTGCTGTTAGCGAACAAACATTTAAAGAATAAAGAGAACTGTAAAAGTTATGGATTTTACTTTTTAAATTACTTAAATTTTATTAACTTGTAAATTTAAATTACTTGGGAAATATACTTTTTCTCGAAAGTATTAATTTTAACTTTCTGCAAGCATCCACTAGTTTGCGTTTTCACATTTTGTGGATATATTTCAGATTTTGAGAGATTCTTTTAGTAAAAATTCAGGTACTGATAAGATTGTACAGCAGAACTATGCAAGCATGCGTTGTTAAGTTAATTTTGAAAAATAGTTGTAGCAATTAATTTTGAAATTTGGAGGAAGTAGATATTTGTGTTTCTTTCTGGAAATTTTAAATTGTTATGAACGTTCTATTAGGTGGAAAAGGCAAACATTATTTAACGAGATAACTGTATTAAAGTTTTTACAATGTCAACTTTGATATATAGGACTTTCTTCTAACAAGTATTCCAAGGTAATATTAATGTTTTTTAATTAAACTATATTACATGGTTTACGAGCAATTTAGTCGGCTCACATTTAGGAGACAATTTCATCATCGTCCACGACGAATAGTTTTGCCATGAATCGTTTCCAACGTAAGATGTGTACAGACAATTGGTTTACCCTTCAGAGTTTCGCTTCACTTTTATTGCCAATTTTCGAGACGAGATCTCGCCAGGGAACGATTAAAGATCCATTTTATGTGCTAAATTGGCTTCCCACATTGGCTACAACGAAGAAGGGGTAATTAAACCCACGTACATCCAGGAACATTAATGAAAATGATTCCCTGATCTTCGCAAGAATTTGCGAGCTTCTCAGGAGGATTCTTTGACATTTGCTTCCGAATCTATATATATAAAAATGGATGTTTGGATATATATATATATATATATATATATATATATATATATATATATATATTGCAATCGTACTAAGACGTTAGTGTTACTTACTGTTGTAACGTCTTAGTAGGAAAGTAATGGTATTTTTGAGTTATTTAAATTGTAATATCTCCTGAACTACTAACTTTTCGACATACACAGGTTAGTACTTTTTTGTAACGAATGTCCAGCTGCATCGGTTGATGTATTCAAAAATACCTCATTCCATTTAAAAAAATTGAGGCGACCTTCAAAAGTCCGAAGTACCTCCACCTACAAAAAAACTATTATAGCCACCGGATGGCCCTCTTCGTACTGTACAATTTTATTTCAACAAATATTTCTGTGAAACTTATAATTTCAAAGATATCTGAGGTGCTAATAGTATGTACCCCACCCTGTATATTAATATACCTAAGATCAAAAATCTAAATTCTTCTCACATTTAGCACGGGCGACGCCGTGTGGGGGTTGCTAGTATGATATAAATAAATTACTACCCATCAGAGTTGTCAGATAAGGGGCAAAAATTACCCCCTCTCTCTCTATGTGTGTGTGTGTGTGTCAGCATCGAAACCTGTCATGTGATCGGGCCGTGGCGGAATAGCTTCATAGAAGGGGAAGATAGAGTGAAGACACAAATCTGGCGTACCCGCGCTCTGATTGATCTGTGCTTTTCGTTAATAACTCTTTGACAAAGTCGCGGGGAACATTTTCGTAAAAGAAAATGGTTATTTCAAATAACCTACGAATCGTCCTTTCCAAGGAAATACATTTTGGGACGCCCTGCATATGTACAGGGTGTAAAGAAATGTTTGGTCCTGGCTGCCATAGGCGTATTCTACGTCTTCGGATCGGTGAAGATCTGAGAAAAAAGCTGCCGCAACATTGTCCTTGGCCTTGAATTTCAAGGGCAAATTTTTGTGTTATTGCATTGTATTCTACGCAACATGGGGACAAAAAGTTTAAGGTAACCATGGGTGACTTGAGTTTTGACTCATGGTTCCCTTGACACTTTTTGCCCCCATGATGCGTAGAATACAATGCAATAACACAAAAATTTGCCCTTGAAATTCAAGGCCAAGGACAATTTTGCGGCAGTTTTTTTCTCAGATCTTCACCGATCCGAAGATGTAGAATACGCCTATGGCAGCCAGGACCAAACATTTCTTTACACCCTGTACATGTAATACCATTCGAAAGAGTACGTCTTCAGTTGTAGTTTGACAGCAGGTTTAGGTTATTTTCATATCGTTTTTGTCATAAAGATAATTGCATAAACATGAGCGCAAATCAAATTGCACTTTCGTCACGCAATATACGAGTTCCGGAAAGGTTCCACTGAATATTTGCATTCCATGAACAATGAAATTGTGGATGGAAAATTGAACATGGACTTGACATGGATAATGTATTTTTGCCAGTTTTTACTATAAAAGTGTAAGATAAGCTATCTTTTTATCCTGGAGTGTATGTATTATAGTTTCTGTTGTAATGAGATTGTACAAAACTCGTCGAATGAAATTCCCAGTGAAATGTAAACGAATTCACCGATTTATCATCGTTGCAACGGAATTGGAACTGTTGCTCGGAACACGGATCGATTGTTGGTGTTTCTAGATAGATTGCGGGTACCAGTAGAGACTTTTATCTGCGATTAGCGTTTCGGTCGTTCGCAGTTCGCATTTCACATTTCGCACCACCGCACCGCATCGCGTTCGCACAGCTCGTGAGCCCGCTGTTGGATGAGCGCCTAGATTTCAAGGCGAACCAGTTGCCTGATAAAACGACGTAATAAATAATGTTAGCAGTAACGCGACTGCCTGTAAGGATTATCGTTTTAAATACAAGCACACGCACGCCCACTAAATTGCACCGCCGCGAAACGCTAGACCTCGTCTGGTGCCGCAGCTGTAAAGCGCGATTCTAATTTGACTCATTGAATTATTTATCGTCGTCTCGGTGTCTGCTGCGCCGATAGGGGAACACCCTTTCCTCTGGCCGACAGTGATTTCATTTCAGACGCCTTCTATTGTGCCAAAGTAGGCGCTGGGAACGCCGAAAAATTTCAAGAACGCAATATCACTAGATTCCGGAAGTCTATACAAAAACGCTTTCACATGTGTGCTATAGAAAATTCAATTAACTTTTATTCAATCTTGTATTCTACAATTTTATTGAATATTTTATGGGCCACAAGTGCTTAGGAAAGACTATTCTCGGGTTTGGTAGTGAAATTCGCCCACGATTTTAATCGAGCTTGAGCCATTCGATAGTTTACCCAAAAAGACCCTCCTCTGCCAAGTTTCAGCCTTATATCTCATCTGTAAGGGTAGTTATTGAGAAAAATCGAAAAACCAGTTTTCGACCCATTTTCCCTATTTATTGACATTGAAAAATTCTGAAAAAAATGTGAGGCATTTCGGATACTAAGCCACATACTAGATATCATTTTCAAATTTTTGCGTTCCAAACTGTAGTTGGAAAAAATGAAACACGCGAAAAAAATCGGGAAAATGCAGATTTCATATAGAAATCTTAAGTTGACTATCATTGATTTAATTTAGCAATGAGATATTACCGTTAAATACGTATCATGTTCAATTTTTTTTTAAATTCCTGAGAGTGGTGCGCCATAGTTGAAAAAAAATAAAAACCACTTTTTTTCGGCGTTTTCCCTAAATTATACTTATCTCTTCTGAATATTAAAAATATATTATGTAATATTAAACGTTCCTACGCTCAGAGGAACATCTTCTAGACTTAAAAACTTGCGTAGTACAAAAAATGAAAATAACACTAAACATAGTTAAAGAATGTTTTTATAATTTTGCAAAGCAAAAATCTGAAAATGATATCTAGTATGTGGCTTAGAATCCGATATGTCTCTAATTATTTTCAGAATTTTTAAATGTCAATAAATAGGGAAAATGGTTCGAAACTGGTTTTTCGATTTTTCTCAATAACTACCGATTCTCAATAAATTCCGGGTATAGTCTTGCTCCACAAATGTATATTATACAGGATGTCCCAGCTAACTTGACCACCTTGAATATTTCACTTAGTTTTACGAATAAAAAAACGTTATAGAACAATATCAACCTAACCGAAGGGGCAGTCTAATGATTGGGAAAAAACTTTTTTCGAGGCCATTTTTTTCTAGATATCAAGGATATCAATTTTTACTTTAATGGAACTATATATTTTTTTATCGCGATGTAATAGTAGGGGTGAAGTCCTGTTCAATCGTATATTATACAATGACCTTCGTGTGACCTTGGGTATGAAAAATCCAAAAGGCATTACAACCACAGTTTAATTGTGGTTTATTTTACTGTCGTTTGATGGGAAATTTTTCCACAAGTGCATCGTAAAAAATTGCAATAAATTCTGTTCAATCTTGTATTGTACAATTATGTTGAATATTTTATGGGCTACAAAGGCTTATAGATCTTTGATCTATTAAATTTCTTGAATTAATTTTTCTTCAAAGTTGTACAATATTTCTTGAATATTTTGACGAGCTACAAATGCTTGTAGATCTTTAATC
Organism: Lasioglossum villosulum; assembly: GCA_963971365.1. NCBI lineage: Eukaryota > Metazoa > Arthropoda > Insecta > Hymenoptera > Halictidae > Lasioglossum > Lasioglossum villosulum. The sequence goes on from OZ020499.1 coordinate 13,891,797, forward strand.
TAACTATGGCTGAATCTTACTGTCGGTTGATAGAAACTTGTTTAGACACATGAGTGGTATCGTATATGATTATTTTTATTAGGACAGAAAAATGAACAACAAAGAAGTTTTTTTTCTAATTTTACCTATATAAAATTATTAATCGACCATATGATCTTAAAACAGCAACAACCACGAATATCTGAATCACTAATGTATTATATAACGTCTAATAGAGCCATACGTTTCCATAAATTTATGCCAATAGTTTATCAAAAATGTTCATTCAAATTGTTCAAGTTTAAATCACTTCTTCACCAGCATTCGATTCAAACCTATGTACAAAAACCACAATTGTATATTTATTGCAGCGTTTTATTGATTATTCACGCTAACGATTGACAGAATTGTTTAATTTTCCAATTGCGCCGGAAGCGCCGACTCTATCGATTGTACATTGCATCAGTTGAAGTTAACCGATTATTTTTCTACAGCTTCCAAACTGATTTTCGCTTTCAACCAGTCCATCGACATTATTCCCGCATCCTCCAATTGCACGAACACCTGAATTGAAAATATTTAATCTCGAACATCCTCTGGCGTGTTTCAAATTTCATTTATCAGAACAAAAGTGACGAATGCCACCATTCCTGCGACAACCGACTCGGTAAAAGCTTGAATGATATTTCATACTGAAATTTTAATCACCTCAATTCTGGGATTTTAAATTTGAATTCATATGTATCATTTATCGAATTGTTTCATATGAAAATAATAATTCAGACACGCGGTTAGAATATCACGAATGAAAATGATCCACCAAGAATATTATTTATACGTTACATTGAGATAAAATTTCTAATCTTTGTGGAGCACTATTCTGCGTGATAATAATATTGTCTGATAGCTATTTAACACTTTCACTATCAGAGTTTGCTTTGGTAACAGTCTCCATCATTGTAAGTAGTTATAACTCATTATTATTATACGTACAACATGCATTTGTAAAATTTGAAAATCTTCTCGTTGCAAAACCGATATGAATTTATACATAATGCTGTGTTATTATTTTTTATATTAATTGGTCGACTTTTCACATGAAATATAAACTTGTACCCATCACACATGTGTAATATTGATATCGAGTGTTTTAAAAGCAGTTCAATTACTTCAACGAATTGAATTCCGATTAACAGGTTTGCTGACACCATTATTTCAAAACAATGCTTGTGGGAAATTTGAGTTTCGAACATATATATTGGAAAATTTATTTATTTCATTATTTAATCTGTTTTAATTGAAATACAAAGCGATGGTTGGTAAAAGCATGTTATCGATATCGATAGCGAACGTGTTAACTTTGAAAGATTATTGTTTTCATTTTACAAACAATATAAACGACTGAGTTTCATTTAACGTTTAAATCGAATAAAATATTTTCAGACCATTTCATTTCATTTACTTTGTTGCAATAAAATAATAAATAATTTCACCTGTAAAAGAGATTATTGATGTAATTAAGTTAATCATTAGATTTAAATATGCTAATTTTTGTAGTTTAGATTGTTGTTTAGCAAACCTGGGCAAATGTTATTTGAAATGAGTATAAGAACTGACTGTTTAATATATATATTAAATAGTTAGTCCTTATTATATTATATATTATATATTGTATAATATATTATATATATATATATATATATATATATTGTATATTAAATAGTTCTTATTCTCATTTCAAATAACATTTGCCCAGGTTTGCTAAAGAACAATCTAAACTACAAAAATTAGCATATCTAAATCTAATGATTAACTTAATTACATCAATAATCTCTTTTACAGGTGACTCTATTTATTATTTTATTGCAACAAAGTAAATAAAATGAAATGGTCTGAAAATATTTTATTCGATTTAAACGTTAAATGAAACTCAGTCGTCATATATATATATATATATATATATATATATATATATATATATATAATATCTATATATCTATTTCGCACAACTAACAGTACTGTTTATTATTCGAAAATAAAATTAATATTCATTCATTTGATATACTACCAAATTTGAATAACATATTATTCCTTCATCTTCTTCATTTGAAATTAAATTAAAGATGCAGTTACATTTGACTTGAATTTCATTTGTAATTCAAATAATCAAATAGTTTTGAAAAAATTATTAGGCTGTTTAAATACACCAACATACGATTATTTGAAATGACATGTAGCCAAATAAGATAAGATATAATTTTCATAGTGCTCAAGCCGCATTCGTAACTAAACTGATTTTTCCATTAATATTGTCGTAGAGGTATGCGAGTCGTTACACTCGGTGAAATGTCGTAGGGGTGTTTTAATGGCGTCTCCGCGCCGCGCTGCAATCCGAGATGATCTTAATTAACCAGGACGGATGAAAAGCTTAAAATGCGTCGGGACATTCGACAGTGGGACGCGTCGGTACGCGTGGAATGTGCAAGGCGATGCAACCAGCCCGTTCCCTCGTTCGGTGCATTATCATGCGGTCCCTTTCGTCACATAGCCGGGGCAGGTTGTGTGTCAACGATTTGTGTGTCACGGCGCGCCCATCGAAGCCTTTATCGCGTGGCTGAGGACACGCACCCACGTGTTGCCACGTGGAGTTCCCAACAGACAATAGCAACGGTACTGAAACAAAACGAACATCGCCGTGGAAATAATCAATGTCCATTGTACTCAATTAGTCTTTGTCCCCTCTACAAAGCATGTCCTCAAATATGTACTTCTATAAATACCTTGTTAAATACTGGCATTTATTTGTTGCAAGAAACAGGAGCCACTTTGAAATTGCTTTCTTCCTTCAACTATTTTAAACAATCAACAATCACGTATCCCCACTCTTCAATTCTTTTAATCTTTGCATTTTTTAAAAATACAGCGACTCATTTGCGTTATAAATGCATAAAATCCACAGTCTAATGATGGAACTTTGTGTGGTTGAATGTCGACAAAAATAATAACACACACAATATTATTTGCAATTAGTTAACTATTTCAATATATGGAGGCTCGCGCGATTTCAAAATTTTGGGACAAAATAGTAATAATTAATAAACGTTAAATTCTTCTCGATCGAAAATTAATAATATAATAAATTGAATGATATCGGCGCTAGGTTCGATCATTATTAGAAAAACAACAAATGTGCAATTATTTAAACATATTTCTAACGTTTCGATCCCTATGTGGATCTTTTTCAAAGAGACACTTTTGCGTCTGAAAAATATGAAAGGAAACAAAAAAAGAAAAAATTATTTTTGGTATGAAAACAATTATCGCAACAGAAAAATCAAAAATTACATTTTATGTACATACTTGTGTGAAAAGTGGACAAGAACATTTTGGAACAAAAGTTTTTCGTTAATAACTCCTAAACAAAGCTGCGTACACTATTTTTGCACAGGTAAATATCGCTTCAAATGATCTCAGGAACTTCCCATTTCCGGATGTTGAAGGAATTTTGGGTCACCCTGTATAATACACTGCGGATCTTTATGCAAAATAAAAATTTTCTACTTGATTTACAATCAACTGAAGTGAAATAAAAATTAAATTTCTCTCTTAGTATAATTAATAGGACGAAAATAATGTAACAGAATATTTAAATTGTTCTAATGTTTTCACTGTTTTGAATTACATTTATTTAGTTTTGTCACAAATGCATAAAATCCCCTGTCTAGCAATTCGATGTAGTCGTAGCAAGTACGACTGTTCTAAACGTGATGAATTAATCCGGGAGAAGGCTTATTAGCTCTCAAATGCTGATCCGGTTTAATAGATCGTAAATGCAATTGGATTGACACGCGTTCCTCCACAATAATTACACTACAATTGAATAGTGGAATATTATACTAAGCAAACCAAGAGGAGTTAATGCGAAGATAGAATTGAATATAAATGACAAGTGATGTTTAGTTGTCCCTAGTCAACAGGTTGGTGAAGTTTGTTACGACTCGATGCAAGTCGAGAATCGTAACCATTGTCACCACAAGTCGTTTCACACCATCCCGAAAGACCATAAACCGAGGTTCTTCAACATCCGTAAATCACATGCCATTGAATTTACATATATTTTGAACAACACTCATACACTTTCACCAATGTCAACACGATTACAAATACGATCACGGATACCAATACAAATGCCACTTCATGCAAACAACGTATACATACAGTGACTCCCATTAATATTCGGACGCTCTAAAAAAAAACGATAACTGGTTAAACATTGAACTACACGACTTGAATTTTTGTTGGGTAGCTAGAGCAAATTGTTTGCTACAGAATGTGGAAAAACATTTTTTCAAAAATTGCAATTGATCGGAGTTGTAGAAAAAATACTAAAAGTCGACATGGTGGTTTCTCAAGATAAAAGTCTGCATCTATCGCGTGGTATAGTTCAATTTTATGCTGGACCTCTATTTTTTGAGATAAATTAAAAAATGTCAAATTTTTGTGCACAAGTGGTGTCTCTCCGGCTTTTATGATTATTTAAACATGTTTAAACAATCATAAACATGTTTAAACATGTTTAAACAATCATAACGTATTAATAATGGATATCACTGTATTCAGGAAAGTCTACAGAATCTTTTGCTACAAAGAACAACTCAATATCTATTATAATAACATCACAACATTTGTTTAAAGTTGAAAAATAGTTTTCTTTTAAGTCACGTTTTTCAAAAACTGTGCGTGTAGGAGAAAAATTAAGGACAGATTCGGAATCAGCACAAAAAACTCTATAAGGTCCACCCATTTGTTATATGAAAACATAAAAATAGTTGAAATTTCTTGGACAGTGTTACTTGTAACAAGCCGCGGATGTAAATAGTGAAGGAAATGAAATTATATTTTATTTTTTGTGCCTCTCTACATTTTTATAAGCAAACATAATTTACCCAGATAACACCCAGACGTCCGTGCTATCTGGGTAGTTGTCGCCAGCCTCAAAATGTTCGTTTTTCTTTGAAGTAGGTGCGTAAAAATTTCATTTTTAAATATTGATTTACTATTATTAACTCATGAAAACAACGGGACATATTGAAATATCTATTTTGTTGCTTGCAAATTGAGCTTCACTATCTTTACTATGTGCAAAACTGCGTTATCGCGTTCGAAAATAAACTTTGCCTTGGTTCTATGTTATATACATATTCTAACAGTGGCGTTTTGAAACAATCTACGACTTGAATGCTTTATTGAATCTAGACCGTTGTAAGATTTGTTTTTATGCCGATTTCTGCTGTCAAAAATAACATAAAATATAATACTTTTAAAGGTACTAGTTAGGCCCTTCGTTACAATTTTTTGTAACAATACAGTAAACATCATCAACATGAACTTTACTCGTATATATTTAATAGTCACTGAAGAATGACTGAATTTTTCTGTTGCACAGAGATTTATCAGCAGCCGCCAAATGTTCGTTTATTGGACAGGTCACTCTAATTGTACGACAGCGAGCGTTTTCAATTACCTTAGCGTGCGAGCGGAAAGGTCTTTACAAGCCCACGAAATTCGAGAAACGAGTTGCAGTACAGTAATGTCGCGATAGTTGCCGTAGGAGCTGTTCTCTGGAGCGACAACTTCCAAGACAACTGCTCGTCTTTTGATTTATGACTGGTCTCTACAGTCTACCGCGCCGAGACATCAATCGAAAGCCGAACGTAGAGAAGTACAGAATAATCGCGTGGCCGAGCGTGTTGCCGTTGCCGGCACAGTTTAAAGGCCGCGTGTTTTCACAATGTAATGCCAATTAAAAATGCTTTATTCTCCATTATTTTTTAATGAGATTTTATTGGCTTGTTCCTGGCAAAATTCCGATTAAAACAAGACCAAACACGGTATAATTTGGCCCATCAGTAATGTCTTGAAAGTTGCCGTAGTGCCTACTAGTGAATTTTGCCAGGAATAAGCCAGTAAAATCTCATTAAAAAATAATGAACATTGAGTAGGAAATTCACTAGTAGGCACTACGACAACTTTCGCGTACAGCCCTCCGACTACTTTCAAGACATTACTGATGGGCCAAATTACAGTATGTTATTGATATAAGTCCCTAGCACGGGTCTGCCGACGGACATTTATGAGCCAAAGACACTATTCTTTGAGATTTGCCGAACGTAGAGAAGGACAGCCGAGCTTGAGAGGCCTCGGTCTTCGAGAAATGTAAACATAGCTAATCCAAATTAACAACTTCCTTATTTTTCATTATTTTTTTAGGAGACTGCGATTACCATATTTGTGGCATTTTTCTAATGCAAAATGATACCAAACATGATATAATTCCGATGATATTTACTCGTGTAAATCATACGCGCTTGAAACTTTAACTGTCTATTACACAAGTAAATATCATCGGAAATATATTATGTTTGGTATCATTTTGCATTAGAAAAATGCCACAAATATGGTAATCAAAGTCTCATAAAAAGATAATGAAAAATAAGGAAGTTGAAAATTTGAAGTAGGCGGTCTCACCGAGAAACCCGAGCCGCATGATGTCATATCACTCGGCGACCGAGGCCTCTCGAGTTTCATGGCCCCTCAGAGGGTATACCCCGCAGTAGTGGGGATAGATCTGGGACATTTACAGGCCAGACTTTTGGGACATTTACGGATAAAATACTGTATACATACCGTGTTTGGTCTTGTTTTACTCAAAATTTTGCTAGGAATAAGCCAGTAAAATCTCATAAAAAAGAATGAAAATTAAGCAGTTTGAAAATTCGATTCATGGTGTCAATGTAGTGGTGTTCACACCGATATACGCGAGCCAACATCAAACATCGCCGCCTTGCGGCCCGGCGCAGCATTGACAGCTGGTGGAATGGGTAGGCACTGCGGCAACTATCGCGACATTACTGTATTTGTAAATGCAATAGTACTCTTCGCCGCGCGTACTTCCTGATAGTTGATCATAAAAATCAAATGTCTGTCAATGCGTGGCCGTGTAAACAGACGAAATTGCAATCTCTGTGCTTCACCGTCATCCCTTGCAGCCGCAAGAATTCGTTCCAAGGTGCGGCAAAGCCAGGATTTCCAGGCGTCACTTGGTAAAGCGGAGAAAACCCGCGGTAAACATCCGTGAACTAATGCAAGACATTAGGTTACCGCTCCACACGTCCCCTGTTTTGTATGCATAACCCGGTCCCTTTATCTCTCTCACTCTCTCCGAGTCCCTTTCTCTCTGCTATTCCCCATTGCCACGGAGGCTGCTTGTGCTGGCGCAGCCACCAACGGTGGTGGTCGGTCTGTCGCACCACTGGTGCAATCCGTAGCGCTGCTTTTCCCCCGGTGCAATAGCAGATGCACGGGCAACAGATTCTCCTCGAGGCATTCCCCCGGGCTGGCATTACCACTGGGAATGCAATTTAACGTCGTAATTGTCCGCGGATAATTGTAATAATTAGTACTCTTGTCGTTCCAGTCGGCTCTCCTTCTCCCCACCAACCCCTAGCGCACCCCTAGTCGAGGCTGTAACACGGCTGTTAATCATATCGTCGGTCCTTTTGTCGGTCGCTACTCTTTGTTACCCGTTCGCTACGCTCGAACACCGTGAACAACTGTGTTTTTCCAAAGATAAGACTTCGCCGCTGACGAAACAAGCGTTTCCAAAATTTCCAGTCGCACGAGATCGAATCCGCGAACGCGCAACACGCGAGAAAACTCATCCTGGAAATTCTAGAGATAATGGATTCTAAATTAATTATGAGTAGACTACGGGGGTTCTGCATTTTTTTAAAAATCGGTGGATGTAACTTAAAACGGTAACAACATTAAGACAATTTAAGATCGTCGATGTGACATTTTTGATTGATCAAAATCGATTATTTTGCATAACGATCTGCAGTCTAATTGTGAGTAAGAGAAAATGATAGAATGAGTTTTTATCCACCCAGAATACCATTCTACATATCTTCTATTCTTCTATCTTGTCATTCATACGTTATGCAAATTTTTAAAATATGTGTAATCGATGCAGATCTACAAACTGTGTTTAAAAAATTTTAAACAATAACGGCTGGTATTTTCTCTGCGATTCCGACCAATTGGAAATTTTTCGAAATGTTCCTTCACGTCGTAAATAATAGTTCTAACTGCTCCGAAAAATCGAAGTCGAATGGTCCACTATGAAAAAATTGATTGTTCTTTGAAAAGTGTCCGAATATTACTGTGATATTCACCGCAGCCATAAAACTTGTTTCGTACATCGAGTATTTCGACAACTTTATACCGTGTTCTTCCTCTCGTCCGTTATTGTTCGCCCACCTTCATCAGTTTCGAGTAACCGTTTCAAGAAGCCGGATAATGTGGGCGTGCGATTGAAACTCGCCGTTAATTTCGCTGCCGATAAATTCCGATCGCGTCCTCGAAATTCTATTATTTCGAGCACGAGTGGTTCGTTCGTGGCCGTGAAGCTTCGCGGCCGGAACATGACCGTGCAGTTACACCGGTAACGATTTCACATATTACACGTCGTATTGAGCATTTCGCCCGAGAAAGACTAATCGACGTGGAAGCTCCGCCGGACGAATACGAGCGCCTGTTTTGGACGTCCACTCGATAATTATCCACGGATAATTTATCGTGACTCGTCTGGAACCTCGAACCGCATTTCCGAGATCGTCCTGATATCCGCCGTCGCAAATTTCCCCGGCGCGCTAACTACTTTCAACTTCGGTGCCATGAAATATTAATATGCAACGCTAGAGTAACGTGACTGTTCTATTTCTGCAAACTGTGCTAACAAAGCCTTTGGCATTTAAGCCGTTTGTCATGAAAATGTAAGGTCTTAGTCCAGTCGCCAGGTACTTTTACCTGGAAAGTATTCCGAACACGATGAAATTTTGACACGTCATTTAGGGGTACTCTGGGGTGTCGTATATGAGTTTTCGACCTCGAGGACCCTGTGCTAACTTGGGGAGGGGGTAAAAACCACGATTTTTATTACCTTGCTTTGGTTTTTCGCTTATTACTCAAAAACTATGGGTTCTAAGAACTTTTTGTTTTCATTTTCGAAAAGAGAATTAAATTTCCTTCAAATTGCACTGTTCAAACGTATTTTTCGGCCCAATAGGCACCGAGAGGCAGGCGTTCAAAATTAGGAAATTATGTGGCAACTGACGAATATAGGGAAGGACAGAGCAAATTATACTGTCCAACAACAAAAATGTTTCCATGTAACTATTGCGTGTATCTTATACAGTTTTTAGCACTGATTCCGAATCTGGCCTTAATTTTTCTCCTTCACGCACAGTTTTCGAGAAATTTGAGTGTGAAAAAAAACATGTTTTTCGACTTTAAACAAATATTGTAATGTTATTATATAAGATATTGTATTGTTCTTTACAGCAAAAGATTGTCTAGACTTTCCCTAATCCAGCGATGTGTAATAGTAATATGTTAAGATTGTTTAAACATGTTTAAACTTTTCTAGTGGTGAGCATCACTGGCGGTTTAAACATGTTTAAACAATCTTAACATATTACTATTACACATCGCTGGATTCGGGAAAGTCTAGACAATCTTTGGCTGCAAAGAACAATAAAATTTCTTATATAATAACATAAAAATATTTGTTCAAAGTCGAAAAACATGTTTTTTTTCAAACTCAAATTTCTCAAAAACTGGGCGTGTAGGAGAAAAATTAAGGCCAGATTCTGAATCAACGCCAAAAACTGTATAAGATACACCCAATAGTTATATGGAAACATTTTTGTTGTTGGACAGTATAATTTGCTCTGTCCTTCCCTATATTCGTCAGTTGCCACATAATTTCCTAATTTTGAACGCCTGCCTCTCGGTGCCTATTGGGCCGAAAAATACGTTTGAACAGTGCAATTTGAAGGAAATTTAATTCTCTTTCCGAAAATGAAAACAAAAAGTTCTTAGAACCCATAGTTTTTGAGTAATGAGCGAAAAACCAAAACAAGGTAATAAAAATCGTGGTTTTTACCCCCTCCCCAAGTTAGCACAGGGTCCTCGAGGTCGAAAACTCATATACGACACCCCAGAGTACCCCTAAATGACGTGTCAAAATTTCATTGAGTTCGGAATACTTTCCAGGTAGACGCCTTTTTTTCGACCTGCCGACTGGACTATCTGTTTCATACGTTTTAAAAAGTTCTCGCGATATATAGGCCGTTCAACGGATGTAGTAATATATCTGTAGAAACAATTAACGAGCGGTCGCATCATGGTGACGCACACGCACAGTACAGACGTGCACGAATACACAAAATTCAATGTGTAGTAACTGCAGTTTTTCATGAATATCTCAAAAACTATTCATTTCAGCCAAAAATGACACATACATTTTGTGCTCAGCATGTCGCAACGAATAGAATGATGTATGTCACATGTCGAAAGGAAGGGGGGGGGTTTCTAAAGTTCAGCCACCAGCTTCGACTGACACTGAGAGGAAAACCGTTGGAACCCAAAAAGGAAACCAGAATCCCCTCGTATCTCTAGACTGTTTAGGTTAGGTCCCCACAGTTCGGCTCTTGAAACAAAGCATCGAATTGTTTACCACGAAATCCCTGTTTAGAATCGATTCTGAGATCGTTTTATCAATACTTCGTAATCTCTCTGAGATCGTTGACTCATTTTTTACAACGAACAATAAGTTCCTTATGCTGATAACTTATTGATAATCCAACACTTACTCCTAGTAACATGGATCATTTAGCACCGTGTCGCCTGATGAGAGGAGAGTGTATAGAGCATAATATATATTTCTCTAAATAAAATGACGTGTTGTCTCTTCAAATATTTATTTGAATCTCAATCTATTACAAACTTGTTGGTAGGAAACCAAAAACAAAACAAATGTTAACAACTAAATTCAAATGATATCTTAGTATCGATCGTAAATAGGTTTTAAACAAAAATTTTAATGGTATCAGCGCACTGGTTCGATCAATATGATTTTCTAAATAATTCCTTACATCCAAACATATCCCTTTTTAAAGGTATATATTTGTGTTCAATTTAACTGGAAAGTTAATTTATAAATACCATATACTCAAATAATATGGTATAGTGGCAGAAAACTGTATGTGAAAATATACGAATATAAGAATTATGTTTGAATTTACCGCTCAACGTTGATCAGGTATAGATCGATCCAATACAGATTACATTGTTTCTAAATGCTCTGACATTATCGCAGTCTTACAGATGCCGGCTTGGGCTAAACATGTGGTTACACCAATGTCAGTTATATCTATTATAATTATATTTTAATTTACACTAAGCAAGTGAGTTACAATTATAATTTTCTTAAATTTAAAAATTTATAAAAAAAAGGTTTATAATTATATTTGCTCCACCGTACTAATAGAAATTGTCGGTTAATTTACAGACGCAAAATTTTATTAATTTCTTGAAAATGATCTAAATATAGATCGAAACGTCGAAATTTTGATTTTGTGATATTTTGCAAATAGTGTAGAAGTAGTTTTTGATCGAACCAGTGCGCTGATACCATTAAAATTTGGTTTACTAAATTCAAATATAAACAAATTAATCGATACAATTATCATGACAAGAAATCTACATTATCTACATGAGAAATCTGAAAAGAAGTCACGTGGGGAATAGTGTCGCAGAAGGGGAAGGTAGAGTGGGGACACAAGTCTCAATCTGGCGACGAATTGAATTTACTAATTAATTAGACTGCGGATTTTATTCATTAGTGACAAAAGCGAATTGATTGGACAGAAAACAGTAACGACGATTGAAGAATCTGAAAATCTTATTACACTATTTTCAATACGTTACAATCATTGACGAAAGAAATAATTGTCCATGTAGCTCCTGTATATTATAGTAGTATTTATTTATTTCGGCCTCGTGACCATGGACTTGGAGTTGGTTTACATTTCTTTTATCTGTCACCCATCCCTTTATCAATCCATCCATCCACTCATCCATCCATCCACTCATCCATCCATCCATATTCCATACCATACTCTATGACCTATACCACATTGTCTATAATTGATGTTAATCTATCCTAATGTCTTACATCTAATATTGCCTCTCTCCTTCTACTTCTGATTATTTATTTCCTCTTTTTCTCGATGCTCTTGAAAAAGTCTACTATTTCTCCCACTCTTTTATCTTGTGCTATCTTTTCTATACTTATATTTATTCTCTCTACACCTTCACAGTATTCTGCTAGATGTTTTAGCTTCCCCAGGTGTTTCTCGCATATCGCACACATACACATGCTCTTTTTCTCCTTTCTCCATTTATTCCCTTCTTCCATATTTCCACATCTTACTTTAGCTATCAGACTCTGACTATCTCCTTTCTCCTTTCTTCTTCAGGTCTCTTGGTAACCTTACTTCGTATACATACATATTTGTACCTATCATCCGTGTCTTGTAATTAATTCAGTTAATTTTTATGTTGCACAGAAAGTTTACTAATAACTTTGTATTTAATACCATGAGATTTTGGTTACTTCAAAACTGAAGAATCGATATTCCAAACCACCAAATCCATACTCCTTGGAGGTTCAAATTTCACAGCTCCCGTCAGTACACACTACATATCTGCATAGTAAACTAGTCATTCCGTTTCTCTAATAGACACGTTTCTGCAGCGAGCATTACTAATGAACACTACATACGAGATCGTTCGACTAATATTTGTACCCCGCCATCTCCTGTTGGATGTGGATCGTTTTCATAACTACAGTGCCTATCTTTTTCACATTACAGATACAGTTCAATATCAGGTATTAAGTGGTTAATTCCAACTAACATAAAGTAATAATATCTGCTCGCCATGTTCATTAGCAGCCAACCTCATTTGCAAGAAATAACACGCGCAACCGGCAGGAGCGATTAAAAATGGTTGAAAGTTGCCGGTACATGTAAACCTGAGAACCGTTCGTATAAATAAACTGAATATCGGTTAATAATACTTAGCTGCGTTATAAATGGTAGAATATGTAATTGTACATTTTTATTCAAGTGGGAAATCCGAATAAAAATGCAGTCGTTATAAAATTCAATTCAATTGTTCTTATACGAACAAAAATATTCATCACTAGGTTTACGGAGTATTAAAAATTAACATTTTCTCTATGTCATTTCAGAAAAATGGCAAAATTGTGTCTATACAGATTTACAATGATTGTAAAATAACAAATTAAAAATACGTCTAAATGATGGGTTCAATAAATCTAGTCTTCAAGTGTATGAAATTGTTTTATTTTTGATAAGAATTCCAAATACGCGTAATTCACTCGAATCAGCTTGGAATTTAATAGTAGGCGTGAACCATGTATTAGTGATACATTATACTAATTCGTGGACATTTATAAATATGGATATGTAGGGTTTCAGGGAAAATCCGAATTGTTTTATTTTTGATAAGAATTACAAATACGTGTAATTCACTCGAATCAGGTTGGAACTTAATAGTAGGCGTGAACCATGTATTAGTGATACATTATACTAATTCGTGGACATTCATAAATATGGATATGTAGGGTTTCAGGGAAAATCCGAATTGTTTTATTTTTGATAAGAATTACAAATACGTGTAATTCACTCGAATCAGGTTGGAACTTAATAGTAGGCGTGAACCATGTATTAGTGATACATTATACTAATTCGTGGACATTTATAAATATGGATATGTAGGGTTTTAGGGAAAATCCGGAATAGGACAGCGGAACTCAGGGGGGAAGATATTATTGCTATGAAAGAAACAAGGATTGCAATCGATCTGACACTCTGAGACGCTATGAAAAGGAGCAGCGTCTTATCTGTAAAATGATCGCAGATGATTGCTCTCATTTCACAGCGAACAACCAGTTTCATCGGGCAAGAGACACAAATTGCACTGTTGCGCGGACATCAAGGGATTCAGGGAGGAGGCGAATGGAGCGCGTCTTTCTTACGCCCGATTTAAGATCCCTCCGGGGAGAGTTCTCGCCCTCTTCGCCTCTGCCGTTTAACATCAGAATTAATTACGAGGCGGTAATAAGGCCGATGCACACTTTTATGCGATACGCGACGATCTCATAGCCAAGCTCTTAAGGTTTATAAGGTCGTCAGCTTCTTTCCTGTCTCTTCTCTTTTCCTCTTTCTCTATCTCTTTCCGACGCACGCGTTTACTCCTCGTCTATCTTCCCCATTTCTTTCATCCTTGATACGATGTTACACGATGTAACGCGGCGGACAGACGACCCCCTCGTGTAATCAGTTTAATGAGCAAAGTCGAGGCAAGTCTGTCTCCCCCCCCCCCCCACGCGATAATTAGACGATGTCTTTTCTTTTTTCGTATGTTTTTCTTTGTCGACCATGCTCTTGCCCTTGGATCTACAGAAGGCTCTTGTCACGTTGATGTCGCAATGCCACGAAATTTTTCCTGCGGATTGGTTCAAGTTCAAATGTTATTCACCTCGAAGCGGTTAGCACATTGCGTCGGAAAGCTCGTTGTCTGAACGAAATTCTACAAGGTGTCCCAAAATAAGTGTAACTCCCGAAAATGGGAGATTCCTTGGGTCATTTGAAGCGACATTTTCCTGTATAAAAATGGAGTCCGCGGCTTTGTTTAGTAGTTATTAAAAACTTTCAAGGCCTGCCATTTCTAAAAAAAATTGGAAACCGGCAAAATGATGACTTAAACCCCTCATAATTTCACATGGACTACAACATATTTTAATTAGAACAAAATCAACGATGTTGCCTGCAAAAAGTGATCGAGTTGGCATGGAATGACCCTATAGTATTTCTTTGTTTGTTCTCAACATAAATCATATTGAATGTGGATTATTAGTTTGTTACCAAATTTATTTTGGTACTTAAACAATGCAGTTACGGTAAAAAGAGGTTAAGATATGTTTCACGGTTAACGCCATCTATTGATTGATCAATACAAAGATCGATATTCACTGATCCGTTATCGTTTCAAATCTATAATACTTCTTCAGTCCACTTGTCACCGGCATGGAACCAACACGTTGTTCAATACTCATTAAGAATGTAAATTAATACTTTTATAAGCATGTAAGTTTTTACATACTTTGTCTTTGAATTTGGTTTTCTTCACACCTTTGTTAATATAAATCACGTTTTAAAAATTATTTTTGATAATCCTCACAGACGCAATAATGAGATATATTATTCTTGAAGATGGTCTAAACTATAGACCGAAACGTTGAATTAAATTTCATTCAATTTTGCAAACTTGTTTGCAAGCTTATTGTTCCAATTGATCGAACCAGGGCGCCGATAACATTAATATATTGTAATGTAAAGTTACGTTTTAAGCGTAAAAAGTTACAGGTTATTATACTTTTTCCCATATTACAAACAGAATTGGAGTCACCACTATGCTAGTGTTGGGCGCATGCACGACAGAGACGAAACTCGTCACGTGACCAGATTGTGGCGGAAGCGTGGGGGAGTAGCGTCGAAGAAGGGGAAAATAGAGTGGGGACACGAGTCTGACGATTCGGCGACTCTGATTTCTATGTACAGCGCGAGGTATCCTATCGAAATATGAGTTTGTATTCTGCTGCGAAACAGTTCTCCTTACGTACGTAAAGTCATCCATGATAAAGGAAAAATTCTTATCGATCGAAAATTGAAATATAAATTATAATTATGATATCGGCGCCAGGTTCGGCGTTTCACAAACTGGTTTCACAAACCTACATGGTCTGGCAGATACATTAATTTTTTTTCTGCCCATCCCCTACAACACAAAGCAGGTCTTGTTAAAGATCTTGTAGATCGTGCCATTTTATTGGCTAATCCTGAATTTCGTTCTGAAAATTTAAATCTTGTAAAAAAAGTATTAAAGGTTAATAACTTCCCTACTTCTTTTGTTGAGAATATCATCAAAGAAAGGATTTTTCAAATTTATAAGCCCTTTTTAGTCTCTCAACTAAAAGAGGAAAAAATTCTAAAAACAGGTCCAGTCAACTTTAGAAATACGGTTGTTATTCCTTTTGTAAATAATATTCCTTTTGATACCCAAAGGATCTTCAGAATGAGTGGCATTCATACTATCTTCAACATACCATTTTACTTAAAAAAATTGTTCTCTCCCATCAAGGATAAGATTCCGTTAACAAAAAACTGTAACGTCATTTATGAGATACCTTGTATGGGTTGTGATACAACCTATATTGGACAAACAAGTAGACATTTGGATACACGTGTAACTGAACATAAAAGAAACATATTTCGTTCTCCTACACAGCATACTGCATTAACGAAGCATTCATTAGAATATGACCACAAATTTGATTTTAACAATGTAGACGTTTAACGAGTGACGATCGAGATACAGAGAACTGTAACTTTACATTGGGATACAATAGTTGCTTATTGTATTTAAAACATCATATAATTATTAATGAAACGAACTGCTTTTATTTCCATCAAGTAATTCTAGAAATATCTAGACAACTTTTTCCCCTTAAGTAATGTTCCCATCCCCCGTCCGACGGTACTGTTAAAACCAGCGTAGCGGTTACCAGCGGATCGAAATTCCCGTTCACGCTGTAACTAGGATTTTACTGATGCGATATTCTCGCCATCCCGGCTAGCAAACTACAGTTTCTGTATCAAGGGTTTGAAACTTTCTCGAGCTTCGGCTAAAATCGGATCACAGCGTCGGTAACTAAAGTTCGAACAACATTTGCTCGGCATTACTTATAATATGGCTGATTTACGGCAGTCGTTTATTCAATACAACTGGAAGAACCATTGACAGAAAGTGAGAGAACCGAGGAAGGGGCGAGATCAGCGAAAGGGGAGTGTTCGCAGAATCCTGGTCCGGTAATTGTTCTCTTCGCGATTTTAATGATCCGAAGCGAGAGAAGTCGCGATCCTTGTCGATGCATTTACCTATTCAAGCTGGCCCGCGCGTTCGTTTGTCCGTGTCGCTCGTAAACAATGAATAATTTATTCGGCTCGCAATGGACGAGCTCGTCCCCGTCCCTCGTTCAGTCGAGCCCCCCTTTTGTTCCTCTCTGCGTCTCGCTCGAGCAATTCAGTACTCCGATGCGATACACACGAAAGCGAGAACGAGCCCTCGAAGTCGCACAATTGCCGGGATTAAATGCTCTCGTCCATTGTCGCGAAAGCGAACATCGCCGATGTTAATATAATTCCTCCGGAACGCGTAATGGTGTTCGTTCGAAGGGAAAATCGAGTGTTTGGAAAAGTCGAACCCCCGGTCCGGCTTAAAAGCTCGAAAATTTCGAGCAGTTAGCGGGCCGTACTGTTTACTTTGAAAGTATCGTTACATACTCCGGGAGGTGTCCACTCCGCGCTGATACACTCACCTTTCGTATTCACGACGATTCAGGCAAATATGGAACAATCAATTTTCATGGTGGTGTTTAAAAACCTTCATAGAAGTGTTCCTGGATTTCTGATACATACAAGGATAAGTAACTCCGAGTTCTAGGCCTAGGTCGCCGTAATTTCTAACTCACGCCGATACTGAAGTACCCTAGTAGCACAAAAATATTGGGTAAATGTTTTTTTCACGTATTGAAAAAATATTGTTTAAGCCACACTTTTTCATATGAGAAAAATATTAGATCTGAATATTCTATACATATACAAGAAATGTAAATTGAATGTTTAGAAGATATAAGCTAAATATTCAGAGAATATAAATTACATATTTAAAATATACAAAGTATTTAAAAAATGTGAAACCCATATTTAAAAAACGTTCATTTAAATCTTCAAATTTAAGAAAAAGTTATAACAAAAATTAGAAACTATATATAATGATCTTATTGAAAATTCAGAAATCTTTTATGCAGTTAGAAAGATTAATGGTTCGAAGAATGCTACATTCGTAGGCCCACAGATTATTTTTTAGGTGCAACTGTGCATGTGCAATTAACAATTGCATCATTTCTTTAAGTAGAAATAAAATGAATATAATTTAAAATAGTATTTATATCAGATGAAATTTGTAGTATAATTTTAAAATTTGAGGACAAATTTAAAAATTAGTGTATAAATTTAGTAAATTTAAGGAGGATTTTTTGTTGTACTAATCGATTTCTCTGTTTATGCAAAAAATTATTAAATTATTAAATATTTTCTTCATATTAAAAAAAAATCTATTTCTAATATTACATAAAGATTCATTTTATGAGAAAAAATATTCTTTTCATGGTACGAAATGGAAATATTATCTGTATATTAAGAAAAAAATATTCTATTTTTAATATTAAATAAAGATTCGTTTTATAGTGAGAAAAAATATTTTTTTCATAATATGACATGAATATTCTCCTCATATTTAAAAAAAATATTCTATTTCTAATATCACATAATGATTCATTTTATAATAAGAGAAAAATACTTTTTTCATAATATGAAATAAATATTATCTGTATATTAGGAAAAAATATTCTATTTCTTATATGAAATACAGATTCATTTGATATTTAGAAAAATATATTTTTCTCGTAACATGAAATAGATATTCTCTGCATATTTAAAAAAAAATTTGTTACTTAATATAAAATAAATATTGTATGAATATTTGAATATTAAAAGAAGATTGAATCTCTTTTTAATATTATATGAATGTGTATACAATATTTTGTGTTACTAGGGTACATTTTTAAGAATACGAAAACTATAAAATGTATAGTTTACGAAATCAATTCGAGTCATCTTGAATATTATATTGTGCGTGTATAAATGAAAGAATCGGAAGCAAGGGAAAAAGTAAAATCAGCCGGAGCATAATCTCCGTATATAAAAACGGGTAAGAGATTAATAAAGCACGACGTCTAGAACGTCGCCTAACGTCTGCGTTCCACTTTGGAGCAAATGTCTGGTTGAAGCATTTCTGCGGTGTAAATCTGGAACAAGTCGCTCAGCTCTCGCCGTGTAATACAAGTTGAAAGGACGTTTGAAATCGGAGATCCTTAGCATGATTGTCTATCTGTATAATCTCAGGCCGCTTAACAAGTGGGTGACCACTGTTGCTCAAGAAAGACCGTGCATGATTGCAGCAATTAACCGTTTCAATGTCCACTTGTCGCACGATTTAACGCCACGTTTTTCCATACTTTTAATCTCGTGCTGTCGACACATCTATTTATTACGCTGCCTCGGACATTTAATAAAGATTATTTCACTCGAATGATTAGCTGTTTGGTAGCCTCACATTCCGTTCAAAGATTCTCATTCGCATTTCGTATGTCGCATGGATACGTTAACAAACCTTTTCTCCGATATGAAACAACTTTAAAAATAAACGGCGTACGTTATGGATGTTCTGGAGCTATGTAAAAACGCAACAAAATTTTTGAAAATTTGACAATCAAAAACATCGGCTGATGTGGAAAGCAACGACAACGATTGAAAGATGCAAGGATCGTTAGATTTACTGTAGTTGAAGTCCGAAAATCGTGAAAATCTGCAATTTTTAATATATTTAAACGTTTGTAGCTCATTGCAACGTCGACCGATTTTGACGAAATTTTCAGAATATGTTTAATTGACATAAATCTACAAAACGTATTTTTTAAATTTTCAATATAGGTCCACATAAAACAGTTGTAAAATGCAACTTTTTGTATTTTTTTTATAGTTCAGATGAATTTCGATTTTTCACAAAAATTTTTTTGCATCCTGTGGCAAACTAATTGCACTAGCTTGCCAACAAAAATTCAAATCGTATAGTACAATATTAAAAAAGTCTTTTAAGAGTATCCGAATATTAGTTGGAGTCACTGTAGGTACACGATTGTTGATGGATCTTGAGTTTAGGAGCGAGTGCCAGCACAGGTTCCTTTTGGAACAGCGAGGATAGACATGTGCGCCTGCGTGAACACAGAATTAAATGCAATAACACCAATGTTTACGAGCGATACACATCGGCTGTGTGTTCGACTGTCGATATCCATACATTCAGGGAACGAAGTGTCCTAACAGGTTTCAAAGAGCGATCCACATTCGCGAAAGGTCGTTGCACTTGCCGCGACACGACAATGCTGATATTTCACCGGGAACACCGCGGGGAGAAAGTATTCGCAATATTTTAGCACTTAACCGGAGCCTCGGAGATTCCACGACGGCAATAAAACGCCTAACATTTCGCGGCGATATTGAAACGTTCTCGGTTTTACTCGTGGCGAGCATTTTCTAGCGGTGTAATAACACAAACGCAACTCGTCTCACTTTTGCTCCTTGATTTTTTTCGCGTTCTCTAACTCGCTGCTTCACTCTTGGTCCGCACCTTACGTTCTTTCATTCCTGGCCACAGCCGCGAATTTCTTCAAACTTTTTCAACTTTCTGCAAATTAGAATTTGATCTCTGATATCTTTCATCGCCGATTTGATCAGGCTACAGATTTTACGCACTCTGCGAATTAGCTCAATCCCTTGCGCTATGATTTATTTTACGGTTTCAGTGATATTTCAGTAATATTAATAAATGATTTCGGCGCTACGGTTCGATCATTAGAAAAAACAAAGTAAATTAATCAATAAGCAATTTTGCAAATAAATAAAAAAATCGACGTTTCGGTGCTGATTTGCACCATTTTGAAGATAATTTTTGAAATTGCCTCTGTAAGAAAAATGAGAAAAAAAGAACCTTTAGAAAATAAAATAAAATACAATTATTGGACTCTTTGAAAATTAGTATTCCCATATTTCTCGTGGCGTTGAATATGAATCTGAAGTCAAAATTACAAAAAACAAAATGACGGCCGGTTATGTGAAAAAATTATTTATTTCCACAAATATTAAATTATTATCAGGTGACTTCGGATAGCAAAAAATGTAAGATTTCAGTGTTAAATATTGCATGCGAGGTAATTCTTTAGTACTAAAATGTAATAGAAGTTTCTCAATTCTGTTTCGTTCCAATATTTCACTCACCTCTAGTAAAATAAAGATATGTATACTGTGGGAGAAAAAGTTGAAAGTGCCAGAAGAAACAATTGGCTGTTGACTATCTGAAGCATTTTATTATAATATATAACAATAATGTACCTTACACTTGCGAAAATTAGTTTTGTCTACGATTTAGGGCAAATTCGCCATTTCGGAACGTTACCGGTCGCTAAGGAAATGACGATAATTCATAAGGTCGCAATAGGTCGCAGAAAAATGAAACGTACACTTGTTTAGTAGCCTTAACTGCTTCTTTTCCAAAAAAATGATTGCTTGATCGCGATTGATAAGCAACTTTTTCGTTAATGAAATGTACCAGACGTGTAGATTTCTATTTTTCATCTCCCAGAGCTTTAAAAAATTAAATGAAGCAATAAAATCAGAATATTATATTAAATTAGGATCTGCCCAATAATAGCAAGAATGATAAACCAGCGTTACAGCGCTATAATAAGTCGCAGAGGTAATTTCAATTATGGTTGAAAATGCCGGTCTTCTAGAACTACTAACTTTGAACTTACGTATCTCCGACATACAGTGACTCAAACAATTGATCAAATGTTTAATTTTGTTTAAATTTTTATTTGATTGAACACATGTTAATAAGATATGTAACAAAATATTTTATTATAATTACATACATAGTTTTCATAGTTCATATAATACAGAATTAACTTAAATATGTTACACTTTTAAAAAAAAATTAAATAACATTAACAAATGATGTAATGATCAAATTTTTGAGTTTGAAAAAATGAAATATCAGTATGTACTTCGTATACCCTCCTTTCGCTTTCAATACGGCTTCTATGCGTCTTGGCATACTATCTACTAAACTTTTACACTGTTCAGCCTTAATATTTTCCCAAGCAGTTTTAACTTCAGACCACAATTCGATGAAACTTTTTCAGTGCATATAATTGACGCAGATCTACAAAACATATTTTTTAAATTTTCAATATAGGCCCACATAAAAAAATTGTAAAATGCAACTTTTAGTATTTTTTCTACAACTCCGATCAATTGCAATTTTTGAAAAAATGTTTTTCCACATTCTGTAGCAAACTATTTGCTCTAGGTTCCTAACAAAAATTCAAGTCGTATAGTTCAATGTTAAACCAGTTATCGTTTTCTTTAGAGCGTCCGAATATTAATGGTAGTCACTGTATATCAACAGTCTTAAGGGGGTATGGGCCCCACGTGACTATGGTATTTTCATTGTGACAAACCTCCGCGCGAAAAACCAATTTGGCAACAGTGATGAACATACATCTGTATCAATCTAACCCTTTAGTTTCGCTATCATTACAGGTTTTTTTCTTTGCATCAATATCTTTATTGCTATTAATGCATCCGAGTGGCTTCATGCCCTTTTTACTTTTGTTGTTACGAATCTACGCTGATAGTTCTCCTGACTAAGCGCCATCTCGTTTGAGTAGCTGAACTAAAATTGCTTCTATTCACCCTTCATGACCGGAATCTGGGGAACAATTGAATGCGATCACGGGAACACACCTCACGTCCTCATACGATTATGTATTGAGCTGAGTGAGGGCTCATTCGAAAGAGGAAGGTTAAATGAAGCCCGCGTGGGTCCCTAAATCAGCAGGAAAAATCTTTTTGTGATCGGAAAATACATTAGAATATCCGGAATTTTTCTTCATTTGTTTTCCCTACTTTGGACAGTCACATTACTGGATATAAACATAATGTAAGTAAGTTGGACCCACGCGCGCTTCATTTAACCTTCCCCATTAGAATGAGTCCTCATTCAGCTCAAAATATAATCGTATGAGGGCGTGAGGTGTGTTCCCGTAAACCCCTGTTTTGGCCCAAAATCTAGTTAAATTCTGGTTACATTCTAGTAATGTCACGTGGGTACCCTACCCCCTTAAGCTAGATTCTGGGAAAGGTGTACTGCGACTTGTTTTCTGTTCGTTCGAACATTTGATCAATTGTTTGAGTCACTGTAAGTACGTATTAAATATTGGCTGTAACAAAAAAACGTGCTCTGGAACCTTATAAATAGAGTAGTATTACATAGATTTTTAAACAACGGAAAAAAATGTTGGAGTATTGACCACGATTTCGCGATTTCTGACTATTGCGCGCTGCGCTGGTTTCGTCGCCATTCATTGCGCTCATCCGAGAGCAAGGGTCCAGAGTCAGAGAAGCGTCTCGGCTCAGCTCGGCTCGGCTCGTCTTGGTGCGGCGCAACGGCGAGATTAGAAGGCTCCTGGACTACAGGGGTTGTCCGTGGAAGCCGCGGGGGAAGGAACGAGAAATTTTAATGGGGGCAACGGGGCTGGTCTTCTCAATGGGAAAATTGTACCGGAAGTCGCAACGGCGTGGCGCGGCGGCAGTGGGGTCGGTGGAGCGAGCGCAGGGGTTAAAGGCCCATTAAGTGCGCCGCAATCTCGTCCTGCGTCGCGCTCGGCTATCTGCACGAGAAAGAAGGATGGCGAGAACGAGGGTCGTCGAGGGAGGAGAAAGGACGGTCGGGTGTGTATGGGTTCGAATGTGAAATGTGCGGGACCGACAAATGTCGTCGCCTAAACTACCGTAAATGCGGAAGCGAGTTTGACAGAGGAGCGCTAAAAGACTCGCGGTACGCTGGAGCAGCAAGCTGATGCCGATTTAAACGATCATTTGGTTGATCAATCGTTTGGAAACTAATTGAGGGCTTCCAAGAAAATGTTAAAATGTTATTCGCCGATTTTCATTCGACACGAACGCTTCAAGTATATTTCTTTCATCGGGCATTTTCTACATCGAACTGGACAAAACTCCTGAACTGAAATATTTACTCACTACGGCGCACAGTGGTCCGGATGGAGAAATTCAGTGACATTTTGTTATATTTTTTGAACCATTAGAGATACAGCAATGAAATTTTCACTACAAATATTTAAAAAATAGTCATTTTTAACTATATGAATTAAACATTTTTTGCATTTGTTAAACAATATTTTTTAATCAATTTTTATAGATATTTTTTTATTAAAAATAAGATTGTTTAAATATAAGTTTACGAACTATTTTTTCTAATAATTTATAATAATAAAATTGTTTTAGCGGTCCGAATTAATAAATTTAGTGACATTTTTGCATAACTTTTTTAAAAGTTATAGGAATTAAATGTTTACTGAAACATATGAAAAAATAATCACTTGTTAATGATAAATAATTTAATATGTTTAGTGTTTGTTTAATTATTTTTATTAACATTTTACTTACTTTATTGGGTGATTTAGTTAAACCTATGATACGCTTTAAACACTAAGAAGTTAAGTGGAGGGACGATGTGGGAAGTAAATCGTGCATAACTATAATAGAGGAAATTTGTAATAATGCGGTACTATTTGGAACTCTAAAGATATTCCTTATCAAAGATAAGGAATTTTGACAACTTCTGTGCCTACACTGTGCATTATTTTTTAAATACAATATTGAAATAAATTTTTAATTGTCAGTGTAAATTCTTACCGTGAAGGAATGCTCTTCATTTCAAAAGAAGAACACAGAAAAAATATTAAACAGCTTAGCCAGGGCATCCAGATGAAGATAACCATCTTTCTTCTGCGAAACATACTATTTTCAAAATGTCCAAGTTTAAGGGTTCGTTACGATTACAATTTTTATTTTATCGTATTAATGTCTTTATTTTCGAGCTAGGTGGATATTTAAGAAGCAATGCAAACTTTGTAGATGTCGATACGAGAAAGTTCATTTTTCGGCAAAATGCCACACGATTTTCTAATCCGGACCACTGTGCGGCGACCAGCAGAGTTAGAAAAATAATTCAAACAACAAAACAGCAGAATGTAATTTTGCATTTCGATCGTCTTTGTTTAAGTAAAACATTACGGAAAGCTTTATTCGTTTTTCTAAGCAACTGTTCATCCAGATTTCTGTTTATCCGTGTGCGAAAAAATAAATAATACATGAATTTAAACAATGTAGAAAACACAAAATAGGAATCGATCAGAATTTTTACATTATTAGAATATCTTTGCGATTAAACTTGACTAATATTTTTTATACATATAATGTTATATTGTTTTTTTTTATGGTTAGGGTTGACACATCAACTGAACTCTATAGCGTTGCTCGGTGAACAAAGATTTTATTTCACTATTTTGCACACCTCTCTTATTTACACTATTTACAATTTACAACACCCTTACCTGTGAACAAAGAAACGACATTACAGTTTTTATTTAAGATGTCAATCCCCTCTTTAATATCCTATAATTATCATGGAGTTTCCTTCTCTATTTTTCTCCTACTTTTTCCCTCTACCGGGTAAGACGGTTATCACTCTGATTTTCCGCTAGATTCAAACTTAATGAAATATATTTTCTTTACACACGTATCAGGAAATCTTCAAGTTCATACAATTGAACAGACAGTAAACTCTCCCTTGTTTGTACCGAAATAGAAACTTGCGTAAACATCTGTATTCATGAAAAAACGAACACGGAAAATAATCTTCTAATTTTCAGAGGAATCCAGTTTCCACTAACCAAAAACTAACAGAGAAAAAACGTCAATTGAAATATTAACCTACGTAGACGCAAGTTTGATGAAACAGGAGGCCGGAGTTATACGCGGACGCTTTGTTGAAGTTATACGCTTGCTTTTCCGGGCGCGGTCAAACCGAAGTTGGACTTTTATGAAGTTCCGTAGGCGCGGCGTACACGTGTTAAAAACACACATTTCGCTGAACTGAAATGCTCCACGGAATGCAGGAAGCTTGCCCGAGGTTTGTGCTTGATAAAAAGTTTATAGTCTCGAGCAGCAGTGCGTTACGCACAAAGTAACATAATTGCAAATGTAATTTTCCATTTGCAGAGCCCGAGATTTCTCTTTCCTCTTACTCTCTTGGAGGCAGATTTTCGACAATGATTCTCGCATCCTCGCCGATGAAAGCTGACGTTTTCATAGACCGTTTGAAATTTTACTCCGTCACACTTTTTAATCGTAATAAAGAGAAAAAAAAGAGAGAGATAAAGAGGGAGAGAGCAGGTCGATGATCCGGCAAATCGAATAATCGGCTCGTAGCGAAATTACGAGGCTCGCGCGAAACTCATTTGGGCCGAGTCTGCAATTAAATGCGCCACGCAACACCGTCGATTGTTATGCTCCACAACTGCGTCCCCTGTAATATCATTCCTCCTTCTGTTTCATATTTTTTTGTAGCGCGTACTAACCTTCGTTAAACATAATGACGAATAATTTGCATTTATTTACGTGTGCTCGAACCCGTTGACTATGTGATTCGATTAGTTTAACAGATAATACGAAAATGCGGATTGCGTCACCGAAAGACGCCTGCAAGCACGGCTAGTACAGGCAACACCACCTAAATAATTAAAGCCAAACACCTTCGGGGTTAACGATTTACTCGGAATAATAAGATTCACTCAAATAATATACATATTTATAAGTAATAATTTCATTTAGTTTATAATAACAAGAAGAAAAGAAAGTATTCAATCATTTCTAACTATTACAAAGTATCTATAAAAAATAACCTGCTTTTATAATAAAATTATAATCTATATTACGTATAAATATCACACGAAAAGTATACAAGAAATTATAAACATATACTTCTACTACACAAAACAGTGTTAACACAGGCAAGGAACTCGTTTTAAGATAAATTTTAACATAACGTTTTAACATAAAATAGAATATGACAAAATTGAACATGAACATGTAGAACATAAATTAATAAAAATAAAAATAATAAAAATAAAACCAATCTTGATAAAACTTATGCGAGATGTAGTTCTTCGAAAAATATTTGACACGTATTTTCTTTTATTGGCAACCATCCACTTTGAAGGGGTGAAAACAGCCCTCAAAGTTCGCTGTCAGATCCATATTTTTTGGGATATTTTGGAAACCAGAGATCGAAAAATTTGATTTTTTTTTTAAATTGTGTTCTTTTTAAATGGAGAATGTAGTAGTGCAAAAAATTTTAACAAAATATGTTTGTTCAAACAATACATTAAAAATTTTATGCTTTCTTTCGGACCTAAAATTCCTCCAGCATCGGGAAATGGGAGGTACCTTGGGTCATTTCAAGCACCATTTTCATTTACGAAAATGTCATCCGAGGCTTCGTTAAGGAGTTATTAATGAAAAACACTGACCAATCAGAGCGCGACCTAGACGCGTATTGTATCGTTCCGCGCCGCACAGTGGGACCTTTCGCCCGAATCGTGGACAAAATCAAAGAACTTTCGATAGAAATGAGATAGAGCAATGAAATTTTTTATAAATTAAAGCTGAAACATTGTAGAATACGGGAAAAATAATGAGATTATGGTACGAATGTTCTCTAACCTTGAAAAAATAAAAGTATAACTGTTTAACAATAATCCGATATTTTGGAGAATTCTGAGGTCGTAGAAAAATTTTGAGACCAGATTTGAAATCAGCGTGAGAAAATCTACGCGAAATGCTGTAGAGCATGTTCCAAAACAATTTTTGCCACGCGTGGTATTTAAAAATCACAATTTTCTCGAAATTGCGCAACTTTGACGAATTTTTTCGAGGTTAAAAAACATTCGTACTGAGCGTTGGTAGCACACCGCGATGTCGTAACGAACAAGAGTTTATCGAGTATGTAAATCCTCTCCGATTTCGATGAAACTTTGATACGTTGTCAAGACCACGATTCTGAACCACATTTCCCTTTACAGTTTTTGTCTGCCGGCTTTAGTTTTCGAAATTTTTTTTCACTTAAATCAGTAACAATTTCATTGCACTGCAAATGATATGGATTGTAGTGCGAGTTTTCTTAACGATGGCTACTCTCTAAACTCTTTACTATTATCTTTCGCCCCACGTTTTACGTTTTAAATCTTACAAGTATTTTCATAGTTTTTAAAAATGCACAATCACAAATTTTCAGGACTATCTGTTTAGACACCGGTTAGACATTTGTATGAGGCTATGGAAAATTTTATTTCAAATTTTTTAGTGCATTTTAAATTATACTTTTTAATCCGTCTTAATTGTACTTTTTATTCCGTATATTAAAATTTGTTTTATTTTTTTTTATTTAAATAATTTAAATAATTAATTTTAATTCGTTTTAATTTTTATTTAAATAATTATTTTTAGTCAGTCTTAATAACGTGGTTTAACAAATTTTTTTTTATTTAAATAATTATTTTTAGTCCGACTTAAAAACGTGGTTTAACAAATTTTTTTTTATTTAAATAATTATTTTTAGTCCGACTTAAAAATGTGGTTTAACAAATTTTCTTTTATTTAAATAATTATTGTAGATACTCCGTAGAGACGAGCGTGCTACAACAGATTCGTGATCTCTGCAAATATCTGAACCGAGCAGGCAAAATGGTCTATCAAGCAGAATTCGCCTGCGAATTTTCCCGTTAAAAATCGTGGTCTCGGTTTACACAGCAGTTGGGGGAGGGAAAGATTTTAATATCGCTCGACGCTCCTTGTCCCTCGACCTCGTTACCGATTTTCCACGTTATTTCACAATTCTGCAAAAATAAATTAACGATTAATTGATCAGCGGGCGGAACTTTCCGGCCGAGCAGAGGTCGAGGCTCGTTCCGTCGGGATCCGTTAGCCGTGAAATTAATTTGCCGGACGACACGAGATTTTAATTACGTTTGGTAATGATCATGCCGCCCCGTGGACGGCTACGTTGAAGTAATTAAGTACCGCCCACGCTCTCGCCCCGTGAAAGACGCGAACGCGTGCTGCTCGCTGTTCGCTGCTCTTCGACGTTGCTCGCGGGAATTCTTTACCCCGAGCTCTCCGCGTAGCCGACCGTCTCCAGTCGAGTCTGCTCTCCTCTCTTGTCTGCGCGACGTGTTCCACATCCATCTTGACCTTTTTCCTCGGCCCCTGTTTTCTTGAAAAGCGCGCCGCGCAACCCAGACGCGTTTCCTTTCTCCCTCGCACGCGTGTGTTCAATACGCGCGCGAGCGCAGTTGTTGCTTCTTGGATAAATACACGCGTATTAATTTGCTTGGGATTTCATTGGTCCTAAAAGGTCCCAAGCTAACGGAAACGTAGATTTAAACTTTCAGCAATCTCTTCGCAGATGGCTACCCTTGGTACAGAATGTATACTAGATTATAGATATGAAATAGATATGAAAAATAATACTGTGTTTATTAGACAATAATAAAAGATAAGGATATTTCAGAAAAATGTTAATGCAATGATAATTTTTAACTTCCCGATATATAGGGAAGTTATTGTAATTACTCCGAAAATCGAATTTTTAGCAGATCTTCACGTGTCATGGTCATTGGAGTCATTTTTGACTATTCTTATCAAAATATCGGTGTGTGTGTGTGTGTGTGTGTGCGCGTGTGCGTATGTCCGTTTCTATGGTATCAAATTTTTCGATAACGTTTTCTGAAAAAGTAACAACGCAATCAGAATAATGAACGATGCAATGGATGTGCCCCTCTGTAATTTAGAGCTGATTAGATTTTGGTCCATTTTGGTTAAGTAGTTTTTTTCGAAAGGAGTTAATTCAACATTGCAATTTATACGAGAGGATGGTAATTTTCCACCGAATAAACAAACGTAATTATATATATTTCATTTTTATTTTTGTTAATTAAAAAAAATTTTTTTTAGTTATTCAACTAATCCTAATGTTACCGCTTACAATAATCGAAAAATATCCCAATGCAAGATTGAGTTATTCATCTCTACAGGGAAATATCGCTTCAAATGATGTTAGGAACCTCCCATTTCCGGATGCTGAAGGAATTTTGGGACACCCTGTGTATATATATATATATATAATAAATAATATATATGTATATATAATAGTATAATAAATAATACATATGTATATATATGTATATATATATAATAATATAATAAATTATTTATTATATATATATATAATTTGAATGTATTCAGAATTAATATTTATATGATTTATTTTGTAACATTACTATGCTACAACAGGGAACCAAGTGAGCAACGAGCATACAAAATTGATTTAATGCGACGCCATATGCATAGCAAAAATTTTGATAAGTAGAAAACTATTGAACTTCCCTGAGAACGTATAATCTTCTTAAAACGTACACTAAATAATGATAATAATATACTGCAACTAACGAATCGGGAAGTTCTTTGTGTGACTCTTAGAGAGTCAGATACCAAATAACATCCGTACCACTAACCCTCTCACGAACTCGCAAAGCGAGCTACAACACCCCCACCCGCGAAGCTCGCGAAGCGAGCGAGCAACAATAACCAGCTAGTTTTATTTTTAATCAAATATGAAGTTGTATACCTCCATGCGACAATTACAAGGAGTTTTATATGTATACAGTGGTGTGCAATAATATTCGGCCGCTCTAAAAAAGATGATAACTTTTTTAATATTGTACTGCAAACGAAAACTGCTAACAGCAACGAAAAACACGGACCAATCAGAGCGCGACCTAGACGCGAGTTAGCACAGTCGGCCCGACGCGCCAACTGTCAGTTGGTCGAACGTGTCATCGCATGTCTAGATCGCGCCTTGATTGGTCCGTCTTTTTCGTTAATAACTCCTAAACAAAGCCACGGACGCCATTTTTGTAAAGGAAAATGTCGCTTCAAATAACCCAAGGAACCTCCCATTTCCGGGAGTTACACTTATTTTAGGACACCCTGTATATTCTAGTATATTCTAATATATTGTAGAATATCTATATAATTATAGCGCATCACAACATCGCCTAGTTGCAGCCTTTCCGTTTATCCTATGCAATAACACACAAATAACTACGTACAGTTTCTGATATAAAAACTAATACTATAGTTTTCACTAATAATATGAATGTAGTGAAAATAATATGGCAATAGTATTAAAGTCTTTTAATTTTTTCACTGTTTTAAATTATGTGCTTGCTCATTTTTCTCATAAATGCACAAATGTCGTATATATCATACTTATTGTTGTTATAACTGAATCAGTTTCCTCTTTTTTCTATTACTCAGTTAATCACAACTGCCCGTGTTTTCGCCAATAACTCCTAAACAAAGCGACGGACGCCATTTTTATAAAGAAAAATGTCGCTTCAAATGACCCAAGGAACCTCTCATTTCCCGCTCCTATACTAGTTTTGGAACACCCTGTAGAGAGTATAGAGAGAGCCAAGGTCAAGTTGCGGCGTGTTCCGATGATCGCAGACATTCGCGCTGCCCCTTTTCATTTCCCGGCCCATAATGTGTACTCCTTCCCAAGGCAGCTCTGCTCTGAAGGAGGTATACCGCTACACCTCGCCGCTGACACGCGCGAGTATCGCTCAGATGGCAGTTATCACTTTCGCGGGACGGCTCAAAGGGTTAGCAGCAACGATCCGGCTTGTCCCCGTAATCACAGCGTTGCGTTAACACAAGCACGATAATTATTGCCACCGTATACTGGCAGGCTTGTTGCCAGGCTTCGCCAAGTGGTAGAGCACGGGGAACGAAAGGAGGGTGAACAGACAATTGCGCGTAATTAACACTAGGGCCAGCCGTGTCTCGTTCCCGGAACAAACCGTTGCGTATCGTCGGTGGCTGTTGCCTGCGTCTGTCTCTTCCCTCTTCCTTCCTTCCTGCGGCCGCAGATAGTATCGCGGAAATTGCACTTACCGTTTCTCCGTCTGCTAATCCGATTCCCGTAGGGTGAATCCGCGAAACAGAGACGATGCGGCGCAGCTAAGATCGGAACCCGTTACCCCGGGTATTATGACGAGGAACAGGGAGCATGGCAAGGCAATTTCGGTGAAATGCTACCCGGGACCTCAACATCCGATTGCACTTCTCCCCTCGCGTTGAGGACGCGCGTGTATGCTAGTTCGGATTTGTGGCGGCGGCTGCGAAAGAACGGAGATATGAAGCCGGAATCGGTTCCCGTTTTCCTCGTCCTGTTGCTGGTCGGATTCAATGTTATCCCGCCCGGGGGATCGCTTGGGAATATAGTATAGTATATTCCGATTTAGGGGGAAGCGATCCAGTTGAACGGACCGATGCACCATGGTTTAGAGGCGCGGAACACGAGGAAATAGGGGTGTCTCTTGGATCGGTGATGGGACAGGAGACTCTGAATGATAGTCACTTTGCGAGCTTCGGATGTTTGCCACGAAAAAACGGAGACGGGTGACTGGGAGCTGATGGAAGCTGCATTCATATTCGATCACAAAGGTTCGGATTCTTAGCTAGGGTATTGGATTTCGGTTCTGTTAGGGGTTTTCGACTGTAGGGTGCTCGACTTTTTTCCATCGGGTCTTCGCACTGGTCTCGGTGAGGGTCTCACGAAATGTGCGAGTTTTATATGCGAAAATATTGATGGACGGGATTTGTGCATTGAATTATATTAATTGAAAAGAACCGGATCGCTCTATGCAATATGCTTGATGTCTTTTCTTATCCTTATATCGTGTGAACATAAGGTAGTTATTATAACCCGAGTTATACAAGAATCGATCAATTGATTTATTGTTGTTTAGTTCGTACTGTTCAGAGACATTCGTAACCGAGCAATTAATTATTTCAATCAAACATACATTACTGTATTATACGATATCTCACATAATTTATGTCTCCTGTATAGGGTGATACACCTAACTTAACCTCCTCGAATAACTTCTGAATCATACGTTCTGAATCTAAAAGAGTTTCATGCACCTCCTAGAAGTTTGCCCCCCACTTGTGGAATTAAATAATTTCAACAATTGTGCTGAATTGTGCTATATTGCGCTCGAATATTATAACTATAATACAAAAAATAAGATGAAAAATGGAAAAAAACGATTTTTTGAGTAGCCCCCCACTTTTCATTTTTTTCAATTTTCTCAATTGTGCTAAGTTGTGCTGGGTTGTGCTAAAATTGTGCTAAAGTATTACTTTAAAAAAATAATAAATAAAGAAGTTATAGCCAATAATCGTTTTGGACATCTAATTAACGTTTAAATCAGTAACAATTATCCAAACAGCATATAATCATATATCTGAGTTGTGCTAACCTAGCACAACTCAGCACAACTTTTAATTTCTCCAGCACAACGATATGAAGGGCACTTTACTCTTGTTCGCGGCCCTTCGCACAAAGATACTATATCATTTTTCGACTTTCTGGTTATCCAAACAGCATCCCTATCTCTATCTCTATCTAGGCTAGCACAACTCAGATATATAATTATATACTGTTTGGATAATTGTTACTGATTTAAACGTTAATTAGATGTTCAAAACGATTATTGGCTATAACTTCTTTATTTATTATTCTTTAAAAGTAATACTTTAGCACAATCTTGGCACAACCCAGCACAACTCAGCACAATTGAGAAAATTGAAAAAATGAAAAGTGGGGGGCTACTCAAAAAATCGTTTTTTTTCCATTTTTCATCTTATTTTGTGTATTATAGTTATAATATTCGAGCGCAATATAGCACAATTCAGCACAACTGTTGAAATTATTTAATTCCACAAGTAGGGGGCTAACTTCTAGGAGGCGTTTCATGCGAAGTTATTTTAGACTGGCAGACCAGTTGTGGATTCAAGAAACGTGCGTATTATACAATAAATAATAAGAAGTACCGCACTAAAGAAACCCCATTTGTACTTCAAGACTATCTGTTTAATATCTTCAAAAGATCTAGTCCCATACGTTCAACTAATTCTGAAGAGAATTCTCAAAAATCACTCGTTTTCACCATTATACGAGAAGCCCGCCTTAATTGCATAAGGGAGATCTGGCGACAGCGAAGTACGCAACCCTTTCTGACCAGTCGGTCGATAGCGAAACGGTTAAGAACGTGTCACGTAGCCTGAAGAAAGTCGGCGGGGAGTGATAAATTAATTAGCAGAAAGCCGCGGAACGTTAAGTTCGGGGCGCCTAATCGGACGCGGACTAGTCAGTTTAACAGACAATCGGGCGTAATTAACACCGTGCCACAGCGTCGTTGGGAAACAACCCGCTGCGAGGCGTATCAGTATCTCTCTCGGCTTGCCCTCCCTCGTGTCACAGATACAATCACGGAAATTGCTCTTACCGTCTCGCCGACTGTTAATCCGATTCTCGTGTAGCATTTCCACTCCTGGCTCCGGCGACTAACTCCAGATGACTGATTCGAGATAAGGAATAGATGACCGGATCGAGATAGGGGAACATGATACAGCGTCGCTACCAACACTGCATACCAGGGGAACTGTTTACCCGCGAGCGAGGCCACCTCTCAGGAAACGCGTTCCGTGACCGTGGAAAGTCCATTTTTGCTTTCACATGCTCCGGACGTTGAAACGCGGTCACACTAATAAAACGCATGCTCGCGTGCTGAAATCTGGAATGTCGAGTTAGGGTCGATTCATACATCTCCGATATCGGAGTCCGACAAAATATTCTTACCCAGGTTTAAGAGGGTACCGTACCCATGGATATGACTAGCATATTACTAGAATATTACTAGAAAAACAAGTGAACACCGTGTTTACGGGAAACCATTTTTTGTTTTTATACAAGCATGTTACGAGCTGTGTGAGGGCTCGTTCTAAAGAGGAAGGTTCATCATAGCCCGCTCTGCTCATAATTAAACAAGATTATGTTTATATTTAATAATATGAGCGTCCAAAGTAGGGCAAACAAGTCGAAACAACCACCCTCAGGTTCCCATGTATTTTTCTAATACAAAACGTTTTTTCTGACTTAAATCATGAGCAGAGCGGGCTATGAGGAACCTTCCTCTTTACAATAAGCCCTCACACAGCTCATAACATGCTAATATCAGGACAAAAAATGTTTTCCCGTGATCGCATTCAATTGTTCCCCAGATTCCGTTCATGAAGGGCAATGAAGGGCGAATTATCGACGTATATTCGTAACAACAAAAATATAAAGGGCTTGAAGCCACACGGATCCATTAATAGCAATAAAGATATTGATAAAAAGAAAGAAACCTGTAATTATAGCGAAATTGAAGCGTTAGATTGATACAAATGTATGTTCGTCACTGTTGCCAAACTGTTTTTCAGCGTGGAGGTTGCTTACACTGATAAATACCCAGATCAGGGGTTACGGTACCCCCGGGTAGAGTACCCACGTGACATTACTAGAATCTAACCAGAATATTACTAGAAAACAAGTGAAAACAGGGGTTTACGCGGGAACGTTTCACATCCTCATACGATTATATTTTGAGCTGAGTGAGGGCTCATTCGAAAGAGGAAGGTTGCACGCAGTGCGCTCTTCTCATATTTTCTTTAGATGATGTTTATATGAAGTAATATGAGTGTCCAAAGTAGGCGAAACAAATGAAGAAAAATTCCGGAGATTCTAATGTATTTTTCGCGCACAAAAAGATTTTTCTCGCGAAAAAATCGAGAAGAACAACTGCGTGCAGCCTTCCTCTTTCGAATGAGCCCTCACTCAGCTCAAAATGTAATCGTATGAGGACGTGAAACGTCCCCGCGTGATCGCATTCAATTGTTCCCCAGATTCCGTTCATGAAGGGTGAATAGAAGCAATTCTAGTTCAGCTACTTCGACCAGATGGCGCTTAGTCAGGTGAACTCAGGTGAACTATCAGCGTAGATTCGTAACAACAAAAGTGTAAAAGACGTGAAGTCATTCGGATCCATTAATAGCAATAAATAGCGAAACTAAAGCGTTAGATTGATACGAATGTATGTTCATCACTGTTGCCAAATTGGTTTTCCGCGCGGAGGTTGGTCACAATGAAAAATACCATAGTCACGTGGGGCCTCTACCCCCTTAAGTAAGACCGTCCACAACCGGAAAACTGAGTCCGATTTTCCTCCGATACTTTTCCTTCGAGTCGAACAGGCCATAACCAACAAATAAAAGGTTTCTATCCTTCCTCAGGTGAACTATCGGTAGCTCTCCTTTACAACTTCATGGTAATGAGAAACATTCCTACTCAAGTTGCCTCAAAAATCGGCCGGAAATGCATGGATACCGAAAAACGCCGGCCGGATATGTATGAATCGACCCTTACGCAGGCTTCAATGGTCTCCAGTCGAACTCTGCTGAACAGACAAGGTTTTTTTCCTGCAATCCTGCTGACGCGAATAAAGATTGTTATGATGACCGGGATGAGGGGGGGGGGGATAATCGAATGTGATTTTGTACTGTATTTTTCAGTTGCGTCATGGATCGTTGCAATCGTTTGGCTATACAAAAATTTGTTTGCTTTCGCAACAGTGTTTCAAGACGAAGAGACGACAAAGTGAATTTGGAACAATGGTTGTACACATATTTGTACAAAATTTCACAATTAGATTGATAATTTCATTATCAGCTCGGCCCGTACCAGTAACAAGTCTATTGTCTTTTAATTAAACTGTGCAACGCTCATTAATACATCGTACGTGTAATTGCGTCAACGATGTCCTGATTATGATAAAAGCAACGGATCACGCATTATTTGCCTGATTTAATAGAACGTAACACGTTCTCTATTACGTGGAAAATATAGGGACGCAGATAATTTTCACCTTAAGAATTATATCGGTGGGGGGAGGGGGGAATAAATGTTACCAGTTACCACGCATTTATTGCATCCCAGGACGCTATTAAGATCGTCGGGTTGGCGTCGCATCGGTGTCGCGTCGACGTTGAATGTTAAACGAGAAAACGATCTCCCATAACGCTGATATTGCGACAGACATCCTAGATTATACCAAGAAATCATGTTTATCGCCGCAATTCAGCGCTTTTGGTGTCTACTTGATAATGCGCATCATTTACTTAGGTTTTAATTACATATTATTCTCGTTAGAGGTTCTCCCTCATTCTCATAAATTTTGTTATAATCGACGTTGCACTTTAAATCATTTTTTGGCGAAACTTCCGTTTATAGCAAAAACCAGAATTCGATGAAATTTTGAAAATAGGTTCTTTTTTGACTAAAATGACGATTGCCAGAAGGACTTTGGGCGCGTCGAAAAATATTTTTTTTATTATTTCAATGTCGCGCTCTACCTTACCGACTTACCGACATTCTATTTTATATAGAATATCTTCCATTAGTTGTAAAAAGGGATCATCACCAGCCTAGTTCACTTCACTGCGCCATAAAAATTCGCACATATCATCTATAAACGAATCCTCTTTAGTTTTACATAATACATATATCAGGTAAACTTGAAATTTTTAAAGACTACTCCTGGATTGTCGTGTGCGTGGTCTCTCCGCCCCACCCCGACCTAACAACAACTCATTCTAATCACATAAATAATAATATAACTAGATAATAAATAAACTTTTCGGGTTAACCTAATCCAAATTAATTCTCATCGCATAATCTTCCCATTGTAGATATTGGTTCACTTGGTTTAACAATTGAAATTTTCTATACATTTAACATTAATTTCCAGAATATATATGTATATATATATATATATATATATATATATATATATATGTGTGTGTGTGTGTGTGTGTATGTATATATATATGACGCATGCGCACAGCACGAACATAAAGTACAAAGTCGGTAAGTCAGTATTCGCTAAGGTAGAGCGCAACATTGAAATGATAAAATTTTTTTTTCGACGCGCCAAAAATCCTTCTGGCAATCGTCATTTTAATAAAAAAGGAACCTATTTTCAAAATTTCATCGAATTCTGATTTTTGCTATAAACGGAAGAACAGCCCATGTTTTAAAGAATCTACATCAGCGATATTGTACATCAAAATGGATATTGTAATATTTAACTATTAATGAGTTTAACCACCTCGAATATTTCTGTTATTTGTATTGATATAAAAGAAGCTTGCACGGTATAAAGGGGGAATTATTGCGATGCAAACATTTCTTATATGGGTAAAATGGTAAGCACGTCGGAAAACTTATTTGGATATAATATCTTGTTCACTATTGTATTAGATTTAGGACATATCAAGGTCAATACAATTTCTATGAATCTTCGATGCGCGAGGCGGGCTGTTTCATTTAAAGAAATCGAGGTGACCTTAAATTATCCGAAACGCCTTCGTCCATATAAGAAATGTTGTGTCACAATATTTCTTCCTCTGTACCAAGCAAATTTTGTACACATATATTATTTTTTAACCCTTAGCACTCGAGTGGTGACTCTGAGGCAGCACTAAAAATTGCTGTACCATTATCAAAATATTGTTTACATTATTAAATATGTTGGTATCTAATCAGTTACTAAATATTTAAGTACTATATGAGTTATTACATCAATTTCATACCCATGAAATTTAAAAAATCATGGAGAATAGAAATATTCTATATCGAAGGAATGTTTAATTTTCGAGTTAAAATAGCTCCGACTGCAAAGGGTTAAT
The DNA here is from genome assembly GCA_963971365.1 of Lasioglossum villosulum. Lineage (NCBI taxonomy): Eukaryota > Metazoa > Arthropoda > Insecta > Hymenoptera > Halictidae > Lasioglossum > Lasioglossum villosulum. The sequence goes on from OZ020499.1 coordinate 13,930,073, forward strand.
ATTAGAAATAATGGAAACGTTTAAGGTGATCGAATTTATTGCTCCACCCAGTAGAATCTCGATTACAATTTTTTTCGCAAATTCCAATTTTTATAGACAGAATATGGTAGAATTTATTCTAGGATGTAGTAACAGCTCTTTTATCTTCTTATCTACATGCACGAAAAGCCGAATTCTCTATTAAATTCTACGAAACTACAAATTTTATGTGTTTCATAAATAAAGTAGTTTATATCGATCGTATCATTGTTCAAACAATTAATAAATGGTTTCGGCGCTACGGCTCGATCATTAAATACAATAAACATAAAAATATTTGATTAATTAATTAACTGAGCAATTTTGCTAATAATCAATTAAATCGACGTTTCGGTGCTGATTTGCACCATTTTCAAGATTAATTTTGAAATTGCGTCTGTAAGAAAAAAGAAACAAGAATTTTAGAAAATAACATACAATTTTCAAATTAACAACTATTACATGTTTAAATGTAAGGGAAACAAATTTTAACAAGAAATTTTTAATTTGTTCTTACTCACTTGCTTAGGTGTGATTAGGTGTAAAAATGTGAGAGTCGTGAGACTCTATGTGTTTCATCTGTTTTAACGAATTGTAATTGAATAAAGTGTTCAGTATAACGTTCAGTATACATTTGGTGGGGTCTATAGATTACAGTATTTAATACTACTCTGCTATTTTCGAAAATTCGTTATCGATTCGCTCTGCTCAACTCGTTTGAAACAGTTTTCGCCAGCAGACTGCTGACTGGGCGTATGTACATATTTACATAATTTCAGCAAATGAATCAGAGTTGAAGAATACGTAATGTATGTGTACACCAATGTTCAAAGCGGCATAGAGTAAAAAATAAATTAATTAACGTTCCCAAAACGTTTTACTTGACTTCGAAGCAAATAGAATCTTTAACAGGGAAAACGCATTAGCTCTTTAATTCGAAGAAACTTTCACAATTTATTAACGATCCTGTTCCAGCCAAAGGGCAAAATTCTCTCATGGTTTCTGCAAATATAAAAATCGGTACAATGAAGCTGCTGCGCAAATTCCTGAAACGATCTCTCGACTCTTTGACTTCTGTGCCCGAATATCGAATATTTTTTTGGTTTATAAATTCAAAGGTATGTGATGGATTATGAACTGGAGTATGATTATCTCTTTTCAAAGTCCGTAATCGTACATTTCTAATTTCCAGTTCAATACTTGAGTATGTAGCCCAAATCCTACAGTCCCTAACTTCGACGTTTGGAGAACTAATTTCGTATTCGCTAATCGATCTACTTTTCCCCAGAGAAACTTATCCCCTACAGATACCGTGCATCAAACAGTAAATCCAATTAAATACACGTCGACTGATACTTTCATCGGCCCTGAGGATTTTATTTTAACGACGAAATATCGGATCCCTTGGCTACCTTTCAGACAATAAATACAAATTAAACGATCCCGTAAGAACTCCTGTCTTCGATGATATTGTCCATAAATTAAAAGTACTATACATATTCGTTCGAACAAACTCTACAACTGTAATATGTGAGTAAATATATATTGATGACAACGACTCGTTTGCTGCCATTGATCATGTTATAGAAATTGTCATTATCAATATTGATCGTGTGAAAATTATAGAAATTCTATGTAAATTCAAAATAGTCAAAGGAGCCGACAAAATATCGCATTTTATGACCGGGTGTCATCAGCCAACAATTAGGTGTTAAACAACATTGTTAACATATAGATTCTAATATCGTTTGTTACGCTGAAATAAATAATATAATAATTTCATTTTGTAATTAAATTTTTAATTGACACGTAAAGATGATTCCTTTTTAGATATAAAACGTTTAGAAAAACATTGTTCAGAGAATTGTATGGAAATTACTCCTTAGTAGTAGTGATCAAAACATTAAAAGTATCATCTCTGCTCGATTATAAGAAAAATCAGTGTTTAAATATATCTTGTGTATAATTTTCGATAGATTCATTTGTGCAAATGAATATATTCGCTTGAAATGATCTCAAAAGTAGCCTCTTTCGAGGAACTCGAACATTTTTGGGACACCTTCTATTTATAAGCTTCTTTTCTGTATAAAAATATGTTGTTAAATATAGTTAAAATTACAGTGTATAATAGGGATATATAATCGTTAGACTAAGGATCTTTAAAAATATTTTGCATTGACTATGGGAGGCAAGAATAACATAATAATTGATTGCACTCTTTAATGACTTTGTTACATTAAAAGCAACATTACAACATTTTTGAGTTTCTTAAATCTTTCACTGTTTTATATTTCACCGATTTTATTTGACCAATCTCTTCAAAAACAATCGTTGTGTAAAATAAGATCAAGCTTCAATTTGATTCAGCACGATGATCGGAAAGCTTGTGAATATGCTTCTGGTAAAGACAGTGTAAAATATAAATTATAATTATGATATCGGCGCCAGGTTCGATACTTTTTAGATACAACAAATGTGCCAGTTAAATATTTAAATTTCTCAACGTTTCGATCCCAATGCGGATCATTATCAAGAAACCAAAATTTTAGCGTCTGAAAAAGAAATTAATATTAAATATTTTGAAATTAAATATACCGTTTTAAATGTAACACAGCCACGTAAATTACCAAAAATTGGTAAAATAGAAAAAGAAAAAATTAAATACGCACTTGCTGTGAAAAAGGGACAAAAACTTTTTAGAACACATAATTGCGAGTTACACTATTTCCACTTTACCCCATGCTAGCGATAATGTAACCGAAGCACGATGTGCTAACCCAACGCAACATTGTCAAATGTCGTGAATTTACGAATGCAAGAACGATATTGTTTACCAAGTTGCGACTATAAAATGTAGCTACGTTTCGTGAAGATAAAAGAAGCCATTGCTCGACTGTAAAAAAGGATTGGTTTGCAGTACATGCTTAATGCACGCGGTTCTATTCACGAAGTTTTCAGACGAATTTTCCGCGGCAGAGTGCACGTCTCGGTGATAAATATTTGCGGGAAATATCGAGAAGGTTGAAGATATCGATGGCTCGATCGGATCCGGTCCCATTCACGGAAACATATTCTAAACGGATCCTCGTTTTAAGAGCATCTGTCGGTACAATGGAATTTCATGCGAGAACGGACAGGAATACTTCGTCTGCTACCCAACCCCCTCGAGGTAAAAAGCATTCCATCGTATCCGGTAGACACGCATTCGCGAGCCACGAAATATTTTTATCAATCCTGAACGTATCTCTGCCCACGGCGCCACCGGAATATTTCACCGTTGAGGATCATATAAAACACATCGCGCGAGCCGCTTTAATGACCTCCGGGCAAATGAGCCTAATGAATATCTTTTTCCGATGGCAGACTTCCACGCCCAGCTATCCGCCATTTTTTCAATAAGCTCTATGCATCTCGCGATGCTACATTTTCCCTTTTATTTTTGATCCGGTAACGGAAATATGAATTTTTTTTACCCTGTCGTCGTTTAAAAGCATGTTCCGCGACATTGCTTCACGGATAATATGAAATTCTTTTTATTAAACACGCGTTTGATGTTTCATCACGGTGACCTATCAATTACAAGCTATTGGTAGCTTGAATCAAATCCTCGATCACATTCATTGTAGACAGATCAGAAATTGTTTACTTTATTCGGTTCTTTATGCAAAATAAAATGTTGAGTATCAATTGCTAGGCACGCTATAGTTTTCACTAATAATATGAATGTAGTGAAAATAATATAGCAATACAGTAATTTCTGAATCGTAGTCCCAACACCCGTGTTATGAACGGACTACGATCAAGTAGGGTGGCTATTTTTTGATTTATGACTGCGTCTACCCTACCGCGCTGAGACTTCAAACGACAAGCCGAACGTAGAGAAGGACAGAATGAAATAGGATCGCGTGGCCGAAGCGTGTCCCCGTCGCCGGCACAGTTTAAAGGCCCGTGCGTCATCACAATAAAACACCAAGACCTTAGCTTCTTTATTTTCGATGATATCATTATGGAACTTTCACCAACATATTCGTGGCATTTCTCTGATTAAAATCATACCAAACACGATATAATTTGGCCAATATTTAGTTTTTATTTTTTTTCACTCGCTGTCTTCTTCCATTCCCTACAGTTACATACTCCATACCGTCAATGAAACCACTAAATATTGGCCAAATTATATCGTGTTTGGTCTTGTTTTAATCAGAAAAATGCCAGAAATAAGGTAGTGAAAGTCCCATAAAACAATCATGGAAATTAAACAATTCTGTCATTGCCAATTCATTGCGAGAACACGCAGGCCTTTGAACTGTGCCGGCGGCGGCTACTGTTCGCGTCTCTTTCTTTCCAATACGCTCTTCTTCGTTGCGTTCGAAACTTTCATCGTCGATTAAACCACTAAATATTGGCTAAATTATATCGTGTTTGTATGATTTTAATCAGAAAAATGCCAGGAATAAGCCAGTAAAATCTCGTAAAAAAATAATGAAAATTAAGTAGTTTGAAAATTCGATTCACTCGAGTCAATGTAGTGGTGTTCACACCGATATACCCGAGCCGACATCAAACATCACCGTCCTGCTGCCCGGCGCAGCGTTGACAGGCGGTGGAATGGGTAGGCACTGGACTACGATTGCAGAGGCGACCGAGGACTACGATTGAGAAATTACTGTAGTATTAAAGTCTTTTAAATTTTACACTGTTTCAAATTATGCGCTTGCTCGTTTTTGTCATAAATGCATAAAAGTCATATACAGGGTGTCCCAAAACTAGTGTAGGAGCGGGAAATGGGAGGTTCCTTGGGTCATTTGAAGCGACATTTTCCTTTACAAAAATGGCGTCCGCGGCTTTAGATCTGAATATTGTATACATATCCAAGAAATGTAAATTGAATGTTTAGAAAATATAAGCTAAATATTCAGAGAATATAAATTACATGTTTAAAAAATATAAAGTAAATGTTTAAAAAACGTGAAACCCATATTTAAAAAACGTTCAATTAAATCTTCAAATTTAAGAAAAAGTTATAAAAAAGTTAGAAACTATATATAATAACACCACTTTCTGTGCACTGCTTGAGGGAATATTTATCTTCGTCTTTGGAAGGGGCTTATTAAAAAAACAGAAATTTTTTATGCAGTTAGAAAGATTAATGGTTCGAATAAATGCTACATTCGTAGGCCCACGGATTTTTTTTATTATATTAGTATATTAGGAAAAAATATTCTATTTCTAATATGAAATAAAGATTCATTTAATATTTAGAAAAAAAAATTTTTTCATAATAGAAAATATATATTATCTGTATATTAAGAAAAAATATTATATTTTTAATATTAAATAAAGATTCGTTTCATAATGAGAAAAAATATCTTTTTCATAATATGACATAAATATTATCTGTATATTAGGAATAAATATTCTATTTCTAATATAAAGATTCATTTAATATTTGGAAAAAATATTTTTCTCGTAACATGAAATAGATATTCTCTGCATATATAAAAAATAATATTTGTTACTTAATATTAAACAAATATTATATGAATAATTGAATATTTAAAAAAGATTGAATCTCTTTTTAATATTATATGGATGTGTATACAATATTTTGTGCTACTAGGGGTGGTTACACCAATGTCAGTAATATCTACTATAATTATATTTTAATTTACACTAAGCAAGTGAGTTACAATTATAATTTTCTTAAATTTAAAAATTAAAAAAAAAGGTTTATAATTATATTTGCTCCACAGTACTAATAGAAATTGTCGGTTAATTTACAGACGCAAAATTTTATTAATTTCTTGAAAATGATCTAAATATAGATCGAAACGTCGAAATTTTGATTTCGTGATATTTTGCAAATAGTGTAGAAGTAGTTTTTGATCGAACCAGTGCGCTGATACCATTAAAAATTTTGTTTCCATTTAACTCCTGTTTCTTACAATAAAAATTAGGAAGCTTTTATTTTACAGTGTACCCATAAGATAAGACAAATCTGCGAGTTAATAGATGTAATATTCACACAATTCACATACTGAAGTATTAAACGATGCAATGTTGTTGATGCTGCGAAGAAAATTTGATAAAATCCACAACCTCGATTCTCGTTTACTCCGTGGATGGAAAATATATTTTTTATAGATCTATAAACCCTTTCGATCGAAGAGGAAACTGAATTTCGAATCGAACTGAAGCGAGACGCTATAGTTGGCTCGTTGTGACCTCTGCGACCATCATCGCGGGATTTAAATTCTCGTGGAAGTATCGGAATACTTTCGCGTCTCGAGTTATTTTTACCGCTTCGCCGTTTTCACGAACAGTGACTTTCTTCTGTGGTGAGGCTCGCGAGACGTGGACACTAACTCTCCCGCGACGATCTCGGGATTCCTTACACGCGTGTCGAACGTTCGTCCAACGTCGGACTTCGTTCGCTGAACTTCCGCGAACCGTTCAACTTCGAGGTATTTAATAACCATAAAAGTGACTAATGGTACTCGTCAACAGTTCAATCAATTCGCTTTACAGAATGCATTAGCCCCGTCATAATCTATGCAAATAATTCCGATAAATCGTTGGACAATTATTCCGCCGGATAAATCGTTTGTCCGAGTTCTGCACGCTACGCCGAACTAATTACACCGAATTTGTCTACGTGGACTCGTATAATGAATTTATCCTCGGTTCGCGACATTTTTGTTACATAATATTGTGCGCGATTCTCGGCAATTGTTCTTTTGCAATATCCAAATCACATTTTCCATGCAAACGTTCGTTTATTGTTGCAAAAACCGTCCAGGGAATGTTGGATTTAACACTATTTCCGTAAAGGAGACGTTCAGTTTTTAGTTCCAAGTTTTCTAGGTCTTCTTCTAAAGATTTTGTATATTTTACATCTACAGTGACTCCCATTAATATTCGGACGCTCTAAAAAAACGATAACTGGTTTAACATTGAACTATACGACTTGAATTTTTGTTGGGAAGCTAGAGCAAATTGTTTGCTACAGAATGTGGAAAAACATTTTTTCAAAAATTGCAATTGATCGGAGTTGTAGAAAAAATACTAAAAGTTGCATTTTACAACTCTTTTATGTGGGCCTATATTGAAAATTTAAAAAATACGTTTTGTAGATCTGTGTCAATTAAACATATTCTGAAAATTTCGTCAATATAATCGATTATAAAAATTTCAGATTTTCACGATTTTCGGGCTATAACTGCAGTAAATCTATAGATTCTCACATCTTTCAATGCCTGTCATTTTTTCCCGCATCAACCGATTTCGATAAAACTTTTGCAGTGCATATAATTGACACAGATCTACAAAACGTATTTTTAAAATTTTCAATATAGGCCCGCATAAAAAAGTTGTAAAATGCAACTTTTAGTAGTTTTGCTGCAATTTCGATGAATTGCAATTTTTGACAAAATTTTTTTTCGCATCCTGTGGCAAACTAATTCCTCTAGCTTCCCAAAAAAATTCAAATCGTATAAGATGATATTTAAAAATTTATCACTTTTTTAAGAGTGTGCCAATACTTTTTTGTGGCAAACTAATTGTTCTAGTTTCCAAAAAAAAATTAAAATCGTATAACACGATATTTAAAAAGTTATCGCCTTTTTAAGAGCGTCCGAATATTAATGGGAGTCACTGTATATATTATTACTAGACTGTGGATTTGATGAATTCAAATCAAAATTGTGTGGATAAAATTTTAACCCTTAGCACTCTAATGGTGACTCCGAGGCACCATTAAAAATTGCTGTACCATTATTAAAAATATTGTATACATTATTAAATACATGGGTATCTAATCAATTACTAAACAGTTAGGTATTGTATGAGGTATTATATCAATATCATACTCATACAATTTTTAAGATCATAGGTAATGGAAATATTCCAGGTAGAAAAACATGTTTAATTTTTTAGTTAAAGTAGCTCAGAGTGCAAAGGGTTAAATTGTAGAAAAATGTAACAAAATTTTAAGGCGACACCATATTATTTTCGATTTATTAAAATTATTAACCGAAGAAATACTATTTTATTTGGTTTCTATTTCTTGCAATCAACACAGACAATTTATTTTGCATACAGATCCGCAGTCTAATAATTATAGTTTGAGAAACCTAGCACTGAGAACATCCTTGAGTCAAGGTCTCTTCTGCAGAAAGGCGGCAGTTAGCCAGTCAATGAGAAGAAGAGAATGTTACTTGGGTACGGGAAGGCCCAAAATGAGATTCAGGTTCCCAGTGAGAAAATGGAAGGTCATTGAGGTCTGAAGATCATCGGGACTTCGGAATCTAGACAGCTTAGGGCTGAGATAATCTTTGGTCCAAGCTCTCTTGCAACGACGCCCTTACTTAATCAACCTATAAAAAAGAGAAACCACTGATGATGAAAGACTAGTTTGAAGTTTAGAGCCCAGGTGCCAATGAGTGGAAAGAGGGATTATACAGATTATAATCTAGGATTATGGAGCTCGTGTATCTCAGAAATGAAAAGTAATTTTAAATTAGACCCTTTCAATATTTATATATATATAAATATTGAAAGGGTCTAATTTAAAATTATATATATATATATGTCGTGGCAGGCCGACCCCTTGTTCGATTCGTCATTTCAAAATGCGTCAACGAGCTCACAAGTGCTGTAGAATTTATCCTTACACGTATTGTCTCGTCAAAATCTAGTTGATTCTGTCTATATCAAAAGACTACTCTCTTGACAACGCAAATCAATCAATATCTCATTGATATTGCCCCGTTTTCATATACACTGTAACCATCAGGAACGTGTCCATTCTACCACCCGTGGTCACGTTCAACAAGGACCTAAACCATTTTCCTAAAGGACCTTGTCTCGCATTTCTTCAAAAATAAAACAAACGTAACAGTAACTCAAATTTATATATGTCAGCACGCCCGACATATATAAATATAAATATATAAATATATATATATATATATATATATATATATATATATATATATGTATATGTATATAAATATTGAAGAAATATATACAGGGTGAGTCCGCAGAAACAGACCACCTGAATAACGTGGCTGCTATTGGTGTTAGAAAGAGATGCATCACATGGAACTTACATGGTTTCGAGGGTGCATTAATCTGATGTTAGTAGCTTTTTTGTAGGTGGACGCGTAAAGGACATATGAAAGTCAACTTCATTGTTTTAAATGGAATGAGCTATTTTTTAATATATCAATCGATGCAGCGGGATATTCGGTATAAAAAAGTACTAACCTATGTATGTCGAAAAGTTAGTAGTTCAGGAGATATTTCAATTTAAATAACTCTGAAATACCATTACAGTCATACTAAGTCGTCAGCGTTTACTTACTAGTGTAACGTCTTAGTACGACAGTAATGGTATTTTTGAGTTTTTTAAATTGAAATATATCCTGAACTACTAACTATTCGACATACATAGGTTACTTTTTTATAACGAATGTCCAGCTGCATCGATTGATGTATTAAAAAATAATTCATTCCATTTTAAAAAATGAAGTTGACCTTCATATGTCATTTATGCATCCATCTACAAAAAGCTACTAATATCAGCTTAATACCCCCTCGAAACTTAAGCCAGTTCCATCTGATGCATCTCTTCCTAATACCAATAGCAGCCGCGTTATTCAAATGTTCGGTTTCTGCGGCCTCACCCTGTATATGATATTTTGAAACGTTAGTAATCGAATATCGCAAACAATAAACTCGGAAAATATTGTTTCAGAAAACACGTTTGAGATGCTTGTATGAATTTGTTTTGTTACATATATGAATTACTCTTTTCCTAACATGTACAGGGTGTAAAGGAATCATGTGTCGCGCCTATCTCGGTAATTATTAATTTTTTAGCCCATGTACCCTCGTAGTTTTTTCATTGGGATTCAATTCTCTCTTTAATAACAATTTCACGATGAAGGAACTCAAGGTGAGTTTCATATCTCGATAAAAAAGCAAAATAGAAAAAACTAATTATACAACTGAATTATTATTTTCGGTTATTTCTTCCTGCCTTTTTATTGCTTACGGAAACATCTTATTCTCTCTTACTTTCGCTTAATGGATCTAGTCGCTTCTTCCAGTAGCCTGATGACCTGTGCTCGCTAATAACCTTCATATTCCGGGAAATATTCCCTCCATTGTTGAGGCTTTCTAGTAGCTTAATGTCGGCACTTCGCGTCTAATCTTTACATACTTCGCTTGATCATGCACCACGACACTGTGTATCGTGTTGCATATTTCCGCCTCTGAAACTCGGACGTACTTCATTTTGGTTATATTTTATTTACTCATATGATGATGCAAGTATATTCTAGTATATTCTTATACATACTATATCCTAGTATATTCTTGTATATACTATACTTTAGTATATTCTACTATATTCTAATATATTTTTGTATATTACCAGAGAGTAAATGAGAGTGCTCACGCCCGGGTTTTTCTCGTGCCACTTTTGTTTGCACATCATGTTTAGCCTGGAACAGCTCCTACATCATCTATAGCATGGAACAGAACCTACATCATCTTTAGCAAGATACAGAACCCACTTTACTACTTACTACATATGTGACCAGGACCAGAACTAGCTTATTATTTATTATTCCGAGGATATATTTACTTGTGATAGATAATTAAAGTTTTTTTATCCTGCTAAAGATGATGTAGGTTCTGTTCCATGCTAAAGACGATGTAGGAGCTGTTCCAGGCTAAACATGATGTGCAAACAAAAGTGGCACGGGCAAAACCCGGGCGTGAGCACTCTCATTTAATATTACAGAATATCCTACTGTATTCTACTATATTCTTGTATATACTATATTCTAGTATATTCGTGTAAAATAGTAGGGTACCCACGTGACATTACTAGAATCTAACCAGAATCTAACTAGATTTTGGGCCAAAACAGGGGTTTACGTCAACACACCTCACGTCCTCCTACAATTATATTTTGAGCTGAATGAGGGCTCATTCTAAAGGGGAAGGTTAAATGAAGCGCGCGTGGGTCCAACTTTAGTTACGTTATGTTTATATGTAGTAATGTGAGTGTCCAAAGTAGGGAAAACAAATGAAGAAAAATTCTGGATATTCTAATGTATTTTTCGATCACAAAAAGATTTTTCCTGCTAATTTAAGAACCCACGCGCGCTTCATTTAACCTTCCCCTTTCAAATGAGCCCTCACTCAGCTCAATACATAATCATATGAGGACGTGAGGTATGTTTCCGTGATCGCATTCAATTGTTCCCCAGATTCTGTTCATGAAGGGTGAATATAAGCAATTTTAGTTCAGCTAGTTAGACCAGATGGCGCTTAGTCAGGAGAATTATCAGCGTAGTTTCTTAACAACAAAAGTGTAAAGGGCATGAAGCCACTCGGATCCATTAATAGCAATAAAGATAATGATGAAAAGAAGAAAACCTGTAATGATAGCGAAACTAAAGCGTTAGATTGATACAGATGTATGTTCATCACTGTTGCCAAATTGGTTTTCCGCGCGGAGGTTGGTCACAATGAAAAATACCATAGTCACGTGGAGCCCCTACCCCCTTAACGTGGTGCCACTATTGGCGAACCAGAATCAATCCGCTGTAGCCGCGCTCTGATTGGTCTGTGTTTTTCGTTAATAACTCCTAAACAAAGCCGCGGACGTCATTTTTGTAAAGGAAAGTGTCGCTTCAAATGACCCAAGGAACCTCCCATTTCCGGGAGTTACACTTATTTTAGGACACCCTGTATTTCCTAGTATGTTCTAATATATTATAGAATATCTATATAACTATAGCGCATCACAACATCACCTAGTTGCAGCCTTTCCGTTTGTCCTCTGCAATAACGCACAAACAACTACGTACAGTTTCTGATATACGAACTAATACATTCAGAAATAAATCTATCTATCTGTAACACTGGTATTGGTCAGATCAAAGTGGCGATCGAGAAATCGGTGGAACGCGGTACACAATCCCAGTGGGAACGCCTAAGGTGAAGGTCTAGGGTACTTCGGCGCGGCTACGAGGTCGGATTTATAATAGATGCACGTGGCGTACTGCCAACAGCCAGGCGCCACAATATTGCCGCTTAGTCACCTCGGGCCAGGCTTCCTCTTTGTCCTCTAGCTCGGCGACGTAATAAATAACAGAAACGATCGCGGGAAAACTGAATATTTATGAGAGAATTCGGTGGCCGCCATGTCCTGCTCGCTTCTCGTCTCGATGTTCGCTTTGATCCTCTTTTAGTTTCCCCGGGACATCCTGCCACTTCTACCGCCTGTCACTGCGATAGGTATATTTGCCTTGTTAAAGCATCGTGACACAGGTATTAGCGAGCCCGACGAAGGTTTTATAGCTGTTTTTATCGCTACACTCGAGTTTTTCGATTGAAAGGGAGAAGGTCCGCCGTAGGCCGCATTTCAAGCTATCAAATCGTGTACCGAATTACCAGTCGTTCTTGAATCATAAAACGGAACACAAACTGTTCTCCATTTCTGCGTCCTTCTCCTTGGATTTTCTAGATCTTTTAATATGTTGTCGGGGGCATGATCTCGAACAATTTTTTCCCTCAGGGGAGATTGGGGTGAGATAGCAAACGTTATGTTTTACCTTTATTCGTAATACATACAGTGACTCCCACTAATATTCGGACACTCTTAAAAAGACGATAACTGTTTTAATATTGTACTATACGATTTGAACATTTTTTAGAAGGTAGAGCAATTAGTTTGCCACAGGATGCGAAAAAAGAATTTTGTCAAAAATTGCAATTGATCGAAATTATAAAAAAAATAGCAAAAGTTGCATTTTACAACTTTTTTATGTGGACCTATGGTTATCGATTAAACATTTTAAACATTTTCTAAACATTTGTTTTTTGAAACAAATTAATTCAAAAAGCAACTTCACAATAGTGAGAAAGTTCATATTGATGAGAGTTGACTGAAGGTAACTACAGTTGCTACAATAAGAACATTGGTTCGTTCAAATGCTGAATCTCTATCACCCATGAAATGTATTAACCATCTCACCCCAATACGTTCTTCATCTTACCCAGCGGTTGGGTAAGATTACGATTTCATTTAGGATTATTTTTCATTTTTATCTACTTGTAATTTCAAAATGATGTTCTTTATATTAATGTTCAGTTTATTGAAACATGTGAGAATCTTATGTAATATCTTATGAAAAAAATAACATAGTTATCCGTATTTTTGCTGAATATCATTGTCTTACCTCAACCTCCCCTACATATTCGCAAGGCACTGTTTGTACTAAAGTAATCACTTGATTCTTGTCCCAGGGGCTGTTCATGGAGCGGACAAGAATCGCGATGTAGACTTGTTTTTCTGATTTACGGCTGGGTCTACCGCTCCGATCGCGCCGAGCGAGACTACAATAGAGCAACGGCACAGTTTAAAGGCCCACGTGTTCTCACAATGTAATGCCAATTCAAAATGCTTTATTTTTCATTATTTTTTATGAGACATTTATTTGCTTGTTTCCGGCAATATTCTGATTAAAACAAGACCAAACACCATATAATTTGGTCCATATTTACTCTACATGTGGGAAGCATAATTTATAATTTATCATACATTCAACATACGCTATAGCATATGTTTAAATAAACAAATAAACATCTCGAAAATATGTTCTCAAAGAATTAAAGAATAAAAAATACTTAAACGATTACATAAACGAATACCTAACTAGATAAATTTTCATTTAATAAGTTATTAATAAATGTGTTAATCGCATTGATATTTTAAAGAATAGAGCATACAATACAGTTTTTCTTTCCTGCTCACTCGCTATCCTCTTCCATATCCTACAGTTACACCATAAAGTCAATGAAACCAAGAAGTAATGAAAAATAAATAATTTTTAATTGGCAATACACATTGTGAGAATACGCGGGCCTTTGAATTGCCGGCGACGGCGAGTGTTCGCGTCTCTTTCTTTCCCATACGAAACTGTCACAGTCGATTGAACCACTAAATACAATTGAAATTATATCGTGTTTGGTCTTGTTTTAATAAAAAAAAATGCCAGAAATACGTTTTGAAAGTCCCATAGAAAAATAATGAAAATTAAGATGTTTGAACATTCGATTCGTTGTGTTAATGTAGTGGTGTTCACACCGATATACCCGGACCGAGAACAATAGTCGCCGCCCTCCAGCGCGGGACAGTGTTGACAGGCAGTGGAGTGAGTAGGCCTGGATAAGAATCGAGTCGTCGAATCTGGGACAAGAATCAAGTGGTTACTGTACTGCTATATTCTCTCCGTAACTGTCGTAAAGATCTCTACCGTAACTGTAAACATTTTATCTAAATTCTAAATCGGCCTGATAGCTTTTAGATATATCTGGGGCCAATCTTGAAAAGTTTATTTCGACAGAAAAACAGATTTAAAGTTTCAATTATCCACTACCACTATGTATACGACTGGTAAATCCGGAGCTATAAATTCAACAATTTTTCGGATTTCCAAATAAAACTTTGCGAGAGTATTCCGGAAACATTGTACTAACAGATTATAAGAGATATAAATGCCACCTTCGGAATGTTATTTTTCTTTCGTTACTAAAACACCAAACGAGTTCAAACAGATCGGACTTTTCAACAGCGGATTCAACTGTTGCGAAAACCATTGCAATCTTTATGATTCTGAGAATAGCACTCGCAGCCTGTCCGAGGTACTGGAATCATTACTACTTTAAATAATTTTCCCCGTTGGGGCGTATGCCAGGAACAATGAATGATTCGTATCGGACACGAGAAGCATAATAAATTGCATCCGCTTCTGCTATTCGTCGACCCATTCGTTTAGACTCGAAGGTACCTAACTTAAAATTATTTGCTACTGCATTTTCAATTTTTATTTTATATAATAAATTAAAATAATTATTATTTTACATAATAAATATTAACTCTTCTATTTTCGAAAAAATTATATATACAGTAGGTAAAAAAAGTATTGGCACACTCTTAAAAAAGTGATAACTTTTTAAATATCGTCTTATACGATTTGAATTTTTTTGGGAAGCTAGAGCAATTAGTTTGCCACAGGATGCGAAAAGAAATTTTGTCAAAAATTGCAATTCATCGGAATTGTAGCAAAAATACTAGAAGTTGCATTTTTCAACTTTTTTATGTGGGACTATATTGAAAATTTAAAATATACATTTTGTAGATCTATGTGAATTAAACATACAGTGGGTAAAAAAAGTATGGGCACACTCTTAAAAAGGCGATAACTTTTTAAATATCGTATTATGCGATTTGAATTTTTTTGAGAAGCTAGATAAATTAGTTTGCTACGGGATGTGAAAACAAATTTTTTCAAAAATTGGAATTCATTGGAATTGTAGCAAAAATACTAAAAGTTGTATTTTACAACTTTTTTATGTGGGCCAATATTGAAAATTTTAAAAATGCGTTTAAACAAAATACAATTTTCAAAGTAACAACTATTGCATGTTTAAATGTAAGGGAAACAAATTTTAACAAAAAGTTTTCTTACTCACTTGCTTAGGTATGATTAAGTGATTGCTCTAGCTTCCCAAAAAAAATTCAAATCGTATAATATGATATTTAAAAAGTTATCGCCTTTTTAAGAGTGTGCCAATACTCTTTTCACCCACTGTAAGTGCAAAATAAATGGCACTGCAAGAGATTAAAACAAAACTAAAGAATATAATAAGTCTCCTGAATTTATTTGGGAATTTAAACAAAAGTTCGGAAGAATTAGTATGTATACTCCTAACCTCTCAAAAACAATGTCAAGAATAATATCAAGCCGGAAAGGTACCCTTATCTGTAATACGTCAAAAGCCACTCCGAGCCAACGGCTGATATTAAAAGAAAACTGTATTCCTGTTCTCAGAAAATCGCTTGAATCGTAAAACAGTTTCGAAGACAGAAATAAATATAAGAATAGTACAAATGATGTTTCGGGAACCCTAGTATGTGTCTGCGTACTCTAGATTCTTACGTACTCGAAGGCTCTCTAAAAAATCTCGCCATCGCTCATTGTGCCTAAAACTTTCCCGAGACGATGGCGATTTTTCCTTCGGAATCCTCCCGAAGAAAATAGCGCGACGCTTCGCTAATTACCGAATGGAGCATGCAACACCAAATGGAGTATTGGACGGCGCCAGACAATTAGCTTAGTAAATTCCGCGAAGAAGTTCGCCAGGACGCGACTGGGCGAAGAGGGTGGGAAGAGGGCGAGAAGCAAGACGAAAGAGAGAAAGGAAGAGGAGCGAAAGCACGGCCGAGTTAACTTTAATTGCCCGGTTGGCTACATAATAAATGACATTGCAGACGGCCGAGCTGAGGAAAAATTGTTTCGCCCTCCGCCTCCTTCACCCCGTTGCTGGCAGACGCCACACTTCCTGCCGTATATGTATACAGGGCCGTCGAGATCAATCCGGAATTTTTTCAGCCAGTCTCACAAATAAGACGTATAAGCAATATGTGGAGGTGTTCACGAAACGTACTTGATTAATTTACTTAAATCTTTATTCGGAACGTGGTTTTTTTTAATATACATATTACATCGCCTCCTTTTGACATCAGATCCATATACGACGAAATCGCGTACTAAAAAAATTAAGGAATTACATCCAGAAGCAAAAAAATTAATAATTAAATAACAAGAAATATAATAATATTGATAATATTAATAATGATTGTAACACTCATGGCAATAATAATAATAATAGTGTGAAGGTATCAATCGAATAACAGGGACGATGAGAATTTCCTCGGCATAACTTTTATTTTTGAAGACTCCCGGTGTACAACGGAGACTCGAGGTTGTCTCTACGAAAGGTCGCGACAGTGTGTCCTCTGTTTTTAGAACAACCCTCTGGTGGAGGTAAGAAATGGAGGAGAGGAAAGTACAGAGTGGGAGGTAAGCAGAGAAAAGTAAGAAATGAGGAAAGTAGAGAAAGGCGGATACGGCCAAACAAAAGGAAAGCGAGACCTGGGAAAGACAAAAGAGAGGATTCGGCTTGCGTGGATCTGGTCGCCAGATGTGAACCTGCGTTGACCAGGCCCGCGCAGGACGAAGGACAATAGGGAAAGAATATGGCAGGAAAGCCAGGAGTTTACTGAACGTGGCCGCGACAATAGTAATAACATTAATGTATTTGTTCTTAACTAATCCTTAATATGACATTACTACATTGTCCAGTCCAAGTTTCGCGTCCATACCTTCTACGAATTAAAAGTTACGAGGCAATGTCGCACTTAACCCCCATCCGGCCCACTGTGCACCGCCGCGGGAATCGAACGCGGGCCTCACTGGTGGTACATAAATACTGTAGTAACCGATCGACTAACGCGCTTACTCGCGGAACCCCCTCCCATTCTTTCCAATCTCCTACGATATTTAATTATTTAATTATTTTTATACCTTCTACAGTATATTTGACCTGGGGGAACTGATCCCACATGACGCTAAAATAGTATAGATATTCTCAGCTTCAACGAGTAATTTAATGATAAATTTATTATATTTTCAAATTCCAACCTTAAAATTCAAATATCGTAAATAGGTTCTTTATATTTTTTCATTTATTTGTCGTTGAGCGAAGCAGAATTTATTGTCCCGTTGTGGGGCAAGTTATTACTAAAGAACAAACTTGCTAATAATTTAATCTTTAATGAACTATTTTACTTGTTTATGAAATACAACAGTATAAATTACTGACTGTAATATACTTTTTTTGAAGCTAAAACAAAACAAGAATTATATACACATACACATATATGTATGTACGTATGCATACATGTGAAGTGGGGCAAGTTGTTAGGGAACAATGTGTCCCAAGTCTCTCTGGAGTTCTTAAGTCTGTTTAAATAAACGCAAAGGGTGCTATAAAATCTCCAGACTTCCAATTAAATATACTGCTAAAACAAACAATACTGAAATCTTATAATCGGACACTAAAAAATGTACGCTCCACGCAAAATTTTTGAAATCGCCTTTCGTGCAGCTTTTCAGTGCGAATACCTCATTGTGTGTCGCGTCGGGAAGATTTCGTAGCTCGTACACGAGCATTTGGAGAGCTGGGGTTGAACTTACGATGCCACTGTAATCTTATTTCCGGGTATACATTCATCTTAGCCCCGTCACTTTCGACAGCCGAACATTCTTTACATCGGGAATTTATTATCCTGAATTAAATCTTCCTCCGTGTCTGTCGCGAATAAGATCGGCTTTCAATTGGTCTGTCGTGTTGGTTTTTGTACCCTTTTTACGCAATAGTTTCATTTGGGTAAAGCGCGCGGAGGGTACCTCGTATCGCGAAAAATTCGATAGGAATTTAATTAACGTATAATGGAAGCTTGGCGGAGGGATGGAAGTGGTTTGAGGGTTGATCGATAAATGCCAGGGAAACATAAATATATATCCAGGAATACTGTGAGATTTCCGCGAGCAAAACTTCTGGATCTTGCATGTTTGCAATTAGAAGGTCTATTAACATTCCTTCGAGTAAATTTTTATGGAAAACGTGATTATTAGGTCTTAAGTGGACCTTTAAAATGTACTTTAACCATATAATGGTGTAATTGAATTGTATTTCACAATACCTTGCTATGCACAAATAGTTATATTATTAATAGTTACACATCCAGTCTTTGTTAGCATTTTGAGTGGGGCCGCATCGACTTCAATAGTTCATTTGAGGGTTCAGTAAACTATCGTTTAGCTGAGTTTAATCATTCATAATAAACGATACAATGCTTCGTCAATTTTTTCAAAAGGAGAGATTTGAATATTAATTGTCAGCACTATTATCACTAAAATACATTTGTATGCTGAATATGGTCATTCTATTAAAAAAAAAATGTTCGTAAGATCTCGGAAAATATGACCTTGAAATGACCCACATTGACTTGCATCCCCCTCCAAATACAATAACTTTCTGCCCAAACATTTTGATTGTTTCTGTATAAGTAACAAAGTTATGAAGTGTAGCAGAGTTAAGTGAGAAGGGGAGACACCCTGTATATCCTATATAACACTTTTTAATTCATCAATCTTGTTAAATATATTTCTGAAAACATCGATCTGGTTCATTATACATATTCGCCTAAACAGTCACCAATTTGTTCAATTAGTCACCGAGGACGCTATTATTAGACTATTAATCTCTTGCAGTATTTTAACGAGTCACACTCGCGATGAAGATTTTAAACAAAGTCTAACAAATATGAATTTAACGGCTTTCTTTATAAATGAAATAAAATTTGATTAGTTTGTAATCAATATTTAAGCATTGAAATAAATGTAGCCATACAAAAAATATAAATTTTCTTTTCTCTTCTACGACGTTTTTCGGGATAAAGACGTTTCAATCCCTGTAACTGTAAAGCTAATGATACGGCAAGGCAAGGAATTAAGGATGTTCTGGAGGTATATAAAAACGCAATAAAATTTTTGAAAATTTGACAATATATAATTCTTACTAAATTAATGCAATTACCAAAGTTTCAGTTAGATTCACTACACCGTTCAATATTTATAGCAAATTAAAGTTTGCACACTTTAACACGCATTCTTATGCAGTTTTTTTATATATATAGTAAAAATTATGTAATTAATTATGTTCAAAATTTATTAGGATTCACTAAATAGTTACAGCATCGTATTGAGAGTTGTGACCCCAGACATTATAAATAAAGATAATGCTTCTTTACAAGATGTACACCATAATTTTTCACCAAGTGATTTTAGATCTACTATGCATTGTAATTGATTTATACTTGTTAAAATCACGATAGTTATCGAACGTAGCAATACTACCAACTCTGAAATACAGAAACAGACAGCTGCGTCCAGTGTTGCCACAAATTTTGTTATTATCAGAACATCATTTTACGCAAATTTTACATGTTTATTTTCAATAACAAGCATGAATATTGCTTTCTGAGGTATTTTTAATTTATTTAACTATTTACTTTTAACTTTTTATTGCGTAATTACATATATTGAATATCACAAATTTATTATCTTGAAGTTCAAATCAGTGGGCACAATCATTCACAAAAGTCACTTACAATATTTTATAATATGAACCAATTCGATTAAAAAATAAATATAACGTCAAATTCACTAATTAAACGAAAGCTTTTTTAATTAATCTATTTTTTCAATGCAAGATATACTCATGAATGGCTTTCATTGCCAATATATCGATGGATTTCGAATTTCTTGTACTTTTGTCTACCATTGTACCTCGAGAACATCCTTAAAGAGGAATCTTTCCCTTAAAGTTTCACAGAACTTGCTTCTTCAGCCATTGCTATAATCAAATTCTCTCCACCTGTTGTTTGTTCTACGATGGGGTGGTGCGTGCTAGACACGTTCGTATATGCTGAATACATAACATTGCACGATATCAGTAACGAGATATCGTCTCGATGAGTTTTTCGCACGAGAATCGGCAGTAGAAAAAGAAAATCAACGGGCCGAAACGGAACGCGTACGTACTCTCACCTCCGTACAGAACCGTGGCCAGGGGTTGCAATTACGACGTCGCTAACTGCGCGCGGCTAATTAGGTTTATTGACACCTGCGGTTGGAACGGTGTCAGGGAAGTACAGTACGGAGACTGTTGTAACGGGATTCGTGAATAGGAGTGAACTATTACAATGTATACCGGCTGGCTCGAGGATTCTCCAGCGAATTTACCTTGTGTGCCAATTTAATTAACATTTCACTTACCGTCGCGCCGGTTATTTAATAGGTTTCATAGAATCAACGCTTAACGACTGAGAAGTTGTTAACCAGTGATATTAATATTAATCAGTAGGCTGCGGATCTTTGCGCAAAATAAAAATTGGTTGCTTCAATTATAAATGAGAGGAGCCACGTAGACATTTTCTTCGTTATTCAATGATTTTAGTAAGCTGACACTGAGATGTTAATACTCTCTAATTATATTTAATATCTCTGCTGCTTGAAATTGCACTTACTCGTTAATGCCATACATGCATAAAATCCGCGGTCTTTTAATCAGTAAGCCTTATATTTTTATAATTCTTATTTTAACATGTTCACTGTTGAACATCTTCAAAAGTAACGTTTAAACGTATAGCGATCGTAATAAGCTTTAAGCAAAAATTAAATGTTTTCGGCGCATTGGTTCGATCTAGTAATACTTCAAAACACTATTTGCAAATATTCACAATATTTTATCTCGACGTTTCGATCTGAATTTAGATCATTTTCAAGAGATTAATTTAACAACATTGTGTCTGTAATGAAACCAAAACATAATTATATTCTTTATAGAGATAAAATATTGTGAATATTTGCAAATAGTGTTTTGAAGTATTACTAGATCGAACCAATGCGCCGAAAACATTTAATTTTTGCTTAACCCTCCGATGCCCAACAACTTTTTCAACGGTCATAGCCCGACAAGGTCCCCAGGGACCTTCTCTATTAATATGTATGGCGTGAGATGCGTATAATAGTTTTTTATTGTTAGCCGTAATGGTGCTATTACATTTTTTTGTGTTTCTATGTTTGTTTCTATGCTGCAAAATGTGTATGTATATACAGGGTGTCCTAAAATTCCTCCGACACCCGAAAATGGAAGGTTCCTTGGGTCATTTGAAACGACATTTTCTTTTACAAAAATTGCGTCCGCGGCTTTGTTTAGGAGTTATTAACGAACAACACGGACCAATCAAAGCGCGATCTAGACATGCGACGACACGTTCGGCCAATTGACAGTTGGGCCCACTGTGCTAACTCGCGTCTAGGTCGCGCTCTGATTGGTCCGTGTTTTTCGTTAATAACTCCTAAACAAAGCTGTGGACGCCATTATTTTTAAGGAAAATGTCGCAAATAAAACAGATATAAGCAGTCTTGCGTTGCTTATTCGTCTCTTGACGACACAAACAACATGACGGACGGTTATGACGCGGTGCCAATGGTGGTGCGGTATCTCTGTTCGGCGGTGGTATCATTACTTGGAATGCTTCTATAGCCGCACGTATCTTCGGATAGCAGGTAACATGCGAATGTTTAGCCCGTTCTGCAATATTAGACGTAACTAGTTGCCTGCTCAATTTCTTCAGAAATGAACGTCTTTGGTCTGACTAACGTGGTGATCAATTCATCGTAGATAATGAATAATGCGAGTCCAGCAATGTCAACAATGTTGTAAAACATGGCAGGCGATCATCGTTTTGTTGCACGTTTACACGAATATGTACCCAACATTTGGAATCTGCAGCGATTTTTAGGTCGACAAATAATAAAGAGGCAGCGCGTCACCGTCGCGCAGTGCAGATCGTGCACGTGCGTATCCGTACACAATCACTCATTTTTTCGCAGTACACCTTTTCATCAACAATTGTCCAACCCATAGAACACGAACAAATTACACGAAAATACCTGCACGATCAAAAAACAAGAACAAATTACATGGAAGTTCCCACAAGGTCCCTGCGGACCTTGTCGAGCATCGACGCCATAAATGACTTCAACCCGACTTTTATGATGAAAAATTTTACGGAATCATATCGATGACGATTGTAATCGCTTCCAGACATCCCTTTTATAAAAATCACGTAGGCTGCGGCTGTTCGGACGAACCGTATTGAAATGCCGCATCGTTGAAAACGTCATAGGTCCCCAGGGGCTTTGTCGGGCATCGGAGGGTTAAATCTTCAAAAGTGTTGCGAACAAACTATCATACAAATATTTACTGTATATTTTGTAGATCCATAATAAATATAAATTTTATCTTTAAAACTTTATAATACTTTAATTTCGTTTTAAACTTGATAGGAGTTTTTGCATATTGTCATTGCAAATCAACTGATTTTTAACATGACGTATTTATAACAAAAAATTTGTTACTCGAACACTGTCATCCGACATTTTGATCAGTATTTAATAAATACTACATCAATAACTACTTTATACCGCTGTAAAACAGAAGTTCGTCGTGGTCCATTAATCTGTTATGCGGACATGCTTTCGTAAGCGATTTTCTTTTATAGATAAGTATGCGAAATTCTGTTTCACTGCTTCCCCAACCATGCTGACTCGTCTCCACACTTTATGGCTCGGACGTGATACAGAATTCATTCCTAAAATAATTCGCATCGTTAAAAATTTTTATACTATATGCTTATTCACGAAATGTAACAGAGATATTGAAACATTTTTAATTAAAATTGAGTACATCTGTCAAGACTCTAAACATATCAACGTTATGATCAACTCAATGATAACATCTATATTTCTTATCAAAACATAATTTATTGTTTCGTTATCGTCGAGAATACATGTCATTATTACCTTCTACATTCGATAGAGTTATTAATAATTCCATACTAAGTAAGAAGTTAACCATTTGTATCAGTAGTAACGCAACGTAGTGCATTATTAATAGACAACAGATTAAATTAATCTATGACAAAAATAAGTAGGTGTAATTTGAAACAGTAAAAACATTAGAAGAACTTTAGAATAGATATTGTAAAGAAAATAATTTTACTGCAGTTTAGTGTAATTCAGGTATAACATTTTTTATTTTGCATAAAGATTGTGGTTTAATTATTAAACATAACTGTTTAGCTGTTACAGCACGTCTACTTCAAAAATGGATTTAATCCAAGATTATCTAAAAATGCTTTGCATTTCACTTTGTTCCGAAGTTGGACCGAACCTAGTAATTGTAATCGATGGAATTGAAGTAGTTCTTGAATCGATTAATTATCTGTCTAGTATATTTTTTCCACTGAAACCACTGGTGCCAAGTCATTACCATTCCGAGTTGAATCCGCCTTGTTCCTTCATCCCCTAATATTCCGAGCGTGAAGAAATCACTGGGAAGTCTATAATTGTTTCGTTCCTGGAATCCTTTATCGACGCACCCCCGGACAATGTTCGTGTCGGTGACAACTCGTACCAACTTCCGGCATCGACTTTTCTCGCCGTTTTTTCTTCGTTTTCAGAACGGGCGCGCCGCTGGTTGCCGAACAAGCGCCGCTTAAAAGTACTTTCATAGCGAGACGACTAATTAGAGCGATTTAGCGACCGTCGTCGACGTTTATTTGGAATGCAAATGCAGCCTCCTCCCAATCCTTTTCTCGCCGTACAACCCAACCCCTGACTTCCTTCGTTCTCCTCGTTGCTCTTTCCTCATTTCCCTCTTTCTCGCTTCGTTCTAACCGACTTTCCCTTCTACGTTCTCTGTTTATGCCTTTCTCTCCCTTTCTTTATTCATTCTGCCTATTATTCCCACTTTTCCCCTGTTCGCTGTTCACTCCTTCTCCGTTCTCGCAATTCCCTCCAGAGTTCTGTCTGTTCTTCGCTTTATTTCTCCACCCTTCCTCTTCATTCTTCCTTTCTTTGCTGTTCTTTCTGACCCAATCATTTTTTCCTATTTTCAGTTCTCGAACTTCTTTTTCTTTCTATCTTTTCTTCCGTTTTTCGTTTGAACCTCTGCAAACACTGAACCGTAGAAGCCATATCTGTTGAAGTTGAAATCCGTAATTAGGTTACAAGTTTTTGATGGAAGGAGATAGAAAAGCATACTTGAACAAGATAAAATGAAATTTTATGCAAAATAAAAAATGTCTAGATTAATTACAAGACACAGGAGCGAAATAAAAATTTCTTTTTTCTTTGAATTATTTAATTAAGTTGAAACCAATACGCTGATGTCGTTAAATCTTTTGTGCTTACCCATTTCTGCAATAAATGCATAAAATCCGCAGTCTACTGATAAGGAATAGTCTCCCGAAAAACGGCGACAAAAGAAATCCAAAACTAAGGTGAAATATTATCTTTGTCGTGATTATTAATTTCTATTAACATTTTTCTAATAAATTTTTTAAGATAAAGTTCTTCATTGCAATCCAACGTCTACGAATGCTTGTAATAGGAGAATATTTTATGTCTCATTCCGATGGATGTAACTTCGTTTTAAGAAGCCTGCATTTGTGTAAATATTCTTCCAAATATTATTGAAAATTAAAGCGAAGAATTGATAGTTAAGATATTTAATCGTTATACTATTTTTGTTTAATACTCTAAACCAGATTATGTATTATATTTACAATGTGACTTGTAACGTGACATTTTAAAGAAATACATCTCACAAAACATAGACAGAATTATGTATGTATGCATTTAATGGTTCCCCTCAGGGTTACATTCCTTACATTTTTGATTACATTTCTTTCACCTGTACATCTTTTTCCTTCTTCCTTTTTTAACCTCAAACATTAACTTATATACCATCTTAATTATTATCTTAATCTATTTATCTATTCAATTCGCTTATTACACATAGACAGAATTAAATAAATCGTTTTACAATGTGCAACGATGTAAATGGGAGAATTTTTACCCCGTGTAACGTATGAAGATCAATACTTTATCTTAAAGGGGTACGGTACCCTCTGATTCTAGGGTATTTATCAATGTAACCAACCTCCACGCTGAAAAACAGTTTGGCAACAGTGAGGAACATACATTTGTATCGATCTAACGGTTCATATTCGCTATCATTACAGGTTTTTTCTTTTTATAAATATCTTTATTGCTATTAACCCTTTGCAGTCGGAGCTATTTGAACTCGAAAGTTAAACGTTTCTTCAATTCTATATAATTTTGTTTTTTTCATTTTATAAATATGAATTTGATATAACACTTCATGCAATACTTAAATGTTTGGTAATGGAATAGATACCAATATATTTAATTATTATTAGTGGTGCAGCAATTTTTAATCAGTCACCACTCGAGTACTAAGGGTTAATCGATCCGAGTGGCTCCAAGCTCTTTATATTTTCGTTGTTACGAATCTTCGCTGACAATTTTCTTAACTAGGCGCCATCTTGTTTAAGTAGCTGAAGTAAAATTGGTTCTGGACTTGCTCTAAACCTGTCTGTATGAATGAAATATGGGAATGTTGAATGCAATCACGGGAAACCATTGTTTGTCCTCATACGATCATGTTACGAGCTGTGTGAGGGTTCATTGTAAAGAGGAAGGTTCATCGCAGGTCGCTCTGCTCATGATTCAAGTCGAAAAAATCGTTTTGTATTAGAAAAATACATGGGAACCTGAGGGTGGTTGTCTCGATTTGTTTCCCTTACTTTAGATGCTCATATTATTAGATATAAACATAATCTAACAAAATCATGAACAGAGCGACCTGCGATCAACCTTCCTCTTTAGAATAAGCCCTCACACAGCTCGTACAGTTGTTTTTCTAGTGGGCAAGGAATACTTTCAGTACTATATTAGAGATGGAGTTACACCATGGTTCTCGGGTAGAGGTTTATCACGAGAATTTATTGTAACATTCTATCGTTGTCGAGCAGATCATTATCATCTTGCAGCATCTCTTTCACGACTACATATAATAGATGATTCCAAGTGTAATTGCGGCAATGAGGTTCAAGACCTTAACCATATCATTTGGCAATGTACTTTGTTGGAATCACAAAGAGTTGATCTCATGAAAAAATGAAGGAAGCTCAATTTGTTTCCACCTTTAAATATCAGATCGTTGCTTTGTGAACCGAATATTGAGGCATGTTATTTTCTTTTCAAGTTTTTCAAGCAATGTAATTTAAAGATTTAAAGTTATGTACTTAATGTGTTCTACTGTACCTACATTACTAATGTTTCAATGTAAAATGTATATTACTAATGTATAGCTTTATAACCCCCTATGGGGAGTTCCAATTAAGCTTTCAATTTTTAAAAAATATACAGGGTGTCCCAAAATTCTTTCAACATTCGGAAATGGGAGGTTCCTGAGATCATTTGAAGCGATATTTTGCTTTGTAAAAATAGTGTACGCAGCTTTGTTTAGGAGTTATTAACGAAAAACCAGAACCAATCACAGTGCGTCTACAGCGAATTGATTCTGGCTCGACCAACGGCAACACCGCGCTAAGTAGGACCTGTCCTTATGCCGGACTCTGTTCGCTGTAACCGCGCTCTGATTGGTCCATATTTTTCGTTAATAACTTCTAAACAAAGCCGCGGACGACATTTTTGCAAAGAGAAATTTTTCTGCAAATGATCTAATGAACCTCCCATTTCCGGATGCTGAAGGAATTTTGGGACACCCTGTATCTGCTAGTAAGATTTATGGGTACTGTAGGTAACTGAGATTACACAACAATTTTAGTTCCCGTCACGAAGAAAATTTCAAAGTTCGCCCGGAAAAGCGTCCGTGCCACGTGAATCATTTTCTTTCCAGTGATGGTTGTTCGTCCCTTTCGTTGCAACCACCGTTCACTTGGTCGAGGTTAGACTGCGAAAAGGTGGCAACGAGAAACGGCCAATGGAAGGGCGGAACGGTTGAATGGACGGTAATCGAATGAATGGAGAGCGGGACTGGATGCTTTCGGGTCGTCAGACCCGACTGAAAAGGGATGTTAGGTGTTGTTTAAGGGTTATTGTTGCGCTTTCTTTTGTCCTGTGAGTTCACGATGCAATCTGTTCCACCATTTCATCGTTAAACGTAATTTATTGCAGTAGAAAAAAGACTGCGTTGCCTTCGTGTCTGTTAACCGTCCTTTGTCCTTTTACTGCGCAGCGCATTAAAAAGGGGGAAATTCGGGTTTAAAGGAAGTGTGCAGTCTTTGCTTCCAGTGCAATGTAGGTGTTCAAGTTTAGAGACGCATTATCGATTGATATCCAAATATCGATTTCAAATGTAAATGTATCGTATCAAGTATCGATTTCAAACAGATCTTAATGCCATTAGCAATTTGAATTTCCGTATTCAACAATAAGTACAATTTCCAGTGGTTTTCCCTTCCGACCGCATAATTGCTTACGAAATTAAATTTTATAACTGTGTCTTTATGTTCTATATAACCATAGCAACCTCAGCAATGATGATTAATTCTTTGTTATTTATTTATTCTTTGAATATAGATGGGATACGAAGATTAGATTGATGAATAGAGAAAATACATTTTCATTAACGTTCAATTTCTTTCAATCAACTTGGACAATTTTTATTCTACTATTATAAACAAAATATTTTTATATGAGATATGAGAAAATGGTTACAACGAAAGTTGTATGGTTTCAATAGCAGCGTACAATGTAAAAATTAGTTTGTTTGTATTTTGCATTCAAAATCATTCATGGAGTATACATACATACAACACATATGGAGTATTTTATGCACTAGTTTTTCGCCTCATATACCCTTATAATTTTCTATTCAGGATTGAATCCTCTCTCTCTCTCCCCTCGTTGTATCCCGATAAAAAGAGAAAATAGAAAGAACCTAATTACACGGTCCAACAGCCAAAAATGGTTTCGATTCTCACTATGCAGTTTTTATACAGTTTTCCGCGCTGATTCCGAATCTGGTCTTTGTTTCTCCTAGACGCACAGTTCTTGAGTTTGAGTTTGAAATAAAACATATTTTTCGACTCTGAACAAAGATTGTTATGTTATTATAAAAGATATTGTATTGTTCTTTACAGCAATAGATTCTCTAGACTTTCCCGAATCCAGAGATGTGCAATAGTAATACATTATGATTGTTTAAACATGTTTAAACAAGCATTAAAGACGGAGATGTACCGCTTTTTTACCGTTTTTTGATGATATTTTTTAATTTATCTGAAAGAATAAGGGTCCAGCGGAAAATCGAACTACACCACGCGATGGAGCAGACTTTTATCTTGAGAAACCACCCTGTCAGATTTTGAACATCGACATTTTTACCTTACCAGAAAACAAAATATCATCGCCCGACACAAGTTGCTGCCAGTGGCGCTCTTCCACAAGGTAAGGTAAAAATGTCGATGTTTAAAATCTGACAGGGTGGTTTCTCAAGATAAAAGTCTGCTCCATCGCGTGGTGTAGTTCGATTTTCCGCTTGACCCTTATTTTTTCAGATAAATTAAAAAATATCATCAAAAAACGGTAAAAAAGCGGTACATCTCCGTCTTTAATGCATGTTTAAGCATGTTTAAACAATCATAATGTATTACTACTGCACATCTCTGGATTCGGGAAAGTCTAGAGAATCTTGTGCTGTAAAGAACAATACAATATCTTTTATAAAAACATCACAATCTTTCTTCAAAGTCGAGAAATATGTTTGTTTTTCGAACTCAAATTTCTCAAGAACTGTGCGTCTAGGAGAAAAACTAAGACCAGATTCGGAATCAGCGCGGAAAACTCTATAAGAATTGCATAGTGAGAATCGAAACATCAAAAAAAAGTTGAAATTTGTTGGACAGTGTTATTACATTGCATGCTGCTCTTGAAATCATGCAACTTTCGTTTCAACTACATATTTTCTCATACACCAACTAATTTACATATTGGCTGAATCACCTAGTATTATCGCATCAAAGACAGAAATCTTTTTTTGGGGTGGACACGAGTTCCGCGCAACTTGGCCGCAATTTCTACCGAATTTTAACGGCAACGATTATTCACGGCTGACCCGTATACGTACGACCGCGCGAAACCCGGTAAACCATAAATGTGGTTTTCGTGACCATAAACTTCTGCCCCGACAATTACGCTTGTAACTTTCTTTTCGGCCCGCAAACGCGGCGTAACGTCGTTCTCGTAGAAACATTCGTCCGGCTCGTTTGCGGAAAGCACTATTTTCAGAGTGAACTGCTGGAGCAGGCAAGCAAAATGGGTTCATTGTATATTGTGGTAGGAATATTTCTTCTTTGGGTATATATAAACGATTGTTACTCCGTAATTAATGTTGTTAAATTGAAATAACGATCTGCGGATTTCAGTGATCGAATAAAGGATAAAAAATAAAGGAATTGTTGTAGTAGAAAAGTATGTGTGTTTGTACTAGTGTTTTATTAATTTATACTAGTCACTAGTCAATAAAATAGAGCATAACATTTACATTTAACCAAATTGAGGCGAAAAAGTAGACGCAAAACAATTCTAGGTTTTTGATACTGATAAATAAGAGGAAATGGCGATTGTTATAGAAGAATAAGTGTGTATACAGGGTGAGTCCGAAGAAACAGAACACCTAAATATCTCAGTTACTTTTCGTTGTACAAATAAACTTCTTAGGACAGAGTTACACTGTTTGAAGGGCCACATGTAACGGTGTAAGGGAAACAATTTTCAAGGTCATTTTTTTATGAGGTTTCAAGGTCATCGATGTTTTTTTTAAATGGAATGATATATCTTCGTTAAAATCCAAGGTAAAATCCAACGATTTGGAAACTTGTTATTCAACTTGAAGGTCATTTCTAGGTCATATTGTGTTACAGGGATGAATTCGTTATTTTGTCAGTTACAACGTTACGTTAACATTACGACATTACAACATTACGAAGATATATCATTACATTTAAAAAAAAACATCGATGACCTTGAAACCTCATTCAAAAATGACCTCGAAAATTATTTCTCTTACGCCGTTACATGTGGCTCTTCAAACAGTGTACAGTAATTTCGCAATCGTAGTCCCAACACCCGTGTTATGAACGGACTACGATCAAGTAGGGTGGCTATTTTTTGATTTATGACTGCGTCTACCCTACCGCGCTGAGACTTCAAACGACAAGCCGAACGTAGAGAAGGACAGAATGAAATAGGATCGCGTGGCCGAAGCGTGTCCCCGTCGCCGGCACAGTTTAAAGGCCCGTGCGTCATCACAATAAAACACCAAGACCTTAGCTTCTTTATTTTCGATAATATCATTATGGAACTTTCACCAACATATTCGTGGCATTTCTCTTATTAAAATCATACCAAACACGATATAATTTGGCCAATATTTAGTGGTTTAATCGACGATGAAAGTTTCGAACGCAACGAAGAAGAGCGTATTGGAAAGAAAGAGACGCGAAGAGTCGCTGTCGCCGGCATAGATCAAACACGCTGTCCTTCTTGTAAGTAAAACTTTCATCGTCGATTAAACCACTAAATATTGGCCAAATTATATCGTGTTTGGTATGATTTTAATCAGAAAAATGCCAGGAATAAGCCAGTAAAATCTCATAAAAAAATAATGAAAATTAAGTAGTTTGAAAATTCGATTCACTCGAGTCAATGTAGTGGTGTTCACACCGATATACCCGAGCCGACATCAAACATCGCCGTCCTGCTGCTCGGCGCAGCGTTGACAGGCGGTGGAATGGGTAGGCACTGGACTACGATTGCAGAGGCGACCGAGGACTACGATTGAGAAATTACTCTTTGTCCTAAGAAGTTTTTTTGTACAACGAAAAGTAACAGATATTTAGGTGTTCTGTTTCTTCGCACTCACCCTGTATATGTATAGTATGTATATATATATATGTGTATTATATATATATTATATGTATATTATATATATATATATATATATATATTATGTGTATATATGTATATGTATATTATACAGGGTGTTCGACTACAGGTAGGAGAAAATTTAAGGGGTGGTTCTTAACGATGATATAAGACGAAAATGAAGAATAAAAAAATTGCGATTTCAGCTTCGTTATTTAGCTATTAACAATTCAAAATCAACAACGCGTCTAATAAAAGTGTACGTTGTGTACGTCAAAGAGTTCAATGTTGTCCAACGATTTGTTAAACATTTTCACCTCGCTGGGGCCCCAAATCAGAACCAAGTTATGCATGCATCTGTCACTTGAAATATAGCAACAGTTTCCAGAAAAACTCGGAAATCGGTCAACGTTGTTATTAGCAATAAACGTTTCAAGATGAGAGCTTAATTAATTATTAAGAGAAGGAATCAATGACTATACAGCTCCTACTTCCTGCACTTGAATTGAAATATGTATTTTCCATAAAAATCCACAGTCCAGCGGTCATCTTTCAATGATTCTAACTCATTGTAACGTTGACTGATTTTGATGAAATTTTCATAATTCGTATAATCGATACAGATCCACAACGCAATTTAAAAATTTTTATTATAGACTCAAATATTGTGAAATCAATATTTAGTACTTCTTTTCCAATTTCAGTCAATTACAATTTTCTTCAAATTTTTTCACACATCATTCAGTAACCTAATTCTGAATTCTTAAATTTGTATTATTTTGAGGGCGTATGGAGACATTTTAAACTGAGTGTATGTTCATTTCAACCGATGACAAAAGCGTTTTACCACTGTTACGAGCCGAGGTTTGGCAGCGTGCGGAAACCGAGGATTGTTTGGGAATTTAAGAGTTTTGGTATAAGTAGGAATAGTGCACTCCGAACCCACCGATGTTTCTTTCACCACCGGGTCGTCCGTGTGTGCGGAACAAAGGAGAACCCACCGATGTTTCTTTCACCACCGGGTCGTCCGTATAAAGGTGTACACTCCGGACCCACCGATGTTTCTTTCATCACCGGGTCGTCCGTGTGTGTGGAAGAATTGGATGCAGTGAAACTACCGTTTTACTGGTACACTCCGGAACCCATCGATGTTTCTTTCACCACCGGGTCGTCCGTATGTGTCACTGTCGGTTAGGATAGGGTCGTGGTTCCGCCGGTTCGTAACTTATTTGAAATTGTTAGATACACCTTGAGCGGCAAAGGTGTATCGTCGTAGGATGCTAGCGACTGGGGATCGAATAGGAAAGGTTATGATTAAACTTGACTCTAGGTTTAAGTTTAATACACGATAATATAATATTGAATCGAAAGGAATACAAATGTTTATAGTGTAACTTGTCGCGGTGTCGCGGACTAACCTCTCTGTTTACGCAACGAGGGATGCGGGGGCTATCTACTATAGAATCCCGTTTTTGGGATTCGTACCGGAAGAGATATAATAGTTTTGCTCGAAAGAGAACTAATACCCGATCTTGCTCGACAGTAATCGCGACGTGACTCGACGCGTACAGTATAAAACTCTTGAGATGAAAGCCCGAATATGAAGGGATTCAGTGCCCTTATATAGTCCCCAATATCGGCCTAGACAAGAGTGGGGACTATTGATAAAACAGGGTTCCCAGAAACGATGCAGATTGATGTATCGTCTCTAAGTGCCCCAAAATCCTAATGAGTGCCCTAATCTGAATGATTGCCCTGTTCTGAATAGACTCTTTATTTCGATGTGCAGCTCCAGAAGGGCCAAAGGTTACCAACGGTCGCTGCCGCATACGTAACACCACTCACCACGCATTGGAAGAGACAAGTCCTTGTCAATCTAGTAGAATCGATTTCTTAAAAATTTTATTACTAAAAGCGATTTAAAAACTCGGTACTAGCATTTGTTTGTTCAGCGAAGAGAGCTAGAGTTGATGAAAATCGAAGACAACGCGTGTAGATACGTAGGAACTTTGTCTAACAAACTTTATCTTCCTTTCCGTTAGTGCGGTCACGCTCGACATAATTTAACTTGTAAACAAAATGCATAAAATTATGAATGAATCCTCGTACAAAGCTATTCATTCGACCGTGAGGTGGTTAGTACTCTGCGCGCGAGAAGAGCATCGAAGGAAAAGTTGTACGTTTTAACGAGGTCTAACTTTTCGCGAGCGTCTTTTTTTCTTGTGGTTGCACCTGTAGCGAACACAGTTGCTACAGTCTTTTTTTCTCGCGTTTTTCTTGAACAACAAACCCTCGTAATTACATATCCTTTGTCATCCATAAATTAATTATCGTCGTAGGTTCGTGTTATTTACCAAATGTACAACACTTCAGCGTGACTACAAAAGGTTACTTCTTTTGCTCAGCATTCACGTCGGAAGAAAATTAATAATAAGAATATTAATAATCGTTTAAACATTAGTATCGCCTTATCGGTATGGGCGCCATTAATTAATTAAGAATTAATTAGGTCTTTGTGACACTATTTGTATATGGTGGTCACGTCATTACTAGCTGGAGTTTTGTTTTCAAAAACCATTGTTATCTGGAGAAAATTAAAGAGGAGAAAGTTATACCTGAGAAGTGAACGTGATCTTCAATTTTTGAAATAGAATTCTATGTTCTTTTTCATATTATATGAAAACGTGTACCAAAACAAATTCGTTTACACGAATTTATATGTCGCAAAGATATCGTTTATAATCAAGAAACTTGAAATTAATTGATAGAATACGGTGATTACTAGACAGCGGATCTTTATGCAACGTAAAAAATTCTTACCTCAGTTGCAACATGTTGATGATTCTTAATATTGCAACAACCACGTTTTGTATTCGTAAGTTATAACCGAAGAGAAAAATATATTTACATTGATAATATTAATACACGTATAAAGAAAAATATAATATGATACACTTAAGATAGTACAGGATTGCATAGTAAACTTTGGATACAATTCTCTCAGACTAATTTAACATAAAACTTATAAACAACAGACCATGCGGACATGACAGACGACAACCGACAGACAAAACTGAGAGATCGGGTACGACCCTTGGACGCGTAGAAGAATACGTGCACACCAACGCACAGACACACCGCAGATGCAATCGTACCAACACACAGTCACAGAGTCCAGATGCAGTCATACCAACACACAATTACAGAGTCCAGACGCAATTAGGAAAAATAATTAACAGTTCTCAACACAACAAATTGAAGTGACATAGAGATTTATTTTCTTTGTTAATACGTTTAAGAAAATTAAACTCTTCTAACGTGTTTACTGTCTTAAATTATACCTACTCACTGTTGTCATAAGTGCATAAAATCCGCTACTTATGGTGCTTATTGATGTAAGAGAAAAGATGTTGAATAACTATTTTAATTCGAAAAGAAAGTACACAACTGATAAATGAATTCAAACGCGACGTGTTTCGTATCGTTTCGCATCTCGAAAAAAATCGAATCGTTACATGAATATGTCCTTTTATATCCTTCTTTCTCAAATGTTTATGAATTTTCAAGAACCAATATTGATCCAACAAGACGCGTCGCAATCGCAGACACACATACACGATTCTCACATTCATATAAGGCCTCGTACAGACCTAAACGGTTTGCCGAACCGTTCGCCAAACCGTTTGACGAACCGCGCATTTCGCCAAACATTTCGCCGCGCCGAACGCCGCGCAGAACGTCGCGCATCGGCTAACAGCAAGCGGAACAGATTTGTGTTATTTTCAGAATTCTTGCGAACAACTATGGAAACTGCAGCGGTATATACTACACAAAGAAAAACAGAAATTTTTGGTAGTTTATTCAGTGAATTAAAGTTTATAAATGAAATGTTCAGGTCAGGACGAAGCATTAAAGACATCAGATTCGAGACTACATGACTTGAATGTTTGTTTGCCTATACGTTTGCCGAACCATTTGCCGAACCGTTTGCCAAACCGTTTGCCGAAACGTTTGCCGAAATGTTCGTCAAAATGCGCACATTCGTGTTCGTCGTCGTTCCCGGAGCTGATGGATCAACGGCAAACACGAATGCGCGCATTTCGCCGCGCATTTTGACGAACATTTCGGCAAACGTTTCTGCAAACGGTTCGGCAAACGTATAGGCAAACAAACATTCAAGTCATGTAGTCTCGAATCTGATTGAACATTTCATTTATAAACTTTAATTCACTGAATAAACTACCAACAATTTCAGTATTTCTTTGTGTAGTATATGCCGCTGCAGTTTCCATAGTTGTTCGCAAGAAATTTTTAAAATAGCACAAATCCGTTCTGTTTGCTGTTAACCGATGCGTGCCGTTCTGCGCGGCGTTCGGCGCGGCAAAATGTTTGGCGAAATGCGCGTTCGTCAAACGGTTTGGTGAACGGTTCGGCAAATGGTTCGGCAAACCGTTTAGGTCTGTACGAGGCCTAACAAGAAACATACAAATCCCACACTTCATAATGATCATTTTGATGGTGCTTACATTGATCAGTGAGTGCATTAAAAAAGAAAAAGTTGCGGTTGATTAATGTTATTGTTCACAATCGCGGATGCGATCGAATAGACGATGCACTAACAAACGGTTGAAAAGAAACTGGAGAAATTGGATCGTTTTCTTTTTGATTTCAGAAAATATGTGTCTTCCAAAAATTACTCGAAGATCTGTCGTCGCGGATGACCGCCGCCGAGGCGGTCCACAGCGGCTGGCAAAATCCGAGCGACGCGAACGAGGCGACGGAATTTCTAGAGCAATTGCAGAAATTCGGCGAACGACTGGTACCCATTCAGAGGAACATCGAGGACGCGAACGACCAAGCGAGCGTCTTCGCCTCGAGCAGCGTCATCGTTTCTCACGCTTTGCTGGCGAAACTCGAAGATCTCAACACCAGGTATAACCCGACTTCCAGTAAATTCCTCCGATTACCATTTTGTCGTTGTCGCGCCACACGAACCGGAAAACTGCAAATTGTAAAGGTAAACGTAGGAAGAGACGCCCCGCTTTTTCATTAGAAGCTAACAACAATTTTCTTTTCATAGTAGTTGAAACAATTTATTTTTTCATATAACAGTAAATCCGTATACTTTAAGTCACCTGGTGAAGTGTGATCCACATTGTGTGGGAGAGGTGCCACCTGGGTCATTCCGTGATAAAACAATCAATAAAGGAAAGATTCTTATCGATCGAAAAATTGAAATATAAATTATAATTATGATATCGGCGCCAGTTTCGATCCTTATTAGATTCTTCTAATACTGCTAAAACCTTTCTAATAAGGATCGAACATGGCGCCGATACCATAATTATAAATTATAAAACGATCACTGTTCGACCTAGCCAGCCAAAAAAGCCAAAAAAAGAATTTGTTTACATTTTTCGACTTTATAAACTTATAAAATAAAAGAAAAAATGAGTGGCTTCATCGGATAAACAGTTCCTTAGATTAAAATTCGTAAGGCTCGTTTTCGCTAAAACAGGCGAACACGGGAAATTTCAAAGAGAAAAAGCAACAATGAATCTATCTTCTTAGCTGTGCACATACGATTGCAGCGCCTCAAAACTTAATTGTTTTTTACCTATCCCCTCCAATATTTCTGCGGGATAACGACGCTTGCTAGCATTTGGGTTATTCCATGCCAACTCGATCACTTTTTGCAGGCACCATCGTTGATTTTGTTGTAATTAAAATATGTTGTAGTCCATGTAAAATTATGAGGAGTTTAAGTCATCATTTTGCGGGTTTCGAATTTTTTTAGAAATGGCAGGCCTTGAAAGTTTTCAAGTTTTGCCCATTTTGGCGAAATCGAGCCTCATTTACGAATTTTTCTCTCAGGAACTGTTTGTCCGATTGAGCTACACTTTTTTGTTTTATTCGGAAAGGACTGGGCTATTACGAAATAATTTGTTCAACCTCGAAAGTCAACTTTATAATGTCGAAAAATTAGAACAAATTCTTTTTTTACGTTTTCTTCGATGAAAGGCCAGAGTGATTTAAATTTTGCAAAAAATATGGTTATATTCCTTGGAGTTTCCCCTTTAAAATGTGCCCTTGAAAAAGATGGAGCCATAAAAATTGGCGTCACAATGAGCTGGTAAAGTACGCCGTGTACCACATAATGTACTGTTTCTTACTTAAATGTTAATTAGATGTCGAAAACGTTTTTTCACTGTAACTTCTTCATTTATAACTTTTTTGAAGTAATACTTTAGCACAATCTTAGCACAACCTAGCACAACTTAGCACAATTGAGAAAATTGAAAAAAAATGAAAAATGGGGGCAACTCAAAAAATCGTTTTTCTTAATTTTTCATTTAATTTTTCATATTATAGTTATAACATTCGAGCACAATATAACACAAACATAGCACTATTCAGCACTGTTGCGGGATCATGATATACGGTGGGTACAGCACGTGGTTGAGATACCACTGAGAAGCCACCATTAATGTTTCTAGTAACTGTTTCTTAATTAATATATATATATATATATATATATATATATATATATATATATATATATATATATATATATATATGCTTAACTTCTACACTCTACTCTACGCGACATGGATTTTACACACACTCCCCGCTCTCGAACCTCTACCTCCCCTTTGACTCCCCTTTATGGTGCATTCACACTGGAAGTCACTTCGCTACAAGCACAACTGTTGAAATTGTTTAATTCAACAAGTGGGCGGCTAACTGCTATGAGGCCAATCTGACTCTACTAAACGCACTTCATACATATTTACGCTAATTGGTACATAAATTGGAACATTCGACACTGTATTCTTT
This sequence comes from Lasioglossum villosulum, assembly GCA_963971365.1. Taxonomy (NCBI): domain Eukaryota; kingdom Metazoa; phylum Arthropoda; class Insecta; order Hymenoptera; family Halictidae; genus Lasioglossum; species Lasioglossum villosulum. The sequence continues at coordinate 13,968,250 of OZ020499.1, forward strand.
GTGCATTTGAGTCTAATAATTGCTGCTGAGGCAACGAAAATGATTTGTTCCGTGCTAGGAGAAAATGCTGTAACCTATAAAACATGCAAGAAGTGGTTCCAAAGGTTTCGTAGTGGAATTTTTGATCTCAGTGATGGAGTGGAATGCCGAAAAAAGTGCAGGACGAGGAACTAGAGCAATTATTGAAGGAAAATTCTTGTCCAACACAAGAGAAACTTGTTGAGGAACTTGATGTAATTCAACAAGCAATTATTATCGTTCGCGTTTTCCTTTGTTTCTTAATAATTAAAGATCAAAAGTATACTCAAAAGGTACCGAACTTATTTGTGCACCTAATAACAAGAATTACTATAAGAAATGCTTGCGAATGAACGCCAAGGGACTAAATAAGACTTGCCACTTCTCGCCACCAATAATATTCCTTTAATTTTGTTATTTCCGTTTGCTAGAAGATATATCGTACATCAAGGTGTATTTACCTAGAAATCGCTTACTTATCGGTTTTCCGTGGTCGTTCGAATGGAAAATCACGAGACGGTAACTTTTTCACGTGTTTTCGCAGGTGGAAAGTGCTGCAAGTGGCGGTTGACGAGCGTTACAAGTTGCTAAGCGGATTTGGAAAGGATGGCAGCACTCCGGGTAGCCAGGCTTTCCTCGCGAGCAGCGTGGAACCACCATGGGAGCGAGCCCTCACACCCGCCAAAGTGCCTTACTATATCAAGTAATCGATCTTCCTTGCTCTGCAGTCAGTCACCTTAAACTGACGAACGAATTCCTCCCCCGTCCGCGGTCGAATTTCGTACCATGCCGGCGCGATCTTAGCGCAGGCAAACGAATAATTGATGAGACAGTTGTGATTTGAGACAACAGGAAGTTCGCAGGAGAGCTCGGTAGCAACCGAAAATTTCACGTTCGCGAGAGCATACGCGAGATTGGACAATGCAAATTCTGCATTCGAGCAACGGAAATCGAGGAACGAGTTCGTGAAATATCTACACGAGACTGTAACAGTGAAACGAGTTGCGTAGGATTAACAAGACTCTCGGTTGACTTGGATTCAGGGAAATATGAGTATAATATTAGGTTGTCCCAAAAGTTTCTTTCGGAATGTGTTACCTTAACGTTGCTAAATAAATACAAACAATGCCAGAATCTTTATGTTAATGTTTTAGTACTTCCTAACATGAATTTACATTATGTGTGCGAGTAGGAAACCAACTTTTGGAACAACGTAATATTTATTTAGCAATATTGAAGGAACACATTACGAAAGTAACTTTTGGGACAATCTAATACAGTAACCACTTGATTCTTGTCCCAGATTCGATGACTCGATTCTTGTCCAGGCCTACTCACTCCATTGCCTGTCAACGCTGTCCCGCGCCGCAGGGCGGCGACTATTGTTCTCGGCCCGGGTATATCGGTGTGAACACCACTACATTGATACAACGAATCGAATGTTCAAACATCTGAATTTTCATTATTTTTTTATGGGACTTTCAAAACGTATTTCTGGCATTTTTCTGATTAAAACAAGACCAAACACGATATAATTTCAATTGTATTTAGTGGTTCAATCGACTGTGACAGTTTCGTATGGGAAAGAAAGAGGCCCGCGTATTCTCACAATGTGTATTGCCAATTAAAAATGATTTATTTTTCATTACTTCTTGGTTTCATTGACTTTATGGTGTAACTGTAGGATATGGAAGAGGATAGCGAGTGAGCAGGAAAGAAAAACTGTATTTATGCTCTATTCTTTAAAATACCAATGCGATTAACACATTTATTAATAACTTATTAAATGAAAATTTATCTGGTTAGGTATTCGTTTATGTAATCGTTTAAATATTTTTTATTCTTTAATTCTTTTAAGAACATATTTTCGAGATGTTTATTTGTTTATTTAAACATATGCTATAGCGTATGTTGAATGTATGATAAATTATAAATTATGCTTCCCACATGTAGAGTAAATATGGACCAAATTATATGGTGTTTGGTCTTGTTTTAATCAGAATATTGCCAGAAACAAGCACATAAAAGTCTCATAAAAAAAATAATGAAAAATAAAGCATTTTGAATTGGCATTACATTGTGAGAACACGTGGGCCTTTAAACTGTGCCGACGACGGCGACACGCTGCGCCTAGCCGTCGCCGACACCGTTGCTCGTAAATCAGAAAAACAAGTCTACATCGCGATTCTTGTCCGCTCCACGAACAACCCCTGGGACAAGAATCAAGTGATTACTGTACATACTTGAGTCAGCTGGTATTGAGATTCTAAAGATGCATCCGTGAGGAGTTATTCATTTCTTTCTTTCTGATCCGTCACGCTCCGAGGTGAAACGCTATTTGGATAAACTTGGGAGACCCGAGCAATCTCTAATTTGTATAATAAATAATATTTTTCTATTATTACTGAGTTCATTAGTAAATTAGCTGTTTCGTTTTAAAAACTAATTAGTACGTATTTTACGTAAAATATGTTGGTTTTCACGATTTCAATTTTTTAACGTTATAGAAAAATAATAGCGAGACAACCAGTTTAAAGGTTAAAGAAATATATAAAAAAGGATTGGATAATATTCAGATTTGGGCACCTCTGACGTAACGTTATTTGAAGTATTATTTAAAATATCATGTTATTGTAGTTTACAGTTACTTCCATGCCTGTGATCACACTTTTGAAACAACATTACTTGAGATATTAGTTCAAATATCATGTTATTTTATTTCATCATTATTTCAGATAACAGTGAAATTGTTCTTCAAAACTAACCGGATTATCAGGTTTGAGTTCAGTTTATAGAGACACCCATTTGTTGCATATTATCTTGACGATTACTTCCTTTGGCAAACTTGAAATGAAGAAATATCGAAATAATGTACTATTTGAAATTGCTGTTATTTCAAACGAATCAATATTATTTTTATCTTCAAATAACGATGCGAAATAAATGATTTCAAATATTTATTTCTCATTTTCATTTCGAATAAAAGGGTATAGCCGGATAAGATAGTCAAAAATGCCCTTGAACGGAATTTTATCGACGATGTGCCATTCGATAGAGCATCAAGAAAAAACATACTGTGCAAAGTTTCAACCCTGTATCTCGATCCGAAGGGTAGTTATGGGGTAAAATCGAAAAATCAGTTTTTGGCCTATTTTCCCCAGTTAATGATGTTTAGAAATTCTGAAAAAAATGTGACACATGTCAAGAACCCAAATACATACTTTGCAATTGGTTGCAGATTTTTAAAGTGAAAATCCTGCTTGGAGAAAATCAAAAACCTGAAAAAAATCGAAAAAATGCAGATTTCGCATGGAAGTTCTAGAGTGTCCACATTTATATTTTTACAGTAGCAGTATATTGTTATAGGTATTGTTCATGAATTTTTTCAGATTTTTTGGTTTGGTGCACCGTTGTTAAAAAAAGTAAAAACCGATTTTTTCGACGTTTTCTCCGCGAAGAACTAAGCTAACCTTAAAATTATTACGTTATATTTGTTCTGTAAGTCTATCAGGCACTGATAAACCGTGAAACTTTGCACAGTATGTTTTTTCTTGGTGCTCTATCGAATGGCACATCGTCGATAAAATTCGGTTCAAGGGCATTTTTGACTATCTTATCCGGCTATACACTTTGCCCAGGTCTGTCTACAAGGTGTCCCAAAACTGCCCTAGGAGCCGAAAATGGGAGGTTCCTTGGGTCATTTGAAGCAACATTTTCCTTTACAAAAATGGCGTCCGTGACTTTGTTTAGGAGTTATTAACGAAAAACGCGGATCAATCAGAGCGCAGCTATAGCGAACGGAGTCCGACTCTGCGACAGGTCCCGCGAGGCGTGGTGTCGCCATTGGTCGACTCAGAATCAATCCGCTGTAGCCACGCTCTGATTGATCCGTGTTTTTTGTTAATAACTCCTAAACGAAGCCACGGACACCATTTTTGTAAAGGAAAATGTCGCTTCAAATGACTCAAGGAACCTCCCATTTTCGGCTCCTAGGGTAGTTTTGGGACACCCTGTATATCTAACCATATCTTACCAGTTGAAGAATCTCTCGGGCTTTCAAACGTTCGAGTTCCTCGATCCGTAGATAAATACTTAAAATGCGGTCCGAGCCAAGAATCGCTTGGATTTCGTAAAGATTAAGCAAAGTTCTGGCCGAGCTCGACTTGGGCAACTTCTATCCGCGAGATCCTTCTCGCTACCAAATTTCATTAATTTCTTAATCCTCTGCTTCCCCGCTAAGTGGACGGACTCGTTTCCTAATCCTGATATGTTTTCAGCCATCAGTCGGAGACCACCCATTGGGATCATCCGAAAATGATAGAGCTGATGTCGTCTCTAGCGGACCTGAATGAAGTACGATTCTCCGCATACAGGACCGCGATCAAGCTGCGCACCGTTCAGAAGCGATTGTGCCGTGAGTATTTCGCTGGCTGGCAAGCTTCTATCAGTCTAGCTCGTGTGGTGGAGATTAGTTTGCTCCGGGCGCGTTCATTAATCGCCACAATTTTCTCGATTAATCATGTCTTCCTGCAACGAGCGCCTCGGCGTTGTCAATGGACCTCATCTTCCGCGTTCTATTTTGCTTTGGAAGATAGAGTGGTACTTAATCATTCGGTTGATGCATTCATTCCGTCTTTATGTAAAATTTAAAAATCCAGCCCCTTGAAAATCAAGACGTTTTTGCAAGTATAAAATCTATTTAAGATAGTAATGGATAATGTACCTAACAAGGGAACCTATTCAGACCTGACAAACTTGATTTTGATGAAACTTATGTCAGATATAGTTTTTCGAAAAATATTTGACATGTGTTTTTTTTTTATCGGCAACCATCCACTTTGAAGGGGTGAAAACAGCTCTCGAAATTCGTGGTCAGAGTCATATTTTCTGATCTCAGAAAACGAAGGTCGAAAAAAATTGATTTTCTTTTTAAATTGTTTGTTTTTAATGGGAAACGTAGTTGTGCAGAAAATTTTAACAAAAGACATTTGTTTAAATAATATGTTAAGAATAAACGCTTATATTTTTGTAAAACAAGCCAGAATTCCTTCCTCCGCACACCAGGTGCAAGCCCATACTTCATTATGTATAAATATTGTCAAATAGAAAAAAGTAGAAAATCCTAAAACATGTATTCCCTATTTTGGATCGAAGATCACACATAGTGTACATTAAAATTAACTAATGATACACAAGAGAAACCGAAAGAAAACATCGAAATTTTAATGTATTGTTTGAACAAACATATTTTGTTAAATTTTTTGCATTACTACATTCCCCATTAAAAGAAAAACACAAATTTAAAAAAAAATCAATTCTTTCGATCTCTGGTTTCCAAGATATCTCAAAAAATATGGATCTGACAGCGAACTTTCAGGGCTGTTTTCACCCCTTCAAAGTGGATGGTTGCCAATGAAAGAAAATACGTGTCAAATATTTTTCGAAGAACTACATCTCGCATAAGTTTCATCAAGATTAGTTTGTTTCACCTGAATATCCCTAGTAGCACAAAAATATTGGGTAAATGTTTTTTTAAAATATTGAAAAAATATTTTTTAAGCCACACTTTTTCATATGAGAAAAATATTAGATCTGAATATTCTATACATATACAAGAAATGTAAATTCAATGTTCAGAAAATATAAGCTAAATATTCAGAGAATATAAATTACATATTTAAAAAACATAAAGTAAAAATTTAAAAAACGTGAAACTCATATTTAGATAACGTTCAATTAAATCTTCAAATTTAAGAAAAAGTTATAACAAAAATTAGAAACTATAATATAATAACACTACTTTCTGTGCACTGCTCGAGGGAATATTTATCTTCGTCTTCGCAAGGGGTTTATTGAAAATACAGAATTTTTTTATGCAGTTAGAAAGATTAATGGTTCGGGGAATGTTACATTCGTAGGCCCATAGATTTTTTTTGTGCATGTGCAATTAACAATTGCATCATTTCTTTAAGTAGAAATGCATATTTTTCGTTGTACTAATCGATTTCACTGTTTATTCTGTGTAAAAAATGATTACCATAGCAAAAAATTATTAAATTATCTTGTTTTCAAGATACTTTAAAATTTCTATTTCTAATATTACATCAAGATTTATTTTATGAGAAAAAATATTTTTTTCATGGTATGAAATAGAAATATTATTTGTATATTAGGAAAAACTATTCTATTTTTAATATTAAATAGAGATTCGTTTTATAATGAGAAGAAATATTTTTTTCATAATATGAAATAAATATTATATGTATATTAGGAAAGAATATTCTATTTCTAACATGAAATATAGATTCATTTAATATTTAGAAAAAGATATTTTTCTCGTAACATCAAATAGATATTTCCTCCATATTTATAAAATAATATTCGTTACTTAATATAAAATAAATATTGTACAAATATTTGAATATTAAAAAAAGATTCAATCTCTTTTTAATATTATATGAATGTGTATACAATGTTCTGTGCTACTAGGGATGTTCCCTTGTAAGAAGTACCTACAAAAGTTTTGTATTAGGTTGTTGCATCGGAAATGCCGACTTGTAACAGTAACGTTTTCCTACACGTGTACAGGGTGTTTGCGAAATCGTAGTACAACAGGGCAGGGGGTGATTTTACATGCAAAAGTAAGTTGAATAAAAAGGAATAATATTTTTTCTTTGGCAGCTCGTTTTCGAGAAAATCGAGTTTGGAAATGCAGCGAATACACGTGCCATTGTAGACACGGCTGCCCATGATCAATCAGTTCTACTTTGTGCATTATACTGAAGCACGCGAATCAGGCGAAAAAAAAATGTTATTCCTTTGTTTCGTCTTATTTTTGCACGTAGAATCACTCGCTGCCCGGTTGTACTACGATTTCACAAACACCCTGTGTAAAACTTATTAATTCTATCAACGAATTGCAAATTTCATGAGTATGGTAGAAATTGAAGTATTTTGTCATGTAGATTCTTCATTTACAAGACTATGTATTCATTTACCATATATTTTGACCAAATATCGCATAGTATATTTAGTATATTTACATAAACTTAGTATATTTACATAGTATATTTACATAAACATAGTTTATGTTTCAACATTTACAACAAGAATAGACTGGAATAACCTTTATTTAAAAATAAAATTCAATATGTAAATAAAATCTGAAGAGTCACAAGGCCAGCTTTCTACTTTAAAATTGTATATGTATATGTATAATAATATTTCCTGATCAAAAAGTTTCATAACGTACAAATTCTTATCTTATATTTATCAAACGATCGTAATTTCTATAAAGATAATAATGTCTCCCAAAACTTATTTGTTTTCAATATGCACACACACGTACATACTTAATTTTCGCTATGAGCTATCTGACATTAAACTCTTCTTGTAACATCTCAGAAAAAATTCGTGTAGTTTGGTCCAAGATTAAAAAAGTTAGTCTTCAAAGGATGCCCACGTAATCTCGTGCCTAACTGTGTATCTCCATTAATTGTCGAGGCAGAATTGAAGAATTTAATTTCTTCAGCGTACAGTACACCGTTTGCAATGATGGTTAATCCGAAAATGCTTACAATTAAACTGACAAAGCAGTATGTATCACCTACTGACCAATTATCCTTTCCAGTGGATCTGTTGAGCCTCTCCACTGCATTGGAACAGTTCGATTCGCACGGGCTCCGAGCGCAAAACGACAAGCTAATCGACATACCGGACATGGTGACAGTCCTGACGTCCTTGTACGAAGTGATAACGGCCGACAATCCGCCGCAGGTGTCTGTGCCGTTGTGCATCGATTTGGCCATTAATTGGCTCCTCAACGTGTATGATAGGTGAGTGTAATCGGTTGTCATTGTCCGTCAAATAATCCAAACAGCCAAACTAATCCCTTGAATTCAATAGTAGAACAAACGTAAACTGTATTCACCGAGTTGATTTCTATTTTCCAGTCAACGAACAGGCCAGATTCGCGTGCTTTCCTTCAAAGTCGGCTTGGTCTTGTTGTGCAAGGGACACTTGGAAGAGAAATATAGATGTAAGCTTCGCTAATACCATATTTCCCTAAGCTCGATCAAATACTATACTGTACAGAGGATACGAATAACAAGATTTCAACCGTTCCAGATCTGTTCCGACTGATCGCTGATCCGAACAGATTGGTGGATCAACGGAAACTAGGTTTACTGTTGCACGACTGCATTCAAGTACCGAGGCAGTTAGGAGAAGTGGCCGCTTTTGGTGGATCGAACATCGAGCCCAGCGTTCGTAGCTGTTTCGAGATGGCAGGAAAAGATAAAAATGAAATAGAAGCGGTGCACTTTTTGAGCTGGCTGCAACAGGAGCCGCAAAGTATGGTCTGGCTGCCTGTACTTCACCGACTCTCCGCAGCGGAGAGCGCTAAGCATCAAGCGAAATGTAACATATGCAAAGAGTATCCCCTCACTGGGTTCAGGTAAGTCCTAACTTTCACGGCTAACTTACACCAAATTCATGCGGCGGTTTGTACATACGATGTATACGAGGGTATAAACATTTCAGATATCGCTGCTTGAAATGCTTCAACTTCGATATGTGTCAGAACTGCTTCTTCTCGGGCCGCAAGGCTAAAAATCATAAACTGACGCATCCGATGCAGGAATACTGCACTGCGGTGAGTACACGTTTCAATAATCGAGTAGCAATCTTAGTACTACTCGTTGAATATTGAGCATTAGGTTAGTTATTGAACTATTTTTTCTGGTTGTACCATTTATCGTATCATTACATATCGACCACAAGTATCTAAACCTAATCAATACATACTGGTCTGGAAAGTAAAAGCATTTTTATTTATTATTTTTATTTATATATTCTAATGTATATCTAATCAATATATACGGTTTTTACAATACCATATTACCTTAATTGTACATGGTATTTAATAATATACAAAATAGAAACTTTCGTTGCAAATATTTCATATTTCTATCTCGACATTTACAACATCTGTGTATCTGAGGCATTTACTTCAAAATGTTATCACAGAATTCAAGGGTATAAAAATATACAGCTACAATTTACACGCACCTTTTAATTCAATCACTCGGATTAAAAATTGCTCATAAAACACACTTGTTCACTATATCAAATATGCGTGTTTACGCGTACATACCGTGACTCACATGACTTATCACACACACGTTTTAAATCCAAATAACTTTTTTACAAATGGAACAAAGTTTGGAACAAAATGTTTGTTACGTTTCATTCAGTAAACTAATCCTTCTGACTTTGCAGAAATACTGAAACAGTTTGTTCCGTTTATAAAATAATTATTCCAGATTACAGTATTTGTGATCAATTTGAGAGTCGATGTATACAATTTTGACGTTCTATAAGAAGCAATTTTGTTGCGGGATCACGATGTACAGTGGTACAGCACGTGGTTGAGGTACCAATAATGAGCTACCACATTTTACTAAAAATGTTTATTAATATAAATATATAAATGTCTTAACTTCTACACTCTACGCAACTCACCCGTATGTCTTATGGTGCATGCACACTGGAGGAGACTTCGCTATAAATTTAAATCATCAATTACAGTTTGAGTTTCATGATTCTGTCTCTAGAAAACATTATCTTCAACTAGAGAATTATACAATAAGACGAACAATGTAGTTGGATTTTGAAGCTTGAAGGGGTTGCCTGTCCGAATAGAAAAGAGTATGTCGTAAAGCTACCTATCAAGTTAAACATCCTTGAGAGTCTAATGACATTTTATCTATGATATTATATTATGATATTTTATCTTATTTCACATACACGTGTACTGTATAATGCAAGCAATGCGAGAAGCTACGGTCCACGTCTGAAATCAAAGTGTAAATTCTGTAGGGTTATTTTGCGCAGTATTGGGCTGCCTCATATCGTATTTTCTATACGGGGTGGTGCTCTTACAGAAGGCTACCTAAATATTTCTTCAGGTTATTGTGATGCAAAAAATCTTGTTACACAATATGCATGGTGTCAATGGACCAAATATCTGGCGACAGTATTGTTTTCCGAAGGTCATTTTTTTGGAGTTATCAAGGTCATCGATGTTTCTTTTGATACATAACTACATTTTTTTATCGCATCGTGTAACTGATCGAAAAATACATTTAGATATGTTTAATAACATGACCTTGAAATGACCTCGCTCTTCGAAAATTAAAGTTTAAATTAAGCTTAAACAATGATCAGCTTTACCGTAAATGAATATCACGTCAATTTTCTCTTGCATTGAGTAATTCATATCAAACAATGCATCGATACACTGATAGATAAATTAAAACTGATCGGGATATTTTTCGAGCATTTACACGATGCAATAAAAAAACATGAAGTTATGTGTCAAAAACACCGATGACCTTGATAACTCAAAAAAATATTCTTGCCAGATATTTGGTCCATTGACACCATACACATTACGTAAGAAATATTTTTTGCATCAGAGATATTTATTGAGATTTTTTATTTGGCCTTACTTAAAAGGACCACCCTGTATACAGGGTGTTCGACTACAGGTGGGAGAAAATTTAAGGGGTGGTTCTTAACGATGATATAAGACGAAAATGAAGAATAAAAAAATTGGTATTTCGGCTTCATTATTTAGCTATTAACAATTAAAAATCAACAACGCGTCTAACAAAAGTGTACTTTGTGTATGTCAAAGAGTTCAATGTTGTCCAACGATTTATTAAACATTGTCACCTCGCTGGGGCCCCAAATGAGAACCAAGGTATGCATGCATCTGTCACTTGGTACGTGATTGTCACGTTGTTAATAGCTAAATAACGAAGCCGGAATCGCAATTTTTTTATTCTTCATTTTCGTCTTATATCTGCGTTAAGAACCAACCCTTAAATTTTCTCCCACCTGTAGTCGAAAACCCTGTATATGACGGGACGTCCGTGCCCATGACTCGGTGTAATAATATCTGTTTATTTATTTCGCGCAGACTACATCTGGAGAAGACCTGCGCGACTTCTCAAGGGCAGTTCGGAACAAATTCAAGTCGAAGAGATACTTCAAGAAACACCCGCGAGTTGGTTATTTACCAGTGCAGACTGTGCTCGAAGGGGATGCGCTCGAGAGCCCGGCGCCGTCGCCTCAGCACAGCTCCCTCAGCCAGGACATGCATTCTCGATTAGAAATGTACGCCTCTCGGCTGGCGGAGGTCGAGCTGTCGCGTACCAGAAGCAATTCGACGCCGGACAGCGACGACGAGCACCAGCTGATCGCCCATTATTGCCAGAGCTTGAACGGCGGGGACAACGTGAACGTGCCGAGAAGCCCCGTACAAGTGATGGCCGCCATCGATGCCGAGCAAAGGGAGGAGCTCGAAGCGATGATCCGCGAGCTCGAAGAAGAGAATGCGACACTCCAAGCGGAATACGAACGACTACGCTCGAAACAGACACCGGGCTCCACGCCCGAGGATGGACACGGCAATCGACAACCCGACTGCGACATGATCGCCGAGGCAAAATTGTTGAGACAACATAAAGGTAGATTGGAGGCGCGCATGCAGATACTGGAGGATCATAACAGACAACTCGAGGCGCAGCTGCAGAGACTCAGACAGCTTCTAGACGAGGTCAGTGAGATCTTGTTTCGCTAGAGTTACGTTTCGTTGTGTGTACCACAGATTTTATAACTATGCTTCGTTATTATTGCAGCCGAATGCTTCATCGCCGTCGAAAACGGGCACTTTGCAAACACGAAGCGTAACTGCGTCGCAGCTTGCTACTGATTCTCCAGCGAAGATGAATGGTCATTACCATGATTCTCCAGGTTTGTTGCTGTTATAGTAATAGTAACTGAACACGAGCCCGCAAACATATTTTACAATAGAAATTGATGTTATCGGCGCACAGGTTCGATCATGATTCAACAAACATAATTTGAAATGGTAACAAACGTTGATTCGGGTTTGAATCTATTTCCGTTTGAGCTATTCGAATGTTTTGAATAATAGATGAAAAGAAAAGGAAGGATGGTGTTTCGTCCTAGGCCCGCTAGAGGACTCATCAGTAAGGCTATCTAGCAGGCCCTGCCTTAGACACAGGATGTGGAAAGGCGTTTGAGGAACGTTATTATACTAATAGGTGACATATCAGTCACTAGTTCTCTGATATGTCACCTATTAGTATAATAACGTTCCTCAAACGCCTTTAGGCAGGGCCTGCTAGATAGCCTTACTGATGAGTCCTCTAGCGAGCCTAGGACGAAACACCATCCTTCCTTTTCTTTTCATCTATTATTCAAAACATTCGAATAGCTCAAACGGAAATAGATTCAAACCCGAATCAACGTTTGTTACCATTTCAAATTATGTTTGTTGAATCATGATCGAACCTGTGCGCCGATAACATCAATTTCTATTATAAGACAATTTACGATCGCGAAAAATTATCACTTAACATATTTTACGAAGGAAATATGGATTTGGTTGTTGCGTATAAAATGTCCGAACTTTAAAGTAAGTTCCATTGTACATAGTCGTAATCTTTATGTATGGGCTTTTTCAATCTTTTCGATATTTTGATTAAACGTGGTATGATGAAATATGTTTATTTTGTCACTCATATGAAAAAATAAGCAACGATTGCATCGTCTAATGTTGAAATAAACTTAATTTCAAAGTAAAGTTGGATATATAAGTAGAAACTTGAGATAGGATTTGAAAGATTTGCTTTATGCTTTCAAACGATATTACTCTAATGAATCTGTAGATTTTAATAGAATTCCTTGATTAAAGTGATTCATTTAAAAAAATTTGCATTCTGAAATCGGTCATTTCATATGCAATGATCTAATATATTTCAAATTTTATACCTCCATTTATCACCAATCTTTATTTAACGCAATTGAGTATTTTAATTTACTGGCAATCTTTGCGATTACATAAATCTAAGAATGACAAATTCAGTTTTAGAAAATTTCATTGACAAAATTCTTAAAATTATACGGCAATTTGTATTATACAGTTTTTTGAGAACATCACTAACATCACCGAAAGCATTTTCATTGATTTCTGTGTGGATAAAAAAAGACAGAATATTCTTTCACATTAGGCGAATAAGCGGCATCCGAGAAGCGGATAACTTTTAGGCACAGTGACATTTTTAAAAAAATTAATTTCATAAAGAATTTTGATGTGATTTCATTTCATTCGCAATTTAAATTTAATTTCAAAGATAATTGAAGCAATCGTCTATTGTAGAATATAATTTAATTATATTTACATATTGCACCAACTGCAGTGTTACAAGATGTTTTCTCAGAATGTAATGAAGAGGTCGACTTCAATATTTTGAATTTAAATAGTTATGGGAGGCTAATATTTCACTATATATTAAATTTTTTAATGAAAAAGAAAATGCAATCTATATCTTCATTAGATTCTTAGAAAACATCTTGAACACTTTAGGTGGTACACCCTGCACAGTTTATAGGCGATATCAAAATAGTTTTGAAAAAACCCATTTAGAGATTGTAACCTCTTAATGTTGCATTCAGGTGTACATTCAACAATTTCTGACAAAAGTAAAAGCGCACGTATCAGATGAAAATAAGTAGAGAACTCAATGCTTTAGTACTTTCGTACAGGATGCATATCTTTAATCCTTAGCACTCGAATGGTGATTTTGAGACGTCACTAAAAATTACTGTACCATTATTCAAAATATTGTTTATATTACTAAACATGTCGGTATCTAATCAATTACTAAACATTTAGGTATTGTATAAGATATTATACCAAGTTCATATACATACAATTTAAAAACTTGTAGGGAATGAAAATATTCTAGATCGGAAGAAATGTTTTCGATAGAGGTGCGCGGGATCCCGGAATTCCCAAATCCTGATGCTTAAGACAGGATGAGAAGACTTGTATCAGGTCGGGACGGGATCCCGAAAATTTCTATTTCAATTACTTTTTGGATTTCGAATACTACACGGAATACGGTTGTCAGGAAACCCGAAAGTTTGAAGATCCCGTCCCGGTCTCGCGCACATCTAGTTTTCGAGTTCAAATAGCTCCGAATGCAAAGGGTTAATACAGCTTTGTCTAGTGGAATCACATTGAAAACAATTATCACAACGGGTGCAACTATTAGCAATCAATCAATTAACAAAATGTAACGCATATTAACGCACATTAACAAGAACATTATCATAAGCTTATCGGTATGGGTATATGGGCGTAGGTGGTGGAGGCTCAAACGAAGGAAGAGTGAGCAGTTTAGAGAGGCCACCACCGCCACCACATTCTCACAGCGTTGCCCATAATGTGGGTAATCTCTTACATATGGCAGGTTCGTTTCTTCATGGTTAACTATTTAATCTAAATCATATTTATGTTGTCTTAAGCAAAGTTCTCCATCTCAAACATTCTATGCACGACCCAGTTCTGCTTAACAATGACAATGCTTTCCTATCTTTTTTCACGCCACAGGATGGATGTAAGGTGAGACTCTCGACGCTTCTTTTCCTGCTGGAATTTCTATTCGTGCAAACTCATGGTCATATATTCCGTCTTGTTGAATTGTCGAATACAAATTAATATTGATATTCTAATACAATTTTTAAGATGCTCGATCATTCGCGATCATGCATTGTGCTTACCCGAATCATAGCATAATTCTCTGCTCATCGCTTCTTGTCCCACTACAGATACATATTTTTCGGTTGGTGTGAACGAAATGTCGTTTCTATAAGTTTACCATGAAGATAGATTACAATTTATTCGTATATTGACGAGAAAAACCATCCTCACGGACGAATTTAATTTCCAAATTGCGTACAGATTAACGATTTCGAAATTTCCAGTTATACGTACAACAAAAGGACGACATTTTTTTCTACAACCCCCACCCCTAAATCAAATCATTCTTCTCGTCAGAAGTGTACGTGTGTACACGAAGATGGTTATTAAGTATATTGTATATTTACCTATAGAAAACGCGACGAAATTTTCGACACGAGTAATAATTTCCAAAAAGCGAAATACGAAGAGATTTTATGTGATTTATTTTTACTATTCCTTGTCGAAAATTTCGCCGCGATTCGAATAAGAAAAATTGATCTTTGCAAATTGCACAAGGGACCGCCGAGTCATTCGTGAAAAAGGAACATGAAGATCTTTTTCTTTTAGGAGACTTAGGAAAACCTCTCGGCGAATTGGTGACGGCGATGACCGGCGATGACATGTCGAAAACGAACGGGCAAAGAGCGCCTCCGCCAGCTTTCAAGTAACGATTGCAAAAAGATCCATGGTCTTCGACCATTAGAGATGTTCCAGCGATATTAACGAAGAGAAGAACAAAATTAGATCGACCGTAGACGGATGAGAAATCGACGAACTTTGAATCTTTTATCATCAGCGACCAATAAAAAGTCTGGCTCTAAACGCATATCAGAGAAACGATATATCGCGCAAATGCAGGGTCAGGGGCGCCGCCATAGTGGTTTTGGGTATTTTATAAGTTTTGATATACACCGTTGTATAGCTAAATTATATTAATAAGACAATTTATGGTTTGGCTTTGGCGGGTCCCTGAAGTAACTTTACTACATATTGACACGTCATATCATTGAGTCTAATCGTACGAGAGAGATGAGATAAAAAGGGAAAAATTCAAAGTGTCAGTTGTTATATGCTTGCTAGTTAATCTATACGACGAACGACGATAAAAAAAAAAGAATTAACGAAGATGAATATAATGATTATAAAATGAATTATCATGAAAGGATTAAAAAAAAGTATCATTAAGAATGCATGCAAAAGCAATGTATCAAATCACATAATCTATTCTAGATCGTAGGTTACATTTACATACCCATTCTGTTCACTGCCACGGGCTCTTCCTCAACATTCTACATAAACACAATGTACATGTTGTGAATCTAGACGACACACGCGGAGGAAATTAGAAAACGCGAGGGAAAAACAGGAGAGGAAATATCCATATTAAACAGTGGCTCGCACATGTTTGTCTGGTATCTTTCCATGACAAGTGTTAAACAGAAATGTTGAATTTTCCATCTAACACGCACATATACGTGGACACAGTACATATCGTTACACGCGCTCGCAAGAATCATACATATTACATATACATATACATAATATACATAATCACGCCAACACAGTGGGGACTTTTTTGTAATCGATAATAAAAGAAAACAAGAAGCAAAGCAATGTGCATTACGACTCTTCAGATTTATATTTTATCCGGTTGCAATCGTTTTTTCATATTTTTTAATGGACTTTAGATGGCAATGTCTCTTATTTAAGCCTGCCGGATGTTACTTATATTTAAGAGTATATCGATAAGTATCTAATTTACAAACTGTAGGCTGTATTCTGATATGTAATAAAGTTGTCTAGAAAATAATAACTCCATTATCTGTGTTGTTATTTCATCTCAAGTGAAATGAAACCGTTACCTGGAAAAAATAAGAAAAGAAGCACATTTATCATCAAAAATTTTATTGTGTTTAATCCTTACGTCGATCACCAAAATTTTCAACGACATAATCAATATGATGTTGGATAGTTTCAACGCATATTTTTATACCTCTAATGTAAATTAATCTGTGATCACCTAAGAACATAAAAACCTTATAATTGGTAAAAAAAACAATAAGGAAATATTAAAAAGAAATTGAAAGAATACCTGTGCACCCGGTTTTGGCATTGACACAAGGTTAAAAATCAGCTCAATGTGCATGAATGTAAGTGTTTGGTGTCCCAAAAATGTTAGGGTTAAATAAAAAAGATTATTTGAAAATATTATAAATATACTTAAATCGAATTAAATATATTCTAATAATTGTTTATTTCAAAAACTCTGCCTCTGCTATTTATTATCATTTCCAATCTGGATTATGTCAATATATGCTACACAGCGTTAATTACATTGTAATTTAAATAGCACACAAATAATCATTTCAAATACTTTATTATATTTATTTGATTAATAAAAAATGATTTTTATATATTTTATGTGACATAAACACAAAAAGTAAATATACTTAAATCGAATGAAATATATCATAATTGTTTACTCCAAATACTCGATTCAAATACAATAAAAAATAATTCTACGTGAAATGTTAAATGGAATGAATTGATAAACTGAGTTGTATAATACAGGTATGACTTACACAGAATGTCCCAAAAATGTTCGAGTTCCTTTAAAGGGGCAGTTCCTGAGGTCATTTGAAGCAACATTTTCACTTGCAAAAATGTCCGCTTCAGTTTTGTTAACTCATGCAAAGTAAGATCTAATAACATATAAATAATAAGGTGGGTTTTCTTAAACCCTGACAAATGAATTTCATAAATAGCCTCGTTTTTAATCAATTTGGGATAAAGAATGACACAGGATGAAAAGTAAACAAACAGATTTAATTTTATTTATATAAACATTTTTTCCGAAAATTTTTGAAGGAGGAATCTCTGCGACCCTACATTACCTTGCGGAAGTTAAGGTGTTAACGAAAAACACACGGACAATTAGAACACGGCCTCAGTTAGGGCATCCCTTAACAAGCGAAGGAGCGATAAAATGTTAGGACGCCCTCTAATTTTATTCCTTTTAATGTTTTAAGTAAGCGTGTAAAAGATTAGTCTAATCGGATTATTCTAAACTCTGCCTCAAGAAGTTTAAAGTTAGGATATTCTGTAAAATTTAAAAATATTTAGTACTTTTGTCGTTTTTAGTGAAAAACTGCTTACAAAAGATAAGTATCACAACAACAGAATATACTCACACAATTTATTTACATAATACAATTTTTAAAGGGAAAAAGGTTAGTTGAAAATGAATTTTTGATCAATGTTTTCATAGGCATAGCTCTCCGTCGATGCTGACTGACCAAGAGAAGATTCAGGAAGTTTCGTTCACATTTTACTTCGCCTAAATATTGTTGTGTTAAGCTCACAGCCCTTTCGGCGAAACTTCCGTTTATGGTACACCTCAGAATTGGATGAAATTTTGAAAATAGGTTCTTTTTTTACTAAAATGACGATTGCCAGAAGGATTTTTGGCGCATCGAAAAAAATTTTTTTTATCATTTCAATGTCGCGCTCTACTTTACCGACTTACCGACTTTCTATTTTATATAGAATATCTTCAATTAGTTGTAAAAAGGGATCATCACCAGTCTAGTTCACCTCACAGCGCCATAAAAATTGCCACATATCATCTATAGACGAATCCTCTTTAGTTTAAAGTAATACATATATAAGGTAAACTTGAAATTTTTAAAGACTACTTCTGGATTGTCGTGTGCGTGGTCTCTCCGCCCCACCCCGACCTAACCACAACTCATTCTAATCACATAAATAATAACATAACTAAATAATAAATAAACTTTTCGGGTTAACCTAATCCAAATTAATTCTCATCGCATAATCTTCCCATTGTAGATATTTGTTCACTTGGTTTAACAATTGAAATTTTCTATACATTTTCATTAATTTCCAGAATATGTATATGAACGCATGCGCACAGCACGAACATGAAGTACAAAGTCGGTAAGTTAGTAGTCGCTAAGGTAGAGCGCAACAATGAAGTGATAAAAATTTTTTTTCGACTCGCCAAAAATCCTTCTGGCAATCATCATTTTAGTAAAAAAAGAACCTTTTTTTTAAATTTCATCAAATTCTGAGGTGAACGGTAAATGGAAGAACAAGAAAAAACTTAATGACGGACGAAAGACAAAGCCGGAACCTGTACGCAACGGAAAAGACGACTGGAAAATAATATAATAAATTATCTAATTGTGATCAGAGAGTAAATGAGAGTGCTCACGCCCGGGTTTTGCCCGTGCCACTTTTGTTTGCACATCATGTTTAGCCTGGAACAGCTCCTACATCATCTTTAGCATGGAACAGAACCTACATCATCTTTAGCAGGATAAAAAAACTTTAATTATCTATCACAAGTAAATATATCATCGGAATAATAAATAATAAGCTAGTTCTGGTTCTGGTCACATATGTAGTAAGTAGTAAAGTGGGTTCTGTATCTTGCTAAAGATGATGTAGGTTCTGTTCCATGCTAAAGATGATGTAGGAGCTGTTCCAGGCTAAACATGATGTGCAAACAAAAGTGGCACGGGCAAAACCCGGGCGTGAGCACTCTCATTTACTCTCTGTTGTGATATAATATTTTCCCTTTTACAAAAGATCTTGGTTGAAATGGTAATTAAAATTGATCACAAGATATGTAAAGCCTAAAAATGCACTAAGAAGGAAAAAATAATTTTTTTCCTGGTTCCCCATAAAATACCAAATCCAGTTAAATAAATAATAATATTTTCCCCCAAAATTAGAAGCACTCAATTCAAAATTTCTTCTGCTATAAAATTAGTGTCGGAATAGATAGAAAAATGTAATATAAATTTAAATAAAATCATGACTTAAGTGACTATAAATAAAAGCGTGGAGCGCCCACAAAAATTATGTTGATATAGTTTATTTTCTCCTTTTTAGTGCATTTCAATATAAGCGTGGTTTTTAAAAAGTTTTTTTTCGTTAATAACTCCTTAACACGTTCCGTGCCACGTGGGGTGTATAAGTCCCACGCTGAACTTTCCGTTCACGCTGATTGGAATTCTCTTTGGAAAATAAGAATTTTTAAAAAATGTATTGTAAAGTCAACTAGAGGCATCTTAAGACTGTAGAATATTCCGACCAAAAGAATGAGATATTATAAAAAAATGCAGTACAGGACAAAGCAAATGAAAAAATGAATGAAAAAGGTGTTCATTTTTGCAAATAAATAGTTGTAAGAGGTAACATTAGCATTAGTTGCATAATTAAAAAAAAAATGAAATATACATAATTACGTTTGTTTATTCGGTGGAAAATTTCCATCCTCTCGTATAAATTGCATTCTTGAATGAACTTCTTTCAAAAAAAACTAAAAAATCTAAAAAACTACTTGACCAATATGGACCAAAATCTAATCAGCTCTAAGTTATGACGTGGCACATCGATTGCATCATTCATCATTCTGATCGCGTTGTTACTTTTTCAGAAAACGTTAACGAAAAATTTGATAACATAAAAACGGCCATACGCACGCACGCACACACACACACACACACACACACACACACTCACTCACTCACTCACTCACTCACTCACTCACTCACTCACTCACTCACTCACTCACTCACTCACTCACTCACACACACACACACACACACACATACTAACAATTTGATAAAAATAGTCTAAAATGACTTCAATAACCATGAAACGTGAAGATCTGCTAAAAAATCGATTTTCGATTTTCGGGGTAATTACAGTAACTTCCCTATGAATCGGGAAGTTAAAAATGAATGAAAAAGGTGTTCATTTTTGCAAATAAAAATATTGCTCTAAATGATCTCATGAGTCGCCCCTTTCAAGGTACACTAACATTCTTGGGGCACCTTGTATATATCACATTTCCAAGTTTCTTTTCTGTATAAAAATATGTTGTTAAATATAGTTACAATTACAGTGTATCATCACGATCTGTAATAATATGTTAATTTAGTAAAGAATTAAATACAAGAAAAAATTATTTCAATGATGTAGATTGATCAATTAGGTCTCATAAAACCGAATTCTTCGACCTGAAGACCATCTAGGTAGTAAGGACGTCACCTTGACCGGTTTTAATTCGATCCGGTTTTAATCATCCTTCGATGGAAATCGTAAGTGAATCGACGAGCAAGAAAGGATCGAGTGGTCAGGCATGATTGCACCTGGCATGCGTGAAACAGTGCCGTAAAAGATTTGATGTCGATACTTGTATAGAAAGCATTTAAAATCAATCATATCTTATCGATGCAACTGCATGGAAAAAAATATGTAGGTATAATGTTTTAAAAAGAAATATCTTATGTTTGATGAATCAGAATTTAAAAAATAATGCTTGGAAGAACTTGCGTAAGCGATAAAACATATTCGAATGGATTGAATTCGACTGATGTCATCAACTTTTTATACCAACTATACACAGCATTCCGCGAAAGTTTGCGTTTATTCGGCGAAATCTAAAACGGAAGCCAAGAAACCAAACGAACTCAGTAATATTGTATCAAATAATTTTTAATGCTATTAAAATATTTGAATTATTTTTTTAATATTTTGAGTTTAAGATATAGATCGGAGATTCTGAGACAACATTTATTCCATTCACAAAAATATCTCTTTGTCGATTACGCTTTTCTTTTTAATCATAATATTTAGATTCATTCGAGGTCTACTCAATTTCATAACGTTTAATAAGTTAGGAACAAGTTGGAAATAAAAAGTTCTGATTTCTAAAAAGAAATTTTTCATAAAAGTCTGATCAAGTATTCTCGAATTTTATTAACCCTTTTCTGCCTATATCAAGGCGAACGCGACATTTAATTTGATTCTACTTGCTAAATATTATTTTACTTTCGGAAGTATTTCATGTTTATTAACGGTTAGATGAACGTTAGATGAAACCTTACAGACGTACTAAATTGAATGTTTCTATTTCTTTCTGGTACTTCAAAGTACTCAGAATTATTAGAAATTATTTGAATACAACTTATAGAAAATATCGAGGACGACAATTTCATTTACCAACATGATAAATGAACAGTAAACCTACCAAGTATTAAAAGTATCTGGTAAATATTGCGTTAGAAAAATGGCAACGCTAAATTTATTGAGATTGTAATTTTCAATATAATAGATGCTTGGACAAAGAAATTTATTCTATTATTTTCCGTAAATGAATTTTTATAATTTCGATAATTGAACACTATACAGGGTGAGTCCGCAGAAACAGAACACCTGAATCAGTGTTGGAATATTGCGCACCGATTCGTACGCGACGGCCACCAGATGGGGTAAAAGCAGTGCCGTGTCTAGAATAAGGTAGCAGAGCGGCAAGAGCCCTAAGGCAATTATATTGCCGGGAGTGTACTGGTATTATTGGCGGGACGAGTGTTTCATCTAGAAACTTAATTGCTAACGTTTTAAGGGTAGCTTAACCCCTTGCCTTTTCATATGTATGTACTAATAATTTTGTAAAATTCTGCGGGGTACTCAAGGTACCCCATTTTCTGTTACTGAGGTTGAAGACGCCGCCATCTGGTGGCCGTTGCGTGCGAATCGGTACGCAATATCCGAACACTGACCCGAATAACGCGGCTGCTATTGGTGTTAGGAAGAGATGCATCAGATGGAACTTGCATGGTTTCGAGGGAGCATTAATCTGATGCTAGTAGCTTTGAGAGGCCTTCGATTAGACACAGTACGATTGGAAACTTAGCTATTGGACACATATCTTTTAGAAACAACATCATTGGACACAAGTACGATTGGACACATCTCTATTGGGCATAAGTACGATTGGACACATTTCTATTACGCACAAGTAGGATTGGACACATCTCTATTGGACACAAATAGAATTGCGCACAGTACTTTTGGACACAAATGTACCGAGACCAAATTAAATTAACGGATAATTTAGTACATTATTCGAAACTTCGGCGAAGTTTCCATTTACGTCCATTCTCAGAATTCGATGAAATTTTTAAAATAGGTTCTTTTTTTACTAAAATGACGATTGCCAGAAGGATATTTGGCGACTCGAAAAACAATTTATAATTTTTAAAGACTAATCCTGGATTTTCGTATGCGCGGTCGCTCTCCGCCCCCACTACGACCTAACCACAACTCATTCGGATCACATAATCTTTCCATTGTATTTTCTGTCATGCAGAATTATCGAGCACAGTACGGACATAAAGTAGAAAGTCGGTAAGTCGGCAAGGTAGAGAGCGACATTGAAATGATAAAAATTTTTTACGAGTCGCAAAATTTTGTCGATATTTCTGAAATTTCATCGAATTCTGAGAATAGACGTAAACGGAAACACAACCGAAATTTCGTCTTCGGAAATGAGAGATTCACGATACCCAACTACTGAGTCGATTAAGATTATCCTAACCTTAAATAATCTACACATTCCGTTGCACATATTATATTTACATTTAATTAATGTACACTTCTATCGTCTTTATATTATAATAGAAATTATCGAAAATATATTTCGAGTAAAAACATAACCAATAATTTATGGCACACTCCAAAATCCATTCATTTCATTTGGTCTCGGTACATTTATGTCCAAAAGTACTGTGCGCAATGCTATTTGTGTCCAATAGAGATATGTCCAATCGTACTTGTGTCCAATCGAGATGTGTCCAATCCTTCATGTGTCCAATGATGTTGTTTCTAAAAGATGTGTGTCCAATAGCTAAGTTTCCAATCGTACTGTGTCTAATCGAGCCACCCCCGTTTCGAGGGGGCATTGATCTGATGCTAGTAGCTTTTTTGTAGTAGACCTTAGACCATATATACCCATAGACGCGGCATAGGTATAGTATGTGCATACCATGCTGTGTGACTAGATCCAAAATTATCTGGTTCCCACAAGCCTCGATTCGAGATAACTAAAAATGGTGGATAGTGTATGCTTTTTTTGTATGGTCTACAATGGTCTAAGAGCATATGAGACGAAGCGAGTGCACAAATATATTACACAAGTTCACTACTTCAGAAGTTCATAATTTGGTACAAATTTGAAAAATGGTACAAACTTGTTGCATAAAGAATTGTAGGGAACAGCAAAACCGTGATACAAATATATCTTTTCACAAGTAATTGTATGTATATGATATTTGAACCCCTCAGGGTTTCAAATCCATTTACCAACCTCCCTTCTTTCCACTCTCTCTATCGCCAAATTTCAGCCTATTTCAGCCTAATTTTCAGCGGGACCTACTTTTTTTATTACGGTGGGTTCCGAACCACCTTTTTGCCAACAACACGCGGCCGGTACCCGGGCATCCACCGCCTGGCGTATGCTCTATACCCATGCGGTCACCCATCCTAGTACCGGTCACGTCCAACGCTGTTTAACTTCGGTGATCGTACGAGAACCGGTTTTTGAACGAGGCAATGGTCGTTGGCTTTTCACAAGTAATTATTTTTTACTAATATCTAACTCTCCTAACCTAACCTAACCTAACCTATAACAAGTACAATGCAATGTGTATCTCGGACGAAATAGAAATATTTAAATTGTATTGTATACCTGTCAATAAATATTGTTTTATATTACCTTGCGCATATTATATACATATAATATATGAATTTTATTCGACATATATATGTATATTGTTCTTACTGTTCTTTTTTTAAATAAAGTATATTGTGAGGAAATAAATGCAGATTTCATATTATCAACTCCTCTATTGAAACTTCTTCCAAATTATAATCTACAAAATGAGTTAAGCATACTTAAAATAATAAGAGTAAAGTAAAACTGAACGAGTAATAAAATAAAATACATGTATGTATATTACACAGTTACAGTTTCCATAAATATTTATAGAGAATGACATGTGACGACGTTTCCCCTTTCCCCTCTACCACTTTACCTTCGCGGTACTGCGATTTCTCAACATACTATGGCACTTTTCCCACAAGCGTCGCACAGTGGTCTGGAGACACCGTTTTCGTGGCCAAAATTCAATTTTTCAACTTTAATATATTGAAAAAAATTTTTTCCTACAAAGTAACAACCCTTCAAAGCTCCCAAATCCAAAATACTATTTATTTTAGATAATTCTGTGATAAGATACAGCGTTCTAAAGACAAAGTCAGAAAATTCAAAGTAAAATAAAACGTTTTCGATTTCAATCATCGAATATCAGAAAACAGATTTTAATGATGGTTTTATACGTGTTAGTAAGCGCAATTCAAATATTTAATCCAGTTTTAAGCATTGTTTAGTCCATACACGAATAGCGTAAATTAATAACATTTCAAACTTTGAAAAGAATTATACAAAAACGCTTGAGAGTGCGAAGCGTCGGACTTGTTTTATATGAAAGCTTGAACATTTACTAAAAAGAGCATGTAAATTTTAACTGCAATCTTCCAAAATCTTGAACTATAAATGGATTTTAACAAATACGGGCCCGCGTTTATTCGACGCCTGAATACGCAGTTCCACTTGAATCTTGCATAGCAGCTTGGAATTACTATGTATGTATATGTTTTCTCTAGTCCAGTTTTGTTCGCTTTATTGTTTTGTTTTATAAACAATAGAAAAGCGGTTTGGTCCGAGGATACTTCTTTTAATCACATTAGTTTTAATGTAATCTTCGAAGTGAACAGAGAAACATTTCTCCTAGCTTACGAGTTTATTATTTTTTTTTGTATATTTTAATCTCAGTTATATAATTACAATTATATTATACATTATACATAGTCTACACATAATTCATAGTTCAGTTATTTACTCTAGTTTTTCATTCAGTGTAAAGTATATTATAATTGTTCCAAATAATTCTGTATAATATGTCGGAAAGATTTCCAAGTAAGTTTAATTTGTTCATTATATCGCCATCAGATTTTTCTGTTTAAGGAAGCTTAATTATTTTTACTTTTTATTTTTTGTTTCTATTATTATCTTTATTTTGATATTTGTAGATAAGTATTGCTTTAAAAATGAAAACCTTTCTAATATATGGCACAGTATAAAGGATCCGAACATCCACGATTTTTCAGTTATATGTGATAATCTGACAAAAAAACGGTTTCAACAAAAGTTAATCAGCATTCAGTCTTTTATAATATAAACGTCAATATAAAAAAATTTGGAAGAAATTTTTTTTTTCTTCAAATATCAACGCCACCCCTATTTTTAGACGTCACTATATGTTTTTTATTTCATAATTATATAGCCGACGTCAAGACGAATTCAACGACCTACAATACTATGATTTTAAGGGGGTACGGGCACCCATGGATATCACTAGAATATTACTAGAAAAACAAGTAAAAACAGTATTTGCGGGAAACCATTGTTTGTAGTTGTACAAGCATGTTACGAGCTGTGTGAGTGCTCATTGTAAAGAGGAAGGTTGATCCCGCTTCGCTCTGGTCATGATTTAAAGAGATTATGTTTATATTTAATAATATGAGCGTCCAAAGTAGGGGAAAAAATCGAGACGATCACCCTGAGGTTCCTATGTACTTTTCTAATACAAAACGATTTTTCCGACATAAATCATGACCAGGGCGAAGCGGGATCAACCTTCCTCTTTACAATGAGCACTCACACAGCTCGTAAAATGCTTGTATAACTACAAACAATGGTTTCCCGCAAATACTGTTTTTACTTGTTTTTCTAGTAATATTCTAGTGATATCCATGGGTGCCCGTACCCCCTTAACACTTGAAATAATGCTACAATACTTTTGGCCACGAAAACGGGGTCTCCAGACCACTGTCGTCTGCTAGCCGCTTGAATCTCGGAACAAGTCAGTTTTATCTGCACCGCGTCTATGGGTATATATGGTCTAAGAGGTGGACGCGTAAAGGACATGAAGGTCAACTTCATTTTTTTTTAATGGAATGAGGTATTTTTTAATACATCAATCGATGCAGCTGGACATTCGTTATAAAAAAGTACTAACCTATGTATGTCGAAAAGTTAATAGTTCAGGAGATATTTCAATTTAAATGACTCAAAAATACCATTACTGTCGTACTAATTGTAAGTCGTTAGCGTTTAATTACTAATATAACGACTTAGTATGACTGTAATGGTATTTCAGAGTTATTTAAATTGAAATATCTCCTGAACTACTAACTTTTCGACATACATAGGTTAGTATTTTTTATAACGACTGTCCAGCTCTTAGACCATATATACTTATAGACACGGCACAGATAATTTGGTCTATGGCAAAGATGATAGTAATGTGTGACTCATCGTTCCGAAAGATGTACAAGCTATGCTCGTCGACAGCGGCTGCGCTTGGCTCATGAAGGTGAGGAGGGTATACCCGGAAAGAATGGACAGTATAATTTCAAAGAATTTGGCATTTTATCATGAAATAATCATTATGTAAAGTATATTTGAGATACAAATGTTTATTCTATATGTTTTATTCAGCTATTACAATGAAGTATGAGTTTAAAAAATTTCTCTGCAATTTTGAATACAGCACATTAGTACCATTTTGAATCGCTACACAAAATTCACACGGAGTAAAAAAACGTGTACGGGTTATAGTATAACGTGTAATGGATAGTGCCGGCGTCGGTCTGCCGCGTCAGCCATTTTGAAATTATCTTAAGAACTATCTTTTTTTCCACGATCTTTGCCACGGCCAACTCTCAGTTTTCCTATACACATACTATACCTATGCCGTGTCTATAAGTATATATGGTCTAAGGTCCAGCTGCATCGATTGATGTATTAAAAAATACCTCATTTCATTAAAAAAAATGAAGTTGACCTTCATAAGTCCTTTACGCGTCCACCTACAAAAAAGCTACTAACATCAGACTAATGCCCCCTCGAAACCATGCAAGTTCCATCTGATGCATCTCTTCCTAACACCAATAGCAGCTGCGTTATTCAGGTGTTCTGTACATACTATACCTATGCCGTGTCTATGAATATACAGGGTGAATCCACAGGAAAAGAACACCTGAATAACGCGGCTGCTATTGGTGTTAGGAAGAGATGCATCAGATGAAACTTGCATGGTTTCGAGGGGGCATTAATCTGATGTTAGTAGCTATTTTGTAGGTGGATGCGTAAAGGACATACGAAGATCAACTTAATTTTTTTTAACGGAATGTGTTATTTTTTAATACATCAATGGATGCAGCTACACATTCGTTATAAAATAGTATTAACCTATGTATGTCGAAAAGTTAGTAGGTCAGGAGATATTTCAATTAAATAACTCAAAAATACCATTACTGTCGTACTAAGACGTTACATTAGTAACTAAACGCTAACGACTTACAATTAGTATGACTGTAATGGTATTTCAGAGTTATTTAAATTGAAATATCTCCTGAGCTACTAACTTTTCGACATACATAGGTTAGTACTTTTTTATAACGACTTTCCAGCTGCATCGATTGATGTATTAAAAAATACCTCATTCCATTTAAAAAAATGAAGTTGACCTTCATAAGTCCTTTACGCGTCCACCTACAAAAAGCTACTAACATCAGACTAATGCCCCCTCGAAACCATGCAAGTTCCATCTGATGCATCTCTTCCTAACACCAATAGCAGCCGCGTTATTCAGGTGTTCTGTTTCTGCGGACTCACCCTGTATAAAACCGGTCATTTGATCGTGGTAGGTTTAGTGTTAATAATTAAAGTGTCTAATAAGAATATGGAGTATGATCGTGTTGGCATTAGTAAATTTCAATCAATGATACTCGAATGAGTCAAAGCACGATTTTTCTGCACCGACGCGTTGTTAATTTCCTCCTCTGTGACCGTCGTTCGTATGATTTGTGTACACCGATGACGTCAACGCCAAATGTAGACTGATGAGGTCTTTAGGCAGCTCCCTACGTTTCGAATGTTAACAAATTCTTTGATGCGATAACCTGATAACTAGACTAGAGATCTTCATGCAAAATAAAAACTTTAGATTTGAGTCGTAGGAAACTGACGTGAAATAAAAATTTAATTTGATACTTATTAAATTTATTTGGTTGGCAAGAAAGTAATTTCGGTATTTTAAGGTGAAAATAAATCCAATTTTCATAAAATTTTCAAGTTTTATGAGCATGGAATTATGAAGCAACCAGAAAGATGGGAAAAGATCATCGAACAAAATGGAAAATATTTTACTGATTAAAGTTGATTGCTCGTATAGAAAAATGGTGTTTTATTTCACTTTAAAATACCGAAATTACTTTCTTGCCAACCCAATAATAAATGTAATGATAGCTTTAACTTCTTCTAATGTTTTGGCTGCTTTAAATTACACCTACTCATTTTTATCATAAACGCGTACAATCCGCAGTCTACTGATATCCGTTCGATAACATTCTTAAAACAGAAATTTTATTTTTAGCCTTTAAACTTTGATCGTTGCATACATATACACAAGTCCGAAATTAAATTCAGATAACCTACCGAGCAGAAACGAGCCAATGTATTTTAGATCATTTCGGGAAAATTCGTTCACGACGAGAGCTTGTTGCTAAGTAACGGAGTCTTCGACGAATGTTCTCTACAGTATAGTAGAATGTATAGTAGACTCATCTGACCATCTTCATCTTAGTCACTTTCTTGCGTCTCTCTGTTGCTTTAGAAGGCTACGACCAGAACTCGTTCTGGAAATGAAGCCGACGTTAGGTCAACCAAAAATTTGTTACGTGTACGTGTTTCATTTGTTTGCATCCTACCACGTAATTTCGAAATTCCCAAGGCTAAATATGAATGTTACGCTTTTCTTTTTAAATGAAATCAAACTTGATTCGTTTGTAATCAATATTTAAGCATTAAAATGAATGTAGTTATATAAAAAATATACATTTTCTTTTCTCTTCTTCGACATTTTTGTAGATAAAGACGTATTTTAATCACTGTAACTGTAAAGAAAATGATACGGCAAGGGGTTAATATCATTTTATTTTGGATACGAGTACGGAAAGACAGTTTACATATTGTTTCATGCCATTTAGATCGAAAAAGGCAGACGTTAAAAATTATATATATATATTTTATATATATTTTTTGTATATAAAGTATATATTATATACTTTACATATATATATATATATATATATATATATATATATATATATATATATATAGAAATTTTGTATTAATACTACGTAGTCTTCATCTTGTGTTTAAACAATTAATGTAAACAGTTGTTTGCTCATTTTAAAAGCTTTATTCACTATGAAACGAGCTGTGGAGAACCAGTATGTTATATTTTGTTCGCGATCAGTATCTACACTGTCGATTTAGATAGATTTGTATCATATACTGCAGATGCTATAAGATTTAGCAGAACTAATTACTAAACTACGGATTTTTACGCATTCATGAAGAAATTAACTGGGTGAAATGTAAAACAGTGAAAAATATTAAAGTTCTAACAATACTGTCATTATGTTTTCAACGTAACGAGATTATTAGAGGAAATGAATTTTTATTTAGCTACTGCTTCCTCCAGTTGCTGTAGAATATTTTTATAGACTAGACTGCGGATCTATTTGCAAAATAAAACTTGTCTGCATCGATTGCAGGAAATAGAAACTAAATTGAATGTTACTTCTTCCCTTAATAATTTGAATAGAGGAGAAGTCTTATATCGATATTTTCAATTTTTTACGTTTTACAACAATTTTTAATTTGATCTACGCAATTTTGCTATAAATACATAAAGATCCTCAGTCTATTTATGACGAAGAAAACAAAATCCGTATAGATTGTTACAGTCGAGTGTTTGCAAACTGATTTTGTAAATGGGCCGTTTATTTTGAAAGTGGCCCAAGTCCAGTTAAGCTTAAATTGAGATATTTAAGAATTTGCGTTTCAATGAAATTAAAAATATACGTATAGGATACCAATGTATCACACTCCTTAAGTGTATCTAAGAAAGTTAAATTTACAATTCCTATTAAACTAATAGCAATTATTAAGTGAATAATATGTGTCTTCTTACTAAGAATGGACTTAAGCCACTTTCGAAATTAACAACTAGGTTTGTCATAAAATTTGAAACAGCCCAAGTCCATTCGATATATGTAATTTCAAATACTTCAAATTACAAAGACAATATTAAATTTATTTTATATTTCATTATAAAATTGAAAAACATTTATGCAATTCAGGAAATCTCCTTACTATACAAATTACGTAACAATTTACTCCTCCTTTACATTTTGTGTATACAGGAGGGATTTGAAGAAATCATGATGCTATATGTATACCATAGTAAGTCTATCTACCATATCCTTGTATTTCGCTGTTGTAATTTGTCTTACATGTTTATAAAGTGGTGTCAATACAATATTTTCGAATTTTCTTGGTCTACCCCGACATGGTAATAAATTCAGTATTTTAAACTCTGCATTCTCACCGATCGATATCTTAAAGAAAATTTTAAATGGTTCATATCTCAAACAAATGCATCCAGCATATCTTCAACCAATTTATTGTTCCTCCGTTAGAACTCTTTACCCTTTTAAAAATTGTATCCTCCAAAAATCTTGTTGACATGAAATCCTCTTGTTTCATTTCATTTAAAATAAAGTTAGTACCTTTCCGGTATTTCTTGATAACATTATGAAAATCTTGGAGAACAAACAGTAAATTATTTTTCTTTAATGACGTTTCTACGACGCCAAAATCTCTGTTATTCGATAACAACGAATGTCCCGATACTCAGAATTTATGGTCTCTCACCTCCACATTAGGTTCAACAGTTTGGACAATTTTTAGCCACGTTAAAGCTACTTTAATATTTCTACTGGAGGCTACTACTTTAACATCAAACAACTGACAAATGAACTTAGGCCACGTTCAAAATCAAAATTTGTATCATTCTATTAACCAGCTAATTTCCTTTTTACAAAATCTTTGTGATTTTAAATGTGTTCGTTAGAATTTGCTTTAGAATGAAGACATAACGTAGAAATGTAAATATTAAAATTGCTATCTTGAATTTTCTCGAGAATGAACTTAGGCCACTTTTAAGACAAATGGTTAAAATAACTAATATGTTCTATATGTAAAATAACTAATGTGTTCTATATCTAAAATAACTAATGTGTTCTATATGTAAAATAACTAATGTGTTCTATATATGTAAAATAACTAATGTGTTCTATATGTAAAATAACTAATGTGTTCTATATGTAAAATAACTAATGTGTTCTATATCTAAAATAACTAATGTGTTCTATATGTAAAATAACCAATGTGTTCTATATGTAAAATAACTAATGTGTTCTATATGTAAAATAACTAATGTGTTCTATATGTAAAATAACTAATGTGTTCTACATGTAAAATAACTAATGTGTTCTATATGTAAAATAACTAATGTGTTCTATATGTAAAGTAACTATTGTGTTCTATATGTAAAATAACTAATGTGTTCTATATGTAAAATAACTAATGTGTTCTATATGTAAAATAACTAATGTGTTCTACATGTAAAATAACTAATGTGTTCTATATGTAAAATAACTAATGTGTTCTATATGTAAAGTAACTATTGTGTTCTATATGTAAAATAACTAATGTGTTCTATATGTAAAATAACTAATGTGTTCTATATGTAAAATAACAAATGTGTTCTATATCTAAAATAACTAATGTGTTCTATATGTAAAGTAACTATTGTGTTCTATATGTAAAATAACTAGTGTTCTATATGTAAAATAACTAATGTGTTCTATATGTAAAATAACAAATGTGTTCTATATCTAAAATAACTAATGTGTTCTATATGTAAAATAACTAATGTGTTCCATATGTAAAATAACTAATGTGTTCTATATGTAAAATAACTAATGTGTTCTATATGTAAAGTAACTAATGTGTTCTATATGTAAAATAACTAATGTGTTCTATATGTAAAATAACTAATGTGTTCTATCTGTAATCTGTTACTATATGTTCTATCATAGCTACTAAACTAGAAGCATGGCCCACATATTTCCGTGTTAAAGGATACCCTGGGATCACGGATCGGCTTGCTCTCGCTGCATTCTAAGGACGTTCGGTGCCCCGTGAGAAAAGCATTGCCGTAACAGAAGGTACGCATGGAATTCGCTTAATAACGAGCTCTCTCCGCTCGAGAGGAAGCACTGGTTTAGGAAAACCTATGTAAAGCACTTTGCTACTGTTTACGCTTTACGAACTGGGGTTACTCTCGATAAGGGCAGCGCTGATGTTTCCGTGTAAACCGCATAAATCTTCGGACCGGAAATCTGTGAGACCGGATTTCATTTTAACCGTGTCGGTAGGAGACAACGATTCCTTTGTTAAGAATCTTTCTTAACGCTGACCGGCACTTTTCTAATAGTCTTTCTGAAAATCGATAATCAACAGATCGAAAATCGGTAATCAAAAATATATTATTACATATTAAATTCTATCATATCTTATAACCTAGCATTTTTTGGAAATTTTCAAAAGATATAATTGCATAAAGGTCGGCAGTCTAATAATATCATTTATGAATTTAAAACTGAATTATACAAGAATTTTGGTACTTGAGTTAATTTGGTAGTAACATCGAACAGTGTTAGCCCAGGGTTCCAAAATTAACGGTCCGCCCCTGTATAATATAGCAACTTCTTCTGGAATTATTATTTAACACTAGGTTTGCGGAACATTAAAAGTAACTGTTTTACATTATTTTATAAACGTAACAAAAGACTGTGTTTGTCCAAATTGTCAACTATTTTTGAAAATAATATATACTTAAGGAAAAAAGTTTCTTGAGCAATTCTCAATAATCTCAACCACCGCAAATTAACCCTCTGCAGTCGGGCCTATTTTAACTCGAAAATTAAACATTTTCTTACCTGATCCAAGTTTTCGATTAAACCTTTGCACTTCTTTGTCGAGTGTAACTCAACATGAAGCAAAGAAAAATGTAAATGATACGGGATTTTATATGTATTTGGTTCTTCCTTCTCTTCCTATTTATTAAACACATTTAATATTTATAAAATACATTTTTTATTAAATTACAACAAAGTTTGAGTGCTATATTTAATATAATTAGTAACCAACATAGTTTAAAGTAAGTAGCAGTTAAGGAACTGTCTTTTCAAGTAAATGTCAACAAATACTTAAAATAGTAAGGAGTTGTTGGCAATAAATAATAATTCAAAGTGCAAAGGGTTAAACGTGAAATCTAAGTCCTATGTGTTATTGCACAAAAATGTACATGAATCTTTTAAACAACGTTAATAATCTATTTTCAAGTAACGTTGATAATCCACTTTTAAATAACATTAATAATCTATTTGAAAATGAAATCATACAGCTTTTAACATCCTATATCAGTAGAGTGTTCAGTGATCAAGTCATGTTTCCAGAGATTATACATTGGACTTCAAGTGCCGGCGATTGAGTCATCGATACGTGACACGTATACGAAAATACGTAAGCAGAAATTTTAATGAACGCTTAGCTTGACTGAGGCCGATTATCATCGTTCGCTGTTGCGCGGCGTTTCGTCGATGACTCGAGCTGGCATACCAAAAATGTAACCCTTATCTACCCTATTACCGGAAGCATACTATTAATAGGCTTGTCAATGACTGAGCTACAGGTACCTACCTAGAAGAAGTTCCACAATTTTCTTTTAACACTAGGTTCATGTCAAATGACGGGTTTCTAACATTTTTAACTCTTAGCACTATAGAGTGGCGAATCAGAGTCACCACAAAAAATATATTGTTTATATTATAAAATATATACGTTATCAATTACTAAACATTTAAGTATCGAAGATGTTAAATCAATTTCATATCCATAAAATAATGAAAATTATATAGAATCTAATTATTGTAAGAGCAAAATATAAGATGTTTGAACGACAGTACAGAAAAAAGTGAATAATCGATCAATATAAGATTTTCTATTACATTATATTCATTAGATTTTTCGTATAGTTAATTTGATTTGTAGGAATCCTGCACACCAGTTGGAAGACCACCTGGAAGAAAGGATATTCCGAGCAAAGACGACGAAAGGTATAAGAACAAATTATTTATTGCATATTACAAGTATTTTTTATAGTTCATAATAATTATATAATTGCATATTACAATATTAATAATTATATTATGAACTATAAAAAATGCTTGTAATATGCAATAAATAATTTGTTCTTATACCTTTCGTCGTCTTTGCTCGGAATACCCTTTCTTCCAGGTGATCTTCTAACTGGTGTACAGGCATCCTACATATCGAATTAACTATACGAAAAATCTAATGAATATAATGAAATAGAAAATCTTATATTGATCGATCATTCACTTTTTTCTGTACTGTCGTTCAAAAATCTTATGTTTTTGCTCTTACAATAATTAGATTCTATATAATTTTCATTTCAATTTTATTTATTGCATAATACAAGCATTGTTTATAGTTCATAATAATTATATTATTATGTCATAATAATTATATTACATAATAATAATATATTACATAATAATAATAATATATTACATAATAATAATTATATTACATAATCATAATAATTATATTAAAAGCATTTTTTATAGTTCATAATATAATTATTATAAACTGTAAAAAATATTTGTAATATACAATAAATAATTTGTTCTTATACCTTCGTCGTCTTTGCTCGGAATATCTTTCTTCCAGGTGGTCAACAGGTGTACAGGATTTCTACAAATCGAATTAACTATACGAAAAATCTAAAAAATGTCATAAACTGTGATCTATTCTCTAGACATTATCGATCCCACATTCCAATTTTTATGAATTAAATTTAATAAACGAATTTCGATAGGTAATTTGTTAATTTTTTATTTATATTCCAAAAAATAATGGGAAAATGAAAAAAGATCGATCGTCTATATCTAATAGACATTATAATGAAGACAACTGCAAAATTTTTATCTAATTGCTAAGGTAGAACTCGAGGTATCTTATACGCCATTTTAAAAAACGCAACTGTAAGAAAAACGCGTTTAAAGTTCACGGATGTAATTTTTCTATCAAAACAAAATTTTCGATTTTCTCAAAATATTATTGTGTTTTAACCCCTTAAGTCGGTAGAAATGATTAATTTTCGAGTTAAAATAATTCCGACCGCAAGAGGTTTAGAAATAGAAAATGATCGATGGTAAACGAAATAAAAATTTAAAAAATTCACTATTCTATTTTTAGCGTGGTTAAGTATGGGAATGTAGAGGAAAATAAATAGTTTACTATTTTTAGTTTGAACTTCGAATGAGAAGGAATTGCAATGGACAGTATATCCTTATATGCTTCCTCTCGGGGACACGGTGTTCGGTAAAAAATTCAAATCTCACCTGGGCGTTACGCCACTGCGTGGGACGATGCACAGTCCAGTCGAGCAATGCACCAAGGTCGAGGCCACGTATATTCGAGAGAGTGCATCTTGTTCGTGTACGCGTGCGGCCAACACGCGTCCCGCGTTCACGTTATTCGCCGCACGCAAACCAGTGTTAAGTGCAAGGACCTCCCTTCGCGTGTTTCAGAAATGCTCGCTAATTTGATGATCGCGTTTTATTTGTGCTGTGCATTTTCCACAATAGGAATCCATCGATTCCTGTGTCCGTTATGCTCGACACCAGATTCAATTTCTATAGCTCGAATTTTCTATAAAGCCATGTTCTTTGATATATTCTCTCAATGAAAAATTATGTTTGGTGAGGGACTGTCGTAAAGATTTAAATACGACTTGTTTTTTGAAATTGAAAAAAGATTTTTTATACAGTTTTATACAGCCACCATGTTGTTTGATAAATTCTCCTCATTATTCCAAAGCAATGAAAAATTATGTTTGGTGAGGGACTGTCTTAAATATTTAAATACGATTTATTTTTTGAAATTGAAAAAAGAATTCAAAGAAATTTATTCCGTTGGAAAGGTACAGTTGCCAGTTACATTTTCGCTGCAGGAACTGTAAATTGTTTTATACAGCCACCATGTTGTTTGATAAATTCTCCTCATTATTCCATACCAATGAAAAATTATGTTTGGTGAGGGACTGTCGTAAATATTTAAATACTACTTATTTTTTGAAATTGAAAAAAGATTTCAAAGAAATTTATTCTGTTGGCAAAGTACAGTTGCCAGTTACATTTTCGCTGCAGGAACTGTAAATTGTTTTATACAGCCACCATGTTGTTTGATAAATTCTCCTCATTATTCCATACCAATGAAAAATTATGTTTGGTGAGGGACTGTCGTAAATATTTAAATACGACTTATTTTTTGAAATTGAAAAAAGATTTCAAAGAAATTTATTCTGTTGGCAAAGTACAGTTGCCAGTTACATTTTCGCTGCAGGAACTGTAAATTGTTTTATACAGTCACCATGTTGTTTGATAAATTCTCCTCGTTATTCCATACCAATGAAAAATTATGTTTGGTGAGAGACTGTCGTAAAGATTTAAATACGATTTGTTTTTTGAAATTGAAAACTGATTTTTTATACAGTTTTATACAGCCACCATGTTGTTTGATAAATTCTCCTCATTATTCCATACCAATGAATAATTATGTTTGGTGAGGGACTGTCGTAAAGATTTAAATACGATTTATTTTTTGAAATTGAAAAAAGATTTCAAAGAAATTTATTCCGTTGGAAAGTTACAGTTGCCAGTTACATTTTCGCTGCAGGAACTGTAAATTGTTTTATACAGCCACCATGTTGTTTGATAAATTCTCCTCGTTATTCCATACCAATGAAAAATTATGTTTGGTGAGGGACTGTCGTAAAGATTTAAATACGATTTGTTTTTTGAAATTGAAAAAAGATTTTTTATACAGTTTTATACAGCCACCATGTTGTTTGATAAATTCTCCTCATTATTCCACCAATGAAAAATTATGTTTGGTGAGGGACTGTCGTAAATATTTAAATACGATTTGTTTTTTGAAATTGAAAAAAGATTTCAAAGAAATTTATTCCGTTGGAAAAGTACAGTTCCCAGTTACATTTTCGCTGCAGGAACTGTAAATTGTTTTATACAGTCACCATGTTGTTTGATAAATTCTCCTCGTTATTCCATACCAATGAAAAATTATGTTTGGTGAGAGACTGTCGTAAAGATTTAAATACGATTTGTTTTTTGAAATTGAAAACTGATTTTTTATACAGTTTTATACAGCCACCATGTTGTTTGATAAATTCTCCTCATTATTCCATACCAATGAATAATTATGTTTGGTGAGGGACTGTCGTAAAGATTTAAATACGATTTATTTTTTGAAATTGAAAAAAGATTTCAAAGAAATTTATTCCGTTGGAAAGTTACAGTTGCCAGTTACATTTTCACTGCAGGAACTGTAAATTGTTTTATACAGCCACCATGTTGTTTGATAAATTCTCCTCATTATTCCATACCAATGAAAAATTATGTTTGGTAAGCGGGACTGTCGCAAAGATTCAAACGATTTGTTTTTTAGAAATTGAAAAAGGAGTTCAGTTGCCAGTAACATTTTTACCGCAGAAAGTGTAATGATAGCGTTAACGGATAAAAAGTTATAGCCAACTTCCTGAAGATAATGTTTTGTGTAAGGGGACACTCAGAAGCTCTGGAAAGTAATAAGTGTTGAAATGAAGTCGAAACGACTTAGATTGAATGTTTATTGAGTATTTATTTCTTACATCATGATATGAGACACAAAAAGAACATTGTTCACTGATAGTGTGAACAAAATTTTGAATAACACAGCAATTTTTAGTGGCGTCTCAGAGTCACCACTTGAATGCTAAATGTTAAAGCACATTGAATTTTCAACAAATTAGATATAAATATTTAAACAATCAAGGTTGAAAAATTTTCAGTTGCAAACGAATCAATAAGAAGCATAAAACTTTTTAGGGCATATTCTTAGCCTTTGCTTGGCACAGCTACATTGAACAGGATTTGTTGCTCCTAATGCTCATGCAAAGTTTGTTTATAAACAGAAATAAAGTTTATAACGATAATATTGGTGTTTCCAGTGCGCTAACGTGGAAAAAAGCACTGTCCAATCTTTTTACGACAGTCTCTTAATATAATAAATTGAATGATATCGGCGCTAGGTTCGATCATTTTTATAAAAACAACAAATGTGCAATTATTTAAGCATGTTTTTAACGTTTCGATCCCGATGTGGATCTTTTTCAAAGAGACACTTTTGCGTCTGAAAAATATGAGAAAAATTAGAAAAGAAAACAAAAAGAAAAATTTTGTTCACATAGAAAAAACCAAAAATTAAATTTCATATACGTACTTGTTGTATGCAAAATAGACATAAACATTTTAAAACAGAAATTAGCGAGTTACGTTGTTTTTCTAAAAATGATCGAACCTAGCGCCGATATCATTCAATTTATTATATTACTAATTTTCGATCGAGAAGAATTTAGTCTCTTAATGTTTTCAAAATATCCGCAGAAGTAAAGATTGTTGTATGCAGTAGAAATTTCAATCATTATCGAACGAGAACATTTTTCCATTTCCACAAAAATAAAAGTTCTCTTCTACTACGAACATTTGAGGAGTAGAAAGGAAATTCCAACTATGCACGTCATTTCATAACTGTTTCTTTCGACCAGAAACTGAACAGTCACAAAACTGCTGTTGTATCGGAACTACTGTAGAACTTCGAGTAAAACTTACGTTTCGGGGAGGCAGCTCCCATGACCTTGACCTTGATATATGTTGTCAAGGACAACATTCTGAACAACTTTTGTCATTACAACTATTCGTCGCTTGCTCTTAGTTTTCGAGATATTTGCGAAAAACTATTGCTAATACTGTATTGAATTTTACGTATTCTTCCACGTTTCGTGGCAACATAAGGCTGCCATAGTTTCGAATGAGCTACACCTTAGGTAAATAAACATAGAAGAACATAGATATTTTTTGAAATATTCACAATTTCGTTTGCGTGGTCAGGCCGGCCCTCTCCGCCCCACCCCCGCCACCTAACACTAACTAATTCTGATGGCATGATTTTTCCATTACTAGTTCAAATTCTGTATGAACGCTACATACCCAGATAGCACAGGACGTCCTCAAGATGTCCAATTTACGTCCATTTCAGGTCTGAACGTCCTACGTCCTGGAAAGACGTATTAAAAACGTCTTGATAACATCTTTTTCGAGACGTTCGTATTACGTCCAAAATAAGACATTTTGTAACTATTTTTCCGGGGGCGTTTGTTTCACGTTCAAATTAAGACATTTTGAAAACTTCTTTTTCGGGACGCTGGTTTAACGTCTGAAATAAAACGTTTTAGAGAC
The DNA here is from genome assembly GCA_963971365.1 of Lasioglossum villosulum. Lineage (NCBI taxonomy): Eukaryota > Metazoa > Arthropoda > Insecta > Hymenoptera > Halictidae > Lasioglossum > Lasioglossum villosulum. The sequence goes on from OZ020499.1 coordinate 14,008,187, forward strand.
AACTTTTTCGGGGAGTAATACAGGTTCAAAAACGTTTGTAGGCCTTTCGTGGGCCTTTCGGAGGACATTCAAGACGTGCACAAGATATCTTGAACGTCCAACAGCGGACACAGTTAAGACGTTTTCAAGATGTCTGTGCGCTATCTGGGATATCTATCTTAGATATCCTACGAACGTATTCCAAACGGTCTACGAAAGTTTTCTGAACGGCCTGTGTTATAAAACCGTACGTTTTAAAAACGTCCCAAGAATGTCCATTAGACGTCTAAAAACATTTTCTAGACGTCTAATGGACATTCTTGGGACGTTTTTAAAACGCACGGTTTTGTAGCACAAGCCATTGAGAATCTTGTCCATAAGATATCTTGAATGTCCGACAGCGGACGTATTTTAGACGTTTTCAAGATGTCTATGTGCTATCATTCTATAGAATACAAAAATTATGCGATCAGAATTAGTTAGGGTTAGGTAGTGGGGGCGGAGAGCCAGCCGTCAGACCGGCCTGACCACGCGTGCGAAGATCCAGAAGTAGTCTTTCAAAATTGAAAGCTCACCCTATATAGAATGACTGTTCTGATCCCCACAATATGTTTATAAACAGAAAATAAACAGCTGCCGCCCCGGAACAGGCTTACGTTGCCACAGAGCATGCAAGAATACGAAAATTCAATACTGTATTTGCAATAGTTTTCCGCAAATATCTCGAAAACTAAGAGCGATCGCTGAGTAGTTGTAATGACAAAAGTTGTTCAGAATGTTGCCCTTGATAACATATGTCAAGGTCAAGGTCATCTGAGCTGCCTCTCCTAAACGTAAGGTTTACCGAACTTCGATTATCCATGTTAATTAGTGGATCAACATGATTGTTCGGATAATACAATTACATAGTTGCAGTGCTGAGTAGTTGTAATGACAAAAGTTGTTCAGAATGTTGCCCTTGATAACATATGTCAAGGTCAAGGTCATCTGAGCTGCCTCTCCTAAACGTAAGGTTTACCGAACTTCGATTATCCATGTTAATTAGTGGATCAACATGATTGTTCGGATAATACAATTACATAGTTGCAGTGCTGAACTTAATCCTGATTGAAACATGTAGTACCTAAATCATGCGGGGTATGAGTTGGTTTAACTAAAACTAATTCTTCGTGGAAAGTGTTCAGACGATAAAGAATTCGAACATCAGAGGCCCGGATAGAAGACGTTCTACTGCACTAGTTCTTAACAGGTGATCCACAAACTTTCTCCAAGTGTTCCGCGAAATTCCGCGAAATATTTTAATTATACGATATTTAATATTAGGTTGTTGCAGATGAAATGGCAGTTGGGAATCTTTAACATAAACTTTAATTTAATACACATCTTCCATCATGATACTAGTGCCTGAATACCTTTCTGGTAGAAATCTAATAAACGTGAGGCAATAAAGTTGTCAAATGCAGTTTTTAGAGCACTTTCTTCTTTCAATATTTTTCCATTCAAAAATCCATCTAGGTGCTTGAAAAAATGGTAATCGGTAGGTGACAGGTCAGACGAATAAAGATGGTGAGGAACAACCTCACGTTTCAACTCTGCTAATTTTTTTACTGTTTTTTACGCAATATGTCGTCCATTATCGTGGAGCAAAATTACACCACGTCCATTGACTAATGTCGGCTGTTGAATACGCAGTTTTTCGTACATTATATCAATTTCCTGACAGTATTTATCAGTATTTATGGTTTCACTGTTTTTTAAAAATGAATAATGTAGAATACCTTTTGCTGACGACCATACAGACACCAATATTTTACGCGGATGAAGGTTCAGTTTCGGCATACGTTTTGAAGTTTCATCTGCGTCTAGCCACTGCGCAGAACGTCGTCGATTGTCGTAGAGAATCCATTTTATCGGAAAAGTAATGAAGAACTGATCTCCAGACGGTACATCTTGTTTCGTTCAGTGAGCTCATACGGGACCCATTTGTCTAACGTTTTTATTTTTCCCAAACCTTTTAGATGTCGTAAGACAGTTGAATAGTGTATATCGGTTCTCTCCGCGATTTCTCAAACTGTTAGAAGTGAATCCCTTTCAACTATATCTTTTAAATCTGAAACTTCAATAGCTGTTGGCTTATGACCACGAGGTTCATTTTCCAGAGTTGTATCTTCGGAACAAAATTTTTCAAACTAACGCCTCATGGTCCAATCACTTGCTGTACCTTCACCAAAAGCAGCATTTATGTTTTTCGCTGCTTTAGATTCGCACTATGACGAATAGAAATTAGTTTATGCTATCGACGCACAGGTTCAATTCAAGAATAAAGACAAAGCAATTTTGCAATTCAAAAAATCCTTCCCAACGTTTCGATCCAAGTGTGGATCATTTTCAAGAGAAATTTTACGTTTTTGCAAACTGGTCAATTGTTTGAACTTAGTTCCATTTGGACCAGCATAGAACTCAGTTGTAAATTTATACACTTATAGACAATTTTTTACAAATAGCAAACGCAAAATTTCTGTTGAAAATAATCCATACTTGGATCGAAACGTTGAGAAGGATTTTTTAAATTGCAAAATTGCTTTATCTTTATTCTTGGACCGAACCTGTGCGCCGATAGCATAAACTAATATCTATTAAATTTCTACGATCGACGAAACGGAATACGTATTCAGTATGTCGAAGTTTGAACTCGTACAAGTAAATTATACAAATTTCCTTTCTTACCATGGTGAACGAAAATCGATTTTGAATCATGTACACTGTACAATATTAATAATCTTATACTCGCAAATTCATGTACGAGATAGGTGCTTTTCAAATTGTACAACTTCAACGCCGCCTGTCGTGGCAAAATTAAACTACAAAGGCGGAATGTTCGAAATGTGAAAAACGGTCATTTCAATTGCAACAACCTAATAATACAGGGTGAGTCCGCAGAAACAGAACACCTGAATTACGCGGCTGCTATTGATGTTAGGAAGAGACGCATCAGATGGAACTTGCATGGTTTCGAGGGGGCATTAATCTGATGCTAGTAGCTTTTTTGTAGGTGGACGCGTAAAGGACATATGAAGGTCAACTTCATTTTTTTATGGAATGAGGTATTTTTTAATATATCAATCGATGCAGCAGGACAGTCGTTATAAAAAAAAGTACTAACCTATGTATGTCGAAAAGTTAGTAGTTCAGGAGATATTTCAATTTAAATAACTCTGAAATACCATTACAGTCATACTAATTGTAAGTCGTTAGCGTTTAGTTACTAATGTAACGTCTTAGTACGACAGTAATGGTATTTTTGAGTTATTTAATTGAAATATCTCCTGAACTACTAACTTTTCGACATACATAGGTTAGTACTTTTTTATAACGAATGTCCAGCTGCATCGATTGATGTATTAAAAAATACCTCATTCCATTTAAAAATAATTATTTAAATAAAAAAAAATTTTTAAACCACGTTTTTAACACGGACTGAAAATAATTATTTAAATAAAAATTAAAACGAACTGAAAATAATTATTTAAATTATTTAAATGAAAAAAATAAATAATGAAACAAATTTTAATATACGGACTAAAAAGTACAATTAAGACGGATTAAAAAGTATAATTTAAAATGCACTAAAAAATATGAAATAAAATTTTCTCTAGCCTCATACAGATGTCTTACCGCATACAGCTAGTCCTGAACATTTGTGATTGTGCATTTTTAAAAGCTATGAAAATATATGTAAGATTTAAAACGAAAAACGTGGGGCGCATGCAATAGATGCATGAATATGTAGTTCACATAAATCAGTAACAATTTTATCGCACTGCAAATGATATGTATTATTGTGCGAGTTTTCTTAACGATGGCTACTCTCTAAAGTCTTTGCTATTATCTTTCGCCCCACGTTTTTCGTTTTAAATCTTACAAATATTTTCATAGCTTTTAAAAATGAACAATCACAAATTTTCAGGACTAGCTGTATGGGGTTAGACATCTGTATGCGGCTAGGGAAAATTTTATTTCATATTTTTTAGTGCATTTTAAATTATACTTTTTAATCCGTCTTAATTGTACTTTTTAGTCCGTATATTAAAATTTGTTTCATTATTTATTTTTTTTATTTAAATAATTTAAATAATTATTTTTAGTTCGTTTTAATTTTTATTTAAATAATTATTTTTAGTTCGTTTTAATTTTTATTTAAATAATTATTTTTAGTCCATCTTAAAAACGTGGTTAAAAAAGAATTTTTTTTTATTTAAATAATTATTCGTTAATAACTCGTTATTAAACAAACAGACAGACATGAAACCGATTTAATATTGCATTGTCATCTAGTTCTGAGCTATGTTTCAAATTTCTAGTCTCCAGATCATCGGGAAGTGGTTTAAAATACGATTACAAGATTTTGCGGAAGGAAAACGGACGGACGGACAGACAGACAAGAAAGCGATCTAATAAAAACGTGGTAAAAATGAAGTTGACCTTCATATGTCCTTTACGCGTCCACCTACAAAAAAGCTACTAACATCAGATTTATGCACAAATGATATCGACGCTACAGGTCGATCAAAGATACAAAAAATTAGCAATTTTGCAGAATTATAATTTCAACGTTTCGGTTCGGCTTTGAACCATCATCAAGAAAAGTCCGCGTCTGTGAAATATTAATAGATAGAAATATTAATATTAATAGATTAATAGATGTTATTCAATAACACGGGAAATTTTATAATTTAGACAAGAGGTAATATACATACTTGCTAATTATGCAAAAACACAGAATGAAGAGTGTAAACGAAATGGTACTTGTCAGTAAGAAGGTTTAGACTGTACTAGACTGTAAAAAAAAAAAAATTTTTTTGGTAATACATAGGTTGAAAATTTGTTGATGAATATTGATAACTTAAAATTCGCGACTAACATTGATTTGGTGCCTCTTGATCCTTGACATCTGATAGGCTAGTTGTATCTACGATGTTCTCTTGTTTTCTGTCTTGAATTTGTCACAACGGTTACAGTCTAGTACAGTCTAAACCTTCTTACTGACAAGTACCATTTCGTTTACACTCTTCATTCTGTGTTTTTTCATAATTAGCAAGTATGTATATTACCTCTTGTCTGAACTATAAAATTTCCCGTGTTATGTAATAACAGACTTTTCTTGATGATGGTTCAAAGCCGAACCGAAACGTTGAAATTATAATTCTGCAAAATTGCTAATTTTTTGTATCTTTGATCGAACCTGTAGCGCCGATATCATTTGTGCATAAACAACAATTTACGATCGTTAAAACTCAAAATTATTAACATCATATTAATGCCCCCTCAAAACCATGCAAGTTTCATCTGATGCATCTCTTCCTAACAGCAATGGCAGCCGCGTTATTCACGTGTTCTGTTTCTGCGGACTCACCCTGTATATTTATTTCTAAGGAGAGGCCTTCGATTAGACACAGTACGATTGGAAACTTAGCTATTGGACACATATCTTTTAGAAACAACATCATTGGACACAAGTAGGATTGGACACATCTCTATTGGACATACATAGAATTGCGCACAGTACTTTTGGACACAAATGTACCGAGACCAAATTAAATTAATGGATAATTTAGCACATTAATAAATTTTTAAAATAGGTTCTTTTTTTCCTAAAATGACGATTGCCAGAAGGATATTTGGCGACTCAAAAAACAATTTTCAATTTTTAAAGACTAATCCTGGATTTTCGTATGTGCGGTCGCTCTCCGTCCCCACTACGACCTAACCACAACTCTTTCGGATCACATAATCTTCGCATTGTATCTGCTGTCATGCAGAATTATCGAGCACAGCACGGACATAAAGTAGAAAACCTATTTCTGAAATTTCATCGAATTCTGAGACTAGACGTAAACGGAAACACAACCGAAATTTCGTCTTTAGAAGTGAGAGATTCACGATAGCCAACTACTAAATCGATTAAGATTATCCTAACCCAATCCTAACCTTAAATAATCTACGCATTCCGTTGCACGTATTATATTTACATTTAATTAATGTACACTTCTATCGTCTTTACATTTTAATAGAAATTATCGAAAATATATTTCGAGTAAAAACGTAACCAAAAATTTGTCACACTCCAAAAACCATTAATTTCGTTTGGTCTCGGTACATTTGTGTCCAAAAGTACTGTGCGCAATTCTATTTGTGTCCAATAGAGGTGTATTCAATCCTTCATGTGTCCAATGATGTTGTTTCTAAAAGATATGTGTCCAATAGCTAAGTTTCCAATCGTACTGTGTCTAATCGAGCCACTCGCATTTCTAAGCGGGATGCTTTTGTTCGTTTTTTGGATTATTAATTTTTGTGTTCCACAAAATTTCTCATATAATCAAAAATGTTGCCTAACTTGAAACAGGTGAAGAACCACCCCTAGTAGCACAAAAATATTGGATACATGTTTTTTTCAAATATTGAAAAAATATTTTTTAAGCCACACTTTTTCATATGACAAAAATATTAGATCTGAATATTCTATACATATACAAGAAATGTAAATTCAATGTTCAGAAAATATAAGCTAAATATTCGGAGAATATAAATTACATATTTAAAAAACATAAAGTAAATATTTAAAAAACGTGAAACTCATATTTAGATAACGTTCAATTAAATCTTCAAATTTAAGAAAAAGTTATAACAAAAATTAGAAACTATAATATAATAACACTACTTTCTGTGCACTGCTCGAGGGAATATTTATCTTCGTCTTCGAAAGGGGTTTATTGAAAATTTTTTTATGCAGTTAGAAAGATTAATGGTTCGGGGAATGCTACATTCGTAGGCCCATAGATTTTTTTTTGTGCATCATTGCTTTAAGTAGAAATGCATATTTTTTGTTGTACTAATCGATTTCACTGTTTATTCTGTGTAAAAAATTATTAAATTATCTTGTTTTCATGATACTTTGAAATTTCTATTTCTAATATTACATAAAAATTTATTTTATGAGAAAAAATATTTTTTTCATGGTATGAAATAGAAATCTTATTTGTATATTAGGAAAAACTATTCTATTTTTAATATTAAATAGAGATTCGTTTTATAATGAGAAGAAATATTTTTTTCCTAATATGAAATAAATATTATATGTATATTAGGAAAGAATATTCTATTTCTAACATGAAATATAGATTCATTTAATATTTAGAAAAAGATATTTTTCTCGTAACATGAAATAGATATTTCCTCCATATTTATAAAATAATATTCGTTACTTAATATAAAATATATATTGTATGAATATTTGAATATTAAAAAAATATTGAATCTCTTTTTAATATTATATGAATGTGTATACAATGTTTTGTGCTACTAGGGACTGTTCTACTGTAATTGATAAGGCAGGATTTAGTAGAGACCCTAGTAGCACAAGAATATTGTATAAATATTTTTTTCAAATATTGAAAAAATGTTTTTTAAGCCACATTTTTTAATATGAGATAAATATTGGATCTGAATATTGTATACATATACAAGAAATATGAATTGAATATTTGAAAAATATAAGCTAAATATTCAGAGAATATAAACGAGATATTTAAAAAATATAAGCTAAATATTCAGAGAATATAAACGAGATATTTAAAAAATGTAAAGTAAATATTCAGGAGATGTTCTAAAATATGATGCGAAGTAAAATGTTTACTTTTAATTTAATTTGAATTCGTGTGTGTCACTTAATCGACATACATTTATATTATAAGAACATTAATGCGACAAAGTTGTTGCACGAAAAATAATCGTGTAGCTCTTACGTCTTATACAATATGTGATTGAAGTGTAACTCATAGTTAATTAATGTTCTTATAATATAAATGTATGTCGATTAAGTGACACACACGAATTCAAAGTAAATTGGAAATAAAAATTTTACTTCCAATATTCAATGACGATTTATTTTATATTTACAACCAATACTTAATTTGTAATATGAAAAGTGTGTATGTCTTCCAGCATATTCCGGAATACATAATAATATTTTTCCATGATAAACATAAAATATTTCCTGTACATTAAAAAAATATATATTCTCTTTCTAATATTACATAAAAATTCATTTCATAATAAGAAAAAATATTGTTGTATATTAGAAAAAGATATTACATTTCCAATATGAAATAAAGATTCTTTTAATATTAAGAAAAATATATTTTTTTCATAATATGAAATAAATATTTCCTGAATATTTAGAAAAAAATATTGTTTTCATAATATGAAATAAATGTTTCCTGAATATTCAAAAAAAATATTTTTTTCGTAATACGAAATAAATATTGTATGTATATTTGAATATTTAAAAAAGATTGAATCTCTTTTTAATATTATATGAATATGTATACAATATTTTGTGCTACTAGGGGAAGCGGCAAACAGAGGCCTGGTTGATAGTTCTGCTGGTACTTGGTGCGGGCAGAAATTTTTCAAAGCCGGCACGAAAGCGACTCCGGGAATTCGTCGGACGCCGCCTGACGTCATCCTTGTGCCAGACTGGAGAACGGAGGTCACGTGTCACGCGGCGTCAGACGAAAACTCGATACCGGGCAGGCACTAGGTACTGTCGGCACGCTATACGGCGGCCAATAAGCGTCCGAAGGACTCTCTCCAGCGCGGCGCGCGTTCTTGATCGTGTCAGTCGACCCGTGACCGTCGAACATTGTTCACCGTACACGGTGGTTCTTCCGCGAGCTACCGAGCAGCCGAGATATACTCCAAGTTTCTTTCGTTGGACGTTCTTCGTTTGTTTCATTTTTCCTTCGCCGTGTCGGTGAAACGAATCTAGGTGCATACACGCGCGCGATGGCTTCCCACAGAGCTGCCAAGTCAGGTTTCGCGGCAGAAGCCCAGAGGAAGGTAAGCAGATGAATACCTGTTTCTCTCTTTTCCCTTTCCTCGCCGCCTGTTTTCCTTCGGGACTCGTTTACCACCCAGTGACCCAGTGACGACCATCCCCCGAGGGACTCGACCTACTGAGGGTGACGCGCATGCGCACTCGCGGGGGTTCATTGTGCCTGGATTCGTGTCGGATGGAAAGATACGTTCTCCGGGGTTGATCGATGGAATGTACTGAACTGTGGGATTTAGTTCGACATAAATGTTGATCTGTTGCTCGCAGGAAACAAACTCCGGGCTTCCGTGAAATATCAGACGATTGCATAAGTTCGTGTCAGATTTGTAAATAAATTTAAGGTAAAGGTACTAGTAGTTGACCAGTTAAGAGAAGTTTTCCACGCGAACATTAGTAACCAATTACTCCGTCATCAAATAGCGAGAGTCGATGCCTGAAGACACTCTTAAGTCTTCTAAATTATGTACCAAGGCCACTATTTAAAAAAAGTTTACTTATACAAATTTAAGAAATGTATTTAAGAATTCAGTAATTGCTTCAGAAGTTGACCACTTTTGAAAATGAAAAATCTAGTAATTGACCTCCTTTATTCGTTAGTAGTTGACCACTTATACTAGAGAGAGGGTTCAAGCAATAATGTTGGGAATCATTTTACTATCATTTAGTTTCAACAATTACCAGCACAAATTACAATTAAAGAATGAAATAAGAAATAAAACAAATCAATTCCATAAAAAGTTTAATTGAGGAACAGAGTAGATGTTGCGAGTTAATAGAGAATAGTATAGAGAAATTTAACCAACGGATCGTATGGCATCCGAGATTCAGTTTCATCAAATGTGTACAGCTTATAACAATCTTATTTTTTGTTTTCCTATAAAATGGTCAACTACTCGTTCATGGTCAACTACTCGTACCTTTACCTTAATGGTTAAATTTTGAAGAATTGACAAGCACCATTGACCAATAGTTTGCGGATCTCTATGTAAAATAAACATTTTCGTCGATTACATGAATGCAGGAACGATATAAAAATTTCTGTATATCTTCAAAAATTTTAATAACTTGATAATTACATACGGAACTTGTTAAATCGTCTTAATGTTTTTTCTGTTTTCATTTAAATCTACCCATTTTTTGTCATAAATTATATAGTCCCCATTATTTTCAGAAAAGAATGGTCTGGATTAGGTTCTTTTCGGAAAAGTATGGCGACTATGTAATTGATTAATAAAAATCAATCCTTTAAAATTTAACCATTGAATTTGATTTTCATTTCGAGCACGAACTTGTGCGATCATCTTATATGAAGTAGACTAGTAGCACTTCTACTATTTTTATTTGTAAGCGAACAAACTTCTTACGCGAAGAAATACATTGCCGTTCCCTGTTGCTCCGGAAACTATTCCCAAGAAATGTGATACATACAGTGACTCCCATTAATATTCGGACGTTATAAAAAAAACGATAACTGGTTTAATATTGAACTATACGACTTGAATTTTTGTTGGGAAGCTACAGCAAATAGTTTGCTACAGAATGTGGAAAAACTTGTTCTCAAAAATTGCAATTCATCGGAGTTGTAGAAAAAATACTAAGAGTTGCATTTTACAACTTTTTTATGTGGGCCTATATTGAAAATTTAAAAAATACGTTTTGTAGACCTGTGTCGATTAAACGTATTCTGAAAATTTCGTCAATATTGTTCGATGTTGCAATGAGCTACAAACGTTTAACGATGGTAAAAATTTCAGATTTTCAGGCTATAACTGGTCTGCTAGAAGTTAGCCCCCCACTCGTGGAATTAAACAACTTCAACAGTTGTGCTGAATTGTGCTATGTTTGTGCTATATTGTGCTCGAATATTATAACTGTAATATAAAAAATAAGATGAAAAATTGAAAAAATCGATTTTTTGAGTAGCCCCCCACTTTTCATTTTTTTCAATTTTCTCAATTGTGCTAGGTTGTGCTAGGTTGTGCTAAGATTGTGCTAAAGTATTACTTTAAAAAATTATAAATAAAGAAGTTATAGTGAAAAATCGATTTCGACATGTAATTAAAGTTAAAGTAAGAAACAGTTATCCAAACAGCATATAATGGTATATCTGAGTTGTGCTAGTCTAGCACAAGTCAGATATGCAATATTACTATATTCGGATGACCAGAAAAACCAAAAATGATACAGTACCTTAGCGCGAAGGGCAGCGCACAAGAGTAAAGTGCCCTTTATATCGTTGTGCTGAGGAAATTAAAAGTTATGCTGACTTGTGCTAGGCTAGCACAACTCAGATATACGATTATATGCTGTTTGGATAACTGTTTCTTACTGTCACGTTAATTACATGTCGAAATCGATTTTTCACTATAACTTCTTTATTTATAATTTTTTTTAAATAATACTTTAGCACAATCTTAGCACAACCTAGCACAACTTAGCACAATTGAGAAAATTGAAAAAAATGAAAAGTGGGGGGCTACTCAAAAAATCGATTTTTTCAATTTTTCATCTTATTTCTTATATTACAGTTATAATATTCGAGCACAATATAGCACAATTCAGCACAACTGTTGAAATTGTTTAATTCCACAAGTGGGGGGCTAACTTCTAGTAGGCCTGTAACTGCAGTAAATCTATAGATTCTCACATCTTTCAATGCCTGTCGTTTTTTCCCGCATCAACCGATTTCGATGAAACCTTTGCAGTGCATATAATTGACACAGATCTACAAAACGTATTTTTTAAATTTTCAATATAGGCCCACATAAAAAAGTTGTAAAATGCAACTTTTAGTATTTTATCTACAACTCCGATCAATTGCAATTTTTGAAAAAATGTTTTTCCATATTCTGTAGCAAACTATTTGCTCTAGCTTCCTCAATTAATTCAAGTCGTATAGTTCAATGTTTAACCAGTCATCGTTTTTTTTATAGCGTCCGAATATTAATGGGAGTCACTATATTTAGACTGCGGATCTTTATGCAAAATAAAAATTTTCCACCAGAATAGCAACAAACTTGAATGAAATAGAAATTTATTTTCTCTCTTAATATGGTTGATATTAAAAATACAACAGTATTTTTAAATTCTGCTAATGTGTTCACTGTTTTGAATGACACTTATTCATTTTTGTGATAAATGCATAAACTCCGCAGTCTAGTTATAATATACAATATAAGGTCTTAAACCATTCATTCATCAATAATGACTCATTCTGCTAGCATTCGGACAAATCTGCTCGGTTCCACTGAAGTCTTCATTCTGTTTTTGTTTTCGAGATTTGCAAAATCAGCGTATAGATGGTAAATATTATGCCAGTTGAACGTATTATAGAAAGCAAAGAATCCACGTGTTTTGAATCTGTATACACACGTCTTACAGACGTTTGTGTTAGACATACTATGTGACTCTTCTCGAAGTAATCTCGTAGGCAATTATAATGCAATGTGTATAATAGCGAAAGCTGGTTACGTATTACGTTTACATAGTTTCAATATTTGGAAATGTTTCTTTATACACGAGATCGTTAAACTAACATTAGGTTTACGGGATCTCTGAAAATTATGGGTTCTAATATTCTTAATTTGCGATTATTAACCATTTGCACTCCTTTGTAGAATGTGACTAGACATCAGACAAAGGATAATGTAAATGAAACGAGTTTTTATATGTTTTTGGTTCTTCTTTATTTAGTTAATTGTCTTGAATTTTTTAATTAGAAATAAATATAAATTACAACAAAGTTTGAGAGTTATAGTTAATGTAATTAGTAAATAAAATTGTTTAAAATAAGTAGCATTCAGGGAACTGTCCTTTGAAGTAAATTTCAAGTAAAACACTTAACATAGTAGGGAATTGTTGACAATAAATTTGAAAAATAATTCGGAGTGCAACGGTTTAAGATTGTAAGGAATTACTTACCAAATTTATTTCTTTGGGTATATATAATTGGAAAAATGACCAAAAGTTTCGACAGACACATTTATGTTATGTTTATAAAATAATGTGAAATAGTTATTTCTAGAGATTCGTAAACCTAGTGTTAACCCTCTACAAAAAGAATACATTTTGGAGCGTTTGTGTTTGCGCATTTACTTAATGACAATTTAAATTTTGTAATATGAAACTTGAAAAAGAACAAAATATTCACATCTCCAAATTTCCTACATTGCTTCGTGAAGATTACTATGTCGAATTTTAAGAGATTTCTGCAATTTCTACTATTTAAACTTTCTACTTTCCATACAAGGTGGTAATCTTGTTAGACTTGCGTTTTATTTTGAACGAAATAACAAATAATCATATGGAATAACGAATTATTTAAAATCCTTTATTATTTGTGTTTTACAAATTTATTTTCATTTGGCTTTCAAATCGAATTAATTATTTCCAAGTAATATTTTATTTCAATTACACTGTTGGGATAGAATAATAAAAATTGACGATGTTCACACGAAATAATAATTATTTGGCTGTTCAAACTAACATATGATTATTTCAAACGGCATGTTTCACCACAAGAAAAAGTTTTTGAACTAACTAAATTCATTATTAGATTTTGTAGTTCATTCATTAAAGTTGAGCTGCATTCGCTTCTATAATTGTTTTTTAGTGCACGAAATAAATAGAATTATGGAGAGTCTGAACTTCCTGATCGAAGGAAAGATTATTTGAATTAAAATTGAATTTAAAATTATTTGAATTTCATTCAAATTCAAATAATGAAATATGTAATGATTTGGCTGTTCAAACTAACATATGATTATTTGAAATGTCGTGTAGCCAAATAAAATAATATATTAATCTTGAAATAATGTTATCGGCGCAACGATTTCGATCTATTTTTACAAAAATATAGCTATTTTACAATATATCCGACGTTTCGGTTCTGATTTGAACCTTTTTCAAAGGAAATTGCGTCTAAAAAGAAAAAGGGAAAAATTTTTAATTCAAAAAACAAAGTAAGAAAAAATTGTAAACAATAAATCGTATGTAATTAATGTAAATTGAAATTAGTTAATACATACTTGCTATTAACTTTATTTATAATCATATAGCATTAGCATGCTTGATTATGTAGTGTCTGAGATACTGGTTGGAAACGTACTAAATTCGTGTGTAACGGAAAGGAACTTCCAACGCTACGTAAAATAATATATTATCTTAAATATCATTTCCCAAATAAATTATTTCGATGGTGGCCAAGCCTGTTATTTTCTTAAGCAATATTGGTCGAATCGTGTGAACGTTTTAAAAACTGATACAAACACGAATTTGTTTGGAATGCGATTTGGACGGGCAAAGCAAACAAGACGAATTCGCTGAAAGTTATCAAAGTTTTGTTAGGTGTGTCAAATTCGGGACACCTGAAGACATATCGTACCCACCTTGAATTCTCTCACAAGTTCACCGTGCAACAGCTGCCAGCCGGCCAGCCGGCTCCTTCCTTTCGGTCGGGGAATTAAAATGAAACTCTCTGTTGCCAAAGAAGGGAGCGTCCCTCGTGAAACCCGCTGGCCATGGTACATTTCTGTAGTGCAATCGTATCGTGAACGTCCCTCTAGCATTCTTAAAGAATTACGATAGTTCACGTAATGATTACAAAATTCGACCACCATTAAACTGGTTAGTGATTCATTTTGTTTACAATCGCTTTGCTCGTCTAGTTTATTGAAAGTCTAATTGCTTATAACGGTAATCCCTGACATCACTTTTATTTATTTATCTTAAATATAAATAAATACATGTAAACTATATAGAAAGATAATGTAAACATTGTTTGCTTTATCGTATACATATCTGCATGAAAAATATTTTACTTTTTTTCTGGCTGAATCTTGGCTCCTCCTATCAAATTAACTGGATACCTTTTGAAACTTAATATTTTCAAATTGGACCAAATGATATCTGAGGTTTCTTATATGTTGGAAGGATTAATTTTCTACATAATGGCTAAAAATATTTGATTGAAATTGTTATTGTTCGAAATGTTGAAGAAAAATAGTGATTGGCATGATTTTTGAAGTATTATTATTATTTATTATTATTATATTATTATTATCTGTGCCTATTGCAAAAATTTCGAAAAATCAAAATTAGTAAACTTATTATTAGTAACTCTCAGTACTTATAGCTTTTGTGCATGTGCATAACTCACTAAGATCTACAAACGGCATATTTTACATTTTCAGTATAGACACAGATAAAGAATTAAGAATCGTGATCTTCACTACCTTCTTCCAAATTCCGAGCGATAGCAATTCCAAAAATATTTTTATTACACGTTACCTAGTAAACTAATTCTTCTAACGTCTCAAAAAAGAACTCAAGTCATTTGATTCACTTTGAAATTACAGTAACTTCCCTATGACTCGGGAAGTTAAAAAGTTATAAGTTTTTAAAGGATATTTGATTCAATTTGAAAAAAGTTATAAGTTTTTAAGGGATATTCGCTTAATGTTATCTCTGACTGTAAGTGATGTGAACACTCGAAAGAATAGAATCACGGAAAGGAACTTCCAACGCTACGTAACGAACTACCCTGTGGAATAATAAACAAGATAATACTTTAAGGAAGGAACACTGTTACACTGAAATAAATGAAAAGAATGGATGCATGACCGCGTTTAAATTAAACAAGGGAGACAGGGAGGGAGAGAAAAAATAGGGCAAAATACAAGGGATCCGTTGTATCTTGAAGCGAAACCGGTTCTTTTTGTTGCTCGTAAAACAATTGTCGAGTAACGAGTACGAAGGACGCTGATTATTGCACTGGTAGAGGAACGTATGCTTGTTACGTAGATACGCTTATCTCCATCGGAATGCAACGGTTCGTTCTATTTTGCTGATACACCGCCATTTTCGTCCCAGTTCCAGGAGGACATAGGTCTGACGTAAGAATTATAGAATTGTCACAAAGAATAGTTGTTTGACAAACAAGATTCGATGCAGCCGGCTAGTTAACTAACTGGATAAAATAATCGATTGTCACGTATGTATGCACGTGTAACGATAACAATTCTAGCGCGGCAATAAGTCATTGATAGCATTGGTATCGTTCTCTCAAGATATTAGGCCGCGAACCACGAACATACACCCCGTGGCAGAATATTTCCGATCGGAGGCATTGAAACAGATTTTAGAGAAAACATTCACAATTTAGAAGTATAAAATATTACATTACGGGGTTCAAACTGATGGGAAATAAAAAGGGGCTTGTTGAAGAATTGAAAACAACAAAATAACATAAGCATCTATTTATTATTACAAAGAACAGAGAAAATAAAAAAAAATGTTTCCGATTAATAGAACTGCTGGAAGAAAGTTTCCGATCCGATTTACACTGTCCAACACCAAATTTGTTCAACAATTAAGGTAAAGGTACCAGTAGTTGACCATGAACAAGTAGTTGACCACTTTATAGAAAAACATAAAAAATAAGATTTTTATAAGCTGTGCACTTTTGATGAAAGTGAACCTCGGATGCCATACCATCTGTTGGTTAAATTTCTCTAATACCATTCTCTATTAACTTGCAACATCTCTGTTCCTCAATTAAACTTTTTATGGAATTGATTTGTTTTATTTCTTATTTCATTCTTTAATTGTAATTTGTGCTGGAAATTGTTGAAACTAAATGATAGTAAAATGATTCCCAACATTATTGCTTTAACCCTCTTTCTAGTATAAGTGGTCAACTACTAATGAATAAATTACTAAATTTTTCATTTTCATGAGTGGTCAACTTCTGAAGCAATTACTGGATTTCTAAATATGTTTCTTAAATTTGTATAAGTAAACTTTTTTTTAAATGTGGCCTTGGTACATAATTTAGAAGACTTAAAGAGTGTCTTTAGACATCGACTCTCGCTATTTGACGACAGAGTAAATGGTTACTATTGTTCGCGTGGAAAACTCCTCTTAACTGGTCAACTACTAGTACCTTTACCTTACTGTTGGGTGATTCTTACAGAGTTTTTTGCGCTGTTTCCGAATCTGTCCTTAATTTTTCCCCTAGACTTATAGTTTTTAAGAAACTTAATGTGAAAGAGAAAATATATTTCTCAATTTTGAACAGATAGCGTCATGTTATTATAAAACATATTGCATTGTTCTTTGCAGCAATAGATTCTGTAGGCTTTCCCGAATACATTGATATCCAATATTTATACATTATGAATCTCTGAACATGTTTAAACAATCGTTAAAGATGGAGAGACAACTTTTTACACCAATTTGTGAGGATATTTTTCAGTTTGCCTTAAAAAATAAGGGTGTACCGGAAAATCGAACTATGTCACGCGATAGAGCAGTCTTTTACCTTGAGACAAACCCAACCCCAACCCTTTCAAGTTAACAAGTCGACGTTTTTTTCGACCCCGAAAACATAATATCTTCGCTCGACATGAGTTGCCACCAGTGAAGCGCAGTATCTCGTCGCGTCTGGTGACAGAGAATCTATTGCTGCAAAGAACAGTGCAATATGTTTTATAATAACATGACACTATCTATTCAAAAATGAGAAATATATTTTCTTTTTCACATTAAGTTTCTTAAAAACTATAAGTCTAGGGGAAAAATTAAGGACAGATTCGGAAACAGCGCAAAAAACTCTGTAAGAATCGCCCAACAGTAATTGTTGAACAAATTTGGTGTTGGACAGTGTGAATCGGATCGGAAACTTTCTTCCAGCAGTTCTATTAATCGGAAACATTTTTTTTTATTTTCTCTGTTCTTTGTAATAATAAATGGATGCTTATGTTATTTTGTTGTTTTCAATACTTCAACAAGCCCCTTTTTATTTCCCATCAGTTTGAACCCCGTAAAGTAATATTTTATACTTCTAAATTGTGAATGTTTTCTCTAAAATCCGTTTCAATGCCTCCGATCAGAAACATTCTGCCACGGGGTGTATTTCATAAAACTAGCCCTATATGTATATTAACAAATAGGATTTTATTCATTTATGATAAAAATGAGGAGCTCCAATTTGAAACAGTAAAATCATTACTAATATTTAAAAATAATGTTTTATTATTTTCAACCTATTGAGCATATTAAACACTTTACCTACCAAAAGCCTAATAATAGGATTTTCAATAATTGTGCTGTACCGAAAGGAAGCATCGAAATTTTCTTTTACATTGCAATCTGAAATGAAACTATTAGATGGCGTTATTGAGGATGACTTGTAAGTTTACAATGAAAAAAGCTGTTGCTAATGAAGGTTCTATTAAGAAGTGTTTAGTCATGTATCAGTAACCATGTATCGGTAATATGTTAAAAAAGAAAATACATTTCTATTCAACTCTAAAATCTTTATTTTGCATAAAGATCCGCTGTTGATCAAAACGATTCATAACATTTACATTCTAAAAGCGGACATGTCATATGCAACAATCTTATATCAGGCCTTGCGTAATCACCAATGCCACGTCTGTCATGGTTGGGCACATTGAAATGAATTTGAATCAAGATAACAAATTATCATCTAACACTAATAACTTCATCAGTTAGGTACATGTGATTTTAAATAATGAAGTATTTTAAATACTTAATAAATACTTTAATCATTTGTAGTTTACAAATTTATTTTCATTTTAAGTTTAAATCGAATCAAAAGTATTTTCAAATAATTTTTCATTTCAATTACATTGGTCAGATAAAATATTGTACATTAATTTAGTACCTCGAGGAAAGGTTATTCGTGTAACCAAATTAATTATTGAATTTACAAATGCTAATTTGTATAGTCTTAGGTTAAGGTTTAGCTACATTCGTGTTTAATATTGTTAACGCAGTTGACAATGTTCATTCGAAATAAATAGAATTTTGGAGTACGAATTAGTAACTAAATGCATTATTAATTTTAGATTCATGCTCAATTTTTGTAGTTCAATGATTAAAGTTTAGCTGCATTGGCTCTTGAAATTGTTCTTTAGTACACAAAATACATAAAATTTTGGAGAGTATGACTTCCGTGATCAAAATAAGAAAGATTTTCTAAAATTCATTTCAAGTTCAACCAATGAAATCATTTTTTAGAAAATTATTTAACTATTGGGATGAACCAACGTATGATTACTTTAAATTGCATGTAGTTAAATAATATAATATATTGTCCTAACAATTATTTATTTTGATAGTGTCTGAGCCCGATGTCTGTATAGTAGAATTTCGGAGAATATGAACTACATGATCAAATGGAAGATCATCTGAATTTCATTTAAAATTCAAAAAATTAATAATTTTTAGAAACTTATTGACTGTTGAGATAAACCAACACGTGATTACTTTAAATTGCATGTAGTTAAATAATATAATATATTGTCCTAACAAATATTTATTTCGATAGTGTTTGAGCCCGATGTCTGTATAGTAGAATTTCGGAGAATATGAATTACATGATCAAATGGAAGATCATCTGAATTTCATTTAA
Source organism: Lasioglossum villosulum (assembly GCA_963971365.1). Lineage (NCBI taxonomy): Eukaryota > Metazoa > Arthropoda > Insecta > Hymenoptera > Halictidae > Lasioglossum > Lasioglossum villosulum. The sequence goes on from OZ020499.1 coordinate 14,027,497, forward strand.
AGTTCAAACAATGAAATAATTTTTAGAAAATTATTTGACTATTGAGATAAACCAACATGTGATTACTTTAAATTGCATGTAATTAAATAATATAATATATTGTCCTAACAATTATTTATTTAGATAGTGTCTGAGCCCGATGTCTGTATAGTAGAATTTCGGAGAATATGAATTACATGATCAAATGGAAGATCATCTGAATTTCATTTAAAATTCAAAAAATTAATAATTTTTAGAAACTTATTGACTGTTGAGATAAACCAACACGTGATTACTTTAAATTGCATGTAGTTAAATAATATAATATATTGTCCTAACAATTATTTATTTCGATAGTGTCCGAGCCCGATGTCTGTATAGTAGAATTTCGGAGAATATGAATGACATGATCAAATGGAAGATCATCTGAATTTCATTTAAAGTTCAAATAATGAAATAATTTTTTAGAAACTTATTGACTGTTGAGATAAACCAACACGTGATTACTTTAAATTGCATGTAGCTAAATAATATAATATATTGTCCTAACAATTATTTATTTCGATAGTGTCCGAGCCCGATGTCTGTATAGTAAAATTTCGGAGAATATGAATGACATGATCAAATGGAAGATCATCTGAATTTCATTTAAAGTTCAAATAATGAAATAATTTTTTAGAAACTTATTGACTGTTGAGACAAACCAACATGTGATTACTTTAAATGGCATGTAGTTAAACAATATGGTATATTATGTTAACAATTATTTTTGAAATAATTTATTTTGATAATGCCCAAGCCCGATGTCTGTATAGAAATCGTTACCGTCTACATGTAATTATTATTTTAGTTTTCCCCTCTACCCTTTTATAGTCCCACATGGCAACGATGTTTCGTTCGGAACTAGAGATAACAATTATAGACACATGTTTCCGTGAACATCGTGCGATGAATGTGCAGTATTATGCCCCAGATCTAAATATAGGCGTGTTTCATCCCCGAGGAGGATATCTGTATTAGCCACCGGAAGCGCTATAAAGTGGTTTCCGTTTTAGGAATGCATAGACGCCTTGGGACACTCGTACATCTTCGAATCTCCGTTCTCGTCCTGTTAATCATCAATGTTAGAATCAGCCTAATTTCGTCTCTTACCCTTCCGTTTTTGGCAAATTCTCCCTGCAGATGTCCTGTACATCGCTCGTTGCTTTATCCATCATTGAAGTCTCCATACTACGAGATTCAGTACGCTACGAAGGAAGACGAAGTGACAACGTTAATTTCACTTTCAAATATTCACTTATTTATTATGGTTTTAAACCGACTGGTTTATCTTGCAAGTACAGTATTGTTACACGTAGCTTACATTACTAGCTTAAGTGTTACATTGTTTCTAACGTAACAAGCTTTGTTTCTAATGAACTATGTGCGTAGTTCCTGTGAATTTTTCTTCAATTTATAAAATACTAGCTTTCCCCCGCCACGCGTTGCTGTGGCACAGTATTTTTTAAAAGCATGTACGTATTCAACGTGTTTGTTGTAATCTATTTTGTTCAATTCCATTTCACTTTTCGAATTGCTCTGTAGTTCTCTCTCTCTCTCTCACTCTCTTTGTGTGTCCCTCCCAGATTTTTCCCAAAATCTACCGTTGCAAAGCTACAGCTGTTTAAAAAGTGGGTAAACCAAAAAGTTCAAGAAAACTGCACACTTCTTGTGTTATAACTCCTAAATTATGCAACCTACACAATCGGCACATAGGCCATTTTGAACGAACTCGGCGAGTTGAATCCAATGAGTATTTCCAATTGAATATACAGTAATCTCTCAATCGTAGTCCTCGGTCGCCTCTGCAATCGTAGTCCAGTGCCTACCCATTCCACCGCCTGTCAACGCTGCGCCGGGCAGCAGGACGGCGATGTTTGATGTCGGCTCGGGTATATCGGTGTGAACACCACTACATTGACTCGAGTGAATCGAATTTTCAAACTACTTAATTTTCATTATTTTTTTATAGGACTTTCACTATCTTATTCCTGGCATTTTTCTGATTACAACAATACCAAACACGATATAATTCCAACTTTATTTAGTGGTTTAATCGACGATGAAAGTTTTACTTATAAGGAAGGAGCGTGTTTGATCTATGCCGGCGACTGTTCGCGTCTCTTTCTTTCCAATACGCTCTTCTTCGTTGCGTTCGAAACTTTCATCGTCGATTAAACCACTAAAGTATTGGCCAAATTATATCGTGTTTGGTATGATTTTAATCAGAGAAATGCCACGAATATGTTGGTGAAAGTTCCATAATGATATAATCGAAAATAAAGAAGCTAAGGTCTTGGTGTTTTATTGTGATGACGCACGGGCCTTTAAACTGTGCCGGCGACGCGACGGGGACACGCTTCGGCCACGCGATCCTATTTCACTCTGTCCTTCTCTACGTTCGGCTTGTCGTTTGAAGTCTCAGCGCGGTAGGGTAGACGCAGTCATAAATCAAAAAATAGCCACCCTACTTGATCGTAGTCCGTTCATAACACGGGTGTTGGGACTACGATTGAGAAATTACTGTAGATGGTATCAGTCAAAACTTATAAACAGAAACGTGGTCAAAGGAGGCCAAAAAAGTCACATTTGGTTTGTTTGTAACGTCATCACTTGAGAACTGCAGAACGCAGAAAGCTGCGATTTGAACATTTAGACACGACGTTTCTTCGGGAAGGTTTTAGAGCCAACCGTATTCGAAACAGTCCATTCGTTAAAAATTTTAAAGCAGAAACGTGCTATAAGGAGGCCGAAAACGTCACATTTAGTCTGTTTGTGAAGCAATCAATTGCGAACAGCAGAACGTAGAAAGTTGCGTTTTGAACCATTAGACGCGGCGATTCTTTGGGAAGGTTTCAAAGCAAACCGCATTCGAAAAGTCTATTCGTTGAAAAATTAACCAGGAACGTGCGGTCAAGAGAGCAAAAACGTCGTATTTGGTCTGTTTGTGACGTCATCACTTGTGAACGGCAGAATGTAGAATGTTGCGATTTGAACCATTAGACGCGGCATGTCTTGAGGAAGGTTCTTGAGAAAACCACATTCGAAAAAGTCCTTTCGTTGAAAAGTTATAAGCAGAGACGTGCGCAAAAGGGAGGGAAAAAGTTGACATGTGTTCACTAATGACGTCACAACTTTTGAACCAATAGACTTTTTTGAATGCAGTTTGCTCCTAAACCTAATCGAAGAAATGTCGCGTCGAATGCTTCAAACCCCAGCTTTATACGTTGAGCCGTTCTCAAGTGATGCCGTTACAAACATACATACATACATACAGACAGACAGACACGATTTTATTATACAGGGTGGGGCATTTTAAACAGGTCACCTGAATAACGTGGCTGCTATTGGTGTTAGGAAGAAATGTATCAGATGGAACTTGTATGGTATCGAGGGGGCATTATTCTGATGTTAATAGCTTTTTTGAAGGCGGACGCGCAAAGGACATGAAGGTCAACTTCATTTTTTTAAATGGAATGAGGTATTTTTTAATACGTCAATCGATGCAGCTGGACATTCGTAATAAAAAAGTACTAACCTATGTATGTCGAAAAGTTAGTCGTTCAGTAGATATTTCAATGTAAAAAATATAAAAATATCATTACTGCCGTACTAAGACGTTAGCGTTTACTTACTAGTGTAGTACGACAGTAATGGTATTTTATGTTTTTTATATTGAAATATCTTCTGAACGATTAACTTTTCGACATACATAGGTTAATACTTTTTTATTATGAATGTCCAGCTGCATTGATTGACGTATTAAAAAATTCCTCATTCCATTTAAAAAAATGAAGTTGACCTTCATATGTCCTTTGCGCATCCACCTACAAAAAAGCTACTAACATCAGAATAATGCCCCCTCGATACCATACAAGTTCCATCTGATGCATTTCTTCCTAACACCAATAGCAGCCGCGTTATTCAGGTGAACTGTTTAAAATGCCCCACCCTGTATATAGAGATAGAGATAGAGATAGAGAAGAGATATCAACAATTTTAAATTTCATCTACTCAATTTTGCTATAGATGCATGACGATCCACAATCTAGTGATTTGTATTTCTATATGAAAAGAGCGAGAATATATATATGCAGATTTTTAACAATTTTTTAAATAATATACAGCCAAAGAAATACATTTCTTGGATAAAGATATGAGAACCTGTTATTTTGAAGGGGCTCGTGAACCTAATTTGAACAAAATTTAGTTATTTGTAGTAATATTCCCTAAATAAATACATGGATTAATTCAAAACACCAGTTAAGCAGTCTACATATCAATCTTTGTCCGATATTATAGAAAACTATTTTATTAGAATGATATCCACTACTGCTACTTTCCAATTTTTTTATCAGTACAGAGAAATCTGTTTGGAAGTTGTATGAAAACTGTTTCGAACAGCCAGAGTGTTATTGTGTTGTAAAAAGAATCGTAGTTTTCTAATTGTTTTGTAATACAGTGAATAATTTGTAAAGCAAATAAATTCGATTGAGGTATCAAAATAATTTTGTCTAAAACAATGTGTTCCCCTCTTTTTTTTATTGCATCAATTGAAAGGTAGAAAAATCAACAGTGGGATAATTAATATTTATGCGATCGTTATGGAGCGTCGAGATTCGAGACAGATAGAAATTTATTACATTTTAAGTGGAAAGTTCATGGTTGTTCCACGGCCGTGAAATTTGCTCTACCAATCGTGGGAATTCATCACTATTAATTTCAAGGAATGTAAGACTGCAATGAGGTGGTCATATCAAAGCTGCTCAGGGATCTTCGTGAACTCGATCATCTTCCTTGATTATGGTTAGCTATTGTTCTTATGCCTCACTGAACCAATTCCAATAATTCATGTCATATAACCTGGTTCAAATCTTTTTCTTTTATACAGGATGTCCCACATAAATGATAACACCTAAATATCTTTCGTATTTACAGTCCTATCAAAAAACTTCAGAGGACAAAGTGACGCTATTGCAGGGGGCAATATAATAATGAAGAAAAAAATTTGTTATGTCGTGTTTTTAAATGAAATTGCAATGTCACCGATGTTTTTTTAAATGGAATAGTATATTTTTTTGCGATAGCATGATAGACAATAAAAAACTGAATTTAGTGGATACCACCTTTTTGACCTTGAAATGACCTTGAGCAAGAATAATCATATCAACCCGACGTAAACAACGCGCAATCTTTGCTGAAACACGTAAGTTTTAAATTTCCACATTTCATTCGCTTCAACATGATTATTCTTGCTCAAGGTCATTTCAAGGTCAAAAAGGTGGTAACCACTAAATTCAGTCTTTAAATGAAATTGCAATGTCACCGATGTTTTTTTAAATGGAATAGTATATTTTCTTGCGATAGCATGATAGACAATAAAAAACTGAATTTAGAGGATACCACCTTTTTGACCTTGAAATGACCTTGAGCAAGAATAATCATGTCAACCCGACGTAAACAACGCGCAATCTTTGCTGAAACACGTAAGTTTTAAACTTCCACATTTCATCCGCTTCAACATGATTATTCTTGCTCAAGGTCATTTCAAGGTCAAAAAGGTGGTAACCACTAAATTCAGTCTTTAAATGAAATTGCAATGTCACCGATGTTTTTTTAAATGGAATAGTATATTTTCTTGCGATAGCATGATAGACAATAAAAAACTGAATTTAGAGGATACCACCTTTTTGACCTTGAAATGACCTTGAGCAAGAATAATCATGTCAACCCGACGTAAACAACGCGCAATCTTTGCTGAAACACGTAAGTTTTAAACTTCCACATTTCATCCGCTTCAACATGATTATTCTTGCTCAAGGTCATTTCAAGGGCAAAAAGGTGGTATCCACTAAATTCAGTTTTTAAATGAAATTGCAATCTCACCGATGTCTTTTTAAATGGAATAGTATTTTTTTTTCAATAGCATGATAGACAATAATAATAATAATAATATATTCTTTATTTCAGCTTTACAGCTAAGAAATTAGACTTGGTTTACATTATCCTATATTTACAAAGCTATCTTATCACACGCATTCGATCCATACCTTCTCTCATTCATTTCTCTGTCTCACACATTTCTACCCTATCCCTTTCTTTTAAATTCTAATTATCCTTAACCTTCTTAGTTCCGTACTTATTGCTTCCCTCCCCCTCCCCTAACTTTTGCGGTTTTGGTTTGGCCCTCTCTTTGGTTTGTTTATGCCCTCTTTTCTCTCTTTTTCCTCAACTTCTCCAACCACTCTTCAACCTTTCTATCTTTTTTCCCGCTCACTACATCCTCGAGTCTGATCATTTCCCCCATTATCCTGCAATCTCTTGTTAGATGTTCTAAATTTCCATACTTGTCCCCACACAGGTCGCACCCTCTTGCCTCTTCCCCACATGATAGACAATAAAAAACTGAATTTAGTGGATACCATCTTTTTGACCTTGAAATGACCTTCAGCAAGAATAATCATGTTGAAGCGGAGAAATGTGGAAGTTTAAAACTTACGTGTTTCAGCAAAGATTGCGCGTTGTTTACGTCGGGTTGACATGATTATTCTTGCACAAGATCATTTCAAGGTCAAAAAGGTGGTATCCACTAAATTCAGTTTTTTATTGTCTATTATGCTATCGCAAAAAAAATATACTATTCCATTTAAAAAAACATCGCTGACATTGCAATTTCATTTAAAAACACGACATAACAAATTTTTTTCTTCATTATTATATTGCCCCCTGCAATAGCGTCACTTTGTCCTCTGAAGTTTTCTGATAGGACTGTAAATACGAAAGATATTTAGGTGTTATCATTTATGTGGGACAACCTGTATAAACCCATTTCCATTTTTCCGGTATTATTTAATGCACTAATAATAATCATTATAGTAATGTTTTACTATATTTATTGAAAGGGCAGTTATAGGGAAAATTGGAAAATCCAGTTTTGGCCTACTTTCCCCTACCTGTAAAATTCTAAAAAAATCTGGCAATTGAAAACAATAGTAAACGAAACAGTAACTTTGCCTCTGCTATTTATTATTATTTGCAATGTGAATTATGTCAGTACATGCAGCACAGGGTTACTCACATTGTAATTTAAACTGTCATTTCAAATACGTTATTACATTTATTTGGATAATTGTTTATATCAAATACCTCATTCAAATAAAATAAATAATTTTACGTAAAATGTTCAACGTAATGAATTGATTAACCGAGTTGTATAATACAGGTGAAACTAATTCAAAATACTTTGTTTGAATTTCCATTTATTTTCGCAAACAATCCGAATGCATCACAAGTAATCAGAAATAATTTGAAACAAAAGTAGCTAAAATACTCGCCTACTCGCACAAAAAACGATAATGCGCTCCGATGAGGACTGTTGAATGTCATAAATCATCGAGAGGCGAATGATCGATAATTAAAGTCGACTTGGCCCAATGCTCGAGTAGGATATGACATAAGGAAGAAGCTATGTCCGAATGACTCACGAACAAGAGAAAGTTTCCCGGGAACGGATCCATGCCTTACACTTAACCTTATCGCGATACTTTACCGTGAAGATCGTGAGATCATAAAATGATATCCGCCCTTTTGATTAATCAGCATTTTCCTAAGAACATTATCAATGGTTATTCCCGCTTTCAAAACAGTTCCCTTAACTTTAACTTCCCCGAATACCGCATTAACTCTATGCACTCCGACTTATTTTTCAATTTTATTGCCAACAACTCCTCACTATTTTAAGCGAATAATTTGAAATTTACTTCAAAGAACAATTCCCGTACTGCTACTTATTTTAAACAATCTTGTTTACTAATTATATATTAGACTGCAGATCTTCATGGATAATAAGAATTAAATAAAAATAATATATGCTCACGGCGCACAGTTTCGATCAATAGTACAAACAAAGCAAATTTGCAAACATTAAATTCTAGACCAGCATGGAACTCAATTATTTAATTATACTCTTTTAACTTTTCTTTATACAAAGAAAGTATGTTTTTCAAAAGATTATCTTGCAATCAATGTTTTAGTTTTCCCTTGTTAAATACCTACTATATTATTTTTGTATTTATTTTCAGACGCATTTCTCTTGAGAATGATCCAAATCCAGATTAAAATCTTGAGAGCTATTTATTTTAAACAATCTTGTTTACTAATTATATATTAGACTGCAGATCTTCATGGATAATAAAAATTAAATAAAAATAATATATGCTCACGGCGCACAGTTTCGATCAATAGTACAAACAAAACAAATTTGCAAAAATTAAATTCTAGACCAGCATGGAACTCAGTTATTTAATTGTACTCTTTTAACTTTTCTTTATACATAGCAAGTATGTTTTTCAAAAGATTATCTTGCAATCAATGTTTTAGTTTTCCCTTGTTAAATAGCTACTATGTTATTTTTGTATTTATTTTCAGACGCATTTCTCTTGAGAATGATCCACATCCGGATTGAAACGTTGAGAGTTCAATTTTTGCAAATTTGCTTTGTTTGTACTATTGATCGAAACTGTGCGCCGTGAGCATATATTATTTTTATTAAATATTTACGATCGAGAAATAACAAAACGATAATAAAAATTGTCTGCATCGATTGCAAGGAATATTTAGATTATAGAATATTTCTTCCCTTAATGATTTTTACAGAGGTTTTTTAGAGGATTTTAGACGATTTAGATTTTGTAGAGGACGATTTTTATACATATATATTGACATCACGAATTTTTTAAATTTTCCAACAAATTTTGGATTTTATCTACTCAATTTTTCTATAAATGCATAAAGATCTGCAGTCTACTAATTATATTAAATGTACCTCTCAAACTTTGTTGTAATTTATATTTTTGGAACTTATAAGTATTTGTTTTTAACTAAAAAATAAGATAAATAAATAAAGTAAGAACCAAATGATATTAAAACCCGTTTTACATACATTTTTCTTTCTCTGATATCGAGTCATAATCAGCGATTCTAACTCAACGGCTAGTAGTAGTAGTAGTAGTAGTAGTAGTAAAGTTTGACCGGGGAGTAGGTGATCGGCACCATCTCCTTGTTCCATTGAGGAGAGGGCTGGTGCCGTAAGGCACCAGCCCATCTCCGAAACGCACACCAACAGCAATGTCGGTTTCATGTGGCGACCGGTCCTCGGCCCCGTAGGGTTGCAGTTTCCCCTGCTTTCAACCGCCCCCCTGCTTTTTAAAGCCCGGGCAACTTGCAGGGCGACGATCTACTCATCAGGGAGCGATCATCATCAGTGAGAGGCCATACTACCTAACCCATTTGAGTGTTTGAGCGTTTTACGGCTCGGAGCGTACGTCGGGCCTTGCTCACCTTCAGATCATGCAGGTTTGCCATACCTGCCCATTTGGCCCCACCCTCTTCACCATAGAACCATATTGTGCACCTTTGAGTATTACATCCCTTGACCTATTCTATCCCGGCTGTCCAGGATTCACCCACACCCTCCCCAGGATTAGGATAGTCTATGCTATGACTCTACAAGTTACTCAAAACAAGGGGCCGCGCCTTCATGAACGTTGGGAAGAAGTTGTATACTTATGTGTCCAGCCTCCTTGAGTTCGATCCAACTTCGGCGAAATTCCGGTTATCAAACCCGAATATCGCTTTCATATTGTCTTCACCCTCCGAGGCCTTCCACCCTGACTAACATGTATACATCAACTTGGGGTCCGATCCGACTTCCGCGAAATTCCAGAATAAACTAGAATATCACTTTCATTCGGTCTTTCCTTGCCGAGCCTACCACGTGTTGGGATGTTGGAGGGCTCAAAGCCACACTAGGTTCTATGGCTGATAAAATGGACGTGACCATCGTCCCCAGGTTACGGTTAAGAATGCATCTTAAATTCGCACTCAACCGTCCCCCATTCAGGTTTGTCTCCCTTTTGTTAATTCTCTTTTTTCCCTCCCTTACTATCACCTTACTTACGGGGTCTTTATTTACATTCCAACCTGACCATCCCTTATTTATCGACCATATATTTGTTAACTAGATCTATCCTTACTGATTACTCTATTGCTTTCCCTTTCCTCCATCTTATTATCATCCTTACTGCTATAATGGTTTTGTCTATGTATGCTTTACTATCTGATCCGTACTTACTTATTCCACCTTCCAATAATACTGAACCTTTAACCTCCTTCACTTTATTATAGTCCTTACTTCTCCTTGACTTCATACCTTACTAACTTATTTGTTATTTCACCTTTTTTTTAAAACTTTTTATTCATTTTATTATAGTCCTTACTTCTCCTTGATTTCGTCTTTAATATATCCTTTATTATTGTTTGTCGTAGTACCACCTTGTCTCCCTTACTATTTTCATTAGTGCTTCTATTTGTTGTTAGTAATTAATACCTTATTTATCTCCCCTCGTTTATTACCTTACAATATCTGCTCCCCACCTTTTTAAACTATTTTACTTCTATTTATTTGATCTTTATTGCACAAAGCACCATCCCTCTCCATGAGTTTATTTTTAATCTTTGTAACTTCTTTCTTCATATTCCTAACAATATAGGATTTGATCTCCTCTATATATCCCCTCCTCCTATTAATCAGTCATTGTGTCACAGTTTCCCATATTGTTCTATCCTTACTCTATTTGAACGCTATCATCGAATAACTATGTTCATTATCAGCACTCAAAGATTTGGGCAAAGTATTAGTTTTGGCGGGCGAGATCCATCATTGGTTACCAAAGTAACCTCAGAGCATTGCCCAAACAATGCCTTAACTAATCTTGCCCTCTTTGTGTACCTCATTTCCTTCCAGTTTGCACCTTGTTCATAATTTATTTATTTACTTATTTGTACCATGTTGTCCATTTCTATCATTCTCTGCTTAATTAGTACTTTAATTCCTATTCCTAATCCTGGACTCAAAATCTAATATTTCCATAAATCCACTTCGTCCATAAAACGTTTAACTTTTTTCCATTTAAAGCCTCTTAAAATCGCTCCATCAACGAAATTTGTTTCTAATATCGTTCTCCTTTTATGCACTAGAGCTGCACAATTCCTGACCAGATGCTCCGGTGTTTCTTCCTCTTCATTACATAATGTGCACATACTCGTATCTGCTCTTCCTATTTTTGCCAAATGCTTGTTTAACGGTGCTATACCCGTTATCGTTTCCACCATTCTTCTTAACTCCTTCTTTTCTAGTTGTAATATACCTTGGACACGCTTGGCTGGCCAGCGGTCCACTCCCAAACTCAACGGCTAACCCTAACCCAAATCCGGTTAACCAAGGAAGGTTACTGTAACCCGTTGTAACCCATATTATCCTCGAGGGAACGGTTCTCAAATCTTAGAGAGAGCGGGTTACACACAGTGTTGCGCAATAAATAAATTTATTTAAATAAATAATTATTTAAATAATTATTCAAATAACAAGTTCTCTGTTATTTGGATATTCAAATAAAACGCAGAAATAATTATTTTTTATTTGAGCAAGTCTAAATGAATTTATTTAAAATAATATAGATCTCTATAAGATCCACCATTTAGTTATATGAAAAGTAGTTGGTCATCTAGTAACCGATTACCGTAGCTACGCGGGTTACAGCGGATTATTGAGAACCGAATCCGATTCGGGTTAGGTTTTTGATCTCTGATTATAATCGACAAAGAAGTTTAAAAGGTTAATAAACAGAATCGACATATCGTTCATTCCAAAAAAGTAACATAAGTCAAACAAAGGGAATTTTGCAGGAGAGCCATTTGAATATTACCTAAAATTGTAAATTGTTTAAATTGTCTACAGCCAGCTTGGAAAAGTAAAATAATTTGTTGTTATCTAGATGCTGGGTTAATTTTTTATGTGTATTAATTGCAAAGTACGCCACTATTTATATATTATATATTTATTCTTGTATTAGAAATATATTTCGAGTTGTGACCCTTTTCTTACGAACGAACGATATTGGAATTCCGTTCGAGTCACTGCAGAACTTTCGAAAAGAAAATAATGAAGAAATCGGACTAAGTGAACTGAAATGTTTTTAAACGACTCACTTAACCGGATAAGAGTATTCTATTGTTCCGGCGGAGTACATACATACGTACGCATTCCAAGAGAAAACGCAACTTCCTTGTTCACGTGGAAGTCCGCAATTAGTCATGTACCGATGATTTCCATTGGTCAGTGACACTTCAAATTTTCGAGAAACTTTATGGTAATACTCGCATCGGAACTTAGAATTTAACACTATGTTGACGGGACCCGATATTTTGACGGATTTAACGCATATTAACCCATTGGTTACCCTGGACGAGATATCTCGCGCCCCGATACTTCCCGATAAACGTCTTTTGCGAGATATCTCGCGCCGCGATACTTCCCAATAAACGCTGTTGACGAGATATCTCGCATCCTCACCTAGACACTATAGACAAATATATTTTATAAGTAACTATATCCTGATTTGTAAAAGGGAGAAATGAATGAAATCTTTATTAAAAAGATTTAAAAGTATTTAGAAAGAAATAATATTTTAATAAAGATTTCATTCATTTCTCTCTTTTACAAATCAGGATACAGTTACTTATAAAATATATTTGTCTATAGTGTCTAGGTGGGGATGCGAGATATCTCGTCAAGAGCGTTTATCGGGAAGTATCGGGGCGCGAGATATCTCGTCCAGGGTAACCAAAGGGTTAAGGATGTTATGGAGAAATATAAAAACGCAACCAAATTTTTGAAAATATGACAAGATATAATTCTTACTAAATGAATGCAATTACCAAAGTTTGGGTTCGATTCACTGCACCGTTTAAGAATTATAGCAACTTAAAGTTTGCACATTTTAACACGTCTTCTTATGGAGATTTCATAAAATTTTACTTCAAACTCTATTTAATCTTAGAAAAACGCAACTAGAAACTCCAGTTTTTTATATAAGGTAAAAATTATGTAATTGATTATGTTCAAAATTTATTAGGATTCACTAAACAGTTCCACAGCAAAAAATTATAAACTGTTACAAAACGTCAAATTTATCGTGTTGTCATCTCACTAGCAATAATTTCACGCAAATTTCACGTGTTGATTTTCAATAATAACCATGCATATTGCTTTCTGAAGTATCTTTAATTTATTTAAATATTTATTTTCAACTTTTTATTGCGTATTTATATATATTAAATATCAAAAATTTATTTTCTTGAAGTTCAAATCAGAGGGTACAATTATTCGCAAAAGTAACTTACTTTAAATATTTATTTTCAACTTTTTATTGCGTATTTATATATATTAAATATCGAAAGTTTATTTTCTTGAAGTTCAAATCAGAGGGTACAATTATTCGCAAAAGTCACTTACAACATTTTATAATATGAACAGACAGTTTGATTAAAAAATAAATATAACATGAAATTCACTAATTAAACGAAAGCTTTTTAAATTAATCAATTTTTTTAATGCAAAATACACTCGTGAATGGTTTTCATTGCCAATATATTGATGGATTTCGAATTTCTTGTACTTTTGTCTTCCATTGTACCTCCAGAACATCCTTAAGTCTGTTAAGATTGTAATTGCGTTTAAATTAGATTAATCTTTTTCGACGGGTGTCCATAAAGATAGGTATACAAAAATGTCCGTAAACTTAGTGTTAAGGGAAGGTTCTTGCGTAACGACAGCATTTTTTAGTTACATTTTTCTTTAATATTTATTGTATAACATTCAAGACTTTTTAACAACTTCAACTGTGCAAGTAGTAGGATGATACTATGAGAATCAATGTGTTAATAACAGAAATTACTTACGACAGCATACCGAGAACCGTAGTTTATGAATAGACTGCGGAAGTTCATGCGCCTAAAATATGCAAAAAAACATATGCAAATATGCACATTAAATATGCAAATATATTTAACAGTTACGTTCAACTTAACAATTTATTTATACGGAAACCCCATAATTTTCGTTATACTAAGTTACTAGTAAATCTACATATCTTTGTAGCACTTAGTAGGGGTCTGCGAGTACTCAAAATTTTGGTTTCGCGTTCGGGTCAGGAACCCGAAAGATTATAAAGTTCGGATACCCGAAATAGTCGGGTCCAGTTGGGATCCCGAAAATTTGCAATGTTTGAGTGCTCGAAGTTAAAGTTGGGACAAGTCTGCGATCAAAATCAGCGATAAATAATTCTGTGCATAATAAGATGTCCAATGGGAAATGATGTTATCGGTGCACAGATTCGATCATAATTCTACAAACATTATTTAAATGATACTACAAACGTTGATTCGAGTTTCAATCTATTTCTTGGTCTTAAGACCAACGTTCGAGCCATTCAGAATGTTTTGAATAGTAGATTAACGCTAGATAGCCTTATTGATGAGTCCTCTAGCGGGCCTAGGACAAAACACCACCTTTCCTTTCCTTTTCATCTACTATTCAAAACATTCTGAATAGTTCAAACGTTAGTCTTAAGACCAAGTAATAGATTCAAACCCGAATCAACGTTTGTAGTATCATTAAATTATGTTTGTAGAGTTATGATCGAACCTGTGCGCCGATAACATCACTTCCTATTTGACAATTTACGATAGCGAAAAATTAATTAATTAAGATGTCCAATCATCGGTTGTAATAATGTTAGTAATAATAATATTATTACAAGTTTAATTCAATAGCACACTAAAGGTAGGTCTACGGATATTGATTGTTATTAGTAGACTGTGGATCTTTAAGCGAAATAAAAATTTTCTGCGTTGATGGCAGAAAATAGAATGTTTTGAAACTGAATGTTATTTCGTCCCTTAATAATTTTAATAGACGAGAAATCATATATAGTAAGACCTCGAATAACCGGATCCCGATTATAAACAAATATGCGTTTAAATATATGATTATATTATGAAGGGAAATCAATTTTCAAGAATAAAAAATTTAATTTGGAATATAATGTAGATTTTAAGAATTTCCTCGGGTCTCGATTATCCATCAGGCTTGCTGTTTATCCAGACTGTTTGTTTCCCGATCAGAAGTCCATTTATATTAGGCTGTTGCAAATGAAATGGCCGTTGTGAATCTTTAACATAAACTTTAATTTTACAAGCTTTATTCATATTCCATTAATCGAAATAATTTCCATCGACATCAATACACTTCTTCCATCATGATACTAGTGCCTGAATGCCTTTCTGGTAGAAATCTAATAAACGTGAGGCAATAAAGTTATTCTTCTTTCAATACTTTTCCATTCAAAAATCGATCTAGGTGCTTGAAAAAATGGTAATCAGTAGGTGACAGGTTAGACGAATAAAGATGGTGAGGAACAACCTCACGTTTCAACTCTGCTAATTTTTTTACTGTTTTTTACGCAATATGTGGTCGAGCATTATCGTGGAGCAAAATTACACCACGTCGATTGACTAATGTCGGCTGTTGAATACGCAGTTTTTCGTACATTATATCAATTTCCTGACGGTATTTATCAGTATTTATGGTTTCACTGTTTTTTAAAAATAAATAATGTAGAATACCTTTTGCTGACGACCATACAGACACCAATATTTTACGCGGATGAAGGTTCAGTTTCGGCATACGTTTTGAAGTTTCATCTGCGTCTAGCCACTGTGCAGAACGTCGTCGATTGTCGTAGAGAATCCATTTTATCGGAAAAGTAATGAAGAACTGATCTCCAGACGGCACATCTTGTTTCGTTCAGTGAGCTCATACGGGACCCATTTGTCTAACGTTTTTATTTTTCCCAAACCTTTTAGATGTCGTAAGACAGTTGAATAGTGTATATTGGTTCTCTCCGCGATTTCTCAAACTGTTAGAAGTGAATCCCTTTCAACTATATCTTTTAAATCTGAAACTTCAATAGCTGTTGGCTTATGACCACGAGGTTCATTTTCCAGAGTTGTATCTTCGGAACGAAATTTTTCAAACTAATGCCTTATGGTCCAATCACTTGCTGCACCTTCACCAAAAGCAGCATTTATGTTTTACGCTGCTTTAGACGCACTATGTCGAATAGAAATTAGTTTATGCTATCAACGCACAGGTTCAATTCAAGAATAAAGACAAAGCAATTTTGCAATGCAAAAAATCCTTCTCAATGTTTCGATCCAAGTGTGGATCATTTTCAAGAGAAATTTTACGTTTTTGCGAACTGGTCAATTGTTTGAACTCAGTTCAGTTTGGGCCAGCATGGAACTCAGTTGTAAATTTATACACTTATAAACAATTTTTTACAGTTCAGTGAGCTCGTACGGGACCCATTTGTCTAACGTTTTTATTTTTCCTAAACCTTTTAGAGGTCGTAAGACAGTTGAGTAGTGTATATTGGTTCTCTCCGCGATTTCTCAAACTGTTAGAAGTGAATCCCTTTCAACTATATCTTTTAAATCTGAAACTTTAATAGCTGTTGGCTTATAACCACGAGGCTCATTTTCCAGAGTGTACATTCGGAACGAAATTTTTCAAACTAACGCCTCATGGTCCAATCACTTGCTGCACCTTCACCAAAAGCAGGATTTGCGGTTTACGCTGCTTCAGACGCAATATGTCGCAGTTTGAACTTGTACAAGTATATTATACGAATTTCCTTTCTCTCCAGGGTGAACAAAAATCGATTTTGAATCACGTTCATTGTACAATATCAGTAATCTTGTACTCGCAAATTCATGTACGTGATATGTACTTTTCAAATTGTACAATTGTCGTGGCAAAATTGAACTACAAAGGCTGAAAGTTTCAAATCTGAAAAACTATCATTTCAATTGCAACAACCTAATAATTCGATTTGTAGTAAACACTGTGTACTAAACGTTGATTCAATCACACAATCGTCCCAACTTTAATTTCAAGAACCTGAATATTGTATACTTTCGGGACCAACTTTAACTTCGAGTACCCGAACTTTGTAAATTTTCGGGATCCCAACCCAACCCGACTCGATCACTGTTCGACTCGACCCGAGGCTCGGGTACCTGAAATTTCGGGTACCCGCACACCCCTAGCACTTATATGCTGAATAAGTACGTTCTACATCACAGGATGTAATGGGTGCATATTTATATTGGCACCAATAGCGTTGTGGTACATTAGTCGACACATTTTATCATAAGATTTGTAAGGAGACTCGGAGGCTTGACACAACACGTTGTTTTTTTTTTTTTTTTATTTGTGCAGTAGGAACCTCAAATAAGAGGTTATTCTGCAATCAGTATTACATACACAGTATTACAAGAAATCTTATTAACTAATGTGTGGTTAAAGTAATAATTATATGACATTAATCGTTACAGTAAATGACATATTAGCAGTACGTGACATTATATACATAATCCGCAATTATTCAGAAAGGAACATGGGATCTTACATACACTGTTTGTAGGTCTGTGGAGTAAAACATTACATGACATGGGAAGAGAAAAACCCCGTAATCTTAGGTTATATATAAATTTTAATCTATGAGCATCATAGATAGGACATTGCCATAAAATATGATCAATATCCTGTGCCTCAACAACAACACGTTGTTATCTGTCGCTTGCTCGCAGAGAACTGTTTTATTTAACAAAAACTGAACGAAACATACATTTGTTAACAAAAGCCTTAACGTGACATATAAATCAATAAAATTGTATATAAAACATAAATCAATAAAATTATATATAACAAATAAACATATGATAGAAACAGTCATCCACACGGTGATATATTACAGTTTAGATATTTCGCATAAATCAGGATCCTTTTTTTACCACTGCATCTACTTTAACACGAATTTGATTGCCAAGTTTATTAGGAGCAGCTCTTAAATGTTCAATACAGTCCATGAATATTTTCATTGAATTTGGTAACCCGACAATTTCCAGTCTCTACATATATTGTGGCTGGAAGAGTTTGTAAATATACTTTTATAAACGTCAAATTTTGCGCAACTTGTGTTTGTTGCAACATATTCTGAGCTGTTGCAATTGCAACTACATCATCTTCATCAAGATCTTCAACTACCTATTTACAGAAACAAAATAACGATTGTGAATTCATGATGTTACTGTTCTCGTATGTTAAGAGAAAAGAATAATCGAACATCTTCAATTTTACCAAAATTTTCGGCATAAAATATTGGAGTTAAACAAGTCGCAACAAAATACAGGATGTCTCAAAATTCCTTCAGCATCCGGAAATGGGAGGTTCCTTAGATCATTTGCAGAAACATTTCTCTTTGCAAAAATGTCGACCGCGACTTTGTTTAGAAGTTATTAACGAAAAATACGGACCAATCAGAGCGCGGCTACAGCGGACAGAGTCCGACACACGGACAAGTCCCACTTAGCGCGGTGTTGCCGTTGGTCGAACCAGAATCAATCCGCTGTAGACGCACTGTGATTGGTCCTGGTTTTTCGTTAATAACTCCTAAACAAAGCTGCGTACACTATTTTTATAAAGGAAAATATCGCTTCAAATTATCTCAGGAACCTCCCATTTCCGGATGTTCAAGGAATTTTGGGACACCCTGTATAGTGAAATTTGTTTAAAAGAAATATGTAATATATATGTGCGTGTGCACATGGTAGAAAACATATGCAATGTGCAAAATAATATTTGCATATTGAAATATGTATTTACATGAACATCCGCAGTCTGTTTATGAATAATTGTCGCTTTTACGAATCAAAAAATCACATTTCATGGTGAAATCCAACAGAATGCAAATGTAGGATTCCACCATACGCGTCTCGATTTGCTTAACAGAAATATTGCATGCACGGTGTCCTTCGCCTCTATTGCCTGGCCTTGCACGTCAACTAATGATTTGTGTACAAATTCATGTTCGGGCACGCGTAGTTTCACGACTCTCAATTGCGTCACCGCGAAATCTGATCTGTAGCGCTCTTCTCGAATTGATCATGAAATTTTAAATTGCCTTTACCAAGGAGTATAGACATTAATTCGTTAAAAAGTGGTAGATTACTCACTGTGCTACTACAAAAACTGTTTAGTCATGTGATTACAGATTTCTAATTTGAAATTCCATTCACTGCAGTGGAACCCTGTGTTCGTACACACGAGACTTTATTTATTTTTGCAGAAATCGTAAAATTGTTGTAAGGTAAAGGTACCAGTAGTTGACCATGAACGAGTAGTTGACCATTTTATAGAAAAACATAAAAAACAAGATTTTTATAAGCTTTACACTTTTGATGAAAGTGAACCTCGGATGCCATACCATCTGTTGGTTAAATTTCTCTAATACTATTCTCTATTAACTTGCAACGTCTACTCTGTTCCTCAATTAAACTTTTTATGGAATTGATTTGTTTTATTTCTTATTTAATTGTTTAATTGTAATTTGTGCTGGAAATTGTTTAAACTAAATGATAGTGAAATGATTCCCAACATTATTGGTTTAATCCTCTTTCTAGTATAAGTGGTCAACTACTAACGAATAGGAGATCAATTACTAGATTTTTCATTTTCATGAGTGGCCAACTTCTGAAGCAATTACTGAATTTCTAAATATGTTTCTTAAATTTGTATAAGTAAACTTTTTTTAAAAAGTGACCTTGGTACATAATTTAGAAGACATAAAGAGTGTCTTCAGACATTAACTCTCGCTATTTAATGACAGAGTAAATGGTTACTATTGTTCGCGTGAAAAACTTCTCTTAACTGGTCAACTACTAGTACCTTTACCTTAATTAGTTGGAAAAACAAGTCGTGACGAAGAAATGATATTTAAAATTTCCTTTTGCAAGAGCATATTAGAAAGCAGAATGTAATAGTGTAAATTGATCGAACAATTCTTTAACTTAATTATTTGTGTTTTTCATAACAATGAAAGTAAAGTCGGACATGTCAAAATAAAATAAATCTCTGTTAGACACCACTAAAAATTGCTTTATCATTGTTTAAAATATTTTTTACATTATTAAATCTGTTTGTATTTAATGATTTACGAAACATTTGAGTATTATGTACATCAGTAAATTGCATCAGTCTAACACTAAACCTACCGACCATTAAAAGTGACTGATGTATTTAGTATTACAAAAATAACAAGATTACAATTTATAGTTTAATGTATAGCGATCGTAATAGGCTTTAAGCAAAAATTAAATGTTTTCGGCGCATTGGTTCGATCTAGTAATACTTCAAAACACTATTTGAACACGCGTGTGTTCAATCCTTATAAGTTTAAATAATTAAATAATATAATTATGTTTTGGTTTCATTACAGACACAATGTTGTTAAATTAATCTCTTGAAAATGAACTAAATTCAGATCGAAACGTCGAGATAAAATATTGTGAATATTTGCAAATAGTGTTTTGAAGTATTACTAGATCGAACCAATGCGCCGAAAACATTTCATTTTTGATTAAAATTTATATTTTGTGTGATTTTTACTATAATATACAGAGAGGGGCAATAACAATATCGACTTTGAATATTGCTATTTTTACTCAGAATTCGATAGTCCATCGGTTCATAAAAAACATTAAGGTAACCTTGAAATCTCCTCTATGCCTCCGCCCATGCAGAAAATGTTTGTGTCACAGTATGCCCCCTCTATACCGTGTAAGTTTTGTATATAACATTTGTTCATATTGTAAGCGAGAATATATTAAATAACTGTATAACTGTTTTAATTCGAAAAGAAAATACACAACTGATATATGAAAATAACGGAAATTAACGTAAACGTATCGTATTTAAATCAAACGTGATGACGTGTTTCGTATCTCGAGAAAAAGTCGAATCGCTACGTGAACGCGTCCTTTTATATCCTACTTTTTTCTAATGTTTATAAATTTTCTAGAACAAATATTGATTTAACAAAATGTGTCGCAATCGCAATATCACGGCACTCACGCATACATACACGATTCTCGATTCTCACATTCAAACAACAAGTAACATCATACAAATCATTCATTTCCTACAATATCATTACAAATAACGGCAAAATTCAAAGTGGACATGGTTATTACCCCACCCTGTATACTGGAGTCTAAAAATGTATCCAATAAATTCCCATGGACACACCTTTACAATTTCAATAATTGTCAAATAAAAAATCGAAATTTAAAATGGGTGATTAGACCCCTCGTGGTAGGTTTAGCGTTAATATGAATTAAATTTAAAAAATCATACAGAGCGGAAATATTCTAGGTCAGAAACGTTTTTGGTTTCCTGATAAAATAGAGTTTCGAGTGCAAAGGGTTATTGGGAACATTATAAGCTCGAATGCAGTTCAAGAAATTCGGTCAAATGGGTTTGTGCAACTATTCGGCACAGATTATACAATTGTGACGTGAACGTAAAGTGACTTCATTCAATTTGCGGAGTTCCACGTGCTACCGCGAGGCGTTGATGCCTTACCTGTTCAAGCTTCATCTCGTTTAGAGGCCCTTATATGGTCGACAGCAAGCAACAACCTTCGAGGCAGCTCACAATTGTAAACGTCTTGCGTATAAGTGGATATACCATGCTGAAATATCGCGAGTCCTTGTGAAGTGGGTCAATGAATTCGTTTTTTTTCGAACAGGTGTACATACACGTAAAAACTAGTTATGTACTCGACTGCGGATTTTTATGCAAATATCGATGTTTACATATAACTATACATAATCTATATCTAATATGCATTTGTATAAATATACTAAGAAAAAAGTTTATTTTGCTAATGGACATTGAACGTATGTACAGTGACTCCCACTAATATTCGGACACTCTTAAAAAGACGATAACTGTTTTAATATTGTACTATACGATTTGAACATTTTTTTAGAAGCTAGAGCAATTAGTTTGCTACAGCATGCGAAAAAAGAATATTGTCAAAAATTGCAATTGATCGGAATTATAAACTAGTGGGGCATACAGCTCTTAATGGTTTTTTTATTTATTTTGTGTGTGACTCTCCACGAGCCACACAAAGAACTTCCCGATTCGTTAGTTGTAAGCGGTAACATTAGCATTAGTTGCATAATTAAAACAAAAAATTTTTTTTAAATTAGAAAAAAATTTTTTTTTTAATTAAAAATAAATTTTTTTTAAATAAAAATGAAATATATATAATTACGTTTGTTTATTCGGTGGAAATTTTCCATCCTCTCGTATAAATTGCATTCTTGAATGAACCTCTTTCAAAACAAACTAAAAAAACTAAAAAATCTAAAAAAACTACTTGACCAATATGGACCAAAATCTAATCAGCTCTAAGTTACGACGGGGCACATCGATTGCATCATTCATCATTCTGATCGCATTGTTACTTTTTCAGAAATCGTTAACGAAAAATTTGATAACATAAAAACGGCCATACGCACACGCACGCACGCACGCGCACGCACACACACACACACACACACACACACACACACACACACTAACAATTTGATAAAAATAGTCTAAAATGACTTCAATAACCATGAAACGTGAAGATCTGCTAAAAAATCGATTTTCGATTTTCGGGGTAATTACAGTAACTTCCCTATGAATCGGGAAGTTAAAAAAATACCAAAAGTTGCATTTTACAACTTTTTTATGTGGACCTACGTTGAAAATTAAAAAAATACGTTTTATAGACCTGTGTCAATTAAACATTCTGAAAATTTCGTCAAAATCGGTCGACGTTGCAATGAGCTACAAACGTTTAAATATGTTAAAAATTGCAGATTTTCACGATTTTCGGCCTTCAACTGCAGTAAATCTAATGATTCTTACATCTTTCAATCGTTGTCGTTGCTTTCCACATCAGCCGATTGCGATGAAACTTTCACAGAGCATATAATTGACATAATTCTACAAAACGTATTTTTAAAATTTTCAATATAGGTCCACATAAATAAGTTGTAAAATGCAACTTTTTGTATTTTTTTTATAATTCAGAGGAATTGCGATTTTTCACAAAATACTTTTTTGCATCCTGTGGCAAACTAATTGCACTAACTTGCCAAAAAAATTCAAATCGTATAGTACAATATTAAAAAAGTTATCGTCTTCGTAAGAGTGTCCGAATATTAGTGGGAGTCACTGTATATCTATTTTACCTGACTATAAAATGATAAGTAGAATAAATGAATCGCATACCCGAAATCCAAAGATTTTTAAATTTTGCAATGCCCATAGCTCTTTTATGCGTCAACCGATTCCCATGAAACGTTGTACATTTTAATTAAATTGTCATTACAGGCACAGAAAAAGAATTAATAAACCATATTTGATTTGAAGCATTAAATAAATAATAATAGTAATAATGGTGACCTTTACCTTTTCTTTCGCGATTGCAACAATTTTGAAAAAAATTATTTGCACATTAGCTAGGAAACCAATCGTTCTAACGTCTCAACAAAATTCGAACCATCTGGTCCACATTGAACGAAATTATTCCTCTTCAAAGGATGTACGAATACTTTATACTTTATACAGGGTATTTCATAATTCATGGTACAAATTAGGTCAGATCGATTCTATGGCTATAAATAAGACGGAAATCAAGAATAACGAAATTGCGTGGGAGACTTCATTTTCAAGAAAATTAAATTGAACCCTTTCGGTCACGAATTATTTCCTGAAAAAAATCATGGCTTTACTAAGCAGTTCTTTGAATTAAATTATGATTTTTTTATGTCCCTATATGAGGACGCAATGAACGAAAGGGTTAAATATCAGTAGAGTACACGCGTAACTCCTTGCCTTACGATTTATTTTACGGTTTTAGTGACTAGAACCTTTTTTGTAGAAGTATCATAATTTTCTAAAAAATCGAATAGCAGTATATGAACAAAACCAAAATAGAATTTTATCTAAATTATTAACATACAGTTTTATAAGAATGTCTTCAGAATCTTCATCACGTGTCAGGCACGATATTGTAAGGCAAGGCGTTAATAAGTAACCGATGTCACGGATTTCACTACAAGATGTTATTGCGACCGTGTTTGTACATGGTACAATGTCAGGGCTTGTTTACTATCAGAACACGATTATTCCCGACTCATTATGCTCAAGTTGATAGTGACATCGGTTATTTATTAAGGACGCGCGTGTGTGTGTACTCGACCGATATTTAAATTTCGTTACTCTTGATTTTCGTGTTATTTCCAGAAATGCAGTTATGCACACCCCCCTACGATGAAAGTTGGGGAGTAGTGTGGGCATTCCCCTAAGGGGGTACGGTACCCATGGATTCTAGGATATTTATCAGTGCAACCAACCTCCAGGCTGAAAAACAGTTTGACAACAGTGATGAACATACATTTGTATCAATCACGAAGTAAAATAGAAGGAGACCTATCTGCATAGTATGAAATTGACATCAAAACTTTTACACGGTTCGGGGAGGTACGCCAAATGGAATGGCATGGACAGAGAATGTCAGTGTCAAACACGTGTCAAACGATGAAACGGACATGTTAGAATAAATAATCATTAAAGACGGAGAGACACCACTTTTGCACCAAATTTTGATGATATTTTTTAAATTATCTCAAAAAATAAGGGTTCAGCGGAGAATCGAAATATACCACGCGATAGAGCAGATTTGTATCTAGAAGATCCACCCTTTCAAGTTAGCAACAAATGACGTGTCAGACGATGATATTTTGCTTTCTGGAAAGGTAAAAACGTCATTTGTTGCTAACTTGAAAGGGTGGATCTTCTAGATAAAAATCTGCTCTATCGCGTGGTGTAGTTCTATTTTCCGCTGGACCCTTATTTTTTCAGATAAATTAAAACATATCATCAAAAAATGGTACAAAAGCAGTGCATCTCCGTCTTTAATGTTTGTTTAAACATGTTTAAGCAATAATAATGTATTACTATTGCGCATCTCTGGATTCGGGAAAGGCTAGAGAATCTTTTGCTGTAAAGAACGATACAATATCTTTTATAATAACATCACAATCTTTGTTCAAAGTCGAAAAATAGGTTTGTTTTTCAAACTCAAATTTCTCAAAAACTGTGCGTCTAGGAGAAAAACTAAGACCAGATTCGGAATCAGCGCGGAAAACTGTATAAAAATTGCATAGTGAGAATCGAAACCATTTTTGGCTGTTAGACCGCGTTATGGGACACCCTGTATTTGTACATAAAATTGTTAGAAAGTAGGCCGTTGATTAAACCAATAACAAATGAACCCACAATCAGTGCGATCTTCCTTAAAGGCGATCCACCATTTGAGGAATATCGTTGAAAGCAAGAACGTTTTGGGGGCAAATCTGCTGTCATCGAAGCGAGTTTCTGCACCGAAATGGAAACTGGTCGATCGAGAGGAACATTCTTCTTGAACGTAGTTCTCCTTGCATCCGTGATCAAGGTGGATCGATGTAATCCATGTGCTCACTTTTTCCTTTTCACTTTATGAAACGGAAACTTGTTATGTATATGTTGTATGCACATAAATGTTCTGCAGTGAAACTTTGATAGAGATGTTTTCAGATTCTCTTAGCAGATCAATAACGAAATGAAATTGTTGATTATGTATATATTTATGTTTGTTTAATTTCACCGTTTGTAAATTGTTGGCAAATCTTAACACCTTACCGACCGGTGATTATTGCATAATTTTGAAAAATCCATGGTACATGGCTAAACATTTTTTAATGGAAAATTCAATAGCAACAGCAATTTTCATTGTGAACTAACAAGTCACCCTCTATAACGTATCTAGTAGTTTCATTTAATATTGCAATGACAAAGAAAATTATTAATTATAATTTTATAATTAATTATATAAATTATTGAAAATCCTTTTAATAGGCTTCTGGTAGGTAAAGTATATTAAGACAAAATTTTCAGAATTCTGCTAAAACAGTGAATATTTTAACATATTACATGAATTTTTCAATTATGATACACGAAATCTATACATATACATATAAATACTAATTACCGGATAAAAATACTAATCGATAGACTTTTCAATGATACGGTCTGTTAGAAATGGCTACCTTTTAAACAAAATTTCCAAGAAAATTTATTAAGTATCACTGGAGATAACTTATTAGTACAAGACTAATATTGCTTGAATGATTCACTCGTTTATCTTTCATTTTCAAAAGACAAGTCTTAAATAAGAGTCGCGTCATGCTTCCTTGCATTTATTGTTCACAGAGTGTAGCAGACAGAAATGTTGAGTTATTATTTGGACGCTGTTCAAGTATCGATCACCGGCTGATAGATAACAGTATCGTAGAAGAAACCCCCCCCCCCAATCCAGTCTCACGTATCTTTTGCTGATTAATAGATAACAACGACAGTTACATGTTGTTACTTACTTACTGGCTTTTCTTATCAGTTTCATGATCATTTTTGTACAACGGCGTCTGCCGCTTTCATCTACTCCTCGATTGTTTTTCTTCCTTAATTGAGAGATAAGTTAAAGTTGAACTAATACAACGAGATCAATCCTCGATGGAATCCCCGCTCGCCCAAACGGAAAAATTGGTTATCGGAGCTAATTGTGCGGATAATAAATTGATGTAACTCTACTCAGTGTAACGAAAGTAATGATTTCGCTGGTTAGTGAAGTGGCAATTCCTTCAATTCGCCTCGTGGTTCACCGATGCCAGGCCTATGACCCAGTTTACATGACCGTGAACGAGAGAACGTGCCCATTAAAAGCGTGATCGTCGCGAGTGCTAGAGCGCAACGCGATCCTTTAATCGCAAGCACTTGCCCTACCAACTTTTCTGACGCACTCGAACCTTCTGCCTATGTGCAACAATCTGTGACAATCTACAGTCGTTGCTCGAGTAAGATTTTTTCCGTAGAATAATTGGCCTGCTAGAACTTAGCCCCCCACTTGTGGAATTAAACAATTTCAACAGTTGTGCTGAATTGTGCTATGTTTGTGCTATATTGTGCTCGAATATTATAACTGTAATATAAAAAATAAAATGAAAAATTGAAAAAATCGATTTTTTAAGTAGCCCCCCACTTTTCATTTTTTTCAATTTTCTCAATTGTGCTAAGTTGTGCTAGGTTGTGCTAAGATTGTGCTAAAGTAATATTTTTAAAAAATTATAAATAAAGAAGTTACCGTGAAAAATCAATTTCAACATGTAATTAACGTTAAAGTAAGAAACAGTTATCCAAACAGCATATAATCGTATATCTGAGTTGTGCTATCCTAGCACAAGTCAGCACAACTTTTAATTTCCCCAGCACAACGATATAAAGGGCACTTTACTCTTGTGCGCTACCCTTCGCGCTAAGGTACTGTATCATTTTTGGTCTTTCTGGTCATCCGAACATAGTAATATTGCATATCTGAGTTGTGCTAGGATAGCACAACTCAGATATACGATAATATGCTGTTTGGATAACTGTTTCTTACTTTAACGTTAATTACATGTTGAAATTGATTTTTCACTGTAACTTCTTTATTTATAATTTTTTTTAAATATTACTTTAGCACAATCTTAGCACAACCTAGCACAACTTAGCACAATTGAGAAAATTGAAAAAAATGAAAAGTGGGGGGCTACTCAAAAAATCGATTTTTTCAATTTTTCATCTTATTTTTTATATTACAGTTATAATATTCGAGCACAATATAGCACAATTCAGCACAACTGTTGAAATTGTTTAATTCCACAAGTGGGGGGCTAACTTCTAGCAGGCGAATAATTGAGCCTTTTAATTTGAAAGTTGCCTAACAAGAGAACATATTCAGGTGAAACAAACCAATCTTGATGAAACTTATGCGAGATGTAGTTCTTCGAATAATATTTGACACGTATTTTCTTTTATTGGCAACCATCCACTTTGAAGGGGTGAAAACAGCCCTCAATGTTCGCTGTCAGATCCATATTTTTTTAGATATCTTGGAAACCAGAGATCGAAAAAATTGATTTTCTTTTTAAATTGTGTGTTTTATTGGCCGATATTAATATACCAAATGAAAATTTAGAAGAAGCAGTGGTAAAAATGGGTTGCGACGACGAATTTGTCTTTCAACAAGACAATGACCCTAAGCACACTGCTAAGAAAACTAAACAATTTTTTAAAGATTCCAATATTAAATTGCATGAATGGCCGGCCCAGAGCCCTGATTTGAATCCTGTTGAGAACTTATGGAGTTTATTGGACGCAAAAGTTCCATTGGACCAGCGAAATAATAAATTCGATTTTTTCAAAAAGTTACAATCTGAATATGAAAAAATTAGTAACGATTATATTGAAAAGTTAATACAAAGTATGCCTGGACGTCTGGAAACAGTAATACATGCAAAAGGCGGCAATACCAAGTACTAATTTTGTTATCTGTTTCATTTATTACGCATTTCATCGAGTGTCCACTCATTTTTGTCTCCTGATAAATAGCTGACGTTTTCATTAGGTCTCGTACAGACCTAAATGGTTTGCCGAACCGTTTGCCGAACCGTTCGCCAAACCGTTTGACGAACCGCGCATTTCGCCAAACATTTCGCCGCGCCGAACGCCGCGCAAAACGGCGCGCATCAGCTAATAGCAAGTGGAACAGATTTGTGTTATTTTCAGAATTCTTGCGAACAACTATGGAAACTGCAGCAGCATATACTACACAAAGAAAAACAGAAATTTTTGGTAGTTTATTCAGTGAATTAAAGTTTATAAATGAAATGTTCAGGTCAGGACGAAGCATTAAAGACATCAGATTCGAGACTACATGACTTGAATTTTTGTTTGCCTGTACGTTTGCCGAACCATTTGCCGAACCGTTTGCCAAACGGTTTGCCGAAACGTTTGCCGAAATGTTCGTCAAAATGCGCACATTCGTGTTCGTCGTCGTTCCCGGAGCTGATGGATCAACGGCAAACACGAATGCGCGCATTTCGCCGCGCATTTTGACGAATATTTCGGCAAACGTTTCTGCAAACGGTTCGGCAAACGTATAGGCAAACAAACATTCAAGTCATGTAATCACGAATCAGATTGAACATTTCATTTATAAACTTTAATTCACAGAATAAACTACCAACAATTTCTGTATTTCTTTGTGTAGTATATGCCGCTGCAGTTTCCATAGTTGTTCGCAAGAAATATTGAAAATAGCACAAATCCGTATTGTTTGCTGTTAACCAATGCGTGCCGTTCTGCGCGGCGTTCGGCGCGGCAAAATGTTTGGCGAAATGCGCGTTCGTCAAATGGTTTGGCGAACGGTTCGGCAAATGGTTCGGCAAACCGTTTAGGTCTGTACGAGGCCAGATATAGTTGAAAGGAATTCACTTCAATCTGCTCGGGAAATCGCGGAGAGAACCAATATATGATATTCAACTGTCTTACGACATCTGAAATCTTTGGGAAAAGTAAAAAAGTTAGATAAATAGGTCCTGTATGAGCTCACTGAACGAAACAAGATGTGCCGTCTGGAGATCAGTTCTTCATTACTTTTTCGACAGAATAATGAAGGCATATTAAACAGGATAATTACCTGTGATGAAAAATGGATTTTCTACGACAATCAGCTACGTTCTGCACAATGGCTAGTCGCAGATGAAACTCCAAAACGTATGCCGAAACCGAACCTTCATCCGCGTAAAATATTGGTGTCTGTATGGTGGTCAACAAAGGGTATTCTACATTATTCATTTTTAAAAAACGGTGAAACCATAAATACTGATATGTAAATACTGTCAGCAAATTGATATAATGTACGAAAAACTGCGTGTTCAACAGCCGACATTAGTCAATCGACGTGGTGTAATTTTGCTCCACGATAATGCTCGACCACATATTGCGTAAAAAACAATAAAAAAATTAGGAGAGTTGAAACGTGAGGTTGTTCTTCACCCTCCTTATTCGTCTAACCTGTCACCTACAGATTACCATTTTTTCAAGCACCTAGATAGATTTTTGAATGGAAAAATATTGAAAGAAGAAAGTGCTGTAAAAACTGCATTTCATAACTTTATTGCCTAACGTTTATTAAATTTCTACCAGAAAGGCATTCAGGCACTAGTATCACGATGGAAGAAGTGTATTGATGTCGATGGAAATTATTTCGATTAATGGAATACGAATAAAACTTGTAAAATTAAAGTTTATGTTAAAGATTCACAACGGCCATTTCATTTGCAACAGCCTAATATAAATGGACTTTTGGTCGGGAAACAAACAGTCTGGATAAACAGCAAGCCCGATGGATAATCGAGACCCGAGGAAATTCTTAAAATCTACATTATATTCCAAATTAAATTTTTTATTCTTGAAAATTTATTTCCCTTCATAATATAATCATATATTTAAACGCATATTTGTTTATAATCGGGATCCGGTTATTCGAGGTCTTACTATACAGGGTGGGGCATTTTAAACAGGTCACCTGAATAACGTGGCTGCTATTGGTGTTAGGAAGAAATGTATCAGATGGAACTTGTATGGTATCGAGGAGGCATTATTCTGATGTTAGTAGCTTTTTTGAAGGCGGACGCGCAAAGGACATATGAAGGTCAACTTCATTTTTTTAAATGGAATGAGGTATTTTTTAATACGTCAATCGATGCAGCTGGACATTCGTAATAAAAAAGTACTAACCTATGTATGTCGAAAAGTTAGTCGTTCAGTAGATATTTCAATGTAAAAAATATAAAAATATCATTACTGCCGTACTAAGACGTTAGCGTTTACTTACTAGTGTAGTACGACAGTAATGGTATTTTATGTTTTTTATATTGAAATATCTTCTGAACGATTAACTTTTCGACATACATAGGTTAATACTTTTTTATTACGAATGTCCAGCTGCATCTATTGACGTATTAAAAAATACTTCATTCCATTTAAAAAAATGAAGTTGACCTTCATATGTCCTTTGCGCATCCACCTACAAAAAAGCTACTAACATCAGAATAATGCCCCCTCGATACCATACAAGTTCCATCTGATGCATTTCTTCCTAACACCAATAGCAGCCGCGTTATTCAGGTGACCTGTTTAAAATGCCCCACCCTGTATATGATTTCTCATCTATTGAAATTATTAAGGTACGAAATAACATTCAGTTTCAAAACATTCTATTTTTTGCCATCAACGCAGAGAATTTTTATTTCGCTTAAAGATCCACAGTCTACTAATAACAATCAATATCCATAGACCTCCCTTTAGTGTGCTATTGAATTAAACTTGTAATGTAATGAAAATGTGATTATGTGTAAAATGCACTTGAAACGCCTTGTCGACCCTGCTGGTTGTTCCAGTAAAATGATTAGGTCATAGTCATTCTTAAAGTATTTCCTCGTTCTGCTTCATCAGCACAATTTGCAAATATTTTCTGTGTCTGTACCACACCGACGCAAGTGCGGTCTCTCTTTTTCCGTTAATGGAATTATCGTATGCTTACTTAATATCTATATATAGAACTCGTGTTCGTGCTCCATATAATAACTCCCTATCACGCAGATAATAACTGCTGGACGAAAAATTCAAACCTTATCAATGAATGAAAAAAAATTAGTTAAGAGATGATTGCGTGATAGTGTGTGGATGTTCAAAGTTTGAAGCTACCTATCATTCTTCCACCTTGATTTTGTATTACGCATATTATTATGACAACAACGAAGCACGTGACAAATACTGAAAAATTAAATAACAATTCCACCACTCAATTCACTTATTTACAATTCACAATAACTTCAATTTACAGATCTGTGAAAATTTAATTATGCTGGAGAGAAACCAGTACTCATCTTTTGAATTTTCTAACAACCTAATAAATGCGATTCAGCTTTGTATGACTGGAAAATACATTAAGGTGCCATTTCGATTAAGATGTTTCGTTGAACTAAGTATGTTTATATTTTCAACAGAATTTAATTCAATTTGAACTATCGGTAGGTAATTGTCTCGTCCATAAGTCACCAAACACATTCCCTAGTAGCACAAAAATATTGGGTAAATGTTTTTTCAAATATTGAAAAAATATTTTTTAAGCCACACTTTTTCATATGAGAAAAATATTAGATCTGAATATTGTATACATATACAAGAAATGTAAATTCAATGTTCAGAAAATATAAGCTAAATATTCAGAGAATATAAATTACATATTTAAAAAACATAAAGTAAATATTTAAAAAACGTGAAACTCATATTTAGATAACGTTCAATTAAATCTTCAAATTTAAGAAAAAGTTATAACAAAAATTAGAAACTATAATATAATAACACTACTTTCTGTGCACTGCTCGAGGGAATATTTATCTTCGTCTTCGAAAGGGGTTTATTGAAAATACAGAATTTTTTTATGCAGTTAGAAAGATTAATGGTTCGGGGAATGCTACATTCGTAGGCCCATAGATTTTTTTTTGTGCATGTGCAATTGACAATTGCATCATTTCTTTAAGTAGAAATGCATATTTTTTGTTGTACTAATCGATTCCACTGTTTATGCTGTGTAAAAAATGATTACCATAGCAAAAAATGATTAAATTATCTAGTTTTCAAGATACTTTAAAATTTCTATTTCTAATATTACATAAAGATTTATTTTATGAGAAAAAATATTTTTTTCATGGTATGAAATAGAAATATTATTTGTATATTAGGAAAAACTATTCTATTTTTAATATTAAATAGAGATTCGTTTTATAATGAGAAGAAATATTTTTTTCATAATATGAAATAAATATTATATGTATATTAGGAAAGAATATTCTATTTCTAACATGAAATATAGATTCATTTAATATTTAGAAAAAGATATTTTTCTCGTAACATGAAATAGATATTTCCTCCATATTTATAAAATAATATTCGTTACTTGATATAAAATAAATATTGTATGAATATTTGAATATTAAAAAAAGATTGAATCTCTTTTTAATATTATATGAATGTGTATACAATGTTTTGTGTTACTAGGGTTTATTCGCTCGCCGGCCTATTCGAATAAATTTTAATTCACTGGGCTTTTCGAATAAATTTTTATTCGCTGGGTTATTCGAATAAAAATTCATTCCAATAACAATTTAGCCGTTATTTCGAATAAAGTCACTTTTTTCGCAACTTTCATTCGAACTCTTCTTCGAATAATATTTTACATTAAAATAATAAAAGAGTTTTAAAATTGCCTTTTTTATTTTTACATGTGACCTTGTAAATTATAATTTTGGAAAATCGGTTTTGCATATCATTTCGCAAACCGATACTTCCAATCGATTGTAAAAGATCAGGTCGTTTGGTACACTTTCGTTACCCACTGCGACCAAGACCGGTGATTTATGGACGGGAATGTACTTTTTGAGTTTTCTAGTAACCTAATAAATCCGATTTAACTTTGCATGTCTTGAAAACACTTCAACGTGGCATTCTGATTGAGATGTTGGGTTGAACCGAGTATGTTTATACCCTAGTAGCACAAAAATATTGGGTAAATGTTTTTTTCAAATATTGAAAAAATGTATTTTAAGCCACACTTTTTCATATGAGAAAAATATTAGATCTGAATATTCTATACATATACAAGAAATGTAAATTCAATGTTCAGAAAATATAATCTAAATATTCAGAGAATATAAATTACATATTTAAAAAACAAAGTAAATATTTAAAAAACGTGAAACCCATATTTAGATAACGCTCAATTAAATCTTGAAATTTAAGAAAAAGTTATAACAAAAATTAGAAAATATTATATAATAACATTACTTTCTGTGCATTGCTTGAGGGAATATTAATTAATTCGTCTTCGGAAGGAGCTTATTAAAAATTCAGAAATTTTTTATGCAGTTAGAAAGATTAATGGTTCGAAGAATCCTACATTCGTAGGCCCACAGATTTTTTTAGGTGCAACTGTGCATGTGCAATTATCAATTGCATTATATATAATATTCTAAAACAAATATTTTTCCATGATAAACATAAAATATTTCCTTCATATTAGGAAAAATACTGTATTTCTAATATTACATAAAGATTCATTTTATAAGAAAAAATATTTTTTTCATGGTATGAAATAGAAATATTATCTGTATGATGGGAAAAAATATTCTATTTCTAATATTACATAAAGATTCATTTTATGAGAAAAAATATTCTTTTCATGGTATGAAATAGAAACATTATCTGTATATTAGGAAAAAAATATTCTATTTTTAATATTAAATGAAGATTCGTTTTATAATGAGAAAAAAATTTTTTTCATAATATGACATGAATATTATCCTCATATTTAAAAAAAATATTCTATTTCTAATATCACATAAAGATTCATTTTATAATGAGAATAGAATATTTTTTTCATAATATGAAATAAATATTATTTGTATATAAAGAAAAAATATTCTACTTCTAATATGAAATAAAGATTCATTTAATTGTTACGAGCCAGGGCCGCCAGTAGCACGAGTGGCCGGCGAAGGGTTATTACCCTGGGAATATGGTCTCAAATTGTTAGTTAAGAGCGAATGCACCTGATACGATTGTCAGGGAACCGCTAAATAATCGGAGTCAATATGCGAATGCACCTGATACGATTGTCAGGGAACCGCTAGTGATGAGTGAGATTTTGTGGATGGACTCAATATGTAATGGATGGATCTCTGCAGGGAAGTTATAGAGTGAGCGAATGCACTTGATACGATTGTCAAGGAACCGCTAATGATGCTTTGGTTGTATAGGTTTCGTGGATAGTGCCAATATGAAAGTGGATACCCACTAGGTTGGAAATCCCTATGTCGACGATTGGAATGTCGTCTATGAATTTGATAGGGATAGGGTTGTTAGTAAGCCTCGTAACAAGTATAATCTAATTGATACAATCCGAGCGGTAAGATTGTATCGTGTGGGAACGTTCAATTACTAGATTAGGATTGGTGTAACAATAATTGAGGGTTTAAAGAGTTTACACAAAAATAGGAATAACACAAATATATTCACTTGAAATTATGTTACATTTGTAAATGTATCGCGAGTATGTGTGTTTGATAGTGTAAGAGTTTAAGAATATTACCTATAGAGCTCGATGTTGACGCACTGGCAAAATGCGGGGGTCTCAAAGTAACTTTATAGAAATGCCTAATAGATTGAATACCGGACTAGCGGAATCTATACGGTTAACGATTGATCCGAAGGGGAACTTTAGCCCGATCTTACTTGAAATTGACTTTCGAGATTCAGCACGACGCGACACGATTCGTGACTACAGAAGTACTACCCGCCGAGAGTAAAAATGCACGGGTTTATATACCCCAAAAATGAATGGGGTGGTCTGTTCATAATCTAATCGCCGCTTAGGGCCAGACTCTAGTTTTTTGTCAATTCCAATTAAGTCGAGCCAGAGCTAGGTCTTCGTTAAAAGGGATCAACTAAGATATGAAAGGTTATCTAGGACGTTTCCTGCCAGAGACGATCTTGAAGAGATTCCCATGAGAAAGTCAACGGAATCTATTCACCAACCGTCACATCTCCCCACCAAGAGGAAACATCGCGGTTCGCGTGATGCTTTCTCATCAGGAAGGAAACGTTCCAGATACCACAGATTTGAGGGGAAATATAAAAAAAATAAAACGGACAAATGGGAGAAAACAAACGACTCAAAAAGAGAAAAGAAAAAAAAAGAATTGTACGGGTGTAGTGTGTTGTGAATGTATACTTATATGCTAGTTGTGCTCTTAGGTCGGGTCTGCGCAACCCAGTTGATGCCAACCCTTGGTGACATCATGCGGCGGCTGGCCCGAATGTTTGTTGAATCATTTTCCTTCTGAGGTTGGTAGCGTTGTCAGCGGCAGCCGGAATAGATAAAAAGGATTGTTATGCAGAGCTTCCGTCTACTGCTATATTACGGATTCTGACTATATTTGTTATTAGTTCTGATAAATAATCTCCATATTTCTTCAAGTTTGTACCAGTTGGAAATGAAGTTGGTTCTCGAGCCTGTTTGCCAAAAACCAGTTCATACGGTGTAAAGTTGGTAGCTTCATGAACTGACGTATTGTAAGAGAACATTGCAAAAGGAATTAATAAGTCCCAGTCTTCGTAACTTCCCATATAATGCTTGAGGTATTCTGTGAGGACAATATGACTTCGTTCCAGCGATCCATTGGTTTGAGGTCGGTATCCTGAGGTGGTGATTTGTTTGATTTTGAATATTTCTGACAGGTTTGTCATAAGATTTCCAATAAAGCTGGTTCCCTTATCCGTGAGTATTGCTCGTGGTGTCCCATAAATTGCAATGAAATGTCGTGCAAAAGCATCTGCAATGGTGGCGGCTCGGATATTCGGTATCGCTACCGCAATACAATATTTAGTTAAATTGTCCTGCATGGTGAGGATATGTCGGTTTCCCCCAGGTGTGATTGGTAATGGTCCGACGGTATCCAAGGAAATTTTGTCGAATGCATTTAACGGAGTGTCGGTGATGAGCATAGGCTGGCGAGTTTTTATTCTCACTAATTTCTGTTCTTGACAACTTTTGCATTTTCGGATGTATTCTTGGATTTCGTTGCGCATGTGTGGCCAATAGAATTTTGAACGGATGCGATTATAAGTTTTTGTAACCCCCTTATGTCCTCCTATTAAGCTATCATGTGCTTCATGGATGATTTCTTGTCTGTTTTCTACGGAAGGCGTAGTGATGATACAATTACATATTGTAATTTGATAAGATGAGTCTGTGAAGACTTCTTTTAATATTTTGAGAAATTCATTGGGTGATAATTTATGATGATCTCCGGTGGCGGATACTCGAAAAGATTTAATCTTGTTTTGTTCTAACGCTGACTGAAGGGTTTTCAGACCATTAACTATGTCTACTCTTTTTGGTTTATCATGGAAGTTGTTAGATATTACTACGCTAAATGTTTTAAATAACCCATTGCTTGAAATTATGACCTGTTCCTTCACTGGTCGTGCGGCTAAAAGTTCCTGTTTGTTTATTAATCCGGTGTCCGATAAAAGTTTTCCCACGGGAGTTATTAAGTTGCAATCAACCGATACAAAATGTACATAATGATCCTCTTTTGCAGTGAGGGTGTTTGAAGAAATGCTAATCCTTTGTTTCGGTTCCGGCGGCGCCTCCAGGTCAGTTTCGGTAGACGAGCCATCGGTGGTGGCGTCGAAGAATGGGTAAGGGTCGGCTGTGCGGTCAAAAGGTTCTCGTGCTCTCGCCACGTGTTCGGTATCGTTTAGAGTTCGAATTACGGTGGGTTGTAAAATTTCACTTGTCTCGGGAAAAGGTCCTTGTAATGTATCGAGCAGGTCGTCCTGTTCATTGTTCGGATTCTCTATGACAGTGTTTTCCGTCGTCTCTTCGAACGAAATCAAGTTACCAGACAAGCTCGTATTCTTATCCGTAGAAAAAATTTCTGTGGAGTTTGCAGCGGGTAAAAAACAATGGGTGGTGTCCTGGTTCTCATCTGACATGGTGACCTCTCGAGATAGGCTTGGGAGAGATCTGTTTCTGCATACAATCGGTGAATGCTGCACCTTACCCAGGGCGGGCTCTCCTATTTCGTCTGAACTGCTTGAGTCCTGGTATTTCGGCCGTTTTTCTCGGTCTCTGTGTAATTGCCTGATGCGGTGTCCAATTGAAGCAGCATCGGCATCTGTTTTTGGTATCTGGATTTTGAAGTCGGGGTCCACAAGTTCCTTCGGAATAAGTGGCAAACAGATGGAGGTAGGATTACGCGATAGGGCGTCTGCGTTCTTATTCGTCTTTCCAGATTTATGGACGACTTGGTAGTCATATTCCAAAAGGCGAAGTTTCCATTTCATGAGTCTCGATGTCGGATCTTTTACAGAATGTAGCCAAACCAATGGTCGATGATCTGTAACTAGTGTGAATTTTGTTCCGTACACGTACGGGCGGAAATATATGACGGCATATACCATTGCTAAACATTCCTTTTCAGTGGCAGAATAATTTCTTTCTGCCTTATTGAGACTGCGCGATGCGTAAGCAATTGGCAAATCGTTACCGATTTCGCCTTGGCTAAGCACGGCTCCGACAGCATATTCAGAGGCGTCCGTTGTAATGACGAATGGTTTGCTGAAATCTGGATACTGTAAAATAGGTTCTCGGCAGAGTTCCTCGCGTAACTGTTTAAAACTGTTCTCTTGCTCTTCAGCCCATTTGAACTTTTTACCTTTTCCTAAAAGGTCAATTAAAGATTTTGCCTTTGTAGTGAAATCTGATATGAACCTTCTGTAATATCCTACGAAGCCCAAAAATTGTTGGATATTCTTCTGTGAGGTGGGTGTTGGGAAATCCTTGACAGCTTTTAATTTTCGGGGATCGGGTTTTACTCCTTGTCTTGAGATAATATGTCCGAGGTATGCGACTTCTTTCCGTAAGAATTCGCATTTATTGGTCTGAAGAGTCAAGCCATGCTCTCGAAGACGATTTAATAATTTTTTTACTTTAACGTTGTGTTCATGTAATGAGGAAGCATAAACCACAATATCATCCAGGTAAACGAACACGTCCGTTCCCTGAAGTCCAGTTAAAACCTGATCCATGAGGCGTTGAAAAGTAGGTGGTGCGTTTTTTAAACCAAACGGCATTCGTGAAAATTCATAATGCCCGTTAGGTGTAGTGAAAGCTGTCTTTTGCCTATCTTTCGGATCCATTTCTATTTGGTGAAACCCATTCGCGAGATCAAAAACGGAGAAATATTTGGCACCCCCGAGACGATCTAATATTTCTGTGATTTGAGGCAATGGGTATTTATCGGAAATGGTTTTCTCATTAAGTGCGCGAAAATCTATCACCATGCGCCAACGTTTGTTTCCTTGCGCATCTGGTTTTTTGGGTACAATCCACAAAGGCGAATTGTACGGAGATTTGGACGGCGTTATAATACCTTCGGATAATAAGCCATTAATCTGCTTTTTTATTTCGTCTTGATGAACGGGAGGATAGCGATATTGCCTCGTGTTAATCGGAATCTCATCGGTTGTGTGTAAGGAATGTTTGAAATCGGAAGCCTTTCCTAATTTATCTCCAGGGAGGAAAAAACGGTCGGGAAACTCCTTTATCAATGCAGTGACGCTATGCAGCTCTTCTTTGTTCAAATGGTTTAGGTTTAGAGTTTCTGAGATTTCTTGTGTCCTATCTTCCCTATTTTTGAAATTGGAGCGGTGCCGTACCTCCGAATAAGTATCTTCGTCCGAGGTACTAAAAATGTCATAGGGCTCTAGAATTTGCGGCTCAATTTCCACATCTAAGGCCTCTTCGCTGGTGTTCGTCGCCAGAACATGACACCTTCCTTTATCATTCGTGACAGCGGCTTCTCCTATGAAGAGTTGCTCGTGTGTCTTTATGCGGGGTAAATAGCCTTCTCTTATCCGTGGGTTAGCTATTCTTATGGCAATCTGTTTAGTTGATCGGGCATCGATTCGATGTTTAGTCGGCATCTCTGATTCCTGCTGGTAATTCGAAAATCGAATAGGCCGGGTAGGCTTACTTTTCAATACTACTGTTCCGTGGTAATAGGAAATTTCTGCTTCCTCCTGTTTTAAAAATGGGCTTCCTATAAGTCCATCTGCTTCTATAGCGAGGCGTTTTACCACGTAGAAAAACGCAGGAGCTTCGTGTATATGAAGTATCGTAGTTCCTAGAGTGCGAATTGGAGTTGTAGTAAGACCAGTTATTTCAATTTCTTCGCGTGAAACAATTTCTGCTCCTTCTCCTAAAACGTCAAGGACTACTAAATTTACGGATGCTCCACCGTCAATTAGAAATTCTCCCGTGCCTGATTCCAGTTCTGGGATTTTGATTTTGACTCGTGGTGCTGAAGCTTCCTTGATGAGGGTTTTTCCTCGAAGCGGACTGTTCTTGGGCGAACTTCCTTGTTTTCGCTCATCGTGTCGCCGATACGGTGAGCGCGATCGAAGTTTAAAGATTTGTTTGATTCCACGGACGAATCTCGAGAATCTCGCATGAATCGCGGATTGCGTGGACGATTCTTACAAAACTTTCCATCATGTCCTGATGTTCCACAATGCCAACAATACGATTTTGAAAAGCGTTCCTTGTCGGCATTTTTTAGTATGGTGTACCGTTTTTCTTCATCCCTTACACTTGAAGTGTCGGTACGGTTGGAGGGGGAGTTTGAAGGGCTCCTGTGACGCAAGGTCCAGGCAGAAGCTCGTCCTCCTTTTACCTCCGAATAACCAGATGGCCTCGCGTGTCGATCTCTGTTTCGGTCATATCTACTCGGAGATAGAGGATACGACACTTGTCGATCGTGATATTGAGAGTCCTGGTCGTAAGAGTCTCGGCGGGACCACCTTGATGGTGATTCATTTCGTGGCGACTGTCGCCGATTCCTTAATTTTTTGTCTATCTGTAGCACGATGTCGTAAGCTTCTTCCAGATTCTTGATATCTTTAGAGAGAGCCGACACCTTGAAGGAAACTCGATCCGGCAAACCGTCGATGAAATTTTCCTTGACATCGTTTTCCATCAATTTAATGAATTCTTCGGCATGGACCTCGTATTTTTCCCTCATGGCTCCGCGCGTACAGTAAACCAAATGGCTTGTCCTATCGATATATTGTCGTAGGCTTTCTCCTTCGCGAATATGCAACTTCGCGATTTCCACTTGATAATATGACAAGCTCTTACCGGGAGCGAACCGTTTTTTCAAATGTTGAACCAATGATTTTACGGTTGTAAACTTGTGTTCTAATGTACTTCTACGTGCCGGTCCAACGAGTTTCGTAAGAACAATTGCCAGATACTCGGCCTCCGTACCCTCCGGAATCAAAGTTAACCCGTCCTCTAAAGTTTGCGCGAAACGAATCAAAGGGGGGTCTTCCCCGTTAAAGGTAGGAATTGTCGAAGTAATATTCTGTAAGCATGTCTTTTGCGTCAACAGCGACATAGAAGTTGCAAGTGAAACCGTCAAGTTCATCATGTCAACAGAAGATGTATTTGCAGCTGAATTCTGCATTTTTATTTAAAAATGTAACTAGAGGAAACTAGTATATTAAAACTTTAATTAATTTTGATATAAAAGCGTGACTAGAGAAAACTAGTATATAGCCAGTAATATCGAGACGTAAACTAGGAAAACTAGTATATCATCAGTACTCAGCTACGAGTAATTTAATATAGTAAACCCAAAATTAAAGTAATCCTAAAATAATTGAACATATCCCACCGCTGTCACCAGTTCTGTTACGAGCCAGGGCCGCCAGTAGCACGAGTGGCCGGCGAAGGGTTATTACCCTGGGAATATGGTCTCAAATTGTTAGTTAAGAGCGAATGCACCTGATACGATTGTCAGGGAACCGCTAAATAATCGGAGTCAATATGCGAATGCACCTGATACGATTGTCAGGGAACCGCTAGTGATGAGTGAGATTTTGTGGATGGACTCAATATGTAATGGATGGATCTCTGCAGGGAAGTTATAGAGTGAGCGAATGCACTTGATACGATTGTCAAGGAACCGCTAATGATGCTTTGGTTGTATAGGTTTCGTGGATAGTGCCAATATGAAAGTGGATACCCACTAGGTTGGAAATCCCTATGTCGACGATTGGAATGTCGTCTATGAATTTGATAGGGATAGGGTTGTTAGTAAGCCTCGTAACAAGTATAATCTAATTGATACAATCCGAGCGGTAAGATTGTATCGTGTGGGAACGTTCAATTACTAGATTAGGATTGGTGTAACAATAATTGAGGGTTTAAAGAGTTTACACAAAAATA
Organism: Lasioglossum villosulum; assembly: GCA_963971365.1. NCBI lineage: Eukaryota > Metazoa > Arthropoda > Insecta > Hymenoptera > Halictidae > Lasioglossum > Lasioglossum villosulum. The sequence goes on from OZ020499.1 coordinate 14,069,163, forward strand.
GGAATAACACAAATATATTCACTTGAAATTATGTTACATTTGTAAATGTATCGCGAGTATGTGTGTTTGATAGTGTAAGAGTTTAAGAATATTACCTATAGAGCTCGATGTTGACGCACTGGCAAAATGCGGGGGTCTCAAAGTAACTTTATAGAAATGCCTAATAGATTGAATACCGGACTAGCGGAATCTATACGGTTAACGATTGATCCGAAGGGGAACTTTAGCCCGATCTTACTTGAAATTGACTTTCGAGATTCAGCACGACGCGACACGATTCGTGACTACAGAAGTACTACCCGCCGAGAGTAAAAATGCACGGGTTTATATACCCCAAAAATGAATGGGGTGGTCTGTTCATAATCTAATCGCCGCTTAGGGCCAGACTCTAGTTTTTTGTCAATTCCAATTAAGTCGAGCCAGAGCTAGGTCTTCGTTAAAAGGGATCAACTAAGATATGAAAGGTTATCTAGGACGTTTCCTGCCAGAGACGATCTTGAAGAGATTCCCATGAGAAAGTCAACGGAATCTATTCACCAACCGTCACATAATATTTAGAAAAAATATTTTTCTCATAACATGAAATAGATATTCTCTGCATATTTAAAAAACAAGATTTGTTTCTTAATATAAAATTAATATTGTATGAATATTTGAATATTAAAAAAAGATTGAATCTCTTTTTAATATTACATGAATGTGTATACAATATTTTGTGTTACTAGGGTATTTTCAAAAATTTAATTCAATTTAAACTTTCATAATCATAAAAAGTATCTCACATACACTAATCTATACACAATAAAAATGGATAATCTAGGATTAGTTGACCTCGAAGAGAAGACGCTTTCATAGAATGACTAGATTGCAGAAAACATATAGTGTAGTATTCTAATTTCACACGATTGGGACGCGGGACGTTTTACATCACGATCGAGGCACCGTATAGCTAACGGAATATTCATGCTGCATCAGGATGAATACGACGGTCCAAGCTTACGAACCTTTCCTTTTTAGGCAGCCTTATACGTGAATAACTGTGCGCCCATTGCGTGTTCTCTACCGGTCTTCCAGATACGATCTTTGTCAACATGGAGTTTAAACGACTGGGGTACCGCGAAAGACGCTTAGGCAGGAAGGTAGAACATGAAAATCGATGAAAGGAATGTTTATGATACCGTATAAGTTAATATTCAAAATGATAATTATTAGACTGCGTTTACTTTATGCATTTATGAAGAAATTTTGTTTGGGTGAAATATAAAACAGTAAATAAGAACATCGCAATGTTGTCTTTAATGCAACAAAGTCGTTAAGGGATGAAATCAATTTTTATTTTATCCCTGCTTCCTACAATCAATGCGGAACATTTTTATTTTCCATAAAAATCGGCAGTCTAATAATTATAAATTAATCGCGCTTGAACCATTCGATAGCCTACCCAAAAAGACCCATCTCTGCCAAGTTTCAGCCCCATATCTCGTCTGTAAGGGTAGTTATTGAGAAAAATCGAAAAATCAGTTTTCGACCCATTTTCCCTATTTATTGACATTTAAAAATTCTGAAAAAAATCTGACACATTTCGGATACCAAGCCACACATTAGGTATCATTTTCAGATTTTTCCGTTGCAAACTCTGGTTGTAAAAAATGAAAAACACGAAAAAAATCGAAAAAATGCAGATTTTATATAGAAATCTAAAAGGTGTTACCTCAGATTTAATTTAGCAATTAGATATTACCGTAAGTATTATGCTCAATTTTTTCAAATTCCTGAGAGTGGTGGGCCGTTGTCAAAAAAAATAAAAACCACTTTTTTCGGCGTTTTTCCTAAGTTACACCTATCTTTTCTGAATCTTAAAAATATATTATGTAATATTAAACGTTCCTACGTTCAGAGAAACATTGTCCAGACTTTAAAACTTGCGTAATACAAAAAACAAAAATAATATTATGTACGATATATTTGAATATTTCAATAATGATTTCGAACCGCTGAAGAATTTTTGGACCAGGTACGGACCCGGCAGGTCAATTTTTTTTTCGTTAAACAGATATTTTTTCGCTTACTAACCATATGATTGTTGATAAACCTTTGTAAAAACATTTTTTAACTATATTTAGACTATTTTAAAATAATTTTTCAGAAAAATATTTTTGGAGTACTTTCGGCCTCTAGTCATTTACGAACTGTATTACTGCTTTATTGTTGTCTGGAAAAAATCCTGATGATGGATATAGTAACTTCGCTGCTTTTACTCCAAAAATATTTTCTGAAAAATTATTTTTGTTTTTTGTATTACGCAAGTTTTAAAGTCTGGAAAATATTTCTCTGAACGTAGGAACGTTTAATATTACATAATATATTTTTAAGATTCAGAAAAGATAGGTGTAACTTAGGAAAAACGCCGAAAAAAGTGGTTTTTATTTTTTTTGACAACGGCCCACCACTGTCAGGAATTTGAAAAAGTTGAGCATAATACTTACGGTAATATCTAATTGCTAAATTAAATCTGAGGTAACACCTTTTAGATTTCTATATAAAATCTGCATTTTTTCGATTTTTTCGTGTTTTTCATTTTTTACAACCAGAGTTTGCAACGGAAAAATCTGAAAATGATACCTAATGTGTGGCTTGGTATCCGAAATGTGTCAGATTTTTTTCAGAATTTTTAAATGTCAATAAATAGGGAAAATGGGTCGAAAACTGATTTTTCGATTTTTCTCAATAACTACCCTTACAGACGAGATATGGGGCTGAAACTTGGCAGAGATGGGTCTTTTTGGGTAGGCTATCGAATGGTTCAAGCGCGATTAAAATCCCGCCGGGGGCAGATTTCACCACCAAACCCGGCTATAGCCTTTCAGTCAGTCTCATAATTGCCTCGTAATCGAAGGCACATGATTCAAGTCAGGATAACTTATTCTTAATAAATGGACATGATTAAAGAAAAAAATAGTAAAACCTACTTTTTATAAGTTTTTTATTGATACTATATATTACTTTAAATGTATGGGTTAAATATCGACAATCTTTCTAAAATCGGAAATGTACTGTTCAAATACTTTCTGGATCCACTGCATAATGTGGACACAAGAATGTGAGTAAAGTAGACTTCACTATCGGAGACGCGGCAAGTGATGGTATGGAGAGTAGGACGAGAAAACCCGTCTACTTTTGAAAGCTTCCTAGTGTGGGTGGGAACGAGTTCTTTAAAAGACGTATACAAAAACTTTCTCCGAAACGATGCACATGTTTATGAAAATTTTTTGTGGGCCGTATCGAGGAAACAACGAACGAATTGTTCAAACAAACTTGGGTCAGTGACTCCACGGCAACACTCGTTCCGCAGACCCTACAGGATGTGTTACTTGGATCACTGGCACGTCGTATAATTAAGAACAAGCAGTCATAGAGGCTCGTGCCCCGTCACGCTTAAACGATTAATGGAAATATCGTAAACCTATCGAGAAAAATAGACTGCAAAACAAATAAATTCGTCTTTATTCTTCCAATATTAAAAAAATGTTATTTTCAGTGTTTATCAAATTAGTAAATTCGTACGAAAGATCCAATCGTTTCAGTACATTTCATAAAGTTTTTTTAAGCTCCGTTAACAGTAAAGATAAAAAGAATTCGTACAACGCGAAATACGTATAAGAAATATAAGCGAATCGTCTTTATTCTTCCAATATTTTCAAAATGTTATTATGATAATAGAAACGCTGACTGAAGTTCATGAATCGGTTCTGTTGCAGATCAACAGTAAATACAGCGAGGAACTGGCGCAGGAATGTCTGGAATGGATCAAAACGATCACCGGTGATAATATAAACACCAACGGTGACATGGACAACTTCTACGAAACGCTGAAGGACGGAATCCTTCTTTGCACGTACTTACACCTTATGAAAACAACGTTGAATAACTTGCAAATGTGTATTTCACGATAGTAATATTCATTCTTATCTTCCAGATTGGTGAACGATATCAAGGAAGGCTCGGTGAAGAAAATTAATAAAACCAGACTTGCATTCAAGTGTATGGAAAACATAAATGCCTTCCTTGAAGCTGCAAGAGCACTGGGAGTCCCGGCTCAAGAGACCTTCCAGACTGTTGATCTCTGGGAAAGACAAAATCTCAACTCCGTTGTAATTTGCCTACAGTCTCTTGGTAGAAAGGTAAAATATCTTTATATCTTTAATCTTCATTTTACTCGGTAGAAATGTAACGAATGAAGAAAGAAAGAACCATACTTTCTTATTTTATTTTACCACCAAACCTACTGGGCCTTAAAGTAACCGGTACATGTTTCCTCATAAAAATGACAAAATTGATTTTATTTTGACTTTGTGCAGCTCCTATTTTAATATGCACACCACTAAAGATATCTATACATTCATTTCTTATGAAATTATTTTTAATATATTAACAATCGTAAAATAGAAAATCTGGAACCGGTCATCTTGACAAGTGATGGAAGATTTAGTAATAAGTTCCATGAATCATGGGTTAAAAATTGAAATATTTATTAATTTATAAAATCAAGGAAAACAATTTATACATATACGAAAGTTACTGTAATCTGCCCACTACAGTGAGAACAAGCAGTTTTAGTTAAAATGATATCTTAACAGAATTATAGCAATTATACCAATCAGAGTTTTGGGCAGTAACAGAAAAGATCTGTTTTTTTAAATATTGAACCAAATACTTTAGTTATAATTGTTTTCCCGAAAATATAATAACTCCAATAATAAAATTACGCTACGGATTTTTATTATATAAAATTTCTACGTTTTACATGCAGAAACCTAATATAAAGGATTATATAAAACTTCGCTTATCTATTTTGAATAGAGAAGTTCTGAAATGTATAATTTAAAATTTCGTTTCTAGGCTGGCAACTTTGGCAAACCAAGTATCGGACCAAAGGAAGCAGACAAAAATGTGCGCAACTTTACCGAGGAACAATTAAGGGCTGGACAGGGTGTAATCAGTTTACAGTATGGTAGCAACAAAGGTGCTAACCAGAGTGGCATCAACTTCGGAAACACTAGACACATGTAAAAATGTACATTGTATCATTCCAAAAATTCCACAAATTCATTCGCCTCTATTTTATTTTTATGATATGCTAGACTTTATAGGCAATGTTTGTCGTACAACAATCTTTCTTATCGCGGTCCAAATTACTCTACAGAGCGCACAAAATACATAGTTGTGCGTGAATGATGTACCAGATGACTTGATATGCATTTACTTTAGGAGACAGTACATAGTACGTACATACCCGTGGGTATGTTATAAGATTTTATGTAATGTTTTGGTAAAACAAGCAATTTCAATGTTACAAACTTATGCTCACATTTTTAAATTAAAAAATATATATCTTACACAGTAATGTGTACTGTTGGATGAGTTGTGAAAAAGATAAAAATGTGATTTATACGAGAAGGAATGAATTTCTTTACAAATGTGAAAAACAAAGTTACATTCGGCCACTATTCAAAATTGGGCACAGTGGCTGCGTATTTGTTAAATATTCCATATAGATTATAAAATAGAGACGTTGGTGTAACCAGTTTCTCTGTTACTGTTACTAGAAAATCCCTTACGAGTTACAGTGTAACCAAATTATACTTTAAAAATTCCTGTTGCATGTGAGATGAAAACTATTATACTTATTGTATAATGATAAATGATGTATAATTATATTAAGTATTTTGTACAAATATTTTTTGATGATTATAAAAATAATTTTTCATAATGTATTAATGATGAGTTAATAAACCAACCTGCAAAAAGGCACACAAGGTACATATCCCCTTTAATCTATTTATAAATGGTTTATTTCTAAGTAATATATACAAAGTTCTATATTATTCAATATGTATAGCAATGTAGAAGTTCTTTATCTTAAGAAAGGATAGTAATCGAGCCCAGAATTATATTTAAATTCTTTCTTGCCTTTTTTCTTGTGTTGTAATAACTTCATTATGCTAGGTCTGAAAAAATTCATAAAATGATCAACTCATATTCTATAAGCCATTCATATACATTATAATAAAATACTCACCTATATGCTGGAGGTAATAATTCTTCTTCCAATGTACACTCTACTTTTTCTGGTTCTAATGGATTTTGCTTATATATTGTTGTTCTAATGATATCAATGTCTCTATTATACTCATCATTAAGATCTTTCAATGAAGCAGGTGGAACATCAAAGCAGAAAAAGAAATGTCTGAAAGCATTATACCATAAATTATAATTCTTATTTCTGATAGAAATTTGTTAATAAGTGTAAGTAAAATTAGTTGATTCGGCAACAATTTATTCAGCTTAACAATGTATAAAGTGTATCAAAATATTTAGTTATAACTTCACTGATGGTTTCAGTAAACTGAAATAAGAAAACTGATTAATGTCAACCTTTTTTCTTAATTACAGCTGTCCTTATACTGTGTCAGTTAGTCATCTACTTTTAAAAAAATTATTTAAAGTGATTTTCTTTGGCACAAATATATAGCACTCTAGAAGTCTCATCATTGAACTCCTGTTTCATTCAAAAACCACTAATTCATTGATTATAGATCTAGCAGTACTATGTAAACATTTTTTTAATAAACTTTTATCTCAAAGACATATGTAGATTTTTCCTATTAGAGAAACTTACGAAAACAGTATTGCATTTAGCAAGATTGTACAAAATAACAGTATAAAAAGAACAGTGATATTTAGCAGGATAAACATTTCAATTATGATAACTAGAGTGTGGACATTCTGCATTTATGATAAAGATGAAGAATTGAAATTCAAAACAATACAGAGACTACAAGAATATACAAATACCTTTGCATTATTTATGATTTATTAAAATGATTAATACATTGACTGTCATAGTGGTTTGGTAGTGTGACCGGTATTGAACTTTCCAATGACGTTGTGGTAGTCATAGTTTGACTGGCTCAATTGAACCTGACAAAAATGTGTAAACTCTACAAATAATAACATTTATTTCTAGCATTATAAACTCATATATACACTACCGCTCGAAAGTATGTGGACACTTGCAAAATGTGTAATGGCAACACCTAAAAGTTATTTAAGCATCTAAAATAATGACTAAAATCGATCTTTATTAGTTTCTTATGGAATATCTATAGAGGTATGCGAGATCCTGGGAATTCCCTAATTCCTATGCTTGAACGAGACGGAAAGACTCATATCAGGTCGGGACGGGATCATGAAAATGTTCAGGTTTCCAGAGAATATTCGGTATTTCCGAGGGTGTTCGGGTTTCCTGTGAATTATTCCGGGATTTATGATACTGTACAGAATATGGTAAATATCTAACGTTTTATATTAAAAATTACCTATGTTGAAACTTACCAATCACGGCAATCTGCATGTGTTTCATTCTATTAACATTTATTATTAGTATTTTTATTGAAAAATTTTCTGAATTTACTCTGCATTTTAGAAATGAAACAATGTGAAACTTGAAATCCTTTTAAGCACCGAGACCGTTCCACTAGATTTTATAGTTGTGGATAGAAATTATATTATTGCATTTTCATTACATAATTTATACATAAAAATAAATTCTATTGTTGTGCTGATATCACAACATACATAATAATAATATTAATTACAAGTAACAAAATTGTTCTAAATATTTTTTCTAGTAACTTAAACTATGTATTGTAGAGAAAAAAGAAGTGTCCACATACTTCTGAGCGGTAGTATACATATATTTATATGATGTGATTCTAATATAAACAATTTCACTTCAGTGCTGGACACAAAACCAACAAACTATGCTTGGCAATCATATGTTAAAGAAAGACAAGTTTTTATTGCTCAAAGGTCTGCAGTATAACGATATATATGCAATTCGTTTAAGTAATTTTGAAAAATATTTGATCGTTGCGTGTGTAAAAAAGAACTCCTGTGACATGGTTAACCCTGTGCACTCCTTTTTCGAGTGTGTCTTAATATTAAAGAAAGAAAAATGTAATTAAAATGGGTTTTTATATCTATTTGGTTCTTCCTCTTTTTACTTGTCTTATTTTTTAGTTAAAAATAAATACAAGTTCCAGAAATATAAATTACAACAAAGTTTGCGAGATATATTTAATATAATTGGTAAACAAAATTGATTATAAAATAAGTACAGGAACTCTCCTGTGAAGTAAATTTCAAATAAAATGCTTAACAATAGTAGGGAATCACTAGCAACAAAATTTTAAAAAATTCCAACTGCCGAGGGTTAAAAATATAAAATTCATCTGACACACAATGTATGAACATGCTACTAATACAAAGTAATACAAACAAATAAGCTTACCCAGCTTCTTTATGAACTTTCCCGTGGCTATTTGCTTTACATGGAAGCTCCTTATCTCCCCAGTTTTCAATTTTTCTAATAAAGCCACCTGTTTCAAATATTGTATTTGCTATTCTTTTCAGAACTTCTGCAGATTCTGGCTGTAAATACAATTTATTTAAGATATACAACTAAAAACACGTACCATAACCAATATAAATAAACTGGAATAACAAACACCAATGCTCCATATGTTGTTACTATTTATCACTTAAAACGATATTTTCATCAGTTTTACTAGCTAAATAAATAAATGTGCAACAAGTTATAAATTGAATATATTTTTTACAAATCGTGCAGAGAGGAGAGTAGCGTAATTTACTAATATACCTTTCTCATGATGCGTATCAATACTGGCATTTCATAAGTAGGCATGTTGCGTTTTGTCTTTATTCGTTACAAAAAAATGAAATATACATTTAAACTAACTAGATAACCAATTATGTTTATTGTTACTGTCCCAAATTGATTCTAAATTTCCTAACCATACACTTCCATTCACCACAGACAACTTATCGGAGTAGACTGGAGTAGACCAATCACTGACCAATCACCATATGCGGTTTCGTGTCTTTTTTTTTGACAGGTGGTAAACCTGAAATTCAGACTTTAGAATTTATAAAGTTGCCTAGAGCTGCGGTCACTGTGGCTCAGTGATGCCAGAATCGTGGTCGTGTGGTCGCAAGCCGTGGTACGAGGCCCCCCCACTATGACCTACCGTTGCCCCTACTGTCCTGCTCCAACGCGCTCGCGCGCTACACTCACCAGCGTACCTCTCCTATGTCCGTGTGCGCTGCTTGTGCGCTTGCGCCAGCCACAATCTATTATTAGAACTTTCCATGCATTGCTTTACCCAAGCGAAACTGAAATTCGGCCGTCGAGCGAATGGATCGCAATCTGGAGCTACCCTTCGAATCCCCGTGCAGCCATTTCCATTTTTATTTTTTTTAATTACATTTTTAACCTTCCAGAAATTTGAAATGTACAAACTATGTTAAAAATATATATTCATTTAACATAGAAACGTTTTATTACTGTAATAACTGCATTAATACAAAGAGTCTAGCAGGGTCAAAAGTCAAAAGTGCCCTTGTACCAATTGTACCGGGCTACGCACTATTTGATAACTCATAAAAAGAAAAAATTCGACACCAAGTTTGAACCCTTTATCTTAACGAGGAGAGTAGTTAAAGGGTAAAAACTAATTATTGGTTTTTGCCACATTGTCCCTATTTAATGTATATTTAAAAATTCTAAAAAAATTTTACAATTTTGTAGATATGATTCTTTACGATTGTGAATTTTTTCAAATTTTTTTGCAAATACTAAGTATGAAAAATCGAAAAATGCAGATTTTGTAAAGTATTTATTGGAAATGGTGTTTAAAATAAACTATAACTTATTTCTGAATATAAATGCGTTTATTAAAAATGACTCGGAAGGACGTCTTAACCAGTCGAAAGCTAGAGAAGAAGTGAAGAGAAAAAGGCTGTAGCAGGAAAACTGTTTTCCACTCAGGACAAAGGACCACTGTACCCTGTCCAGAGCGTACGAAGTGAAACGCAAAACCCAAAGACCCTTGGGTCCTATCGCATCTGGTTTATTGCCTTAAGCTCTCGTAACGAAATTCATTTTTGCCTGTTGCTGACATATTGGTTCCAGACATCCAACAGTATTTATAAATTATATATAAAGTAACCGAAATTAATAAAATTGCTCTCTGCTGTTAATCCGGTTGCATACCATGCATATTCCAGCAGAAGTTTAAAAATTGGTGCACATAATTGTTTGTGTATTCGAGTAAGAGTTAATAAACAAATATTTTGTTCACATAAGGTTGGACACTGATTTTTTAAGTGATTGGTGCATCAGTTTCTTGCGTGAGCTTTCTATTCATCCTCTACAGAATCTTCGTGTGTGTATAATATAAATAAATATGGAAAAAAATTTTTCACCAGACAAGAATCGAACTCTAGTCAACCGGGTGGAAGTCTCGTAAGTTGCCGGTACACCAAGCCTTATTCGTTGTATACCTCCTCTACAATAGCAAATGTAAGCAGTAATGTAAGAACTTTGTTTATGAATATCTCAAAAACTATTGAGCGTTTGCACCTATAATGGTATATATTCGTAAATGGGAGATCGAGATCTATAAGTATACAAAGTCTCAACTAAATCGGTGTGACGTGGTCCATGCACTCTCCTTGTGAGTAAAATAGTATATATAAACCAATAAACATATTCACAAACAAAAAGAAAGTTGTTGAGGTTTTAGGATTCGGAACCGCCGGGATAGTTTTTGGCGGAGATTTGCGACCCATAAAGGTCAAACTTTTTTTGTCATGAAATATACATTTTTCTAATTATTAATTACATGACAATAAATTTTATTCACTTAAAAATGTAATATTATTACATTACACTCTATCGAAAAATTTGAAAAATTCAGAATAACGCTAATGCTAATACCTAACTGCTGCAAAAGAATAAAATCTAGACACGCGAAATCTTGTACACAAAATCTGCATTTTTCGATTTTTCATACTTAGTATTTGCAAAAAAATTTGAAAAAATTCACAATCGTAAAGAATCATATCTACAAAATTGTAAAATTTTTTTAGAATTTTTAAATATACATTAAATAGGGACAATGTGGCAAAAACCAATAATTAGTTTTTACCCTTTAACTACTCTCCTCGTTAAGATAAAGGGTTCAAACTTGGTGTCGAATTTTTTCTTTTTATGAGTTATCAAATAGTGCGTAGCCCGGTACAATTGGTACAAGGGCACTTTTGACTTTTGACCCTGCTAGACTCTTTGTATTAATGCAGTTATTACAGTAATAAAACGTTTCTATGTTAAATGAATATATATTTTTAACATAGTTTGTACATTTTAAATTTCTGGAAGGTTAAAAATGTAATTAAAAAAAATAAAAATGGAAATGGCTGCACGGGGATTCGAAGGGTAGCTCCAGATTGCGATCCATTCGCTCGACGGCCAAATTTCAGTTTCGCTTGGGTAAAGCAATGCATGGAAAGTTCTAATAATAGATTGTGGCTGGCGCAAGCGCACAAGCAGCGCACACGGACATAGGAGAGGTACGCTGGTGAGTGTAGCGCGCGAGCGCGTTGGAGCAGGACAGTAGGGGCAACGGTAGGTCATAGTGGGGGGGCCTCGTACCACGGCTTGCGACCACACGACCACGATTCTGGCATCACTGCTGTGGCTGCGGTGCTCTCCAGTGCTCTCTCAGATCATATCAGAGAGTAGAGATTTACTCTCTGATTATGTGATCAGAATGAGTTGTGGCTATGTTGTGGTGGGAGTGGAGAGGGCCGGCCGCAGAGCTACCAGATCGGGCGCTTTTTTCGCGCATGCGCGACGATTCTGACGTCAGACAGCCTCAGTCAAGTACGAAAATCGGGTACCTTGGTCGCCCCGCTAATTTCGCAAAATTCATTATTTAATTAAATATTACCAATAACTTATCTGAAATTCTCGCAGCCCGCTATTCTTTCGTGCCTCGTGTCGTAACGGTCGTAACGGACTCCGCTAAACGTTCCCGCTAATAATAGTCTCCCACTATTTTCCCCCCAAACTTCGGACGTAGATACGTTCCTGAAAAAATTCGCGCATGAGCGAAAAAAGCGCCCGGTCTGGCAACTGTGGCCGGCCCTTAGACCATATATACCTATAGACCCGGCATAGGTATAGTATGTGCATACAATGCTGTGTGACGAGATCTAAAATTATCTGGTTCCCACAAGCCTCGATTCGAGATAATTCAAAATGGTGGATAGTGTATGAGACGAAGCGAGTCACTGATATATATACTATGGATGCGGTATCCGAAATTTTCCATGTCACAAATTGAAAGTCCTTACTTCTATAAATCTATGGCAGAATTAGATGCCAGCGCCTCTAGGGAGAAACCGCTGTACTGTATCCCCCGTACTCCTCTTCACCACCGTGATCCTCTATACTTTGCCACGTGCTTTTTGGTACGTTTGACGAGCGTATATTCATTGTTTGTTCTGAATTTTGTGGCGTTTACAACTTATCAGGTATGTTACTATCTTTATGATTTAATATTAGTAAGCAGAAAATAATGGAACACAAAGCATTACAAGTAGTCTAGCATTTATGTGATTTTGATTATACTCCGTTTTATTACAGTATAACGATGGGTAAATGCGTCTATTGCGGAAATATGAGCAGCAACCAAAAAAAGGCAACTTTGCACAGGTTTGTACAGATAATATAATTTATTTTAAATTTTCAGTAGTACTAATTTTTTTGTTTTAATTCTCATATGATAAAACACAGATTTCCACGAGATTCAGCACAGTGCAAACAGTGGCTCAAAATAATAGGTCGGGAAAATTGGATGCCTACAAAGAATAGTTTGTTGTGTTCAGATCACTTTTCTGAAGACTGTTTTAAATGTAAATCACAACAGGAAATTTAAAACCGAAATCTCTACCAACTATTTCAACACACCAGGAAGTGTTTCAAGAGCATACCAACATTTTGGTAGAAAGTAATCATGGATGTAAGTAACTGTGTCTTAATTGATTTATAATATATTAATGTAATTAAATGTAATAAAAAGAAAATATATTAAATGAGTGTATGTACTTTGATTTCAGATATTAATGAATCTATTGCAACAATTGCAGAAGTCCCAGAAGTCCCCATATACATGTAGATTCCATTGAATCTCCTACAACTAGCAGAGCGATTCGTATGTTCAAATAAGTTTCAATTACAGTATTTCGTTTTATCACATAATTATTTAAGTGATAAAGATGATAATTTTTTCCATAACATAACAATTTTTGTGACAATATTTTTCATTGCAGTTGATGAAGAGTGTTATCTCCAGCCAAGTACATCAGAAATGAATTTAACTTAGTTCCAGCCCATGTCAGTACATACGAACATACGTCATGACCACCAAAATCTGAACACCCCGAGGAGTACTCTGAAAAAATTAAATAGCATCCAGAAAAGACTAAAATCTACCCAAGAAAGTAACAGGAAGTTGAAGCGACAAGTGAAACACCTAAAAGTAAAGGTACATTCCTTAAAAGAAGTAGTGAAAGGGTTGAGGGAAAAGAGATTATTGCCGGAGAATGCGTATTATAATCTTTTGGCTCTCGAAAACACTACGTTGGAGTTATTTAACCGTATAATAACAAATAGAAAGAGCAAAATGAGTAGGGACAAATGAATTTGTTCATTACTCCTGGACGAAGTGAGCATAAAGAAAGGCTGTCAAAGGGGGAGAGACGGAAAAATGCGTGGCCACGTTGATTGAATCTTGAATAACTGCCTTTATATTACACAATAACATTATTTTAATGTATCTAATTAACATTATTTTAATGTATTTAATTGTATTATTTTTGTATAATTATATGTAACAATTAATTATAGTAATATAACATTTCATTGTATATTAATGTGTTTCATCAGTAAGAAATGTATTTCAATATCATTATGAGTTTGATTTCATTTAATGCTTCTCTTAAAACGTAAGAAATACACACCTATTTACCTTTCTCTTATCTACAACAAAAAAGCAAACAACAAAAATGTTACAAATATTTTTAATTCAATTTTGCGCTTTCTCTTCACATCATTAATCATTCTTAGTTTCTTTTATATTACATTTATTACACAAATTTCACTTCTGGTTGATTTGCTATAACTTATGATTAACTTGTGCTGTTATAACATACTATTATTTCAATCTTATAACCTTCATTTTTGAAACTTGCGCTATTTCTCTTAGTACACCGGTTTCTCCAAAGACGGCGCTGGCACTGAATTCTTAAGATGGCCCCGTTCAATTGGTGACATAAAATTTACACGGGGCTTATGGGCAAAACCGTATCCATAGTATATACAGAGAGTACATGAGAGTGCTCACGCCCGGGATTTGCCCGTGCCCATTATAGTGCTGCCCCCTAGTCTAGTGCTTAGCCTGGATCAGCTCCTACATCGACTTTTCTACCCCAGACAAGAACCTACATCGACTTTTTGTTTCTGGCAAGAGCCTACAGCGAGGCGCTGTCAGCGACTCTCACACCGGACGAGATTCTACATCAACTTTGGCCATGATCAGAACGTTCAGTGTATATTGTTAGCTTCCATTTGCTTCGCAGCACCCGTATTATGTTCCCTTCCTATCAAACAATTTTTACCTAAATATTTTTTTCCAATTTTCGTCTCTCTCTCTCTCTCTCTCTCTCTCTCTTTCATGAAATGAAGGAAATATTCTGTATTAAATTATGTATGCAGTTATCTGCAAAAAATAATTATTCAATTAGGGTCAAATAAAAGGAACAATTAAAGAAGTAGACACGTTATGCGGAATAAATAATATTATTTAAACAAGAAAGATCAGACAACATTTTAGATCGACCTCCAACAAATTAGAAAATGTATAAGGTACTATTTAGTAATTATTGATAGGAATCCAATAACAATTAACTAGGCGAATGCCGATGAAGTATAAACCTTTTGGCAGGCAGCTATGACAGCGATGACTGCAAATAGGAAAATGCATTTTATTATTCACTTTGAAGGTTTTTTTACTTTATTTAAATATAATCTATTTAAATCTACTAAAAAAACACGGATTATTTATGTTTTTTTAAACAATTTTATATGCCCAGAAAATTCGGTTTATCAATTGTTTATGGACATTTATACTTTGTTTAAAACATTGTATTTGTTTAAATAATTTAATTTACAACCATTAGACGCAGCTCGAAAATCTATCGAGTTTGTTCTCATTCTAATCAGAAGAACGCCGCAAAATCTGCTGACATGACTCCGTGAAATAATTATGTGAAATAACAAAGTCAAGCAATTGCATTTTTGCCGTCTCATACTGATATACCTGGCTGGCTGTAGAGTTGCCCGGCCGTGTTTATTGCACCACTAGGCCGCGGCCACAAAGCCATTGTCGCCTAGGCACCTCGTCGCCCCAGTAGAAAATAAGGAAAAGGATCTTCTAGAAGTCTACGGATCCTCTCGCGAGTACATTCACGATTACAACAACCAAGCACAGCTCGAAAGTCTATCGAGTTTGGTCTCATTCTAATCAGAAGAACGCCGCGAAATCTGCTGACATGACTCCGTCAAATAATTATGTGAAATAACAAAGTCCAGCAATTGCATTTTTGCCTACTCGTACCGATATACCTGACTGACCGTCGGGTTGCTCGGTCGTGTTTATTGCACCACTTGGCCGTGGCCACAGAGCGGTCAGAGCCGATCTTGAGAGGTCTCGGTCGTCGAGAAATGTAAACATAGCTAATCCAAATTTCCAACTTCCTTATTTTTCATTATTTTTTTAGGAGACTGCGATTACCATATTTGTGGCATTTTTCTAATGCAAAATGATACCAAACATGATATAATTCCGATGATATTTAGTTGTGTAATAGACAATCAAAGTTTCGGGCGCAAGGAAGGACAGTTGCCGGCGAGCCATTGAAATGTGCTGGCGACTAGGACTCTCTGCGTTTCTTTCTTTCCCATACGCTATCCTTGCTCGCGCCCGAAACTTTAACTGTCTATTACACAAGTAAATATCATCGGAAATATATCATGTTTGGTATCATTTTGCATTAGAAAAATGCCACAAATATGGTAATCGCAGTCTCCTAAAAAAATAATGAAAAATAAGGAAGTTGGAAATTTGGATTAGCTATGTTTACATTTCTCGACGACCGAGACCTCTCAAGTTCGGCTCTGACCGCTCCGTGGCCGCGGCCAAGTGGTGCAATAAACACGACCGGGCAACCCGACGGTCAGTCAGGTATATCGGTACGAGTTGGCAAAAATGCAATTGCTGGACTTTGTTATTTCACATAATTATTTCACGGAGTCATGTCAGCAGATTTCGCGGCGTTCTTCCAAACTCGATAGACTTTCGAGCTGCGTCTAATGGTTGTTGAAATCGTGAATGTACTCGCGAAAGGATCCGTAAACTTCTAGAAGATCCTTTTCCTTATTTTCTACTGGGGCGACGAGGTGCCTAGGCGACAATGGCTTTGTGGCCGCGGCCAAGTGGTGCAATAAACACGGCCGGGCAACTCTACAGCCAGCCAGGTATATCAGTATGAGACGGCCAAAATGCAATTGCTGGACTTTGTTATTTCACATAATAATTTCACGGAATCATGTCAGCAGATTTCGCGGCGTTCTTCTGATTAGAATGAGACCAAACTCGATAGATTTTCGAGCTGCGTCTAATGGTTGTAAATTAAATTATTTAAACAAATACAATTTTTGAAACAAAGTATAAATGTCCATAAACAATTGATAAACCGAATTTTTTGGGCATATAAAATTGTTTAAAAAAACATAAATAATCCGTGTTTTTTTAGTAGATTTAAATAGATTATATTTAAATAAAGTAAAAAAACCTTCAAAGTGAATAATAAAATGCATTTTCCTATTTGCAGTCATCGCTGTCATAGCTGCCTGCCAAAAGGTTTATACTTCATCGGCATTCGCCTACTTAGTTAATTGTTATTGGATTCCTATCAATAATTACTAAATAGTACCTTATACATTTTCTAATTTGTTGGAAGTCGATCTAAAATGTTGCCTGATCTTTCTTGTTTAAATAAAATTATTTATTCCGTATAACGTGTCTACTTCTGTAATTGTTCCTTTTATTTGACCCTAATTGAATAATTATTTTTTGCAGATAACTGCATAAATAATTTAATACAGAATATTTCCTTCATTTCATGAAAGAGAGAGAGAGAGAGAGAGAGAGACGAAAATTGGAAAAAAACATTTAGGTTAAAATTGTTTGATCGTAAGGGAACATAATACGGGTGCTTCGAAGCAAATGGAAGCAAACAATATACACTGAACGTTCTGATCATGGCCAAAGTTGATGTAGAATCTCGTCCGGTGTGAGAGTAGCTGACAGCGACTCGCTGTGGGCTCTTGCCAGAAACAAAAAGTCGATGTAGGTTCTTGTCCGAGCTAGAAAAGTCGATGTAGGAGCTGATCCGGACTAAACTCGATTGGCAGCCAAAAGTGGCACGGGCAAATCCCGGGCGTGAGCACTCTCATGTACTCTCTGGTATATATATCAGTGAAGCGAGTGCACAGTACACAAGTATTGTATTCGACATATACATGTATATTGTTTTTACTGTGCTTTTTTTTAAATAAAGTAAGTTGTGAGGAAATAAATACAGATTTCATATTATCAACTCCTATATTAAAATTTAACTTCTTCCAAATTATAATCGACAAAATGAGTTAAGCATATTTAAAATAATAAGAGTAAAGTAAAAATGAACGAGTAATAAAATAAAATACATGTATGTATATTTATACAGAATGACATGTGACGACGATTCCCCTTTCCCCTCTGCCACTTTACCTTCGCGGTACTGCGATTTCTCAACATACTATAGCACTTTTCCCACAAGCGTCGTCTGCTAGCCGGTTTAATCTCGGAACAAGGCAGAATTATCTGCGCCGGGTCTATAGGTATATATGGTCTAAGGGCCGGCCAGACCACTTATGCAAAACTTCACGAGTAGCCTCTAAAAATTGAAAATTGTTTTTCGAGTCGCCAAATATCCTTCTGACAATCGTCATTTTGGTGAAAAAAGAATCGGTTTTCAAAATTTCATTGAATTCTGAGAATGGACGTAAACGGAAACTTCTCCGAAATTTCGAATAATATACTTATCCATTCATTTCATTTGGTCTCGGTACATCTGTGTCCAAAAGTACTGTGCGCAATTGAGACGTGTCCAATCCTACTGGTGCCCAATAGAGATGTGTCCAATGATGCTGTTTTCAAAAGATACATGCCCAATAGCTAAGTGGGCAATCGTACTGTGTCTAATCGAAGGCCTCTATCAAAAGTGGCACGGTCGAATCCCGGGCGTGAGCAATGAGCACTCTCATTTACTCTCTATTCAAATTATATTTTTGATTTCATACCATTATGTTGTGTGTATGTGCGTGCGTGCGTCTCTCTCTCTCTCTCTCTCTCTCTGTGTGTGTGTATCTACAATTATCTTATCTACGAGACGTTATTTTCTATTCGATTAATTATTCTCTCGAATAATTGTACACATAATGAACTTTTTGAATGGAGTGGGGGAAATATTCGAAAGTTTTTAGCCAATAAGAAGATATTTTTCAGAGACCAATAAAAGCGCATTTTTCAAAATATTACTTTATTTCTATATTATACTTTTCTTTTTGTGTTACCATGTATATGTATGTACAATACTTTCTTATTGATTGTTCATAATATATATTTACTTAGGAAATTGCATAAAACATTTGTCAATAAAAATGTTAGAACATATTACTTTATCATATACATTTATACATACAAATATGTTGAAACCAATGCATCCGAATTGATTTAAAAAATAAACATTGTAAAATTTATATCTTTGTTAGTATAAATGTATACGTGAAATTTATAATTATGCTAATACAAATTAACTCTTTTTATAACAAACGTATATTTAATTTCGAAGTAGGAAAGAAAATGTATTATTATTAACTTTTTAGTAAATGCATTTTTTTTAAAGCGTAAAGAATAGAATTTTATTATTTTATGATTATAAAAACGAATATATATATATGTGTGTGTGTATGTATATGTATCTATAAAAAATGTATTTTACAATTTCATAATACATTTTATATTTAATAGGTATACAACCTGTATGTAGAAATTTTAGAAACTTTTCAAGTATGAATTATACTATTATTTCAATAAATATAAGGACAAAATAAAGATAGTTATAATATATTGTTAGAAATGGTTTAAAGATGCGATAACTTATACCATAAATGTATTGAAGCATCTTTAACTATCAAAAGTAATTGTATATAACAGCATATCAGAAACTTATTTCGTAAAAGTAGCAAAAACTTCAATAAATAAATCTTAAAACAGCTTATTTATTCTTTTTTTTTAGTTTATTAAAGATGGAAGACTTAAAAGATGACACTATTGTATCACTTGCTGTGAAATATCATATTTATGTTATATTGGTAATACTAATATCCAGTTGAACATCATATATGATATATTAAAGGAACATTGAAAACTAGTATGAATTTAAGCAAATTAATAAAAATATCGATTTGGAAAAGTATAAATTATTTAAAATAGCACTTCAAGCTTGCCTGAACTCCAATAGACATGGTGTTAATAAAATTACTTTATTTATAATACAACCTTACAAGACATATATACAGAGCATAGTAATTTATTTATAGGATGCAATCAGACTTCAAGATTGTCTTTATAATGCAATTCTATTTATAAACATGATCCTAATTCTTTGGGAACACAGAATATTAAAACAAAAAAAACTTATGTTGCTTATCGAGTTGATTACTTTTAGTCATTTTTTTGGTTTTTTCCTAGTGCATTCGTTAAATATTTACATATCGTATATTTTGTTTTTTGTCTCATTTCATAATATCTTACACAATTACTTTGCAATACATCAAATTAATTATTTTTATAGTATCAAATTCTTGATTCAGATCAAGGAACTAAAACACGTTTTATTCTGGCAAAAGTAGCAGATATGTTAATATTATACCTATATTTTGATACATTATAGATTTCATATTAAAGTTTTATATATATATATATATATATATATATATATATATATATATATATATATATTTATATAAATACATATATATGTATATATAATATTACAGTCTGACATTACTCAACATCACATTAATGTCTAATTATTACTGCTAAAATTTCTTTATTACGCGCAATATCCTGTAGTAAAGTATAAAAATAAGAATGAATCGCCATTACTTTGTAACAGTATTAAAAAGATCCAATAGAAATTTGGATTACTTCAACTTTTATGAACGTAATAATGTAAATGGTATCTTAGTTCTATGTTTCAACATTTACATGTTTAATTCTTACTTGTGAGTATAAAACGTTAAATAACTGTTGTAAACAAGTTCATTATTCTGTATGGTACATCTTAATTGTGTATATATAATCATGTGTGCAAAATGAGTAGAGTTTTATAAATCCCCTGAATATGAGCTTATTATTCGTGATCATGTGTATATACATTTACATTTGAAATATAAACACAGTGTGTTTCTAGAAGTTGATTTTAGTTTTTGCAACAAGTACTAAAAACTATGTTTCATTTGATCGACCTCATTGCAATGTTAATTATACGACATGGGTACATTCAACGATTCAATAAGTTGTCTTTTGTATCTTGAGTAATTGTCTACAAATTTTTTTAAGCTATCTACTTCAAGAATAATACATTATCGTGTACATTCTTTTCGTACATGGTAATACTTGTTAATAAAGTATTATCTTCATCCATTTGAAAAAACGTTAATTTTACAGATCTATTAGATTATATAATGTAATATATAGTTGAAAGACTTAAGATTTCAAGCTAAAGATAATTCAAATACAATGGAAAGTAATTGAAATTTAGTAAAGATAGAAAACATATTTCAATAATAAATTATATTTAACTAAGAATGATATCCTATTTTAATATAATCGATGTTACATTTCGCCTCTTCCTTTATTACACACAAACTAATATAAGTTCATGTGTAGCAATAGTTGTCAAACGTTATACATACTGAATGATCAAAATCTTAAGTTGAAATAATTATACGTGATGTGTGTGTGTGTGAATATTTTATGCAGATGAAAGAGGAATGGAACAGGAAACATCAATTATTCTTTGAAATTGTTTCCTTTGCATAAAAGAGTAGAATCAAGTCTTCAATTTCATACTCGAATTTTTGCTTTGAAATGAAACTTCTATGAAATATGAATGAGACACATCAATTGAAAAATGCTCCAGCATTTAAGAATCAAATTCAGATTCGTGAATGGGTTTCAATATTATATTTGCAAAGAAAGAAAATGAATGTTATCATTCAATTTAAATATAGTACATTAAGTATACGAAAATGACAAATGTACTATCGTTGTCATTATATATTAGCCACATAATTTTAGTTTCAAAAATATCAAAAACTTTGATCAGACAGAGTTACACCTACAAAAAAAATATTTAGGAAGTTACTTTACACACATAACTGGATAAATAATATAGGGAATCATCTTGGTAAAATGATAAAGAAAGTCATGTTAGTAAAATGTAAAACACGTGTAATTTGTTCTTTAAAATGTTTAAAAAGATATACAATGCCTTTGTAATCACTTCGTAAAGAATACGCTACTTGGTATACTCCAGTGTCCATTCTTATGTTTCGATGAAATAAAATATGAACACAATTTTGAAGGAATATTCAGATACGAAAAAGTATCTTATACGTATATATTAGGTTGGAACGAATGTTCGTAGCGATTTTAAATCAGAATTCAAAGATAAAACTAAGATATTTATTCATAGGTTTATTGAATACATTAGAAGTAACCTAAAAAATGGCAAAAAGTAATACAGAAGAGAACGGAAAATGTGTTATTGAACAAATCTATGTATATTTATACACCCTAATTTTATCTTTGAGTTCTAATTTAAAAACGCTACGAACTTTCGTTCCAACCCAATATGTCAATTGATAAGACTTTGAGTTAGACTGTTCTTTTAGACATATTTATTGCTTAAATCATTCATAATAAATTCTATGAAAAGGAACAAAACTTTAAAAATCTTTTATCTAAAATAAGTTTTAAAATGTAACATATTTCTATATCTTTTGATTTAAATATTAATCATCTTTACTAATCAAAAATCCCAATTAGTGTATATTCGTAGTATATTCAAGAGAAGACAACTGCCAAGTATCATAAATTTAATTGATCAAGCGTTGATAACAAGTTAAATTATTTCATCACTTTCTACTTCAACGTATTACAAGGTTCCATACTAATAAATAATTTTTATAAAACATACGTTGTAGCAAAACATTTCAGTTGAACATATAAACGATTGAATAATAAAAATGATATGCTCATAAAACTTTTAAAATTGATACTGTGGTATAATAGGTCAGCAAAATATTGTTTGTTCACATACCTTAATTCGGAAGTTATGAATATAAGCAACGTGTTCACCTGTATCCAAAGCTTAGGATAAAATAGCAATGCTACGTCTAGGTCCCCCTATGCATATATTATCTAAGCTTGACCATTTCTTGCTACCAGTACGTAAAGCTTCAGCAGTGACTTTGTCTTCGTAAACTCTGGACATAGCTTCTAATTTCTGAGCTTTTTCTTTGCTGAGTGGTTCGCTAGGGAATGTTAGCTCATTCTCTTCTGCTAGTGTGCGCAGATCAAAGTAATATTTAGCATACACACTTGAAGGAACATTTATGTTGAATTGTAGCATTTCCAAAAATTGTCTTTCTAGTTCATTCCTAAATACATACATCAGGGTAGGTAATTAACAATTATTTTACGAGTATTTAATCGTTACTATCTATGATTTAAACATCAACTTACATATCTTCTACAGTAATATCTTTCAGAATTTGACAGTAATCTATATTCCATACTGCCTGGTCATCCCACACTTTCGATGCTAATAAAACAGCTCCAAGTACTATTCGCTTCCAATTAGCTGGTGTTATATCTATTTCGGCATATGTGAGTAGGCGTTCCAGATAAACTAATGTTATAATGGCACATTCAGCTGTAAGTTGAGCAGCGGTAAATAATGTTCTCACAAATTTATATATTTGTTTGTGTTCTGGGTTATATTTATCATAATCTTCTGTAACTCCCTCTCCCTGGAAAATATCAAGAAGTTATAATATTTCTGTGCTTACGTTCTATTAATGCAAATTATTTAATTCCACATGTGCTACTGTGTATACCAAATTCATATATTCACTGTGTATACATCTATTAGTTATAAGTAAACTGCGGATCTTTATACAATATAAAAATGTTCTGCATTGATTTGATTTGAAAATTGATTTCATCCCTTCACGACTTTGTTAAAAGCAACATTACAATATTCTTGAATTTTTAAAATCTTTTATTGTTTTATATTTTGCCCAACCACTTTCTTCATAAATGCATGAAGATCCGCAGTCTAGTTATAAGACTTACCGTTAATGGATGGAGTTTCTCATCAAATATATCGATCTGTCGTTGTGAGGTTCTGTTTTTTATGTGATAATAAACAGCTAAGGCAACACATTTCACAGTATTTTTAAGATTAGGTTGTGAAACAGTACTGTTGTCTAAATATATTGTACTGCAACTGCTACTCTTTTTCAAAAGCCTTGTGTCTGCAATTTGATACTGACTCTTTTTACTTACCATGCCAACTAAAAAAGATTCAATTGTGAAATCAAATGATCTCGGAAAATTTGCATATTGTTAGACATTTGTTACTAATGATTACCATTATTTTAGCACATTAAATGCCATGCTGGCCCCTAGAGACCAGCCATAGACTTTCCATTTATTCTGCATCTGTCCCTACGAACCTGCCATGGAGATTCATGCAATTCCACCACACCAGCTTTTGATGGTAAAGCACATCATAAATGGAAGGTCTAGCAAAACAGGCTTGGCGTTTAATGCGCTAACGAATATAATTTTAAGAATTTCTCTTTTGTAATGCAATACACTTAAAACTAAATTATAGAAGGTTGGTCACCAGATATTACCACCACTATTTTCGTCATTATTATTATTCATAGCAAAGAAAGTTAATATAAGGTTGAATGATTTCAAGAGCTGTATACTTTGGTGTTGAGTTTTTTGTAGGTGGATGCATAGAAGAGATATGAAGGTGATCAGTATTTTTTAAATGGGATTGTATGTTTTTTCCTGCACCAATCGATGAAGCTTTATATTCTCTACAAAAAAATATTAACTTATTAATATCGAAAAACCATTAGTTAAGGAGAAATTTTATTTTTAGTGTTGTTACGAAATCACAAGTCTCTTGATAATGTTACCAATTCAAATACCTAATAGTCATTTTTATATGATTTGTCATTGCATATTCAACAAATAATGTGACTCCAACAAAATGGTTGTCCTACACAATTATGAAAGAATAAGAAGAAATGCATTAAATCAAATATTTCCGAATCATTGAATAGGACAAGGTGGTCCCATTAATTTGCCCATTCATTAAAAGAAGAAGTATACGCTGTGGCTCTGACTAGATATGAAATGAAAGATTGATATGAAAGATTGTATCTCATCACTGAATGCAATAACATACCACCAATTTTATTACATAATGCAAAACAGTCATTACTTTCTCGATTTAGAAAATGTTATGATGTAAATGGTTGCCACATTAAACCTTTTCTGTGAATAAAATTATTACTACATTATTAAGAGAGTTGTGATTTCATAACAACACTAAAATTAAAATATCTTCTTAACTAATAGATGCATTGATTCTATAGTATAGGAAATAACATACGATCCCATTTAAAAAAATACTGATGTCTTTCATATCTCTTCTACATGTCCACCTACAAAAAAACTCATAACACCAAAGTACGCATCTCTTAAAACCATTCAACCTTATATAAACATTCTTTGCTACGAATTATAATAATGACAAGAATTGAGGTGGTAATATTTGGTAAACCACCCTGTATAGTGCCAAACGCATACAAAACTTGAGAATGATAACAATAGATACCTTCGATTGCATGTCTAGATCGTTCCATAAAAATAGTACCGGTGCATGGATGTAACGACGGATCTGAATCCCAGTCTTCTGGCTCACGTTCGCTAATATGTTGTAAATTATTAATGCTAACTCCACCTTCGGGTAAGTGCTCCTCGAGACCACGAGTAACACCCTCAGATCCTAGTTCTTTGCGTCCGACTTGCGGACTAGAATAGACGCAGCAACTACTTTTATTTCCCATTCTTTCATGAGACTTGCCAATATCACTGCTCTACTCTCACACCCCAAGGAAAGTTCATGAAATATCAATTGAACTATAATACTTGTTAGCGCAGTGACTATAGAAATGATTGAATTTCGAGCTCATCACTACACATCTTTTAAGTATCCCTAATAGATGACAATCAGCTGATAGACTTATCAATGATATCAATATGCATTCCTTTTTTAATTTCATCCACATTGATACATGGACGTATCGTCGGTATAAAAGATTTAAACATAGAAACTCTAGGAAGCGATTTCAAGAGCCACTTTACGAATCTATTACAACTAATAATATAATAAATGTCTACTGTATTGACGTCTTCGAGCACTGTCTGTGCCGGTTGATTACTCTTTAAATTACTAATCAGTCAAATTTTATTTCTGCTCGTAGGCACGAGCCCTGATACGTTTTCTTCGTTGTGCGCCATTCTCATTGTTACTCCACATTTAATGCGATTATTTCAATATTTTTGTATGTGTCTTCGTACGCCGCCCTTACGGTCCTGTTTTGATATTGCATATTCATGCATAAACTATAACGTGTGTCTATAGGAGAGAAAGACGTCTTTAACTTTCAACCTCTATGCAAGTGCGTGCTATTTTCATTGGTTTCGTAAGGGGGTAGAGTACCCACGTGACCATGGTATTTTTCAGTGTGACCAACCCCCGCGCGAAAAACCAATTTGGCAACAGTGATGAACATACATGTGCATTGATTTGCATCTATCTAACGCTTCAATTTCGCTATAATTACAGGTTTTTTTCTTTTAAGCATTATCTTCATTGCTATTAATGGATCCGAGTGGCTTCATGCCCTTTACACTTTTGTTGTTATGAAACTACGCTGATAATTCTCCTGACAAAGCGCCATCTCGTCCAAGTAGCTGAACTAAAATTGCTTCTACTCACCCTTCATGAAGGGAATCTGGGAAACAATTGAATGCGATCACGGGAACACACCTCACATCCTCATACGATTTTATATTGAGCTGAGTGAGGGCTCATTTGGAAGAGGAAGGTTAAACGAAGCGCGCGTGGGTCCCTAAATAAGCAGGAAAAATCTTTTTGTGATCGAAAAATACATTAGAAAATCCGGAATTTTTCTTCATTTGTTTTCCCTACTTTGGACAGTCACATTACTTGATATAAACATAATGTAACTGAAGTTGGACCCACGCGCGCTTCGTTTAACCTTCCTCTTTAGAATGAGCCCTCATTGAGCTAAAATATAATCATATGACGACGTGAGGTGTGTTCCCGTAAACCCCTGTTTTCACTTGTTTTCTGGTAATATTCTGGTTAGATTCTAGTAATGTCACGTGGGTACTCTACCCCCGTAAGAGGAAAAAATTTTCTCTTCTCTTCTCTATTTTATGAGTCTACGGAATCATTTGTTTAAACTAGGGAGTTTCCAAATTTTCGTAATCTTGATCGAATTCGCACTACGGGTTGCTTTGCAAAATTGATGCGAGCCCACAACGTGTAAAGATTGCGTTACGTCATTTGGCATTTGGCAGGCAGAGTCTATACCGTTGAATACAAAACATTCAAGGTTGTCCACCACATTCTTATCCGCAGAGGAAGGCTACGAATATCTGCATTCCCATCTATGATACAAATTCTGTGACGCGTTTGCAGTGTCACCAGCACGTGTTATATCCTAACACTATTCTCATTTATGCACCTGAATGAATTCCTTTCACTTTTACATTGACAATACATCGTTATGTAGAAGATTAATTTTATCAACACGAAAAGAACTTACATCCTCTGCATTGGCGGCTTCACTTGACTGCAATATGTGCACATATACAGGGTGTCCAAACAGAGAGGGTATCGATTGGACACAGTATGATTGCCTATATACTTATAGTTATTGGGCACATATCTTTTGGAAATAGCATTATTGGACAAATGAAGGATCGGACACATCTAATATTGGGCACAAGTAGGATTGGACACGTCTCAATTGCGCACAAATAGAATTGCACACCGTACTTTTGGACACAAATGTACCGAGACCAAATAAAATGAATGGATAATTTAGTACATTATTCGAAATTTCGGGGAAGTTTCCGTTTACGTCCATTCTCAGAATTCGATGAAATTTTGAAAACCGATTCTTTTTTTACTAAAATGACGATTGCCAGAAGGATTTTTGGTGACGCGAAAAAAAATTTCAATTTTTAAAGACTATGGTTTATGAGAGGCCTTCGATTAGACACAGTACGATTGGAAACTTAGCTATTGGACACATAACTTTTAGAAACAACATCATTGGACACAAGTACGATTGGACACATTTATATTGGGCACAAGTACGATTGGACACATTTATATTGGGCACAAGTAGGATTGGAAACATCTCTATTGGGCACAGTCACTGATATATATACTATGGATACGGTTTTGCCCATAAGCCCCGTGTAAATTTTATGTCACCAATTGAACGGGGCCATCTTAAGAATTCAGTGCCAGCGCCGTCTTTGGAGAAACCGGTGTACTAAGAGAAATAGCGCAAGTTTCAAAAATGAAGGTTATAAGATTGAAATAATAGTATGTTATAACAGCACAAGTTAATCATAAGTTATAGCAAATCAACCAGAAGTGAAATTTGTGTAATAAATGTAATATAAAAGAAACTAAGAATGATTAATGATGTGAAGAGAAAGCGCAAAATTGAATTAAAAATATTTGTAACATTTTTGTTGTTTGCTTTTTTGTTGTAGATAAGAGAAAGGTAAATAGGTGTGTATTTCTTACGTTTTAAGAGAAGCATTAAATGAAATCAAACTCATAATGATATTGAAATACATTTCTTACTGATGAAACACATTAATATACAATGAAATGTTATATTACTATAATTAATTGTTACATATAATTATACAAAAATAATACAATTAAATACATTAAAATAATGTTAATTAGATACATTAAAATAATGTTATTGTGTAATATAAAGGCAGTTATTCAAGATTCAATCAACGTGGCCACGCATTTTTCCGTCTCTCCCCCTTTGACAGCCTTTCTTTATGCTCACTTCGTCCAGGAGTAATGAACAAATTCATTTGTCCCTACTCATTTTGCTCTTTCTATTTGTTATTATACGGTTAAATAACTCCAACGTAGTGTTTTCGAGAGCCAAAAGATTATAATACGCATTCTCCGGCAATAATCTCTTTTCCCTCAACCCTTTCACTACTTCTTTTAAGGAATGTACCTTTACTTTTAGGTGTTTCACTTGTCGCTTCAACTTCCTGTTACTTTCTTGGGTAGATTTTAGTCTTTTCTGGATGCTATTTAATTTTTTCAGAGTACTCCTCGGGGTGTTCAGATTTTGGTGGTCATGACGTATGTTCGTATGTACTGACATGGGCTGGAACTAAGTTAAATTCATTTCTGATGTACTTGGCTGGAGATAACACTCTTCATCAACTGCAATGAAAAATATTGTCACAAAAATTGTTATGTTATGGAAAAAATTATCATCTTTATCACTTAAATAATTATGTGATAAAACGAAATACTGTAATTGAAACTTATTTGAACATACGAATCGCTCTGCTAGTTGTAGGAGATTCAATGGAATCTACATGTATATGGGGACTTCTGGGACTTCTGCAATTGTTGCAATAGATTCATTAATATCTGAAATCAAAGTACATACACTCATTTAATATATTTTCTTTTTATTACATTTAATTACATTAATATATTATAAATCAATTAAGACACAGTTACTTACATCCATGATTACTTTCTACCAAAATGTTGGTATGCTCTTGAAACACTTCCTGGTGTGTTGAAATAGTTGGTAGAGATTTCGGTTTTAAATTTCCTGTTGTGATTTACATTTAAAACAGTCTTCAGAAAAGTGATCTGAACACAACAAACTATTCTTTGTAGGCATCCAATTTTCCCGACCTATTATTTTGAGCCACTGTTTGCACTGTGCTGAATCTCGTGGAAATCTGTGTTTTATCATATGAGAATTAAAACAAAAAAATTAGTACTACTGAAAATTTAAAATAAATTATATTATCTGTACAAACCTGTGCAAAGTTGCCTTTTTTTGGTTGCTGCTCATATTTCCGCAATAGACGCATTTACCCATCGTTATACTGTAATAAAACGGAGTATAATCAAAATCACATAAATGCTAGACTACTTGTAATGCTTTGTGTTCCATTATTTTCTGCTTACTAATATTAAATCATAAAGATAGTAACATACCTGATAAGTTGTAAACGCCACAAAATTCAGAACAAACAATGAATATACGCTCGTCAAACGTACCAAAAAGCACGTGGCAAAGTATAGAGGATCACGGTGGTGAAGAGGAGTACGGGGGATACAGTACAGCGGTTTCTCCCTAGAGGCGCTGGCATCTAATTCTGCCATAGATTTATAGAAGTAAGGACTTTCAATTTGTGACATGGAAAATTTCGGATACCGCATCCATAGTATATATATCAGTGGGCACAGTACTTTTGGACACATCTCTATTGGGCACAGTACTTTTGGACACAAATGTACCGAGACCAAATAAAATGAATGGTTTTTGAAGTGTCATAAATTTTTGGTTATGTTTTTACTTGAAATATATTTTCGATAACTTTTGTTAAATTATAAAGACGATAGAAGTGTACATTCATTAAATGTAAATATAATACGTGCAACGGAATACGTAGATTATTTAATTTTTGAAATTAATCTTATTGCCATTTATACTTATTTTTCCTTATAGTATGTTAATACCTCATTAGTTTTCTGAAAAATATTATATTGTAAGTCATAATGTATGCTATATAAACCAAACATGGTTTACGGCATCAATAAATAAATAAATAAATAGTTACAACGAAGAGTGAAATATTCCAAAATCATACGACTGTGTAGAATTGTTTTCACAGCTCCTGATTAATTCGATGTAAAGGAGATAAATTAGATAAGTATTTTCTACCTATAAAGTATTAGGATTTTTGTAAGGAATGAATACGATACTTTGTGTTTTTTAAATGTATCTTTTACAGGTTACGTACGAAGCAGAATCAGTAAATAGCTGAATTACTTCAATTTGAATACGGTCAGATCCCGATTATGGCAAGAAAATGTATTAGCGGTGAGTAACATGCAAGTAGTGATCTTGAAAACTATTATATACTCAGATAAAAAGAGCATTAATAATCTAACTTTATGCGTGACGTATATGATCGTACCTTACACTATTTGTTTTAAAACAGTTAATCAGCGTGTCAAGTCACAACAACTTTTAGAATAATAAATGTAATTGATTTGTTTTAGATACATATTCCGTTTTCTTTTTAATTTTAACTATATGATATACCTTGAAAAGTAACCCTGCGGTTAAATTGTAATTAATGTATTTTAAATGACCATAACTGCTCTGGAATTTGCAATATTTCTGTGCAATAATTGTTCTCAACCTTGCTGGAAACTTTCCAATGTATGAAATAAGTATAGGAAAGATCAAGTAAGCAGTGCTTTTTAGAATTCAAATATATTTGAAGAATTACAGTATGTAGATACGTACATAAGTTTCCACAAGAACAAAAAATGGGAATACAGTAAACTCGACTCTAAACAATTCTGTTTTTTTTCATTTTATGTCTTGTAACGGTTTTTTTTATTGATAAGTACTTGTTTATAAAGTAAACAATCTGTATCGTGGAATTTGAATGGGGTATAAACATTGATCTTTGTTCCATTGCTATGAATAAAAAATATAAATGCTGATTTAAAGAATATTATTTATATTAGTTGTAATACGTGACAATGAAATTGATTGGTTAAATTTCTAATAACAGAAACTACATTTTTACCATTTAATAGATAAACTCAGAGTGGCCCGTGCAAAATTGATGTACGCTAATTTTACTATGTACTAGTTTCTATTATGTGACATACGTAGTATGCTACTTAGTCTTCTATGGAATATATGTATATAAAATATTTACTTTTATTCGTCATGCAAATTGTACACAACTTATATTTAAAAAATATTTCGTTTTTCAGATGTGTCAGACATATACCATGCACACACTAGCATGTTTATGCAGATAATTGATCAAGTGTAATTGCATGTTCGTGGTGCGAAAAGATACCACCATTAGATTCTGAGTAAACAGCTTGTAACTGAATAGTTTGCTAAATAAAGATTTGGAAATTCAAATATGTTGTAATCTTTAGTGACCTATGAACGAATCTCAAAGGATTTTTCGATATCTTAAAAGTTGTTGATTTTACAGATGTGTGTGTAAAGGAACGTGTCACTCTTTTTTCATCGAGTCATAATTCTAGAACTATCAAAGCAATGAGTTTTTGGGAACTTGTAGTGAAAACATAAGAGTATCTACTAAAAATGTTTTTTATTCACCATTTCTTTCGCAATTATTTTAAACGAATGCCGAGTTTTCATAGCGGTTCTTCACAGTAATTTATTTTATCAGCGACCACCATTTGTTTTTTACATTTGATGCACGCAACGCGTAGCTAAGAAGTTATCACATTATATCGTTTGAGTCAATTATATTCAAGGTAATTATCGTATTTCTATATTTTCTATAAAAATGTGTAATCTTAATTTTACCATTTCGTTAATGTTTTATCATTTTTTAAAGTGTTTTATTATGGCTGTTTAAAATTCATTGTATTGCCTATAATATTCTGTTTGCTCAAAGTAATTTATATTGTTAATAGATGGAAAAAATCCCAGGGAAAATGAAAAACACTTTCAATTATGTATACAACGATTATACATATAACAATGATTATCGTAATGGTAACATTTATCGATGCAATACGCGAAGGACTACGTAATGTTGTGGGGCTGTAATGGTTCTCAGCGATGGCTCTATTAAGTTATTAAAGCCCCATAACCACCCTGGGCAAGAATATATTGGTACACAGCATTTGATGATTGAGGAAATGAAGAAGCTGAGTCGGGAGACATTGATCCCATTTAAACACATATTTGATGATGTTTGTAGAAAGTCTGTTTATGCTTACTTTTCTTATGTGTTTCTTTTATTAACTTTTTGTGCAGAAATATTTATCTACCTATCGATATGTGACACTCTCACCGATTTCAAAGATTTTTGAATATGTTGCAGAAACGATTAGGAATAGCAGGTTTTGGACATATAGATAGCATACATTATGACTTACAATATAATATTTTTCAGGAAACTAATGAGGTATTAACATACTATAAGGAAAAATAAGTATAAATGGCAATAACCCAGATAGCCAAATGCCTCAAATCTACCCAGGGCAGTTATGACCGTGAGGGCTCGTAAAATGCCCTCGGTAGAAACGCGGTAGGACCTGCCCTCGGTACGTCGTTCCTCGTTTCTGCCAAAATTTTATAACGACATTTGCCACATTAGTGCGACCGTGCTGTCCTCTTACAATCTCGGACCTACTTTAAATTTGGCAGAAACGTGGTAGGACCTGGCCTCGGTACGTCGTTCCTAGTTTCTACCGAGGGCATTTTACGAGCCCTCACGGTCATAACTTCCCTCGGTAGATTTGAGGCACGAGCTACCCTCGGCACGTCCAAGCGACGTTCGGCCCGTAAAATTCCAGATACCTGACCTCGCCACGCCGTGCTGGATTTCTACCAGGGGCACGCTTGGCTATCTGGGAAGATTGATTTCAAAAATTCAATAATCTACGTATTCCGTTGCACGTATTATATTTACATTTAATGAATGTACACTTCTATCGTCTTTATAATTTAACAAAAGTTATCGAAAATACCCAGATAGCCAAGCGAACCTCGGGCAGAAATCGAGCACGACGTGCCGAGGTCAGGTATCGGGATTTTTACGGGTCGAACGTCGCTTGGACGTGCCGAGGGCAGCTCGTGCCTCGATTCTGCCCAGGGCACCTATGTCCGTGAGGGCTCGTAACGTTCCCTCGGCAGAAACGCGGTACGAGCTGCCCTCGGCACGTTGGTCCTCGTTTCTGCCCAGTTTTACGTAGGTCCGAGATTGTAAGAGGGCAGCACGGTTGCACTAGTGTGGCAGATGTCGGTAAAGAAAATTTTTACTTATTTACTTTTTACTTATTTGGCACGCAAGGAGGGAAAACGAAATGATAAAATTACAAAAATACTTCGTTCAATAACGTTTATCATTTCGTTTTCCCTCCTTGCGTGCCAAATAAGTAAAAAGTAAATAAGTAAAAATTTTCTTTACCGACATCTGCCACACTAGTGTGGAAATACTCGTTGAATGATGAATGATTCTTCTTGTGGCCGTTCCACTTCAGCCAGAACTCGTAGTAGTCGAAGGAGAGGATTGAATTTAAACAAATAACTCAAAATTGAAAGAATACTATAAATGTTTATTCAGAATAATTTTAAGAACTTTATAATTAAGATTTAAAGTATGATTTGCTTAAATGATTAATATTATATAATCATGAGCAAATGGACGATAAATATAAACGTGTTGTCACGTCGCGAGGTCGAGTTAAAAGAATGATTAACAACAGTTGCCGCTTGGCACCAGGAAGCATTCTCCTGTTCATTTGCCATGACAACTGTTGTTAATTAACAAAGACAGTTGTGAATAGCGATACAAGTAATATTTGATTTCGCGCCGCCAACCGCTATGAATATAGCGTTACAAGGAATACTCGATTTCGCGCTGCTAGGAATATTTCACACCGCTATAGATATTCCCCACATTACTCCCTCCCAAATGAAGGAACGGAATGAATCAAAATTGCAGCGGTACTGCGAAAACAGCACAAGGCGAATAAATGTGTTTAAACTAGGCTTAAATCTAACAAGTACAAAATTTTTCTTAGAATAAGAAAATATACAGTTTGTAAAAAATTGCTTAAAAACTAAAACTTATGACTAAGTTGATGCTAAACCACCGCTGTGGGAACGTTTTTCTGAAATCGAACGCGTTTTCGCGCGTATGTTTTTAAACTTTGTTGAGCGTCGGGCTCTTCAGCATTACTCTCGATGTCCTCGCAAACATCAGAGGTAGCAAAATAAGCAGGTTTGAGTCGCTCAATCGGTACGCTATAATGAACGCCGCTGACGTCGATCATGAACACACGATCGTTTACACGTTTAATAACTTTATACGGACCTGTGTAGGGACGTTCTAGTGGTTTCTTAACGGCTTTGGTCAAGAGGAACACGTGAGAACAAATAGCGAGGTCTTTAAAAACGAATGGTTTGCGTTTCGCTTTGTGCGCTACAGGAACAGGGCGCACTTCCCTCATAAATTCTCGGAACTCTTCGAGAAAATACTGAGGGTTAGGTGAAAAATCACCGAACAAGAAAAATTCGCCAGGAACTCTGAGTGCTGTTCCGAAAACAAAATCTGCCGGGCTCGCGTTGGTGTCCAGACGTATTCTGGTGCGTAATCCGAGGAGTACGGTGGAAAGTGTGCGAGACCATTCACCAGAATGACACATGATGGCTGCTTTGAGATCTCTGTGCCATCTTTCTATCAATCCATTAGAAGCGGGGTGATAGGGAGTGGTGCGGATGCGTTTGCATCCACACAGAGAGAGGAGTGCATTGAAAAGTTCAGATTCAAATTGCGCGCCCTGATCAGTCGTGATAACTTCGGGAGTGCCATATCGAGCTATCCAATTATCATAAAATGCCCTAGCTACAGTTGGCGCAGAAGCTTCCTTAATCGGAATCGCTTCCGGCCAACGGGAGAATCTGTCGACCATAGTGAGACAGAACTGAAAATCCTCACTACGCGGAAGGGGACCAATCAGATCCAGGTGGACATGAGTGAAACGACCGTCAGGTGCAGTGAATTGTTTGGGAACCATCTTGACGTGGCGCGAAACTTTCGATTGTTGACAATCAATGCAATTTTTACATGCGCGGGCAATGTCCCGATGCATGTTGGGCCATACATATTTCTGACGAATGATACGGTCAGTTACCTTAACACCAGAATGGGATGGAGAATGGAACAACTGAAATACTTTATCGCGGAGCGATGCTGGAATGTAGGGTCGCATAGATTCGCCTGACAATTCGCAAAAAATTTCAGTATTGTCTGGACCCCAGGTGAACTTCTTCAGTTCGAGCGGTGGGTTCGAGGAATTGCGAATCTGCAAAAGCTCAGAATCATTCGCTTGTTCAACTCCCAGCTCTTTTAAGTCGAACTGAGTTGGAAAACGGATGGCCTGAATACGCGAGAGAGGATCTGCAACGAGGTTGTCGTGGCCCGCAAGAAAGTGAATTTCTGTTGAAAATTGTGCAATAAAAGATAATTGTCGAATTTGCCGCGGGGATGCATGATCAGATTTTTGCGTGAACGCGTAGATTAAGGGTTTGTGATCTGAATAGATCTTAAATTCGCGCCCTTCAAGGAAATGCCGAAAATGTTTAACGGCCTCGAAAACCGCAGTCAGCTCGCGATCGTATGTACTGTATTTGATCTGTGCAGGCGAAAATTTACGTGAAAAGAAAGCGAGTGGGTTCCATTGGCCATCGATTGATTGTTCGATGACAGCGCCCATGGCAAAGTCTGATGCATCCGTAACAAGGCGAATTTCTGCAGAGGGACAGGGGTGTGCCATGAGAGTTGCACTAGCTAAATCTTCCTTACACTTTTCAAATGCGGTTTCTGCTTCGGAAGTCCAGGCGATTGTCCGTTTGTCGCGTTTACGGGACTCATGTAAATAAGCATTCAAGGGTGCCTGAGTTGAAGCTGCGTGAGGAATGCACCGTCTGTAGAAATTGATCATTCCCAAAAATTTTCTCAAATCCTCGATGGTTTGAGGTTTTGGAAAATTTCGTACTGCTTCTACCTTGTCGGAGGTGGGTTTGAACCCATCCTTGTTTATAGAATGACCGAGGAAGGTGATCTCAGAAACGCCCCACTTGCATTTGTCCAAATTAAGACGCAAGTGAAATTGCTGCAATCTCTGAAGTACAATGGTAATGTGTTCCTCATGCTCCTTGGCTGAAGAGGATGCAATGAGGATATCATCAACATATGCAAAAACGAAGTCCAAATCGCCAAGAGCGCGATTTATGTATCGCTGAAAAGTTTGACCAGCGTTACGAAAACCAAAAGTCATAGCACAATATTCGAAAAGACCAAAGGGGGTGATAACAGCTGTTTTAGGTATATCTTCAGGCGCGACGGGTATCTGATGATAAGTCTTGAGTAAGTCGAGGGCTGAAAAGATGCATTTATTGAACAGCACTGTTGGAAAATCGTGTAAGTGCGGAACGGGGTAGCGATCAGGAACAGTGACATGGTTGAGTCTGCGATAGTCGCCGCAGACTCGCCAATCCCCGTCTTTCTTTTTAACCAGGTGAATAGGGCTAGCCCAAGGACTACTGGATGGTCTGCATAAACCCGATTCTACCAGTCTACGAAATTCGGCCTTGGCGGCCTTTAATTTATCCGGCGCTAGACGCCGCGGACGTTCAGCTACGGGAGGTCCGGTGGTGACTATGTGATGAAACACGCCACGGTCTTTAAGGGGAACCGACTGTTGCAGTCCAATGACGGAAGGGAATCGCGCCAGAATGTGTGCGTACTTCTCCTTCGGCTTGATCATGTGAGCAGAAAAACTGGATGCAGCGCGTGAAAATACACCGGCCTTGATACCAGTTTGAGAATCGCTCAACGACTGCTGGCCTAAATCGACAATCAACCCGTATTTAGATAAGATATCAGCCCCCATGATAGGATAGGGAACGTCCGCTACACAGAAGTTCCAAACGATAGGACGGCGAATCCCAATGTCGAGGGTGAGACGTGATTCACCGTACGTGTGAATGACAGTATCGTTAGCGGCGCTCAATTTTAAATTAGCCAGTTTTCCGCGAAATTTGTTGGATCGCGGCAACAACGAAATGTCGGCACCGGTGTCGACCAGAAAATCTAAACCGGAATTGCGGTCGCGAACATGAAGGCGTTTGGAATTTGATAGACCTACGCCGGGCGCCTCAGACACGGAAGGTCTCGTTAGTTTTCCGACCCTGAGTCAGACCTTTTCCATGAACATGGTTGAGCGCAATTGCGCGCTTTAGCGCCGAAACGATTATGCCACCAACATAAATCTGGCCGGCGTTTGCTAGAAGAGCGGAAATGGGCAGAAGGCTTTCGCGAATTAGAACGCGAACGCGTGCGTGGAGAGTGCATTGAAAACCGCTGACTGATCATAGCCGTCAATGCAGCTATGTCCTTTTCCAATCGATTTAACCTCGTTTGCGAGGTGGAGCGGGTCGCGCCTGCCCCCGAAACTGCCGCGATAGATTTGTCCATGCCCGTTGATTCTACAACCGCGTCGGCGAGTACAGCGAGGTCTTGAAGATCGTCTAATTTAGATGCAGCGAGAATACCGCGACACTGGGAAGGAAGGTATTCAAGAAAAACGGTTTTTAATACGGCGTCATTAATTAACTTGCCCGCCTGATTCCTCATAGTTGCTAAAAGTTTGGACGGCTTTCCGTCCATCGCGAGATTACCGCCTAGAATCTTGCGTAATTTCGCCTCCTCCGAAGACGCAAAAGTTGCGATGACACGTTCCTTAATACGAGTGTACGGTTCCGCCAAGTTAGGATCACGCATGAGGTCGCAAATAACGGTCGCGACTTCCGGATCGAGACCGGCAATGACGATGTCGGCCATTGTACGCTCGCTTGTAATCCGCGAACATCGAAAAGTTGCTTCAACTTGCTGGAACCACGTTGCCGGGTCCAGCTTAAAGAACGGAGGAATTTTGGGAACCCGATAATGGTCGACGCGTGCCTGACCTTGCTGCTGTAGCTGTTGCTGCTGTAGTTGTTGCTGCTGTAGTTGTTGCTGCTGTGCGAGTTCATTCCTGGCGTGGTCGCGCTCGGAACGCAGACGCGCTACCAATTCTGCTGCAGAGTCCATGGGGATGACCGCGCTGCTTTGATGAGGTGTGCTTCCAGCACGCTGAGAAATGTAGACTGCAGTTGATACTCTGCTCCGGCGTGCGACCAGCACGCTGATAATGACCTGGCCGCTCCTGGTCCTCCGACTCCTTGCGACGCTGATCACGTCGGGGTCACCAATGTGGAAATACTCGTTGAATGATGAATGATTCTTCTTGTGGCCGTTCCACTTCAGCCAGAACTCGTAGTAGTCGAAGGAGAGGATTGAATTTAAACAAATAACTCAAAATTGAAAGAATACTATAAATGTTTATTCAGAATAATTTTAAGAACTTTATAATTAAGATTTAAAGTATGATTTGCTTAAATGATTAATATTATATAATCATGAGCAAATGGACGATAAATATAAACGTGTTGTCACGTCGCGAGGTCGAGTTAAAAGAATGATTAACAACAGTTGCCGCTTGGCACCAGGAAGCATTCTCCTGTTCATTTGCCATGACAACTGTTGTTAATTAACAAAGACAGTTGTGAATAGCGATACAAGTAATATTTGATTTCGCGCCGCCAACCGCTATGAATATAGCGTTACAAGGAATACTCGATTTCGCGCTGCTAGGAATATTTCACACCGCTATAGATATTCCCCACACTAGTGCGACCGTGCTGCCCTCTTACAATCTCGGACCTACGTAAAACTGGGCAGAAACGAGGACCAATGTGCCGAGGGCAGCTCGTACCGCGTTTCTGCCGACGGAACGTTACGAGCCCTCACGGACATAGGTGCCCTGGGCAGAATCGAGGAATTTGGCTATCTGGGTATATTTCAAGTAAAAACATAACCAAAAATTTATGACACTTCAAAAACCATTCATTTTATTTGGTCTCGGTACATTTGTGTCCAAAAGTACTGTGCCCAATAGAGATGTTTCCAATCCTACTTGTGCCCAATATAAATGTGTCCAATCGTACTTGTGCCCAATAGAGATGTGTCCAATCGTACTTGTGTCCAATGATGTTGTTTCTAAAAGATATGTGTCCAATAGCTAAGTTTCCAATCGTACTGTGTCTAATCGAGCCACCCCCGTGTCTAATCGAGCCACCCCCATGGTTTATGGTTTATTCTTCTCTTTATATATTGTACATAAAGATGGCGTTGAAGAGGCTGAGCTCTATTTGCCCAATCCAAGTCCGTCCTTATATGCTAGCAGAGAGTAAATGAGAGTGCTCACGCCCGGGATTTGCCCGTGCCCATTATAGTGCTGCCCCCTAGTCTAGTGCTTAGCCTGGATCAGCTCCTACATCGACTTTTCTACCCCAGACAAGAACCTACATCGACTTTTTGTTTCTGGCAAGAGCCTACAGCGAGGCGCTGTCAGCGACTCTCACACCGGACGAGATTCTACATCAACTTTGGCCATGATCAGAACGTTCAGTGTATATTGTTAGCTTCCATTTGCTTCGCAGCACCCGTATTATGTTCCCTTACGATCAAACAATTTTAACCTAAATGTTTTTTTCCAATTTTCGTCTCTCTCTCTCTCTTTCATGAAATGAAAGAAATATTCTGTATTAAATTATTTATGCAGTTATCTGCAAAAAATAATTATTCAATTAGGGTCAAATAAAAGGAACAATTAAAGAAGTAGACACGTTATGCGGAATAAATAATATTATTTAAACAAGAAAGATCAGACAACATTTTAGATCGACCTCCAACAAATTAGAAAATGTATAAGGTACTATTTAGTAATTACCCAGATAGCCAAGCGAACCTCGGGCAGAAATCGAGCACGGCGTGCCGAGGTCAGGTATCGGGATTTTTATTGGCCGAACGTCGCTTGGACGTGCCGAGGGCAGCTCGGGCCTCAAATCTACCCAGGGCAGTTATGACCGTGAGGACTCGTAAAATGCCCTCGGTAGAAACGCAGTAGGACCTGCCCTCGGTACGTCGTTCCTCGTTTCTGCCAAATTTTAAGTAGGTCCGAGATTGTAAAAGGGCAGCACGGTCGCACTAATGTGGCAAATGTCGTTATAACGTCGTTATAAAATTTGGCATTTTACGAGCCCTCACGGTCATAACTGCCCTGGGTAGATTTGAGGCATTTGGCTATCTGGGTACCTGCCCTCGGCACGCCGTGCTCGATTTCTGCCCTAGGTTCGCTTGGCTATCTGGGTTATAGCATTTACTCTGTGTTTGATGTTGTTTCTTATTAATAGGCAAACGCCTCCGCCTTGAAGGCTTTCCTGTCTATTATTTCTGTATAAATTGTAGCCTTTCATAATGAATTCATTGTGTTTGTTCGATAACCAGGTTTCGGTGATACATAAGATGTCGAACTCCTCTGCTAGTATTCTTATTTCGTTGATCTTATTTTTTATACTTCTTGCGTTCCATAGTCCTATTCTGATAGGATTATCTGGCATATTTGTTATGAGTGTGGTTTATGTGTTATCTGTAGTTGGTAAGTTAAATGCAGAATAATAGTGAGGGTAATCTTTCTTTTTTACCTTTTAATTCTAATGATTGAATATTGTGTCCTTGATATTGGTCTCAGGTTTGTTCACTTTTACTTTTACAGGCAATTTGTTTTGAGAAGTTTCTCTCTTATCGTTATAGGTAGTATTTTGTTGGATGTTGGGGTTTTGTATTTGCTCATTTTCTTCTTCTACCTTGAAATTGCTATAAAAGTTTTGTATTGTCGTAATGGGGTGTTCCCATCTTCCTTCATTATGCTCCAATGCTCCACTGATTTCCTTGTGGAAGTCATCCCTGACCTTTTTCCTAATCTCTTCGATTTCTCTACCCCTGTCTATTTTTCTCTTTGTTTTTTCCAGGGTAACTGTCCCAGAGTTTTGGTTGATCCCTCTGTATCTTTCTTCTTCATAGTTTTCATATTTTTTGGCAAGAGAAAGACGCCTATTTTGCTTGATCTTCTCCTCTACTCTGTCTTCTAGTTTTCGTTCTTGGATTAACTGAATTAGTTGGTCTATAAGTTCTTCGTCCGTCTTTGTCTTCATTGTTTCTGTTTCTATATTATCTTTGTTGTACCTTTTATTCCTGTTTATCCTTATTTTATTTTTTCCGACTGTTATCTCATCATTGTGATTTGATGAACTGTCATGGAAGGGTTCTAGTCGAAAGTTTATGTCTGTGTCTATACTTTGGTGACAATTTGTTTTTTCAGTTGATCCTCCAAAAGTTGGTGTCTGTCTGTTCTTCCTCTGTTGTTTGGTTTTCTAAACTTATCATTATTGTTGTTTTTGTTATGGATAACTTGAGGTTGATTTTTTGAAGCTCGCTTCGAAACTACATCCACCCAGGTGTCCTTATTTGGTTTTAGTATTTGTTTGTTGTATTTGGAATTATGTGCTTTATCTATTCTGTTATCCTGGTTTGTTGTTCTAATTCTTCCCGAGTTGCCACTCTCCGTTTCTATTGGACCAGAGATTGACTCCCAGAATTCCACTCTGTTGTGTTTCTTAATAACTGGATACATTGTATGGGCATATTTGTTTCCATCGTCGTCATTATCCTCACAATTAAATTCGCGTTGTTGATATTTGTTATTATTTCCTGTGTCGTCTAATATATAAGAAAGATTGTTGTATGTGGCTCTTTCTCTAGCCACCTTGTATGGTACATTCTTGTATGTCATAATTTTTTGTCAGTCTTTCTTTTTGATAAATACTACATTCTCTAAAGGTGTTGTTATGTTCTTCCCCGCAATTGAGACAGATGGGTTCTTTGTTACAGGTACCATGGAAATCTGCCGTGCATACAAAGCACCTTCTTTTCCGACTTCTACTCTTAGTC
Source organism: Lasioglossum villosulum (assembly GCA_963971365.1). Classification (NCBI taxonomy): domain Eukaryota; kingdom Metazoa; phylum Arthropoda; class Insecta; order Hymenoptera; family Halictidae; genus Lasioglossum; species Lasioglossum villosulum. The sequence continues at coordinate 14,111,219 of OZ020499.1, forward strand.
TGAATATGTCCAAATCTTAAACATTTAAAGCACTGTTAAACTGAATCCACAAAGGGCTCTACTTTGACCCATACGTGTCCATATCCTATTAGTAATTTTGTGGGTAGTGAGTCCCTATAGAATTTTACCAAAATAGTCTTACTATCCTCCCATACTGTCTCGTTTCCCTGTCGTCTCCTTTTCTTCAGTCTTTCCATTACAAATTGTCCTTGATTAGGGGATAGTTGGTTCTTTAACTCTTCTATTAATTCTTGCCAGTCTGTGATAACACCTTTTCTATATTTAACTCTAAATGGAATTGAAGTGTACATGATACTTTCTTCAGAGACCCCTTTTTTCAGTATTTAGTTTGCTTCAGTCTTATTTTATGTTAACATTTCCGCTCTGGAGAACCCGACCATCTTAATTGACTCCGGGTTTACTCTTTGGCTTGTGATAAATCTATATATTTCGATTAGATTAAATTTTTTTGATTTAGTTACAGTGTGATTTTTCAGTGAGATAGAAACTATATAGTTTCCACTGATCGTATCAGTTTCATATAAGTCTAACTTATCTTTGGTAGTGCTGTTGCGTATATTATTAGCTAGGTTATTACTTTCATTATTATGTCTATTATTGCCTTGTGTTATGACTAGGTTTGTGTGGTATTGCATCTTATCCTCTGGGTTCTGATTTCTTATTTATGGTTTCTTTAGAAGTATTGTTTTCCCTATTTTCATTGGAGGGTGGATTTGTATCTTTCGTTTCTTCTTCCTTAAGTCTATTCTCTTCGTTGTGGTTATCGTTTGACTTTATAAATTAATTTTCCAAGGCTTGTATTATTTTGTAATGTTTTCATTTTCACTATTGTACATTTCTGGTTAATTTTTTGAATTCCCTCTACTTGCTCAACTTCCATGTTCTGCCATTCCATTGGTTTCACTAGATCTTTGTATATTTGATTGGATGGGCCTTCTTTGGGGTCCATCGTTTCTAGATCTTCTCCTCCAATTATAGTCAAGATATACTTCCGTCCCGCCAGGTGGCGGGACGGATTACCGACTTTTCCGAACCAGATATAGAGGTTATGTCCTTTACGGTATTATTTTCACTTTATCCTTCGACTCTTTTTCAGAGCCTATTTTTTAAGCTTGAATACCTTGTAAAAACCTCCTGATTTGGGATGTTTTTTTCCCAATTTTACTTCCTATTACTCTGATATCACAGCAAAAAATTCTACACTCAAAACTTTCGTCCTTACTCCTTGGATACATCCCCCTTCCTGGACTGTTCCTGGAAGCATTATCTTTTAAAAGACTACTCCTGGATTTTCGTATGTGTGGTTGTGCCAGCTTGACGGCCAGCTCTGCACCCTCACCACGACCTAACCACAACTCATTCTGATCGTATAATCTTTGCATTGTAACGCAATTGTAACTATCATCCAGAATTATCGAGCACAGCTGAGCACAGCACGGACATAAAATAAAAAGTTGCTAAGTTGGTAAGATAGAGAGCGACATTGAAATGATAAAAAAAATTTTTTCGAGTAGCCAAAAATCCTTCTGGCAATCGTCATTTTAATAATAAAAGAACCGATTTTCAAAATTTCATCGAATTCTGAGAATGGACTAATAATAATAATAATAATAATGGCTCGTCTAATTGGTGGTAGTATTTCTCAAACAGACTATAGCATTTTGCCCAGATCCGTCAACTGGTAGATGAAGTAATCTTGGACTCTTGGAACACGGTTTGTTATCTGAAGTCGGATCTCATCCTCAGTAACGTAACCTTCTCGATGAAATTGAGAAGAATAATACCGGTACACTCCGCCAATATAACTGCCACAGGCCGTCAGGGCTCTGGCCGCTCCGCTGCAGTGTGGCCAGACGAGTCCGACCTTGGGACTCGCGAGGAGTACACATTACCCCTTCTCTGATGACCAGCAATATGCGCAAGCGCGACGGGGATCGAGTAAAGCGCATGGGAGACACGTTGCGCAAGCGCGACGGGGATGAAGTGGCGCGAATGACGACGCGTGGCGGTTGCGCATATTGCTGGTCATCAGAGAAGGGGTACTGTATTCCCCTCGCGAGTCCCAAGGTCGGACTCGTCTGGCCACACTGCTCCGCTGTGTCATTGTAGATACGCTATTGTTTTGGTAGCGCATGCGCGAGAAATTGCAGCCCCAATCGGAACACTGTTGCCGAGTCTATTGGTATATATGTTTAGAGGATAACTAAGGATTATTGAATTGGATCCTCAAATAAATTTTTAAGATTAAAATTAAATATTTAATTTTATTTATAACTTATAACATTGAAAATAAATTATTTAAAAGTAACAATTTTAAATCTTAACTCTATGACCCTTCTTCAATGAATTCAGTTTATCGATTAAACATTTTAAACATTTTCTAAACATTTGTTTTTAAAACAAATTAATTCAAACAGCAACTTCACAATAGTGAGAAAGTTCATATTGATGAGAGTTGACTGAAGGTAGCTACAGTTGCTACATATGGTCGAATATATGTGCACACATCTAAATATAATGCACTTGAGTCTAGAGCTGAATCACGGCTGAATGAACCAATGAAAATCTATTTACTTGATAGTTTCTTGCAAACAATCAAAAATATAATATTGCATAAAACATGTGCGCTTTTAACTTGGTTAAACGTCAAGGTGGTTTTAAAATAGTGAACGTGACATTGTGCTGCTTAAAAAACGGCATCAGCTACACAACGCCGTTGATTCCCGATTCCCGAGGCCTAATGCATATAAAAATACGATGAAGTCCGGTCATTAAGTTTAGTATAAACAAAACGGCACAATGTTGCAAGTGCTCGAGATTAAAAGAAACAAAGTATCGCTTGATAAAAGTACTGATGTAATTGATTGGATTGACCATGTGAGTCCATCGATGACGTATGATGAATTTTTTTCAAATTATTTAATTCCAAATAAGCCGTGTATATTTAATTCAAAAGTGACAGAGAATTGGTCGTGCAGAAGACAGTGGAGTGTGGATGATGCACCAGATTTTGATGCTCTCGAAATATTGTTTGGTAAATACTTACATGTTATATCGCAAAATGTAAACAATTTAGAGGTATTCAATCACTGATAACATCAGAGTATTTTCCCACAAAACCATTCAATTTTGATCAGTGACATTTCTTGTTTTGAACAGTCGTAATTATTGGGTTGGAACGAAAATTCGTAGCACTTGTAAATTAAAATTGGAAACTAAATTTCCCAGATTCATTCAATAACATATTTTCCATTCTGTTCTATTACTTTTTGCCATTTCCGAGGTAACTTCTCGTGTTATTGAATAAACGTACAAATAAATACCTTAAGTTTATCTTCTATTCATAATTTGAAAACGCTACGAACTTTCTTTCCAACCCAATACATAAATTAAAATAATAATGAAATGCAGTTATGCAATTCATAATAATTCACATTAACATTATTGTCCTTTATACTATATTACATTATTAATGTTGTCAGTATATGTTATTGTAATGCTCTAAAGTTGTTGTCAGTTTAATATTTAACCATAAAGTGTATTGAGTTTATGTTATCTGATTCGGTGACACATGGTAAGGAACTGTCTACCAGGACGGACAATCTGAAGCCACCTGATGTATTTCTATTGTAAGACCTGCCTACTGGAAGTACTTTTTCCAGTAGTCTTTATAAAGGGACCCAGGTACAATAGTCTCTTGTGGCTATGTGCCGGGGTAAACTACTAAGAAGTTGCTATTATTGTTATATCATCACTTATACATATATTGATTGTAATAAGTATTTTTAATATTCCATACTTTCAAGAAACTGAAAAGTAAGAAGATCACAATACTAATAATGCAAGCTGAAGAACACAGTAATTTCAATTATTATGTAGTTTATTATTTTTAACATTATAAGTCATTGTCTACTTGATTGTAATTGCTAGACAGCAGATTTTATGCATTTATAAAAAAAATAAGTAGGTGTAATTTAAAACAGTAACAACATTCAAAGAATTTGAAAATACTGTTATATTATTTTCAACCTATTAAACATATTAAAAAAGAAAATAAATTTCTATATCATTCCAGTTAGTTGTACTTCAGGTAGAAAATTTTTATTTTGCATAAAGATCCGCTGTCTAGTAATTACTGTGCCTGGTGTGAAGTCTCGTGAGATAGCATAGAGACAAAGGGACACAAATTCACCTATGTAGACCAAATGTTTTGGTTTTCATGTTATATAGTATATGCGACTGCTTCAGTGAATATTTTACTCAAGTCCCTTCCACTCTGACCAATTGGTCCCGCATTCCTTTTATGAGATTTCGCGCAAGACATGCAGAGTACTAATATTAAATATACAGTCAGTTATTTTCACCTTATTACACAATGAAAATAGGTTTCCCCCTACACCATTGTTCTAATTGAAATCGTTGTTATTTTATAGGAAACCTTGCAGTGCCAGTAGCAGATTGTAACAAGAAATATTACAATTCACAATCGAAAGATGACATGCAAATGAAAGATTACCTAAATTATTGGATGGATTACGTGAAAAGTAATTATTCAGATGATAAGTCACTTTTATATTTAAAGGATTGGCATTGTCCGAGATTATTTCCTAATGCTCCCATGTACAACGTTCCCCAGTACTTTGCATCTGACTGGTTAAACGAATACTATATTGCAAATCCTGATTTGGATGATGACTATAGATTTGTATATATGGGACCAAGTGGAACATGGTAAAATATATGTTATTGAACATTCGATTACATAATCTATGGACTATTTATAAAAGTAAATTCTTTCTCCTTATTTAGGACACCTTTACATGCAGATGTATTCGGATCATACAGTTGGTCTGCAAATGTAATTGGAAAAAAACGTTGGCTACTGTTCCCACCGCATCAAGAAGACTTGTTACGTGATATTCATGGCCAGTTAATATACGATGCTACATCTGAAGAACTTAATGACTATACAAAATACAAAGCCTACGATAAACGTACAATAAAGTATATCGATGTAGTTCAAGAACCTGGAGAAATAATATTTGTACCATCTGGATGGCATCATCAAGTTTGGAATTTGGTAAGCATTACAAGCCAGTACTATCGATTTAAAAGTATTCCATAAGCAGAAATATTCAAGTTATGATCCTTTCATCAATAGGAAGATACAATTTCTATTAATCATAACTGGATCAACGGATGCAATATTATGAATGTATGGCATGGGCTTCAGAAGGAATTATGTTCTGTAATGAAAGAAGTTTCCGATTGTCAAGATATGAATGATTGGATGGAACAGTGTCAACTAATATTGAGGTCTACATTTGGAATGGATTATTATCAATTCCTTGAATTCATAACATTCATAGCCACAGAACGCTTAAACATGATTTTGCGTAAGGACAAAGTAATCAGTTTCAAGAAGTTCGAATTTGAAACGAATCACTGTTTATTTGATCTTGACGCAATAAGATTGGTACTAATAGATTTTATGAACGATGCGAAAGAGAAATCCCTTTATGAATCTATTAATGAAAGACAACAGGCTAATAAGTTATTGAATAAAATAGTAACATGTCTAAGTTCACACAAAATGAAAACTGTGTGCAAAGCAGACAATGAAGTTTAAAATAGAAGTGATAAGTTTTGTATAGTTAAAACGATCGATTTGAAAATGCATTTTTTATAGTTTAATAATGATATAAATTATATACAATAAGTGAAAACCGAGTATGTTCAATTACAACGACAGAAAGTTTTTTTTTATTACACTTACAACATTGTAGCTGTTTTCATATTTTAATAAAAATATGATTACAACATTAACGGCGTATCTATTTAGTAACAAATTAAATTGTTTACGTAATATAAATACTTGTAAATATATATTTATTTATACTGCAAATATTGTATATAATGTAATGTAAAAAGGACAATAAAACGCTAAAAGAGACTCTAATATAATTATAAACAAAAGGTCTTGTGCATCAGAGTATTCCACATCATATTGAATTTAATTCATCTCAAATTTCAGTAATAGGAAAACAACATGTACTATTAATACGATATTAAGATAAGTGAATAAATTTTATTACAAACAAACTCGCTAATTTATAGTAGTTATTTCAAACATTTCATTTTCATATTCCAAAATGCCCTTAAACAGTTTATCAATACAAAATTATAATATGACACTTGAGAAAGTATCTACACAGGACCTTCAAACTTCTTCGACAATCCAAAATAAGAAATCACTATCATAGATTATTTTTTAACATTACTTTATCTGTAATTTATTTAGATTATTTGTTTTGTGTACTTCACACTCTGTATACCTATATACAAAAAGGCAATGTACTTATATTTTAACAGTGATAGTTCTTTGTTCTATGCGTATATATTTGTATATATATATACTTTTTTTATTTATATATATATATATATAATTATACATATACATGCATACAGCAGGTATATGTGTAAGTATATACATACAAATAAAGATGTACAAAATGTATAAAAACATAATGCAATTTTCTCGATGTAGATACGAGACATGAACACTCTCACTCTCTATTAATAAAATTAATGTATGTGTGTATTATGTATGCATACATATTATAATAAGATGATACTATATCTATATGATATTCTTAAATTGTTGCTCATTGTCTTTTGATTTATTTTTATATGTATTGTTTGATATGAATTTTTCGTGTTATGTTATCTAGAAATCGGACACATTTTGAATGGAATTGCAGAGACCATTGTTACGTTTGAAAACCGCCAAATATACAGATTTACGTTTAATTTGTGAGAGTTAGACAAAAATGATATTGATCAATTTATAATTACTTTACACATAGCAAAATGTTGAATCGTATCAACGTTTCACGCGAGTTAATAAATTAGTTATATATATATATGTACTTTTTTAAAAGTTCGAAAACCAACTGAAAAATAACAAAAATATTTACTGTTCAGGAAGTCGATATATTTCTGTACAATATCTCGTTTCATAAACTTTATGTAAAGATTTATATAAAATATTGCACTGATGAAGATACGCTTAGAAGAAACAGTATTTGCCGCAAATTATGATATCTCACATTAAAAGAAAAGATTGTCATGGATAAAAGGTATAAAAAGGGATATTTCTATAAATTATAATCATACAAAGTAAGTTTTCGATTAAAAACAAGTAAATATAGTATATATTTCACTATTTACACACACAATCGCGCTCACATACACTATGTGTACACACACAATCGCGCTCGCATACACTATGTGTACACATACACACACATACGCATAACTATTTCCTTTTAAACTTTTCGTGATAGTACCAATTTTTACTTGCATGGCAAGCACCTATATTACCTAAGATATCACGTCTCACAAAGTCTTCCTATTAATTAACAACAATTAACACTATTACAAAGATTAGACTCCACGCAACGTGATTTTATATTAATTATTGAATTATGTTTTTATACCTATATAATAGATACATATTTCTTTGTCGCGTCTCATACATTTTAACATTTCTTATGGAAACAGTTAATGGAATTGCACTGTACGATGAACATCACAAAAGAATTATTCGAGTTAAGTATTAAATTCCTGCTATTTTCAATAGAAAGGATTTTTTACGAAATTCATACGAGATAATAAAATATAATATTCAAATGAATGTTGTTTGTTCTTGCGTGTGTATATATATAATACATACACATACACTTTCGTATATGCGTCTGAATCTTTTTTTTTTAAATAAAATAGATTACTGTTACAACTATTATCATTAATAATATTGAAGTATTAATGTATGTTTAAACAAACTATATAGAACTGATTAGATGCTTAAAACCATTGTACTGTTAATGTATTTCAATTATGTGAAATATATAAATCGAGGAATCGATAAGTTATGTATCAAACGTTTTGTGTAAAAAATCGAATTTCTGTTGGAAAAAAGTTAAAATTATAAGCTGTAACTTATCCTTTTCTGTGACCTCATATTGTTGCATAACATTTCGTAGCAATTATATAGGGTGCGTGGACAGTGTTTGTAACGGTACTGTTGGTGTTGTAGGCGTCGCAGGTGCTAGAACAGGCATAGGTGTAGTTGGTATTTGCTGATGAGATTGTCTGGGCGGTGATAAAAGTTCTTGTCTGTCCCGTTCTCTTTCTCTTCCTGGCCGCCATGCTTCCAGCAATGCTTCAACTCTTTCTTCTGTAGGTCCCCAACGAGCAGTACCAGCTGCATTTTGTAACCATACCACTAATGTTCCATGAGCTGCCCTAATGTTAACTTCGCTTCTACAATCAGAAATATTTATTGTTTTACTATCACTGATGAACCAATAAATCACAATTTGAGTGCATTGTGGTAGAAAACAGCATTATAAACATTGTTTCTGTCATATGCACAAAACGTTATCTATTTTTGAATCAGTATTCAATATACAATTAGCGAAATTTCCGTAGTTTCACTAAAAATTTTACCAATTTCTGATTGATATCGATTGGATTTTTATCGACTGGAATTGTCATGTTTTTGTTTCCTTCATTACAATTTTCTTCATCAGTACCTTTAATTGCTGCATACAATTTTGTTAACTTAATAAATATAAGAGGTTAAATTGGATCGTATTTGTGTTTTAAGACAGAATTAAAGTTACAAAGAGATTACACATGGAACTATGGCAATTTCGAGGACAGTGGAGATACCTATTTTCTACCATGATAATATATACATTTGGTAACGTACTTCGATAAAATATGCTGAAACCCATGTCGATATTCATGTTCCATAGCAGGTACCACTACCTGTTTTCGTTTAAAATGACTGCCTTCTAATTTTATAAGAGCATTCGGAGCCGGATCTCTCCATTCCGGTAAAAACACCACAAAAGATAAAGGTTCTGCTGAATCAGCCAATAGACGTTCAAAATGATTGACCATGGCTTCCATTAGCTCCTCGCAATACGGTGGATTCGCTTGGAACGAGCCACTGACAGGCCTGAAGTCTAAGAAAGGCCCTCTCGAACCGAAATAGGAATCTACATCAGCAAATGCTGAACAGTATTGTCTAAAATAACAATTTAGTGGAGATGCAAAACACTCGAACGTTACACCGAAATGTCTCTGTAGACATTCGAAAACGGTGACAGGGAGAGCCATTTGCGTCACTTGGCCCTCGTTCATTCCAAGATATGTCTGATAACGTTTCAACGTACACCAAACACGCGGTAAAAACATTTCAAACTTTTTGTCGTCGAAGCAATTGTATCTGTACAGATGTTCCAATTTGGCGAGGTGCATGTTGTTGATACACATAGCGTCACTCTGGAAACGCAATAAAGTTTGTTCACGTTCAGGAAGATAATCCAGTTGTGGAAGGCGAGGAGTTGGAAGTGAGAATTGCACTGGGTAACACCAAACTTTTCTTTGCGTACTGGCTGGTCCTCCTAATGGTATGACATTCCCTAACCCATTATCCTTCAATATCTGGTTGTTTTTATCTTTGACTTTCTTCGCGTACTCTGTCGACAAGTGATATATCTTTAAACAAATACCCTCAACACTAGCTTTTACAGTTTCCGTGAGATGCGGTTGACATTGCCGTTTCAAGTGTGCCAAGCGATCCTGAAAATCATCGAATGTAGCACCAACTGTTCGTCTCAACCATTGAAAAGTGTCCTCTGCATTCCACTTGACGACTTTCCTACTTTCAGACGAAGCTGCTCTTGATTCTATCATTTGTTTAGCCGCCTCTGCATATCGTGACAGTTGTTTCCTCGCGTCACCAGTGAACTTTGGTCTGACTAACTTGATTGGGATATCGTTCATGATCTCGCGGTACATGGACATAGAAATTTCAGGGAAACACTGACTTGGTAAAAGAGGGTCTGATCCACAGTCTATAACTTTTCTTTCCATTAACCATCTGTTAAAGGAATCTTTAGGTGCGTTTATCGACTCACGAGTGTGACACAGTTCTTGATAGCATTGCCTTAACTTCGCGAGCAAGCTGCAACGTAGTGTTTCTGCTTCTGGATGAATATGCGGCAAATTTGACGGTGCTCTTTCGTATATTATAACATTTGTTGGAATCTCCAAGTCCCATGGGCCTCTGTTGTTAAATCGGAGAAGGTGGAACATTGCGTTAAAATGATATCGCTTTAAAAATATCTTATTTTAACACGTAAATAGTAGAGATTTGTGAGAACCTGCAAATTTCGGGTCGAGACGGGATTCCCGAGAATTTTTAGGGTTCTCGCGCACCTCTAATAAATAGTGTGCAACTTAAACAGTTTGAACATACGCTAAGACAAACTTCTTTGCGGGTGGGACAATACTATCCTCCGATACTCTACGCTTGACTGTTGTTCCTCCAGTGGGGATAGCCCCATTCCCAGGAACAGGTTGCACACCACAGATACCAAGAGGATCCGTAATTGGATCAAACTATAAAATAAGTGTAATTAATTCACATATACTATTAACGATATGTAAGTTCAGTTTATACCTTAGTACCTGAGGTTTCAAAGGTGGTACTACCCATAAAGACTCTCCAGTTAATTTATTCCAAAAATATGGTCGATTCTCGCGTTTACTCCAGAATTTTTTCCAGCCTTGTTGTTGAAGTTCTGGCGACAGTTCAGAGTCCGGAAATGACCCTGGTGGTGTACCCTATAATTCAGAATAGTAATTACTACATGGTAAAACATTCATTATACTATATTAACACTGTTCATATTTATTCAGATTAACACAACCTACAGAATATTCACTTACAATGGTATTTGTGCATTGTGAAATTTTCATTATTTCCAATTCTTATAATTATAATTGTATAATCGTAACAGTTTTAGTTTCAAAACATACAAAACAAATCTACTGTTATCAAAAATAAAATCTTTTTCAAGAAAAAGTAAAATAAAATCGTCTCTCAGTTGATAAAACAAATCGTTTAGTGTATTACAAATTATCTTATGCGTAATAATCAGGTCATATTTCTACAATGTATCTAGTAATAATTATGTTTTATCATGGATGCGATTCATGTTGATCTTCTGTGAAAGAAAGTTTTTATAATATCGAAATACTTTATATATTAATAAAAATATATATAAAAAGCTAAAAAGTACTAAAAAGAAAGGAAATATATATAGTGCTATTGTTATCCTTAAAAAATTATGTTAATGAAAATGAAATACTCTTTATTTTTTGTAACTTTTATATTAAAGATTGAAATTGTTCTCTCTTGATTAATTTTTCAGGAGTTTTAAACATCTTGAACAATTGATGCACCTCTGCGCTATGGTTTGCCACAAGTAGTATAGTATTCTACACGTACGTAATACAATCATCAAAAGTGTGCAGCATCAAAAAAAATTCATTATACATTTATAATATATGGTTACCTGTGTCAGTAGGGCTGGTTGTTGAATGTGACCAAGTTGTGAACAATGGTCCTGTATAGTTTGTGCCGAGCTTAATATGGGTGCTTGAAGTTTTACAGGAGTAGGAACTATAACTTGTGCAACCGTAGGATTTGTATCTTGTTGTAACGTCTGATGATGATGATGCATAGTGGAATAAGATGATGCAGATTGTCCAGACAATGTCTCCCACGTAGAAGTATTAGGCATATCTTGTTTTCCTCCACTTACTTCATTCATTGTTTGATTTTTATTTCGTAGTGGCGTCTACGCTATGTAGAAAATTCAACAAATTGTATGCGTAAATATTGTGGCTCAATTTATACATTTCAGACAAAGAAATTCTTATTCGTGTCTTATTCGAATTAATTAACTTGACTGATAGTTTGTATTTTGAACAATTTGTTACAGAACTTGAGAAAAAAAACATGTTTTTATTTACTCTTACAGTAGTTACTGTTTCGGCGAGAAAATGTATTGATTCTTTCATAATTCGATTGCACACGATAAAAACTGGGCAGGCTTGTAATTTTCTGCATAGATTTTCATTAACTTAGCGAATATAAAAGTAGATAAATTTTGTGACAACATTTCGTAACTCAGTGTTTGTTTACATGCTATGAAAACACTCGATAAATTCACGGTTTTCGCGAACTGGAGTTGCGGAAACATGAAAAAATAATTAGACCATCGAGGTAAAACTTACAAGGATCAACAATATCCCGATTTCGTATGAAATTTGCAACAGAACTTAGAATTCATTCATGATTTGTAAAATTTGACGCAACGACCTCCACCCGTGAGATACCATTTGCTTGAACTGAAATTCTGACGACAGAGAAGTTAAAGCTATTCTCACAACGAATGATAAATTCGTATGAAAGGAGATAATTGAGTGCGTTGAACAAGACATTAAATTAATATTTATTTCAGTTAAATATTTCCGCAACTTATTTTTGTAATTTATGCTTTTATTATTGAAATACATTGCAAACATATGTAACTGCGCAAATAAAGTTCTTATAGAATGGTGTTGGTAAACTATTTTCAAGTGATCGTTTCGTGAAAATGTTACCAAAAGTATAAGTGAAGAGTACAATTTGTTTAATTTTAAACCAATATAAACGTGAAAATAATGATAAAAATCATTTACATCAGATATTTCATTAGATCGAGTTTTATCATCTATGACCATTGTTGCGTTACCAGTGTTACTACACGAATCTATTTATTGTAAACTAATCAGTTCATATTTGGTTCATATTGGTTCATATACTTATTACCGTGCACGCCCCAGATGATAGTAAAATAGCAAAGTATATTCTATATAATTGTAAGATAATTCTAAGCTTCGACCAATAGCGATCCCCCATCATCGTACGCGTTATCGCTATTGGACGAAGAATCATCTTAGAATTATATAGAACGAATACACTTTGCGGTGTAAGGCTAGAACAGAGAGTAAATAAGAGTGAGAGGTCTTCAATTAGACACAGTACGATTGGAAACTTAGTTATTGGACATATATCTTTTAGAAACAATATCATTGGACACAAGTACGATTGGACACATCTCTATTGGGCACAAGTACGATTGGACACAAATAGAATTGCGCACAGTACTTTTGGACACAAATGTACCGAGACCAAATTAAATTAATGGATAATTTAGTACATTATTCGAAATTTCGGCGAAGTTTCCATTTACGTCCATTCTCAGAATTCGATGAAATTTTTAAAATAGATTCTTTTTTTTACTAAAATGACGATTGTCAGAAGGATATTTGGCGACTCGAAAAACAATTTTCAATTTTTAAAGACTAATCCTGGATTTTCGTATGTGTGGTCGCTCTCCGCCCCCACTACCACCTAACCGCAACTCATTCGGATCACATAATCTTTGCATTGTATCTGCTGTCATGCAGAATTATCGAGCACAGCACGGACATAAAGTAGAAAGTCGGTAAGTCGGCAAGGTAGAGAGCGACATTGAAATGATAACAATTTTTTGTGAGTCGCTAAAAATCCTTCTGGCAATCGTCATTTTAGTAAAAGAGCCTATTTCTGAAATTTCATCAAATTCTAAGAATAGACGTAAACGGAAACACAACCGAAATTTCGTCTTCGGAAATGAGAGATTCACGATAGCCAACTACTGAGTCGATTAAGATTATCCTAACCCTATCCTAACCTTAAATAATCTACGTATTCCGTTGCACATATTATATTTACATTTAATTAATGTATATTTCTATCGTCTTTATATTTTAATAGAAATTATCGAAAATATATTTCGAGTAAAAACAACCAAAAATTTTGTGACACACTCCAAAAACCATTCATTTCATTTGGTCTCGGTACATTTGTGTCCAAAAGTACTGTGCGCAATTTTATTTGTGTCCAATAGAGATGTGTCCAATCCTACTTGTGCCCAATAGAGATGTGTCCAATCCAGTCCAATCGTACTTGTGTCCAATCCTTCATGTGTCCAATGATGTTGTTTCTAAAAGATATGTGTCCAATAGCTAAGTTTCCAATCGTACTGTGTCTAATCGAGCCACCCCCCTCATCTATCACTATATAATCTTTGAATAGCGCTAACTTCAAATTGTAAACTGAAGCAATAACAAAAGATTGTGAACGGATAAAATAACCAATTATATTAGTTTATATATATAACCTATATAACTATGTAAAGCCTCCTTTAGAATTGGAGATTTAAAAAACAAACGAAATTCTAAATAGCAGTTAAAGGTGTAAGGACATAAAAGATTACTTCTCTTTATGAACTCAAGCTATAAAGATGGAAGTACTCCCAATAATTTAAAAAATATATTTATTAAAAATTATTGCTTTTTTTTGTTTCATTACAATTCTTATACTTGTTTTCTTCAGATTTACGCTTGAAATTCAAGTTACTGTTTAAATTTCGTTTATTTATTTACAATAATATATTCTGTATGGAGAATTATAGTCGCCATATTGCATATTATATTTGAACTTGAATTACAAGTTCGAGCTGAGTACATTAGTACTTCAAGAGAACCAATCAACGATCCAAAATCTTGTAAAAAGCAGTAAAAAGTACAATTCCCTGAAAAACCACGCAAAACACTATAAAATTCATAACACACAGGTTATATACTTTGTGTCATGAGTGGTCATGAGTGTATCGATATTCATTTAGCGATTCCTTTCTATTACCTTTTTACCTAAGGATTGCGCGGCCAAATCAAAGCAATATGGCGGCTTGACATAATAATTTTTGATACGGAATATATTATTTTGATTGTAATGAAATAATCATTCCACGTTTCCATTAAATTATTCTTTGATCGGAAGTTAACAGGAAACTACGTTAGCCTGTGTAAATATAAGCGAAACGTGTTCGTGAGCCGGCTGAAAACGAGGTTTCCTTCATTTAAAACTGAACAGTGCTTCCCAAATTTATTTTATTAATAGACTCAAAGATGTCCTTAATTACTGAATTAAACTAACATCATTGTGCAGTGAAGTTTAGTGTTGATCAACACAGTTTTCTATGAAGAACTATGTCGTCAACACAAAGCAAAATGCGAGGTATAGAAATATTATAGTTTAATATTTCTCTGTACTTTATATATAATTCGTGTACATTTTTTATTAATATTTATACCATGCATATAATACGATAGTTGATATTTTATACTGGTTTCGAAATATTTTTAATTGTAAATACAGGTCCAGGAAGACCACCAAAAACAAAAAACTCTTGTACATGGTGCGGAGAAACTAAACAACCCTTAAAATATGTTCTTCCTACACAACATGGAAAAAAAGAGTTTTGTTCTGAAACTTGTTTGTCTGAATTTCGTAAGGCTTATGTGCGGGGAGCATGTGTCCAATGCGATAATGTTATTAGAGGCACACCTATACGATTGGAACAAAAAGATGGACCTACGAAAGATTTTTGTTCTTCGTTTTGTTTGAACAAACATCAGAAGAAGGAAGGGCAAAACGATGTGAAAAAGAGTTAGTACTTTAGAAAAGTTTATGTATTCTTTTTTTTATTTGTGAAGCCATTATTTTAATATTTCACTTTTCTTCGTTAGATAATAGGGACCAATCGTCACCTGCACCATCTATTTCGCCACCAGGTTTATTGAGTGGGAATAACGTTCCATCTACGACCCAGTCTTTCACGAACTCTAATAACCATACAACTATATCACATCCTCCATCGACTTCTACAGGCCCATTTCAGTATGAAACATATCAAACTTTTGATTGGGATCACTATTTAAAAGAAACAAATAGTCAAGCTGCACCCATTGACTGCTTTAAACAGGTATGATAACTTGGTAAATTAAATTTCAGGTAAAAAATATACATTACTTATAATAATGAAATTTTCTTTTAGCATGAAGTTCCACCAACCAACGAATTCAAAATGGGTATGAAGTTGGAAGCTCTCGATCCTCGTAATTTAACGTCAACTTGCATTGCAACCGTAGTTGGTGTACTTGGTCCACGACTGAGATTAAGACTAGATGGCTCGGATAACAAAAATGATTTTTGGCGATTAGTTGACAGCAACGAGATTCATCCTATTGGTCATTGTGAAAAGTCCGGTGGCATGTTGCAACCTCCGTTAGGCTTCCGAATGAATGCTTCCAGTTGGCCCATGTTTCTTTTAAAGACTTTAAACGGAGCGGAAATGGCACCGGCAAAAGTATTCAAACGCGAGCCGAAAACACCGCGTTCCAACATGTTCGAAGTCGGGCATAAATTAGAAGCCATAGATAAAAAGAATCCACAATTAATATGTACAGCTACTGTAGGTGCTGTGAAAGATGATATGATTCATATTACGTTTGATGGATGGCGGGGTGCTTTTGACTATTGGTGCCGCTTTGACTCTAGAGATATCTTTCCTGCCGGATGGTGTTTTAAAAGTGGACATCCACTACAACCACCGAGACAAAAATGTAAAACATATTTTAATGTGTGCGAAATCCAGAAAATGTTGGGTCGAGAATTTTATTCTGCATATTCTCGGAATTATTTCCGAGCATAGTAGGGTTTCCGCATGTTCTCTGGAATCGCGTCCTTAACCCGACATTTTCTGGCTCTTGCATACCTCTAGTAATAATTTATATGATAATGTATCTATGAATCATTGCAGCAACAGGGCCTAATAGATTCAAATCTAGGACCAGTAATGTTTTACCGGTAATGGCAATATCTGGTGGAGGTAGTAATGGAGAACCAGCCGTGGCGTTAGTAAGTCCTGCGGGATCGAGTGCTCCTCCACAACCAGCTACAGAACCTGATACTAGTACAGCTAATACCAAACCACTTTCTTTAGAGAATGGTATGCCTCGTTATAGCTATTCAATTATTTCCTTGTTGCTTACTTATTGTTTTTTGACTCATTACTTCTGTTATATTACAGTTACAATTTATGTAAACCACAATTGTACCTGTGGTCCTTACTTTGAGCCTCGTAAAGTAAAAGCTATGCCAGCACAATTTGGCACTGGTCCCATATTAAATATTACAAGAGATATATTTCAAGCTTTCCTGATGGCAGCAATGAGTCCAAGACAAATGTTAAGCTTATTAAAACGTGGTGAAGGAGAAACCATAAGCTTAATCTTAGAGAGTAAACCTACTTCTGTTAGGTTACCAATATTTATGGAGGAAGAGGATTTTTATGTATACATAAGGCGACAACTTGAAGATCTCTGTGCATGCGAACACATGCTGTTTAGGAGAAAAGAATCTTGTAATAAATGTCCAAATACTCAGCAACCACAATCTACGAATAACGAAGAAACAGTTACTGCTCCAACAACCAACAATAATACCACGGCAGAGAAAAGGAGATGGCAATCTCAAAATCAACAAAATTTATCGTCGAGTACTCCGCAACAGCAAATACAACAGAATTCCGTGCCAAGTATAAATAATTCGCCGGTATCGTTGCCGACAGCTCCAAAACAACCTAGGAAATCCGTTCCAGGTAAATAACTGACCGCTACAAGTAGTAAGGAACCATATACATATTCTATTTTTATCAATATTTGTTCCCCCAATCCTCTAGTTACCATTAAGGTTAATAGAATATGTGATTATTATTATTTTAATCAGAACTTGAAGCTGCAACATCAACTACCCAATCTGAAAGTTCTACGAATCGTACAGCTTCTACAGAACCAGCAGAGTGGACTATTGAAGATGTAATACACTACATTGGTGTCGCTGATCCCGCATTGGGTCAGCATGCAGATTTATTCCGGAAACATGTAAGCTACTAAACATATTACCACTTTAAACATTTAATTACGATTTCTGTATTTGATAATATCACAACAATCTAAGTACTATTGCTTATTTGAAAACAATTTTCATGAAATTAATGATACTGGATATAAACTTACCTGTTTTGAAATGAACTGACCTATAGTGTAAGGTGCAAGCTTAGTTATCAAGTAACTAATAATAATTGTTAATAACTCTGATCATTTATACGAACAATAGGCACGAATTGTATGAAACACACAAAATTCACGCGGCAGTAAACGTATTAAAGAGACAAATAATTTCGTTATGAACGGTCATAATACAATAATATTGATCTGTTTTCAGGAAATCGATGGCAAAGCTTTATTACTTTTAAATTCCGATATGATGATGAAATACATGGGATTGAAACTTGGGCCAGCACTTAAAATATGCAATCTGGTAAATCGTATTAAAGGCAGAAGACATATTCTGCTATGACTTTGTTGAACATCAGACTATGTATAGTGAGTTGGATCAACCCATTACTTAACTGGCTGGTCAAATTTGTTTTCGTTATTGAAAACAAGCTAATATATAAGTTGTTAAAACAATGTGAATATATTGATTTTAAACTTTTTGAAACTTATTCATTTATCACTTATCGTAGAATTTAAGTGAAACAAATCAAAGTTTAATTTTATTTTAGTGTTTAAACGGTTTTATTTTCAAAGAAATGTAAAATTATATTAGTTACGTGAATGTAAAACCTTTTTTATTTTTTGGGTATGATCGATTAGCAACATTTCCCTGCTAAGAGTTCTAATCAGACTAGTTTATCCAACTCTAGTTACATACTATTATTAAGTACGAAACTAAGGAAGCACTTCCGCAGTGCATTTATCGCTACGGAACATTGTCTTAGTCTATATATTGTTGCACCGGGGGGTGCCGCCATATGACGTAATGGTCGTTCAAAATCAATAGTGATAAAATCAATGTAGATAACACGAGACAAGAACGGCTCTTATTAACTATTTAGAACGTTTTTCGGTACCAGAAAATGCTTCATGCTTGTCAATCGACAAGAGAAGACTTTTTTTAAATTAATTTTATAACAAACAATCTTTAACATTTTGAGTGCTACGTCAGTCATATATGGCCGACACATCGTTTTTTTTACTAAACTTGAAAATCAATGTTTATTACAATCTATTAAGTAAGTAGACACCTTTTTACAGGATTGCAAGTGTGCGGGATTTGCGTTCTCATTTCTCGATAATACAAAAATGGGGGTTTTTAGTAGTTAGAAACACTAGATAAAAGATCGATCTAGGACGCTATAGCTCTCAGTAGTCCTATTTTTTTTCGTTTACGGGGCGTAATTTGCATTACAAGAAAATATCTACAGGCTGCCGAATAATGCAAATTACGCCTTGTAAACGAAAAAAATAGGACTACTGAGAGCGATAGCGTCCTAGATCGATCTTTTATCAAATGTTTCTAACTACTGAAAACCCCCATTTTTGTATTATCTAGAAATGAGAACGCAAATCCCGCACCCTTGCAATCCTGGAAATGAGTTTACAAGTTTTTTTTATTTGGTGTAACTTTTATGGGCATTGCTGTGGCACTCAACATGTTAACCAACAAATATTTATTTTTGACTGAAGACCTTGACATGAGACCCGTATACATATATACAACTTTATATTATTTTCTTCGTTTTTATTCTCTATTAAAATTGCTTTAAACTAGCGCTCGGATTTACTTACTCGCAATGAGTCGAGGGGGCGTAACCTTCAAAACTCGCGAGTAAGTACATCCGAGTGCTGCTTTAAACCTTTATTCAACACTGCTTTTTTCATTTATCAACATACGGTCGTAACTCTGGCTTCAAAATGCTGTAGTATCGCATTTGTGAGACAACTTGAAACCCATTTTATTTTATCGTTCGTATGAGCTGGCACTTAGATCTAGTTACCTTTACTCGGGAACCCGAGTACCCATGTATCCGGTATTTTATAAGACAGCTAAGTACCCGGGTACTCGGGTACCCAAGTATCTCGTGAGTCTCAAAACTGGCTACTGGAACTATTACTACCCGAGCTGTTGCACCGTGTAATGGGTCAAATCGATAAACTGTGTAGTACAATTTATAACCAGAGGTTGAAAACAGTTATGATATCGATTTCGGTTGTTGAAATAGTTACGAGAACCAAGAAAACGTTATAACTTTACGAGAATATTTTTCGGTTCTGAATTTCGGTTATGATTCGATCTTGCCATTCTGTATTCTGTTCGGTCGAAGAGCATACAATGTATGGAAGCAACTAAATCAATCACTGGGCGACCGTAAAATAACACGATGAAAATTTTACATGGAGCAACATGAATAGAATAATTGAGTAAAATATATTGGAATATTATTTTGAGACAGAACCTAATACTACCTCGTGAAATAATCGAGTAGTCGGGTAGCCGACTATCTCATGAGATGCCCGGGTGCTCGGGTCATTTTCGTTTACCCGAGTATCTCGTAGCTTACCCGGGTATCTTATAAAGTCACATCTCTAGTTGGCACAGTGAAGATCGGTTATTATTCCGTTGAATATTATAACAGTGTCGTCCCCATCTGATACTAGGTAGTCACAGTAACTGTAGCCTTTTTATCAGTATGGCCTCCTCTTTTAGTTTTGAACACTGTGTGTCAATGTCTTCGTCATATGATGTAATGAACCACAGTTCCTACAACGGGTGCTCGGTGGGTTCAAATATTGCAACAATGATATTACAATGATATTACTGTTACTATTGTCTGATAAAACATTTATGAATTGCTTATATAATTATCAATTACATATAAACTATCATTCCCTGTCAGCAACTGAAACAGTCAGCTCCAAAACCAGGTATCGGATCTAGAATGACTTATCATGTGATGTTGCATTTTGGAGCCACTTGGGGTCGAATGTTTTATCTTCAAGAATAAAGCACCCAGCCATATGGAATAGATAAGCGTAAACAATCAAATAAGAACACAGTATGTTTTGACAGAGAATTCCACTGCTTAATTGAATAGTTTTGAAAATATGTGTTATTGTGGATTATCTAATACTTTAAATGCAATAAATCAATCATTGTACAATTCAATTTCTACATAAAGATATTGTTTGTCATTATATCTTGTAATTATACTGGGTGCTTCTTTCTTTTACACAGTAGTGTATGTTCTTCAACAGATGACTTGTATGAAGCTGTATACTAATCTTTCTTCTTGATCATGCATGACTCTTACAATGTAGGCTGTGTTTTTTAAATCTTCCAAAGCCCGCAACAATAGTTCCTCTTAGGATTTTAGTACATTTGACGATTGCTAATCAATTTAATAAGTTCATTTATCACTCAAGCACTGTGCTATAAATCTTTTCTGCGTACAAGTTGATTAAACTTTTGGATCAATAGTCTTTAATGCAGAATTATGAAATACAAAAGTTAAATTGAATACACAGGTTGTACTCTTGTCCACTAACGAAAGAATCTATTGTTAATAGTTTAATCAATCTTAGAGATTGTTTCCTAATGTAACCGCGGCTCCCCAAGCATCGTAACAATATATTTTCTTGACAAGATCGATTATCGCCTAAGTTTGCGTCATAAGTATCAAAGGAGACTATATACTTGAAAGTTTACTTTATCATTTTGAACAACATGACTCTCTCTTTTTCTCTCTCTCATACACACACGCAACAAACACACAATTCACGTAACTATTTTCCAAATGTAACATGTATCAACGTAATGAATAATTCTTGTAGAAGATTAATTCTTAAAAAACATATATGTACAAAGTGTAATTACTGATGTTTTGTTTGATATTATAAACATTTACGAATTATTAAATTTGTATACAACCATTTTGTTTGCTTAAAATGTATTAACATCTCGGTATAGTATGATTTTATAAATAATACCACTACTTTATTTCATATTCATTATACACATATAATATGTAATTTCTATTTTTGAATACATTGTAAATATATAGCTCTCAAAAGTTTCAAAGTATTAACATATAATAAATTCAACATATTTAAATTGATAAACGAAAACTGCAGTTGTAAAATCAAAAGCTTATATAATCGAATAACATTATTTCCTTTTTTCACATTTCTTTGACACCTTATCACATTATTTCCACGATTAATCGATACAGAAGTATTAAAATAAATTTCTACATCAAGCCCGATTTTGATTATGAAATTTAAATAAAATCGAATCGCCTGTCATACTTTTGCGATGTTGCATTCCTAAAAATAATTGTATTTAGAACATGCACTATCATACTTGATGCGTATAAGTGTCTATATTTTTTATATTACTATTCCTCCCTTGTAAAAAGAAAGCCCATAAGACGGTAATCTCGTTTCCAGGATTGAAAGGGTGCGGGATTTGCGTTCTCATTTCTCAATAATACAAAAATGGGATTTTTCATTAGTCAAAAATGCTAGATAAATGATCGATCCAGAGTACTATCGCTCTCAAAATTTCAATTTTTTCGTTCACAAGGCGTAATTTGCATTATTTGGCAGCAGTGTGCTATCAAATAATACAAATTACGCTTCATAAACGAAAAAATAGGACATTTGAGGGTGAAAGTGCCCTAGATCGATCTTTCATCTATATAGCGTTTTTGACTACTGAAAAACCCCATGTTTGTATTATCGAGAAATGAGACCGCGAATCCCACACTCTTGCAATCTTGGAAAAAGGAGTCTACTACCTTAAAATATTATATGATTATATATTCACTAGTAGTTCAGTATTAGTAATTCCATTAAGAACTTTTATGAAAACGAAGTATATTATGTTTCACAGCCAGGGGCATTACATGGTATTACACTCCTTCGTTTTCATTCATTTTCTTATTTCGAATAGCACATGCAGATTATACTGTGTGCATTAGTAAACATTCAATTCTTATTTCATCATGTATATACAACAACTGTTAATGTATGCAAAATTATCACTGTGATACATTGCATAATTATAGTATTGAAAATTAGTTACTAACTATATATACATGTAAGAAACAGAATATTTTCCCACTAAATTTGAATTACCTTTAATCACGCTAAAAAGAGTTGTACATATCTGCAAGAAATTATGCACGTATAGAGGTATATAGCATTTTTAGAGCAATCTCATTCAAAAAAATACATTCTCAATTATATTTCACTTAATCTTAAATTGAAAAACACAAAGATAATATTAATGTGAGATACATGTGTCATACGTAAGAAGATTACTGTAAAATAAAGTGATTTAAAAAATGAATTACTGTTGCATAAGTGGTGTACTTTTAAAATTTAAGAAGAGATCGAATGCACGACATTGTTTTACAATAAGTGGTAATATGAAATTGAAAAATATGATTTTATATTGCAATTCTTGTCAAGAATTGTATCGATAATATGTATGTTACATCGGGTTGAAGTTTCGTATTAAGTATATTTTAATTGGAATACAGTTTTTTTATTTGGGCGTGCACGAAACGTAAATAGGAAGTTATTACGGGAATGTTACTGTTATTACAAGGACATATTTCTTATTAAATTTATTTTGTTTTATTTCAAGCATAATTATTTACAAATTTTCACAAATTTGATTTGCTATAGTAATTGACGTTTATAAAATAAAGAGATTTATATATATTTAGTATATATATATATATATATATATATATATATAATATATATAAATATAATAGTGGTTTAATTAATTTTATTTCATTGCATTTTTATAATTGTGTTGGAAGCTTTAAATAATAAATTTCTTACATTAAAATATTTTGAAATATACAAAAGAAAATACATATATCGATAAATTGACAAAATGTTGATACCATACCACAAATACGTTTTATATTTACTGAAGTACAAATTACATGTAATAATTGTGAATTTTTATTAATCAAAATATAGTTACATAAGTAAAAATGTGTAGAATAAATAAACTTATAATCTATAACGAAAGTAAAAAATTAAATAAGATGAAAATAATATGTATTAAGAATTAAGAAGAACTGTTTTCATTTATTAAAAATAATTTTACTCAATATCGGAATCATCTGAATTCACAGTATTGGATCCTCTAATCGTCTTAGGCTTAACAACTTGCGATAACCATGGCTTTTTAGTACTTTCTGATGTGTAGTTCTCTTCGTATTTTATTACACCAGAAAGTGCAATTCTTTTTTCCAATGTTTCTGTTGAGAAGTCATCGCAATTTCCTAGATCGGTGAATCCCACAATATAATCTTTAGTTTTGTTATTTACAATAAGGGAAATTGTAGGAATGATTTTGATTTTTAAACGTTCTGAAAATAGGAAAATTAATCGTATTATTGAAATATTTTGTAACCAGTAATTGGGTAATTAGAATAGTCTTCTGTGCTTCATGAATAATTTCGGCATTACCAGTTAGAAATGGGCACCGTTCTACATTTAGCCTACAAAACCTCGCCTCTATATGATTTTTTGCAAGAATTTTCAGATGGTGATCCACTATCTTGCATCTGGGTGAATCGTCCTTATAAAATAAACAAACTATGTTCTCAGACTTCTTCGATACCTCGAAAAATTCCTTCTCATCGTGTACCTCTACATACTCGCCATGACCCTAAAGCATTCAATCCTTTCCATTCAAAAACCAATAAATTAACCAATGAATTATAAACTGCTGAGCAAAATACATTACCAGTGTTAACCAATTTTGTTTTTGTTGTTGAAGTAATTTCAATTTTCTCAATCGCGCCTCGCGCAACTTTTCAAAGTCATTAATATCTAGATTATCCAATTTCTGTATTTCATCGTCTAACTGTTTTTCAATGCACTTCGTCACTTCTCTCACTTTTTGTTGTAACACAGCTTCCATCTCTAAAAATAAAATTTCAATAGGTTATAAACGATATTGTTATTATCGTAAACTTGATATTATTGTTATTCTACACTTTATGTACAATTCTTACATTACCGTACGGTAGACAAAGTGACAAGAAAATTCTTAGACGAAACAAATTATTTCATTTGCAAGTAATTAAATGAACATTTTGTAAAATACACATAAATTGTTATTCAATTTCTAGCATTTTATATACATTTTTTAGAATCGTTTACTAAAAGGTAATAATTCTTACCGATTCTGTTCTTCGCGTGACCGTATAAGGGAATCAACGTTTCTGTCAAATTTTGGGCCGGTCAAACTATCTCTACCATTTATGTAATCAAGAGTATATCTTTCTTCCTCGTATAGTCCGTATAATTTCAATCGGAATCACGAATTTCTAAATTAATATTTTTTCGAACTTCTCGTATGCTAAGAGATTTGTAATAGGAGTAAGAATTTTTTAAGCAGTCAGAACACGAGTTTTACTGGAACATAGGCGCATAATGGATATATATATATACACATGTATATTTAATGACGTAAAGGCAAGTTCACTGAAAAATAACATAAGACGTACCAGAGAGTAAATTGGAATGTTCACCAGTGCTCACGCCCGAGATTTGGCCGTGCCCGTTATAGTGCTGCCCCCTAGTTGCCCCTAGTCTAGTGCTTAGCCTGGATAAGCTCCTACATCGACTTTTCTAGTCCGGATCAGTTCCTACATCGACTTTTTTGGTCCGGACAAGAACCTACATCGACTTTCTGGTTCTGACAAGAGCCTACAGCGACTCTCACATCGGACAAGATCCTACATCATCTTTGGCCATGATCAAAACGTTTAGTTTATATTGTTTGATTCGCAGCACCCGTATTATATCCCCTTTCTATCAAACAATTTTTACCTAAATATTTTTTTCCAATTTTCGTCTCTCTCTCTCTCTCTCTCTCTTTCATGAAATAAAGGAAATATTCTGTATTAAATTATTTATGTTATCTGCAAAAAATAATTATTCAATAGGGTCAAATAAAAGGAACAATTACAGAAGTAGATACTTTATACGGAATAAATAATTTTATTTAAACAAGAAAGATCAAACAACATTTTAGATCGACTTCTAACAAATTAGAAAATGTATAAGGTACTATTTACAATTCCTTAGTACCTTCAAAAATGATGTTCAGTTTAGAAGTCGGAATAAAAGAAAGACGACACAAAACAATTAATCTAAAATAAAACTAGCTGGTTATTGTTGCTCGCTCGCTTCGCGAGCTCGCGGGTAGGACTGCTCTTGCGAGAGCGTTAGTGGTACGCATTGCTCGTGGGGCATACAGCTATTAACGGTTTTTTAACTTCCCGATTCATAGGGAAGTTACTGTAATTACCCCGAAAATCGAAAATCGATTTTTTAGCAGATCTTCATGTTTCATGGTCTTTGGAGTCATTTTAGACTATTTTTATCAAAATGTCGGTGTGTGTGTGTGTGTGCGCGCGTATGTCCGTTTCTATGGTATCAAATTTTTCGTTAACGTTTTCTGAAAAAGTAACAATGCGATCAGAATGATGAATGATGCAATCGATGTGCCTCGCTGTAACTTAGAGCTGATTAGATTTTGGTCCATATTGGTCAAGTAGTTTTTTAGTTTTTTTCGAAAGAAGTTCATTCAACAATGCAAATTATACGAGAGGACGGAAATTTTCCACCGAAGAAACAAACATAATAATTACATATATTTTATTTTTTTATAATTTAAACAAATTTATTTAAAAAATTTTTTTTTTATTTTCCTTTTTTAATTATGCAACTAATGCTAATGTTACCGCTTAGAATAATCGAAAATTATCCCAATGCAAGAGTGAGTTATTCATCCCTACTGCCGAGAATACATTTTCAAAGAATATCGATGAAAGTACAAAAACATTTATATTACAATCTTTAAAAAAACAAGCAGTTCAATACGAATTATTAACTGAGATGAAATTGAAAGTTAATATAAAAAAATGGTTAATGGAGCATGCGAGCAACGAACATACGATGTTGGTTTAATGCGACGCCATACAACAAACATTTTGATAAGTAGAAAACTATTGAACTTCCCTGAGGACGTATAATCTTCTTAAAACGTACACTAAATAATGATAATAATACACTGCAACTAACGAATCGGGAAGTTCTTTGTGTGGCTCGTGGAGAGTCACACACCAAATAACATCCGTACTACTAACCCTCTCGCGAACTCACAAAGCAAGCTACAACACCCCCACCCGCGAAGCTCGCGAGCAACAATAACCAGCTAGTTAAATATTGTGTGTGACTCTCCCCGAGCCACACAAAGAACTTCCCGATTCGTTAGTTGTAGGCGGTAACATTAGCATTAATTGCATAATTAAAAAAAAATTATTTTTAAAATTATTTTTAAATAAAAATGAAATATATATAATTACGTTTGTTTATTTGGTGGAAAATTTCCATCCTCTCGTATAAATAGCATTGTTGAATAAACTTCTTTCGAAAAAAACTAAAAAACTACTTGACCAATATAGACCAAAATCTAATCAGCTCTGAGTTACAGCAGGGCACATCCATTGCATCATTCATTATTCTGATCGCGTTGTTACTTTTTCAGAAAACGTTAACGAAAAATTTGATTGAAACATACAAACGGTCATACGCGCGCGCGCATACACACACACAAACAATTTGATAAAAATAATCTAAAATGACTCCAATGACCATGAAACGTGAAGATCTGCTAAAAAATCGATTTTCGATTTTCGGGGTAATTACAGTAACCTCCCTATGAATCGGGAAGTTAACTAGCTGGTTATTGTTGCTCGCGCGAGAAACTTTAGTTGTAAATCCATGGGGTCGCTGTACTACTAACTTCTGTCCATTTCAATGAGCTTTAGATATGTGGTCAAGACCATTATTCTGAACAACATTTCTCTTTGAAATTTTTCGCGCTGTAGGCTTTAGTTTACGAGACAATCGCGAAAAACTTTACTTGTCAATTCATTATGGGTGTTCATGATAGCGGACACGAGTTGCTAATACCTCCGAAACTACAGCCGACAGTGAAACATTTCAAGGGAAAAAGACATTTAAAACGTCGAGTTTTATAACATTATTTCAAGGTTATTGAAATCGGTGAAGACCCGCATCATCTTTACCCGACTTACGGCAACTTTACCCGAACGAGAGAAGAAGCAGAAACTGAATGTTTTAAAAACTCACTTATTCAGCCATAAATCCACTTGCTGCTTCGAAATTTGTGTCAATGGGTCAGTCGGTGACGAACTGCACAGATGTCTGTAGGTATATGACAGTACCGAAATCCAAAGGGCGTACGGCCAGGTCGACGAACTGCACAGCTGGTGGAACATAGCAGGTATACGACACTTTGACGGATACGCGGTCAACGATCTGGACTTTTTACTTTCACTTTCAAATCGATAAATAAATCACATGTTTATTTCACACAGATGCACTAAGAACAATTGCAATATCACTTGTATTACAGTAAAAATCAGAACAATCAGATAAGGCCTTGTACAGACCTAAACGGTTTGCTGAACCATTTGCCGAACCGTTCGCCAAATCGTTTGACGAACGCGCATTTCGCCAAACATTTTTCCGCGCAGAACAGTACGCATCGGTTAACAGCAAACAGAATGGATTTGTGCTATTTTCAGAATTTCTTGCGAACAACTATGGAAACTGCAGTGGCATATACTACACAAAGAAATACAGAAATTGTTGGCAGTTTATTCAGCGAATTAAAGTTTATAAATGAAATGTTCAATCAGATTCGAAGCTACATGACTTGAATGTTTGTTTGCCTATACGTTTGCCGAACCGTTTGCCGAACCGTTTGCCGAAACGTTCGTCAAAATGCGCGGCGAAATGCGCGCATTCGTGTTTGCCGTTGATCCATCAGCTCCGGGAACGACGACGAACACGAATGTGCGCATTTTGACGAACATTTCGGCAAACGTTTCGGCAAACGTTTCGGCAAACGTTTCGGCAAACGTTTCGGCAAACGTTTCGGCAAACGGTTCGGCAAACGGTTCGGCAAATGGTTCGGCAAACGTATAGGCAAACAAAAATTCATGTCATGTAGTCTCGAATCTGATGTCTTTAATGCTTCGTCCTGACCTGAACATTTAATTTATATACTTTAATTCACTGAATAAACTACCAAAAATTTCTGTTTTTCTTTGTGTAGTATATGTCGCTGCAGTTTCCATAGTTGTTCGCAAGAAATTCTGAAAATAGCACAAATCCGTTTCGTTTGCTGTTAGCCGATGCGCGCCGTTCTGCGCGGCGTTCGGCGCGGCGAAATGTTTGGCGAAATGCGCGGTTCGTCAAACGGTTTGGCGAACGGTTCGGCAAACGGTTCGGCAAATGGTTCGGCAAACCGTTTAGGTCTGTACGAGGCCTAACGTGATCACTAGCGAACGCAAACTTTCTAAAAGAACATCCCGAATTTTTTCTTCACTTTCACAGTCGAGGCACTAAAATCCTTCGAAATTGACCTGCCGCTCGTTGTCCATATATCATTCTTGTGATCAGGCCGGTAATTGCACCGCTGGTGGTAGCTGTCAAGTACGTGATCGCAATCAAATCCAAGGGTTGCAAATGGAGGGCAACACGGCAAGTGCGTCCAGGTCAACGCACCTGTCACTTCATCACGTACCAGGTAGTTCCTACGTTATTCCTGCGTTAAATATTTGGGGCCCTGAAAAGGACCGATTAACAAGATGGGCGGCTGACGTACTGCGTCAAATGTAGGTGGCCCTGAAAAGGGCCGATTAAAAGAAACGGAGTTGCCACTGCGTTAAATGTTTGGGGCCCTGAAAAGGGCCGATTACAATTGGACTCAACGTCTTAATTGTTCAAAATGTCCTCCGTTTTGTTCAGTACATAATTTTGCTCGCCGGATCGTCTCCCGCATGACGCCGTGAAGGGTGGCCGGCGTTATGTTCGCGATGGCACCGTGAAACTCGTGCCACCATCTCCTCAGGCGTGGTCAACGGGCGCTTGTAGACCTCATCCTGTGAAATGATATTTATAAAAGAAAAACTACACGTAAGTATACACGTATACGATAACGATTAAAAAATACCTGAAGAAATAAATGAAAATTGAAATTACCTTCAAGTAGCCCCAGAGGAAAAAGTCCAGCGGATTGAGATCAGGTGACCGTGGGGGCCACGCAACGGGATCACCGCGGCCGATCCACCTGTCCTGAAAGGCTTCATTCAAATAGGCGCGGATATTTGCGGCGTAAAGGTCCATTTATACTACACGGACGGATCAGCCACGGACAGAAAGACAATGCTTAAGGGATAGAGACTCTGGCCCCCAGATTCCGTCGGAAGATGGCGCGGCAGAGTCCCTATTCCTTAAGCATTGTCTTTCTGTCCGTGGCTGATCCGTCCGTGTAGTATAAATGGACCTTAATGCGCTGGCGCACCGTCCATTTGAAAATACATGTTCTGCCGGATCGCATAAGGAACATCATCCATGATATCCGGCAGACCATGTTCTAAAAATGTCAGAAACGCCGGGCCGTTCAGTTTATCGGGTAGCTTGTACGGCCCGATAACATGCTCGCCACAAATACCGGCCCATAAAGGCGGACTCATACGGGCGCAGGATCCAGGCGACGGTGCCGAGAACAGTGCGTGGATCCGGGGCATCAATTCGCACGCGATGGCCACCAGATGGCGGCGTCTTCAGCTTCAGTAACAGAAAAATGGGGTACCTTAAGTACCCTGCAGAATTTTACAAAATTATTAGTATATACATGTGATATATTGAAATGATAAATCACACAAAATTTTGTTCTAAAATCATGAGAACAATAATACCGGTACACTCCCGCTAATATAACTGCCTCGGGGCTCAGGGCTCTGGCCGCTCTGCTACCTTATTCTAGACACGGCACTGTTTTTGCGCCATCTGGTGGCCATCGCGTGCGAATTGGTGCCCCGGATCCACGCACTGGCCGAGAATCGTAAATTTCGAGCGCTGGTTGACAAGTCGGAGCGGTCCGTAACGTCCCGAACGGTCCCGAGAGGACCTCCAAGGACCGTTCGGGACGTTACGGACCGCTCCGACCTGTCAACCAGCGCTCGAAATTTACGATTCTCGGCGCCGTCGCCTGGATCCTGCGCCCGTATGAGTCCGCCTTTAGTTGACCGACCAGCGGGTCTGTGATGCGCGTTGCTGAACTGCCATCGGATTCTCGACGCTCCACATATGCAAATTGTGGCCGTTGAAGCACCCTTCTCTTGTGAAGAGTGATTCGTCGGTTCACAATATGCACGTGAGGAATGTCGGATTTCGTGACAGTTCATCCACCAGCCACCTGCATTACTCAAGCCGCCGGTTGAAATCCGCTGGTAGCAACTCTTGCACCCGCACAAGTTTGTATGGGTGCATCGTTTCGTCTCGCAGTATTCGATGAACAGGCTGATGCTGTGTAGAGCAACAAATACATAAAAATACATAAATATCTATTGTCAAATAATATTCCTTTTCGCTTGAATGAAATATGATAGCAGTGTACTTTGACTTACGCTGTTTGGCGACTGATGTCACGCACGCTCACGGTGCCATCTTCATCCACCATATCCATAACTGCCTCTACATTCCGCATGGACCTCGTTGTCCTCGGCCTTCCGGTAAGAATTAAGAATTAACATTCAGTTTAGTTTCTATTTCTAGCAGTCAATGCAGCCATTTTTTATCTTGCATAAAGAAAAAAATCGACGGTCTAGTCAAGATTAGAAAAATAATATTTAATTTTTAGATATGAAATGTGTCCACTTTAAGCACGCATATGTCATGAATAGACTGCGGATCTCGAAAAAGCAAAGCGGTTCTTTGTGCAAAATAAAAATTGTCTGCATTGATTGCTAGAAATAGAAACTAAATTGAATGTTAATTCTTCCGTTCGTTTTAATAGAGTTTTAATAGAGGAGAAATCATATGTATTGACATCTTCAATAGGCGGTAGACTCGTTATTCATTTTCATTATTCGAATTGCACTGTTTGTAACCACAATGGTTACACACCCGAATCGATCCCCACCGCGACGACAGTAATATCGATCGTTATCTTTGTTTAGAAAAGGATCGCAGGATCGATCCACGTAATGAGATGCGCGCGCATCGATCCCCTCTTGATTGCGATCAAAGGAGGTCGATGCGACGAGCAGATCGAGCACTCTGCGTCTAGACTTGTTCTGATAAGCACGCATGAGTCAACGTGCTCTCCTGAATCGATCGGGATTCGATTCTCATTTAGAATCCATTAAATTGTGTACTGCCAATACGACAATTATTAAAGAATTTAATTAAAATTTGTTTATGAGCGAGTCATGATTCGCCTAGTGAATTTAATTGATATTAATCGAAATTATTTAGTGAAATAATTGTTATATTAAATAAATTAAAGATTCGTGTGTGGAACGTGTGTATTGCCACTGTTTGGGATTGACTGAGCGGATCGGCGACGACCGAGTATCCACGAGGGGAGCCGACACGCATCAGCCCCGCTCGGCTGATCGAGATCAATTGGTCGATGGTCAGCTCGCGGTGTGATTGGCCGAAGCGACGGGATCGATTACGATCGATTGTCAACCGCGCAACGGGTAACTGATTGGCCTATAGCTCATCGATCCATCGATCGCTCGTCGCTTCGCGCCTTGTAGCCGCCAACTGATCCATCTCACCAACAGTTCTAATCGATCGTTGCTTTGAATCGCTCTCTTTCTCTATTTCCTTTTATCGCGCGTCTCTTGACCGGTAAAGGAAGTCAATCGGGGGTTCACGATACTCGTCGTGAACGTATATCAAGGTTATAAAGGGAAATTCAAGCCGATAGTATTTATCTCAACATTATATTTCCGTAAAACTCCACATTGTAACATTGTAAAGCTTAGTGACATTGACGAAACATCAGTGAATAAAAGTGACGTATTGAAATCAGTGCCTAGATCCATCCCTCTCATTAACATTTTGGTCCTTCGAGCCGGATCCAGCGCTGCAGTTTATCTGGAAGAAAAATTTCAAGACGTTCTTTATTCACTACCACTAGTGCTTCGACTTTGGAAAAAAGGAAAAAATGGCTGACCTTATCGAAGATCAACGGTTCACCGCGCATCGTCTTTCTCGAATCATGATCAATCTAAAAAAGAAAGGCAAGGCTAACATAACGCTTGGATTGCTCAACGAGAATCTGGAGAATGCAAAAAAGGGTTGGGAAGAATATCACCAGGGCGATAAAGGCGTTAGAGCCGCAGCCAGGAGGGACTCGAAGCTCCTTGAGAGTCGATATTTCAAGGAGGACGAGTACGACACGGTCCAGACTAATTACTTTGATCTGGCCGGCGCTCTAAGGGACTGGATCGCTGAATTCGAGGCAACCGAAAAGGGAGAGGACTCGAAAATTTCAAACGGAACGGTTAACACGACGAGTTCTCAGAGGTCACGCGCTGTGTTGCCAAAAATGGCATTGCCCTCGTTCGAGGGTCAATACAAAGAGTGGCCTTCATTCCGTGATCTGTTTACGTCGCTCATAATAAACGAGCCGACACTGTCACCTGTGGAACGGTTACATTATTTGAAATCCTGCATGAAGGGTAGCGCCTCCGCTATCCTAAAGAATGTCCAAACGACCGCTGACAATTTCCAAGTCGCTTGGGATAAACTAGAGAACCGTTTCAGTAATCCGCGCCTGTTGGTACAGGCACAAATTAAAACTCTTTCATCACTCGCTCCTTTGCGGAAAGAATCAGCCACTGAACTGAAGCGACTTTACGACGAGACGTTTGATGCCATCGACGCTCTCGAAAATCTCGAACGGCCTGTCACTAACGCTACGGACTGGATCGTAGAATTGACCGTGGGACGCTTGGACCGCCAATCACGCCGGGAATGGGAAGACGCCCTTCAGAATTCGAAGGAACATCCGACTCTGGAGCAGCTCAAAAGATTCATCGAGGGGCGCATACATACGTGCGAAGCTTTGGAGTCACCGCAATCTGAAGCATTCGCTGACTCCAGGAAATCCTCAGCAAGGACGTTCCGGGTCCATCAGGTCTCCAAGGAAAGCCCCCCTGCCGTGATTTGCAGCCTGTGCCAAGGGAAACACTACATCCTGTACTGCGACCTTTACCAGGAGAAGACTCCCGCTGAGCGCAAGGAAGTTGCTCGAACTCTGACACTCTGTTACAATTGCATGGGGAAGCATTCAGTGAGCGAGTGCCGCTCTAAGAAGAGATGTCAGAAGTGCGCAGGCAGACATCATACCACGATTCACGAGCCAAAACCGACAACGCGGGAGCCTGCCTCTTCGGGAGCTGTAGTCCAACATGTCGCAAAGCACGTGAGTCGACCCTCTAATGTTCTGCTCGGGACGGCTCGGGTTACAGTTTCAGGCCCTCGAGGACAAGATTGTCCAGCCCGCTCTCTCATCGACCCAGGGAGCGAAGTATCGCTTATCTCGGAGGCCCTGGCTCAGAGACTTGGTGTTAAAAGGAGCCAAGCTAGAGTTCCTCTTCTCGGGGTTGGAGGCGCCAAGTCGAAACTAACACGGGGGAAGACGACGCTGACTATCGCTCCTCACTACGGGGGAGAACAACAATTCGAGGTCATCGTCTACATAATACCCGAGCTCTCGCGGTATAGGCCGAGAAATCTACCTGCAGTGGCTGAGTGGCCTCATGTGAAGGACCTGAGACTTGCAGATCCGGTGTATCATCTCGCTGATCCGGTAGACATCCTGCTAGGAGCCGATTCCTACAACCTGATTCTTCGGGAAGGTGTGAGGCGAGGGCAAGAGAACACGCCGGTCGCTCAGGAAACCGCCCTCGGCTGGATACTCACGGGAGGGGTTGACACAAAGAGTGTCGACGTAGTCGCAAGTAGTCCCGAATTTCCCGTTCACCACTGCAATATAGATAGAGAACTAATGGAACTTTTATCTAGATTCTGGGAACAGGAGGAAATTGAAACGACGATTCCAGGGACAGAGGACGATCGGAGGGCAGAAGAGCACTTCGCAGATACCTACATGCGGCAACCTGATGGGCGATTCGTTGTACGCCTACCATTCCGTAGCGCACCAGTCCTGGGGGACTCTCGACGCACTGCTCTTCGTACCTTAGACTCTCTTAGCGGCCGGTTCAATCGGTCTGAGGCATTCCAGAGAGCCTACAACGAGTTCCTGGAAACGTACGAGACTTTAGGACATATGTCAATTTCACGGCAACCGAGTACCAGTGAAGGGTACTATCTTCCTCACCACGGAGTCTTGCGAGAGGCCAGCTCGACCACTAAACTCAGGGTGGTATTTAATGGATCGATGCCATCCACCAACGGGAAGTCAATTAACGACTTCCTCCTCCGGGGCCCAAATCTGCTTCTCAATCTCGCCGATGTTCTACTGAGGTGGCGATTACACGTTTATGTCTTTTCTGCCGACATCGAAAAGATGTACCGGCAGATCGTGGTTCATCCTGAAGACCGCAAGTGGCAAAAGATCACCTGGAAGCCTGCGCAGAAGAGCGGAGTTGAGGACTATGAGCTGAACACAGTAACATACGGACTTGCTTGTGCCCCTTACCTGGCTCTTCGAAGTCTACATCAGCTCGCCAAAGTTGAGGAACATCGATACCCCCTGGGCTCTCGCGTGATTCGCCGGGACGTCTACATGGACGACGTCCTCTCCGGGGCCGACACTCTTACAGAGGCACGACGAAAGCAACAGGAAATACGGGATCTCCTGATGGCGGGCGGATTCCCTCTCCGCAAATGGGCATCCAACTCACGGAACCTTCTGGATGACCTTTCGCCCGAGGAGCTGAAGGGAGCAGTCGAATGGGACTCACCAACGCAGCAAAGCGTATTAGGTATCAAATGGCTCCCGTCCTCTGACTGCTTTCAGGTGACTGCTGTAACGTCTCTGAAGAATCCAGGTTCAACCAAACGCGCTGTACTCAGTGGGACAGCGCAGTTATTTGACCCTCTCGGTTGGCTGGCCCCAGTCATCATCGTGGCGAAAGTACTCATCCAGTCGCTGTGGCTCCAGAAAGTCGACTGGGATACTCCTTTAGCGGAAAAGGAGCAGGCAATTTGGCAGCAGTTCCGACAGCAACTCCCTGCTCTGCAGTCGATACGGGTTCCGCGGTGGCTAGGAACAAACTCGACCAATCAGCCTCTGGAACTGCATGGGTTCGCTGATGCCTCCGAGCGCGCCTACGCAGCTGTGGTCTATTCTCGCTCGATCAGTCCGGAGGGAGGAGCAAGGGTCTCCTTAATCGTTGCGAAATCCAAGGTGGCACCCTTAAAAAGGGTATCTCTTCCTCGGCTAGAGCTCGCTGCTGCTTTTCTCCTGGCCAGACTAGTCGAGCATGTAACTAAGGCGCTCGATTGGCAGGATCAAAGCATTTATCTCTGGTCAGATTCCACGGTCGCTCTCAGCTGGATCCGGGGGCACCCGTCTCGATGGCCTACCTACGTAGCTAATCGAGTGGCCGAAATTCAGAGGATGCTGCCTCAAGCCAAGTGGCACCACGTACAGGGCACGGAAAATCCAGCTGATTGCGCGTCCCGAGGCTTGGATCCAGCAGAACTTCCCAAGTTTGATCTGTGGTGGCAAGGACCTGCATGGCTATCGTCATCAAATCCAATTCCGAAGCCATCCATCGAAGAGGAAACGCAGGACACCGAGGAGCTGGGAGTGCATCACGTGTCAAGCCAGGTTGAGTCAGCCTCGTGCTCATTAATAGAACGGTTCTCGAATCTGAACCGTCTCTTCCGGGTACTATCCTGGTGTCTACGCTGGATCCCTAAAAGGCGAAAAAGGGAATCATTTATCACCGCCGAAGAAGTCCACAAGGTTAAGGTAACCCTACTACTACTGGAGCAAGCAGCCTGGTTCCCGGAGGAAGTTACGAACCTCAGGAAAAATCAGCCAGTCAAGGCCAGCAGTAGGTTGGCAAAACTATGTCCATTCCTGGACAAGGAAGGAGCGCTGCGAGTCGGGGGCCGGTTACAAGCTGCAAATCTTGCCTACGATAGCAAGCATCCAGTTATACTGCCCGACGAATCCCCTCTGGCAAGGTTGTGGGTCGCAGCTGCTCACAACCGATGTCTGCATGGGGGGACACAACTCACTCTGGCGACACTACGTCAGGAGTGCTGGATTCTCCGAGGTCGTCCCATGGTAAAACAATGTATCCGTCGGTGCACCGTTTGTATCCGTTGGAAGGGGGAAACAGCTCTACCTAAAATGGGAAATCTACCGTTGGCACGAATAACACAATGTCGTCCTTTTCTCAGGTCAGGCATAGACTACGCTGGTCCAATCGAGCTTCGAGTCGGCCGTAGTCGGGGTCGTGGTCAGCTCTCAACTAAGGGCTACATCGCCGTCTTTATCTGTCTCGCCACCAAGGCGGTACATCTGGAGGCGGTTTCTGACGGATCTACGGAGACCTTCCTGGCAGCGCTGAAACGATTCACATCCCGGCGCGGTAAATGCCTGGAGATACACAGCGACTGCGGCCGGAACTTCGTCGGTGCTAACAAAGAGCTCCGCACTCTACTTCGAGAAGCCAACAGGGGAGGGAGTGATCCGTTCGAGGCAGCCGCCAGGGAAGGGATCACGTGGAAATTCAACCCCCCCGCTGCTCCTCACTTCGGGGGAATCTGGGAGGCAGCGGTCAAGTCTGTGAAACATCACCTCCGCCGAATAATAGGAGAGCAGCGACTGTCCTTCGAGGAGCTGACCACACTCCTGACCGGTATAGAAGCTTGTTTGAATTCCAGGCCCTTACAACCGTTGCCCGACGACTCGGAGGATCCAGTGGCTCTCACACCTGGTCATTTTCTGATTGGGGAACCTATTCTCGCCATCCCAGAGCCCAGCCTCGTGGACCTCCCGGTGTCTCGTCTATCCCGGTGGCAGTTGATGCAACAAATGCAGCAGTATTTTTGGCGACGCTGGTCTCGGGAATACCTGAACACTTTACAAACACGAGTCAAGTGGCGAAAGGATAAAATTTTAATCGTGCCCGGGCTTCTCTGTTTAATAAAAAACGAACTTGTACCTCCTACGCAGTGGCCACTGGCTCGAGTCGTTCAGGTACACCCGGGATCAGACGGAACAGCTCGGGTCGCCACAGTGCGAACCGCCACTTCTCAGTTTCTCCGGCCAGTTCATAAACTTGTTCCTCTGTTGAAACCGGACGACGAGGAAAAACCCACGGGAGGGGGCCCCGAGGCTGGACTCTCGAGCAATTCTTCCGATCATTAATTTTCACAAATTAAAGGTACTGACTTCTTATTAAATCTTCATTTCACAATCAAAATCACTACACTCACCTTTGTATCACTTTCATCTTCATTGTAAGCTCCCATCTCATTGCACAGCACTTCACATTCACTTTACTACGCGTCGTTTTTTTTTTGTTTCTCAGATACTACGCAGTTGTTGCCGATCCGTTCATCTCGTCCTGCTTCGCTTGGGCCGCCGCATCTGATTGGTCGGACCGCTAGGCAGTTTCGTCAGTGGCTGACGAGGCGGGCGGAATGTTTGGGATTGACTGAGCGGATCGGCGACGACCGAGTATCCACGAGGGGAGCCGACACGCATCAGCCCCGCTCGGCTGATCGAGATCAATTGGTCGATGGTCAGCTCGCGGTG
This sequence comes from Lasioglossum villosulum, assembly GCA_963971365.1. Classification (NCBI taxonomy): domain Eukaryota; kingdom Metazoa; phylum Arthropoda; class Insecta; order Hymenoptera; family Halictidae; genus Lasioglossum; species Lasioglossum villosulum. The sequence continues at coordinate 14,149,620 of OZ020499.1, forward strand.
TGATTGGCCGAAGCGACGGGATCGATTACGATCGATTGTCAACCGCGCAACGGGTAACTGATTGGCCTATAGCTCATCGATCCATCGATCGCTCGTCGCTTCGCGCCTTGTAGCCGCCAACTGATCCATCTCACCAACAGTTCTAATCGATCGTTGCTTTGAATCGCTCTCTTTCTCTATTTCCTTTTATCGCGCGTCTCTTGACCGGTAAAGGAAGTCAATCGGGGGTTCACGATACTCGTCGTGAACGTATATCAAGGTTATAAAGGGAAATTCAAGCCGATAGTATTTATCTCAACATTATATTTCCGTAAAACTCCACATTGTAACATTGTAAAGCTTAGTGACATTGACGAAACATCAGTGAATAAAAGTGACGTATTGAAATCAGTGCCTAGATCCATCCCTCTCATTAACAGCCACGATGGCAGAATATCTGCGTAGTGACTACGAGTCGAGAATAATGAGAGTTAATTTGCAAATTACTTTTTGCTGCGAGAATAGCAAGCGATTATAAATTACTCTAAGTTTAATAACTACAATTTACTAGCGTTAAAAGTGTGTGTTGCCAAGTAGTCATGTGGCATGGTTTGAGATTTATAGTCTAAATAAAATTCAATTCAGTTGTGATTCATGGTACGTGATTAAAATATTCCAATCCTACTCGTGAGGAAGCTCAAATAATATTTTGCCAATAGATATCTGTTCGGTTTCCGGGATTTCGGTGTGAGTCAATATGCGCGCCGGCTAAACAGTATTGTTTACCGTTGTGGATTATCGTTACGTGGAATGTGACGAATTCTAAAGGACGTGTCATAGCTTCGCGAAGTATTAAAGCCGTTCACGCATAGATCAATATAGAGATTCGCTGTATCTTCGATTATACACACAGTATTCCATTTCGCGCGATCAATCGTTGTTGTTGCGCATAGAGTGGATCCAGCAAGCGGTCTGCGTTCAACACGTGTCGGGACGGTCATATGTTCGTACGCTATTACAGTAAAATCTGGTAAGTTGCGCGGGCTAGAAACCTGGTAAGTTGCATCGGCCTACCCACTCCACTGCCTGTCAACGCAGTCCCGCGCCGCAGGACGGCGACTATTGTCATCGGCTCGGGTATATCGGTGTGACCACCACTACATTGACTCAATGATTCGAATGTTCAAACTTCTTAATAATCATTATTTTTTCATGGGACTTTTTGAAAACGTATTTCTGGCATCTTTCTGAGTAAAACAAGACCAAACACGATATGTACCGTTATGCGGCATATCGTATATGTGCAGGTCGCGCTGTGCGTAGAAATTCAAGTCTAATTCTTTGAGAACATATTTTCGACATGTTAGGTTGTTCATTTATACATATGCTATAGCGTATATTGAATGTATGATAGATTATAAATTATGCTTCTCACATGTAGAGTAAATATGGGCCAAATTATATCGTGTTTGGTCTTGTTTTAATCAGAATAATACCAGAAACAAGTCAGTGAAAGTCTCATAAAAAAATAATGAAAAATAAAGCATTTTGGCATTACATTATGAGAATACGTGGGCCTTTAAACTGTGGGCCGGCGACGGCTACGCACAGAGTGTGGCCGTCGCCGATACCGTTGCTCTATTGTAGTCTCGCTCGGCGCGATCGGAGCGGTAGACCCAGCCATAAATCAGAAAAGCTAGTCTACCTCGTAAATTGCTCAGTCAGAGAACAGCGTTTTTGCAACTTACCAGATTTTACTGTAGTACGCTCACAAAAATTTTGCAACGTTGTGAGTTTGCCTACCGAGCAGGGGTCGGTCGCCCTTCCCGGAACCATCCGGCAAGACCGATCGTCGTCTTGTTTCGTTAGCCTGATTTACAACGAAGGTACTCATTATTTCCATTAGAAGCACGCGTATAGTTGGACGGTAAGAGAGTCGCCACGGCCACGTATTCGTGCCCTGCCTAGACGCTCTAACCTTTCCAATTTTGTTTTGAACACTTGTGCAGGTAGAGACTGTCCGCCGCTCCTGTGGCATCCCAGCAGTGCCGTTCAGTCTTTTCTATTCTGTTATGTTACGTATGCGGCAGCGACCGTTGGTAACCTTTGGCCCTTCTGGAGCTGCACATCGAAATAAAGAGTCTATTCAGAATAGGGCAATTATTCAGATTAGGGCACTCATTAAGATTTTGGGGCACTTAGAGACGATACATCAATCTGCATCGTTTCTGGGAACCCTGTTTTATCAATAGTCCCCACTCTTGTCTAGGCCGATATTGGGGACTATATAAGGGCACTGAATCCCTTCATATTCGGGCTTTCATCTCAAGAGTTTTACATTGTACGCGTCGATTCACGTCGTGATTACTGTCGAGCAAGATCGGGTATTAGTTCTCTTTCGAGCAAAACTGTTACATCTCTTCCGGTACGAATCCCATCAACGGGATTCTGTAGTAGATAGCCCCCGCATCCCTCGGTGCGTAAACAGAGAGGTTAGTCCGCAACACCGCGACAATTTACACTCTAAACATTTGTATTCCTTTCGATTCAAGATTATATTATCGTGTGTTAAACTTAAACCTAGAGTTCAGTTTAATCATAACCTTTCCTATTCGATTCCAGTCGTTAGCATCCTATGACGATACACCTTTACCGCTCAAGGTGTATCTAACAAATTCGAATAAGGTTACGAGTCGGCGGAACCACGACCTTATCCTTTCCGACAGTGGCACAAACGGATATCCTGGTGTTGAAAGATACACTAGCTAGTGTACCCCTCAAAAGGTAATTCCACGGTACCCAAAAATTCCACACAAACGGATATCCTGGTGTTGAAAGATACACTAGCTAGTCCGGAGTGTACACCTTTATACGGACGACCCGGTGGTGAAAGATACATCGGTGGGTTCTCCTCTGTTCCGCACACACGGACGACCCGGTGGTGAAAGACACATCGGTGGGTTCGGAGTGCACTACTCCTACCGATACCAAAAACTCTTAAAATCCCAAACAATCCTCGGTTTCCGCACGCTGCCAAACCTCGGCTCGTAACAGTTACAAGAATCTATCTAATTCTGTAGAGAGTGACTGTACGGTCGGGCGAGTGAGGAGTCGCCACGGCCACGTATCGTGCCCTGCCTAGACTCCTCGGCCAATCCCACGTGATACAGTTAACTTCTGTGCAGATTAGATATTAACTAAATTAAATTCAGTTATTTCGTGTCCCTATTCAAAAATTTGTTCTCCGCTTTGAACTCGTATGCAGATAGAGACTGCTCGCCGCTCCTGGGGTATCCCAGCAGTGCCGTTCAGTTTTCTATATTCTAATACGAAAATCCATCAAATTCTGTAGAGGGTGACCGCACACACAGACGAGCGAGGAATCGCCACGGCCACGTATCGTGCCCTACCTAGACTCCTCGACCAATCCTACGTGATCCGGTCCACTTCTGTACAGATTTGTAATGGAATACTGCACTCAAAACGCTTGACGCAACTTCGAGAGAGTTGAGCGCGACATGAACGCGAGGTGTTCATGATTAGGAGCGATCCAGCAATCAAAAGATACGTCTGTATGAATTGGAGCGGCATTCGATATATTCGGGTCGTCGCGAACTTCCGCACGTTACTGTTTTGCTCTTGATATTATCAGGGATCGTGTCCCTGTGTAAACAAAACAGATTCCAGAATATACTTTCATTTTACCCGATTTCTGTCTCAAACAATTATTGCTCTTCGCCTCAACCTTTCCGCTATCCAGTGTCTGGAGACACGAACCTGTCGGGATAAAGGACATCGGGTCCCGTAACCAACCCGGTGTTGTAAGTGAATCTTATCGATATTCTGACTTTAGAATCAGGCTCACAGTTGTGTCCAGGCCGCTGCAACGTCGCCACGGCCACGTCTCCGTGCCCTGCCGATTCTGCATCAGTGTCTGTACACGGCTGAGAACATCTCATTCATCCACGGGATCGATCGCCACTCCTAGAATCTTCTAGCAGTACCGATCGAATCTCCGCGATACTCAGATTCAAAGCACATATTAATTAAAATAAAGGTAGCCAGTATTAACTTGTCGGAACGCTCATACTACGGATGCCTCGCCATGGCCACGTTCACGTGCCCTGCCGAGAGCCTCTCGCTATTGTGAGCAACGACAAGTTTCTTGACTGCCTCGCATAGATTTTTCCATTAACTTTACAAAAGATTCAATTAAAAGGAAGGATACAAAGGATCATAAATAGTTCGGTTACATGTTGATAAATTTTTCGTTCCGGTGTTCCGCGGACACTCCCGAGTAACTGCAGAGTTCTGATTTATGGTACGATCCCTTCCGCGGAGACGAGGATCCCTGTTTTCTATCGTGGAGCAAAGGTAAGGGTCACACTGCTGCACTTTCACCTTCTGCAAAACACGTGTTTTTTTAAGAATGTTCTCGTGTCCTCAGTTTTGCTTCGTGGTGGGGATATTTGGAGGTGGTCAGAGCTTTTTTTTAGAAAACTGCAGTCAGTCAGTCCACGACAGAGGTGAACTATGTATACCTCGCAAGATAATTTTATGATAATCGCAGTTTACGCAATATGCGGCTTTAATGCCGCTGCTGCTGTGCGTGAGATGCCGCGATACCGATCACGCATGGAACCACCGTCGAGTGAGTACATCTTAGACTTGGCGAACCGATTGTACTCGACGGGGTGTTTTGAACGCCAAGGCTGGGACGCTGGAAGTCCGAGGAGGACGAGGTCCACGCGTAATGTGGACCGTGTAATGGACATGGTCGTAGAAGATGGCACCGTGAGCGTGAGGGACATCAGTCGCCGAATATCGTAAGTCTAAGTACACCGCTACGTACTTTATATTAAAACTAAAAGAAATGTTATTTCACAATAAATATTTATGCATTTACTTGCATTTTTTGTTCTACATAGTATCAGCCGATCGTCTGTCCATCGGATTCTGCATATTGTGGACCGACGAATCACTCTTCACAACAGGAGGGTGCTTCAACGGCCACAATTTGCATGTGTGGAGCTCGAGAAGCCGAGGGCGGTTCGGGAACGCGCAGCACAGACCCGCTGGTCGGTCAATTTATGGGCCGGTATTTGTGGCGAGTATGTCATCGGGCCGTACATCTACGCGATAGACTGGACGGCCCGACGTTTCACGCCTTTTTGAAACATGCTCTGCCTGATCTCATGGACGATGTTCCTTATGCTATCAGGCAGAACATGTATTTTTAAATGGACGGTGCGCCAGCGCACTACGCCGCAAATGTCCGCGCCCATATGAGTGAAACCTTTCAGGACAGGTGGATCGGCCGCGCTGGTCCTGTTGCGTGGCCCCCACGGTCACCTGATCCGAATCCGTTGCATTTTTTCCTATGCGGTTACGTGAAGGTAATTTAAATTTTCATTTGTATCTTTAGTTATTTTTTACTCGTTATCGTGTACGTGCTTACTTACGTGTTATTTTTCTTTCATAAGCTGCTAGCGGCAAATTAGACATGCAGGATACAGGGTTGGATTTGGATTCGCTTCGCAAAATGACAGGAAATAGGAATATCTGGACATAGAATATATTTTCAAAGATTAATTTCACAATATGGGAATGTTCGTATAATTTGTAATAAACCTTAGACGAAAACTAGCAACGAAAGGTTAGCAACGAATGGTTTAAAATAATTATACGATGGAAGAAGTTCCATCATCGGACGTCCGGTTTATTTCAACCGTACTCTCCCTCTGAGGAATGACGACGACTCGGATTCACCCGGTGTCTCCTGCCCGCTCGGCGGCCGGCCTTCATGTCCGTCCTCTCCGAGACGTACAGAGGAACCAGGCGTTCCTACTTTCAGGCGGCCAGGAAGCTACCCTGTTCTTTCCTCTCGGCGGGCGGCCGGCCTTCATGGCCGTCCTCTCCCATTTAACCCGAGAGGCGTTCAGGTGCAACCCCTGTCCTCTCCTGAGCTGCCGGGCGTCCGATAGCATTGCTTCGTACTCTCCCTTAACCTATGGGCGGCCGTGGTCTTACCTCGTCCCCTCCCACAGGCACAGTTAAAGTAAGCGCTCTGCGATAATCTACCGGTATTTATACCGATTCGTTGCTAACCCTGTCAACAAGGTGTTGCTGAGGGTTTAGAATTTTCCCGATTTCGCGGCTTTCTAGAACATTCGGTCGCGGCGCGATTCTTCTGTCGCTTCAGGGTGGTGTCAAGGTGGTCTGGCGCCCCTCGTCGCGTTACAGACAGAATTTGAAGTTGCGTCCTTGAAATTTGCTTTGATGGTAAGGTAGCAGTAATGCTAGGAAGAATGAAAAATGTAGCGTCTGCTGTAAATTTATTAATTCACGATTGAATAGTGGCACGCGAATAGTGCATGGTGTTGGATACATTCTTGTTGACTCCGATAATTGGAATATGAGTTCGTTCTAAAGAAAGACCTAACTTCTTTGCGAACCGTTCAGTCATAAGTCTGTGATGCTGAATCTAAGATGACTCTACAGGAAACAAGACGACCTGCGTTGTCCGGAATATGCACAACTGCGGTGGAAATAAACGTTTCGATGCCTAAGATTGATTTTAGTGGTACTACTGTTGTAAGTCGAGGCGATGTCTCCTTGTGCAGCAATGTATTGTGTTTTTCATTGGATTGTTTACATGTGCCAAAGGTGCACCTTGTAACGTCGTGGTTCGGTTGGAGACAGTTTATGCACAAGCCTGCCTTCTGCACGATTTCGATGCGTCTTTCGACGGCTGTGTTTATGAATTTCTGGCAGTATTGAATGTAGTGATTTCCCTTGCACAGGACGCAGCGAGCATTTTGAACGGAAAGTGTTAAGGCGTGCACGTTCGTATGTGATGGTTTCCGGATTCGACTGTTCGGATTCGTAAAAGATTGAGTGATTGCCTTAATTGGCTCGTTTTTTACCAGTTCTAAAATTCTACAACGATTATGTAAAAATTGCAAGAGGTCGTCCATGCTCGGAATTTCAGTATCCTGAGTATATTCTCTCCACTTTATTCGCGTTTCATCATCTAATTTACTTGTAATTTCATTGTTGATGTACACCAACGTTATGCACGTAGAGACACGGACAGCACTTGTACACGAAGTTCTTTTGGTCTACCAGTATTTTATAGCAGACCTTTTCCGTAACTATACAAGGACCCGCTTGAGACCAGGGGTTCGTTACTCTGAAATCAGCTACAGTACAGCGCGTATCACGTCACTCATCATTTGTATATTAAGTTAAATAAAGTATATATATATATATTGTCACGTCGCTCGCGAGCGGAGGCTAGGAAACCTCCGATCGAGCGACTTCGGGCTTTTACAGGCCCTTAGGCCGGGCCGCGGGCCGCCGTATGCCCGTGGTCCGCCCGAGACAAAGGACGTCCGAAGGCTCGAAATTTCCGCGAGATTGTTCGGGCGCCAGACACCGTGAAAAGTGTCACGCGAAACACGACACGAATTTCGGACTCGGAAATCGAACCTTCGAAGCACGCGGATCGCAACGAGGACGCGATGGGGTCCGGTGGTTCGAACACGGAAGGACGAGGACAGCCCTTACGGCAGGACGGATCTCACGGGGAATGAACGACAACGTAATTGGCCTCGAGTGGGTGTTTTATTCAGTCGTCAAATTGTACAATTGAGCGGTCACGTGACCGCAACCCGAGAGCCCGCGCTCTTCATACAGAATTGCGGACGGTTGGTCGGTCGCAGCGCGGTTGTCGTTGGTTAAGATCGCGCGAAAGGGTACGGATGATCGGTACCGACGATACGATTTCCCGACGGACGGGATCGCGCGAAGCGCGGGTGGACGGCGCGATACGAGACTGTCGCGATAGCACGCGTACGCAAAGCACACGACGGACGATACGAACGGCGACGGAGTTGAAACGCGTTCGCTACGCAATACGACACAGGATTCGAGATGTTTGCGAGGAGTCGGACGAAATACTCGCGAGACGCGATTCCTCCGAGGAAACTTCCGAGCGCGAGATTTTAGGGGAACTCTCTACGCGAAATACCGCTCAAAGGACCGTCGCTACGGCCCGAGCCGACGGCACGAGACGCCCGGCGTCTCGGCCTACGCGAAAGGGCGAGGACGAAACGACAAACGTTCGACCTCGCACGATAAACGTCGAGCCAACACGCGACCGGAATAGGCGAATTGATCACTGGACGACTTACCGTTTACTCCTTTTCGTCCCCTGGCTTTTCTATAATTTTCGGCCGCTGGACCGAAACTTGGCGGCTGGCACGGAGTCACTCGAGCTCGCGAGACTAGGCTTGCCGGACGTAAGCGCGGCGATACTTTGCGCGAATTAGTGGCGGACGTTTTTCGGTAATCGTGCGAAATAGACGGCTAGCGCGACAGTGATCACCGATTTCCGGGCGCGTGCCGCATCGATTCTAGTTCCCCCCACCCGACCTCCTTCCGAATTTCCTAGGGCGCCTTTTCACGCGCGACATTCGCGGAGCAGGGGCGTCTCGACGGGGTCCTTGGCTCCTGGACCCCTTCGCGAAATCGTCTCACTTTTCGGGAGACTTGGGAGAGGGCTCGTGCCTCGTACTGGCTTCTCGGTGGCACCATCCTCGCTGGAACCCTATTTATGGCGGGATGAGGCGGCGTCGGGACCGCGAAATAATACGATGGTCGGTAGGGGTTCCTGTCCCTTCGGCGCCTCCAAGTCGATTGACCGGGTGCCCTCGATAGTCCGTTGATGGCCCGTGCACGGGGCTTCGATTCATGCCATTTATTTGTCGTCGGACGTTCTCCTGCCTCGAAATCGTTCGCCTAGGAAAATGTCGAAGGTCGGGGCTCCGTTTCCGGGTCCGCTGCTCGGCCCTGAAACTTGCCGTTCTCGGCGCGCACGCTAGGTGTCAGTGCGCGCTCTAATTTATGGAAATTCCTCGCGGAACGCTCTCGAATCCTGTGTTTCCCGGTCTCGTGTCTCGTTATTGCACGGTCCGGTCCTTCGCACTATTAAAAATGTGCTCGCAATTAACGGCGAAGTGACGTCGCTGATTTGCAACGTCACAATATACAGGGTGTCCCAAAATAAGTGTAACTCCCGGAAATGGGAGGTTCCTTGGGTCATTTGAAGCGACATTTTCCTTTACGAAAATGGTGTCCGTGGCTTTGTTTAGGAGTTATTATCAAAAAACACGGACCAATCAGAGCGCGGCTACAGCGGATTGATTCTGGTTCGGCCAACGGCGACGCCACGCTGAGCGGGACCTGTCGCCGAGTCGGACTCCGTTCGCTATAGCCGGGCTCTGATTGGTCCGTGTTTTTCGTTAATAACTCCTAAACAAAGCCGCGGACGCCAATTTTGTAAAGGAAAATGTCGCTTCAAAAGACCCAAGGAACCTCCCATTTCCGGGAGTTACACTTATTTTGGGACACCCTGTATATATATTCCACAAAGAATCTATTCTTCACTTACCAATTAACCAATATGCATAAATCGGGAAAAATTCAAGAAATGGTTTCTTGAGAGCCTTCAATGCGTTATAGTGTTTTGTTGCTGAATGTTTTAAATCCGTCAACGACTTATTCACGTTTCGCGTACATGCTTGTAGTTCGAAAAAAGCTTGAATCCTGTTATTAATAATAACCCTCGGGTCGTTGTACTCCTTTTCGAGAATACCCCATGCTACCGAGTAATTCGCATCGGTAATTTCTAACGATTCGATAAGTCTGGCGGCTTGCCCCTTTACGCACGATCTTAAATAAACTAATTTTTGTACGTCACGAAACTTGACATCGTCGTGAACTGCTGCCCTAAACGCATTTGAAAAACTTGGCCACTCTTCACAAGAACCACTACATTCTGGCAATTTCATGGTTGGCAATTTAACCTGCTTATGCGTTTCCGAATGAACCGTTAACGGAGAGTCTGCGTTCGAAATTCCTGTGAATAAACCCGAAAATTGTGGAGCACGTGATAATTACACATTCATCGTAAGGCGGTCTACCTGAGCTTGTGTCCTGTCATGTTCGCCCTCGAGTTGCTTTGCCGTAGCTAATGCTTCGAAATATTGTGTTTTGAATTCGGCTCTTTCGTCGATCCGTGATTCAAACCTATCATTGTCCGCACTTGTAACGAGTCCGTTTCCATCGACGGCACGTTGCAACGGGTTCCTCGTGCCTGAGTAAGCTCGTCGCGCCAGAGTTCGCGGTTTTACGAGGAAAAGACCGGATCAGGGTGTACGGAGTACGCTCCACCCCGACAATCAACGCAGGCAGCGTATTACTCTGTGGTTGTGGAGTGTAACGGCAATGGAAATCATTACCATCCTGCAAGAGACCGAGCTTTGCGCTGGTAACTCCACCTCCCCGTGGCCTCCGCTGGTAACGTTTCGACGGCGGTGCATTCCTTTGGAAATGCCCTGCATTTCCTCGGAAATGTGCCGATGGAGAAACGGCTAAGCGAGTTACTTCCCGAAAGGGTCGGTCTCTACTCTCCTGATGATCTTTAAGCGGTGAAAGAGGGGTTTTTCCAAGCCCAGTCCATTTTCCATCTACGGACTTTGCGCTTCGGTCTTTTTTTTGGCTTCCGTTTGCCGCCAAATATGGTTCCTAGTTCCGGGGACGCGCGGCGCGGTTAGTTCGTCACGCATGGTTGGCGCGGCGCGGTTCGGTACTTTTCGGTAACGGTCGGTGTGTTTCGGGTTACGGCGAGCGTCTGCTAGTAACAGGCCTGTCTCGGGAACAGATCTGTTACACACTTAATTCTAACGCTTCTTGGACTGATTGATAAGTTTGAAATTCGCGTTCTATTTGCGCAGTACGTATCTTTAGATTCGCGATAGGAGTTTGTTCCGTGGATACAAGCGGCGTAATGAAACCTATAAACAATGTTAATTTAGTTTTTATTATAGCGCGTTTTCGAATCAGATCGCGTTCGATGGTTTGCGCATTGTCTTGACAAGCCATCGAAATTTATTGTATGACTAAGTGAATTGAAAAGAGATTACGAAATTGGCGAGTATGACCTATGCTTTGACTCACGAATTACGATAATGATGTCGTCTCGATGTTGGAGTTCCCTGCGGTGGACTAGTTCCGTACAGGTTGTAGACTCCTTGATGATGATGCTTCGACACTTGGCGTCCTTAAGGTTGCAATCCGTGGACGCCCTCGATGATTCTCCACGTTGTTAGCTGCGATGTGGAAATCTCTGCGATGGGTTGGTTCCGGGCAGATAGTAGATTTCCTAAGTCAGAGTAGATTTCCTTAGATAGGCCTTGCCGCTTGGATCCGACGGTAGATTGTAACTGTAGTAGTTGATTGTTGCTTTCCGATGATTGGCACAGTGAATCAGAGGATGATACTTGTCCAACTGTCACTGATAATCCGGCTCGAAGGACCAAAAATATCTTGAGATCGTCCAGGGTTGTCGATGCTCCTAATCCCGGTTTCCCGGCCTTATGTGCCATATGGCCCCGGGGTGAAGGGGGTGGGAGTGGGGGAGGGAACGGACGCGGGTGGAGTGCCTGTCTCCGTCACCTCCTTGTCGCGCGCGGCGACCTCTTTCCTCGGCCGGGAGCCCCTTTTTAAGGGCTCCTCGAGCGAGGAACGGGGTCTCCGGGGGTCGTTGGGCGGAGCGAGCTGGAGACTCGTGAAGCCCACCGAACGGCCCAGGGAAGGGGGGTGTAAGTGGGCAACCTGCTTGCGCCCTGATAGATTAGGCATTGCTGGAGGAGCTTCTCTCCTCCCGGGGCGGGGCCCCATAGGGGCCCAGGGCGAAGGGGGGTGGCTGGTTGTGTTCTTCGGATAAGGTTAGGAGATCCCAGTCGCCTCCGAATAGCTTAGGGAAGGTTATCATGAGGTTTTTAGTGGGTACTGTGAGCCTTTCTGGCCACGTAAGCTCCACATAACCCCTCGTCTCTCCCAGGAGGCTTGGGGTATGCGTAAAAGCATTTTCCTCATGTAAAAAAAGGGTACGGACGGCAATTAAATGGCGAAGACCCAACGCCGTAGCCGAACTACAGTAAGTTACGTACCGGGCCCAGTGTGCAATGAGGGTGTCCCTACCATAAAATTTCACCCAGCGCACCTCTCACCCTTGAGAGGATCCCGATCAAGAGGTATATGTGTAATTACAACTAAATGTTCATGCTATCGGTATAATATGGATTAGAATAGTGAATGGTGTGCGTATTACTAAATGATTGTCTTTTGCTCTTAAATTATGCACTAGCTCGACTAATGGGCAGTACGACATCTCCCGTTGATGGTGGAACCGTGGACCTGCAGTTGTCGTCGTCCTCGGATTGATAAAGTAAGGGTGCAAGACGTTTCACGCTTCGATCTAGCACACTCGTGGCTGTTTTGACTGATACGGTGCGAACAATACCGTCGGAGCCCGGATAAACATTTATTACCCTGTCTAAGATCCATTACATTGGGGGAATGTTGTCTTCCCTCAGAAGAACGATTGTACCCTGTCACGTGGCAAAATAACCACGTCCCGATTCTATAATAGTAGGAAAACCCGAAAGTAAAATCGCGAGGACCGGACCAGCCTCTAGCAGAATAATTAGGAAATCGCTAGCTATAAGCGCTCTCTTACGTCGTAAGAACTAAGTTCCGATACTGTACGATTTGGGAACTTCGTGCCAATTGGCGCGATGGAAAGATTACAGGACCATAGAGTAGCCTCAGGGAGCAACGAAGGAATCGCCACTTAGAAAGGAAAACCAACGCTGCCGCCGCAGGCCCACTCGTAACGCCGGACCACGCAACACCCTCTGCAAAGGGAAATGGGAAAAGGAACCTCGAGCCCAGGTCAACCAACCTGGAGGCGCCGACGACGGATCATAGGACCAAGTTAATTACCGAAGAATCGTCCCGTCGACGCCTCGCCCTGCGATATCAACGGTCCCTGCAGGAACGACTCGAGCGGTTCCGGAATGTCTCACGACATTCCCGGTGGAAGCAAGACCACCGTTACGGAAATCGGGAAATCGGCACGATCCGGGGCCCTTCCCGTCGAGTGTCGGATCTCTGCGTTGGTAACATCGCGAGCGACAGCGATTGGCGGGCGGAAAACCGAAAGAGTAGGGGACGCCTTACTTCCGCATCCTCGAACCACCGAAAATTCGCGTCACTGCTGCGTAGGCTTTCCTAGCGACAAGTTGTTTTGTTGCCGTAACGTTGTAAACGCGTGTGCGTCGCAGAAGTATTTTGTAAGGGCTGCCGTTAAGCTGCGCCAAATTCTGCTGCCGTTGGTAAGTGCCTGCCAGATTCCGTTTAAATGAATTATTATTGATTCGCGATCATTAAAAGTAGCTCGAGCAGCGTTCGTGATTTTGTGTCGGTTTCCACGTGGGTCGTCCTTTTGACGACCACGTGTTTTTTTGCGAAGTGTTCGTTTAGAGAAAGTGTCGCGCGCAGTCACATTGTTAAATTTTAGTCAATTCCATCTCGACCCCGCGCCGGCCTAACATCTCGGATCGCTGCTGACGCGGGTAATATTATTTAATCCGAGAAACGCGTATAACATCGGAAATTTGTACGCTTTCGTTCCTCGCGGATTGTTACACACGTGCAACCGGCGTCGTACAAATTCCAACGCGGCCATCTTGATTCCGCGAGCCGCGTACAGATTGGCTCGCTGTCGTTTCACATATTCTCATTCTCTAGTTGCCGTAAATTGTAATATATTCAGATCTCGAATTTATACTCGATAGATTCCGTTGCAATGTTCAATTCTTCACCCCAACATGATTCTACTGTAAGTAAATTACTGTGTTCACCTTAAAGATTGTACGAATTATTCACGAGGTCCGTTCCCGCCGTGGGGAACGTCCAGTCCGATCCTGCGTGCAATCCTGGCCCTTAACGAGCTATTATGGTTCTCGCGAACGTGAATTCGAGACTCCCTTAGCGCAGATAATTTTGCGTGGCATCTCAGAGTGCCTGGCGCCTGAAATATTGACGTATTTGTCGAGAGTTTCGAATCCACGTTGTTTATCGCGGGTGGACTGCGTCCATCACGACTAGGCGTAGCCCGGTTCTCACCTATAAATACCTGTAGCTACTTATTGTTTCGCCTCTCGATACCTCGTATCGGAACCCGGGAAAATAAGCCGCGTGATAATTCTCCTTGATTAAATGAACGCCTTTGGTCCACTTGCTGCGTGTGGCGGACCTCTTGGAGGACAGTTAGTCGGACCCAGGTAGGCTTACTACATACGGGCTGGGACCTTACGCACATTTGGTCGCCAGGCCCAGGCTTTCCCGAGCGTACATTTGGTCGCCGGATTTCCGTTCCTACCTGAGGTGCACATTTGGCGACCAGGTCCGGGTTTTCCTTGGCGTGCACATTTGGCCGCCAACCTTCGACTTTCGCCTGGATACGGGTGGTCGGTCCAAGGGCACGAACTTTCTCTAAGGGGTACGTCTAGGAAAGCGACAACCCCACCCCAGAGATTTGCTTGTTTGAAGGAAATTTCTGGGGGACACCGGGGTGTATATAAGTGCGTATTTTTACGGACGCTAGTCAGTCGTCGTATTTCTACTAACGAATCGTCCACGCCGCCGTATTGTCGTTTTGCTTCGTGTATCGAGCTTTCGTTATCTTCATTTAGTTGTTTTTGTTATCGTTATTCATTGTTTGTTTTTGTTGGTACGTTGTTGAGTTTTCGTTTAATAAACTATTGTGTTGTTACCTATATTGGGGAATTTTATTTTTCTCCAAAGAGCAACTACCAAACTGCGCATGGTCAATTCTTTCAGGTATTCCCGATGCCATCTGTTTAAGAAGGAAGGGATATTTTCAGACCAATGTAACAATGATAGGTCACTTTATTATTCCGCTGTGGAATTCGTCCCTTTAACAACAATTACACTTGTTTTACAATTACGCGAGCGCGTTTGGTTTTATTTCCCGAAAGAACCGAAAGATTCCTTTCCCTTTCCCTTGGAAAGCTCCTGGGAGTTAGAAGAGTAGGAATAATTTAATACTGGTCAAAAAAGACGATAACTAAAACTTGATTTTCGCAGCTGAATGCTATGGGAGATCGATGAGAACTGGAGATCGATTGATTTCGCGAGCAGTCAACTGACCCCGTCGCACGCTTGATTGGCGGGTCGCTAGCGCGATCCACCAATCCGCGTGGCGCCAAGCGGTCTATGATCGATAATATCGATATCGACGGTGCCGGCCAATGACTCCGCGAGCTATCAATCGATTCCAGATCTCTCTGCTCCCAAGACAATTAGCCAATAGCGCGTGGCCAATTGTCGGATTGACTTTGACGCTGTCGACACACTCAGCCAATCCCGAACACCATCGATTCCAGAAATGCTGCCTTATTTTCTGTATATGCTGCCAACTGGATAGGCGGTTTGACGGTGTATCTGTTAAATCTCGCTCGCGAAGGCTCGTAAGAGAATCGCTAATAAGGAAATGACCAGGAGTTATGACGAGGAGATTTGGGTCAGTGGAGATTGGTGTGAGAGGTCGAGAGTTTAGGATTGACTCTATTTCGATAATTAAGGTGTTTAAGTCTTCGAATCTGAATAAATCAGTGCTTGCGACACGGGTTAAATGATATTTAAAAGACTTTACGGCCGCTTCCCATAGACCGTCAAAGTGTGGTGAGTATGGTGGAATAAAATTCCACTCAATGGATTTGTCTGCCAGAAAGGTTTGTACCTTCTGATTGTGGTCATCCGATTTTAAAAGTTCGCGTAATTCCCATAATTCGTTTTGTGCTCCGACAAAATTAGTTCCGTTATCTGAATGTAGACTCACACAGAATCGCCCACGAGCAATGAATCTACGAAGTGCAGCTATGAATGCATCGGTTGAGAGATCACTTACGAGTTCTAAATGAACAGCCTTAATTGCGAAGCATACAAAAACTACGATATAAACCTTAATGCGAGTTCGATTTTGATGTTGGCGTTCCTTTATGTAGAATGGCCCGCAATAATCTACTCCGGTATTTGTAAAAGAACGAGTCTCGGTAACTCTTGCTGAAGGCAGATTACCCATAATGTAATTTATGGCTGGTTGTTGCGCTCGGAGACAACGTAGACAGGTTTTTATGGCTTTCCATACCTGGCTTCGACCGTCGATGGGCCAGTAGCGGCGTCTAATTGAATATAATGTGTTTTGGACACCTGCATGTAATTGAGCTCGATGTTCTGCTTCTATAATAATGGTAGTTACGCGTGACTTTGGTAGAATTAGTGAGTGACGTTGAGAAAATGGCATCAGTGAATGCTTCAATCGACCCCCGACTCAGTATGCCTTCCTTATTCACAAAGGGGTTGAGTGGTTGGAGTTTTCCCCCGATGTCTGTGTTATTGACAGAAAGTCGCCGTAATTCCTTTGAGAAGTGTAGTTGCTGCAGAAGTTTGATGAGTACGTTATGAGCATTCCTGAGTTACGATGCTGTCAAGCTATCCCTTTCTGTGTTTGTTTTCTTCCAGCGCAGACATCGAGCGACGATCCGTTACATCTTAGTCCATGAGGAGTAATTGTCAAAGATGTTAGTATCGAAGGTCATTGTAGTTAGACATATTGCTATTTTCTGTTCTGGAATGTTGCTGCAAGGTATTTGTTTGGTAATTGGCCATCGATTTTCTTCTTCTCGCAGCCACCTTGGTCCCTGATGCCAGATGGATGGCCGAAGGAAATCTTCCGGACTTTGACCTCGCGATATAAGATCGCAGGATTGTGCAAAGTCGGGACGTGCCGCCAATCTATGACATTGGTTCTTGTCTGGATTTCAGACACCCTGTTCGCGACGAAGGTTTTTAATGTACTCGGAGATATTCGTAGCCAATGAAGGACTACAGTGGAATCGGTCCAAAATGTAGTGCTTTGTATATCCACATGTAGTCATCGTTTGACTGTGGTAACCAATAAGGTTAGAAGTAAGGCACCGCAAAGTTCAAGTCGAGGTATGGACTGCGTTTTCAGTGGTCCTACCTTAGATTTTACTATGAGAAGCTCTACGTGCGTGTGGCCATGTGCGTCTATTGAGCGGACATATAGACAAGCTCCGTAGGCTTTCTCACTCGCATCGCAAAATCCGTGTAGTTCGGTCTTGATCGGAGAATTGAGGATGGTTCTCCGATGAAAAATGGTGTTGTTCAATAATGGCAACTGTTTGTAAAATTGAATCCATTCGGTATGAATGTCCATGGGCAAGGATTCGTCCCAGTCTGTTTCAATGATCCAGATCTTTTGTAACAGAATCTTGGCCATGATGATGACGGGTCGAATAAGGCCCAATGGGTCATAGATCTTGGCGATCTCTGACGCAATAGACCGTTTGGTGATGTGCGAGGTTATGCGTGATGTCTTAACCTCGTAAGATATGGTGTTGAAGGTGGGATGTCGCAATAGGGAACGAGGATATTGCTCGTCGAGAAAATACTCAGTAGCCACGAGTTGTGGTTAAAGTTGAATACTTTATTTAGCCGGTCAACACGCAGCCCGCGTGACCGTTCTCAATGAGGACTCGACTAAGACTAAAGTTACGCTTACGAACTAGCCATTCGCTCGTTGATGCATTCACACGAACAAAGATCCTTTATTCATTCACGCAGCTCATTCTCACGATAAACGAAACTAAACATTCAGACCCTTCGCGACGTTCAACCCAATCATCTAAACATTCTCTCGACGCTATCGCACAGACGCAACCTGATCCATACTTTCGACGCTAGCACACAGCACGCAAACTGAACCATACTCTCGACGCTAACGCACAACCGGACTCATTCATACATACAATGTTTAAACCTAAACAATTGGCGGGGACGTGGCGTCAGCCTGTCGCCGCCACAGTGTCATCTGATGAATTCCAAATGATTCCCAAGGTTTTCAGCGTAGATGATTCGCCGAGATGCAGTTTCTTGTTAATCGCTTGGTCCGATAACCCATCTAAAAGTGCTTCGTCATTTGCGGCCCATTGACGAATGTTGAGCCCTGCTAATTCGAGCAATTGAATTAGATCGTCACGAAGCGTACGTGCTTCCTCGATCGTTAATGCTCCGGTGAGTGCGTCGTCTACGTAGAAGTCGCGGAGGAGAATCCTTGCTGCGTGAGGGAAGCGATACTCTTCGTCATGAGCGAGCTGTGTGAGACAGCGAATGGCCAAATATAGGGCGGCCGAGATTCCAAATGGGACGGTTTTCAGTTGATACGTTTGAACTTGCCCGTCCGTATCGCGCCAAAGGATGCGTTGATATTTCTGGTCCTCATCGCGAATCAGAAACACTCTATACATTTTCTCGATATCACCGGTGAGAACGTATCGGTGAATGCGGAATCTGAGAAGTATGTATATCAGATCATCCTGAAGCTTTGGTCCAGTATGTAGCTTGGCGCGACACTAAGTTTCAGGAATAGCCGGAGTTCATGAGGAACCCGGTACCTATCTCTTGCCGCTGATTGGCGCCAAGTCTTGTTGAGAGATGCGGCGAACAGTCTCTATCAGCATACGAGTTCCAAACGGAGAACAGTTTGGGAATCGGGACACGAAAATACTGAGCTTAATTTAGCTAGTATCTAATCTGCACAGAACTTAACTGTATCACGTGGGATTGGTCGAGGAGTCTAGGCAGGGCACGATACGTGGCCGTGGCGACTCCTCACTCGTCCGAGCGTACAGACACCCTCTACAGAATTAGATTGATTCTTGTAACAGAATAGAAAAGACTGAACGGCACTGCTGGGATGTCACAGGAGCGGCGAACAGTCTCTACCTGCACAAGTGTTCAAAACAAAACTGGAAAGGTTAGAACGTTTAGGCAGGGCACGAATACGTGGCCGTGGCGACTCTCTCACCGTCCAACTATACGCGTGCTTCTAATGGAAAAGATGAGTACCTTTGTTGCAGATCAGGCTAACGAAACAGGACGACGCGACGATAGGTCTTGCCGGATGGTTCCGGGAAGGGCGACCGGCCCCTGCTCGGTAGGCAAACCCACAACGTGGCAGATAAATTGTAAGCGTACTGATAGCGTACAAATACGTGACCGTCCCGACACGTGTTAGACGAGAACCGCTTGCTAGATACCCTCTACACGCGACAACACGATTGATCGCGCGAAATTGAATAGGGTGTGTATAATCGATAGATACAGCGAAGCTCTATATCGATCTATGCATACACGGCTTTAATTCTTCGCGAATCAATGACACGTCCTTTAGAATTCGTCGGATTCCACGTAACGATAATCCCCAACTGAAAACAATACTGTTTAAACGGCGCGCATATTTACTCACTCCGAAATCACGCAAACCGAATAGATATCTATTCGCAAAACATTATGTAAACTGCCCCACAGGTAGGATTAGAATATTTTAATCGCGCGCCATGAATAACAACTGAATTGAATTTTATTTAGATTATATTTCTCAGACTTATACCTTCCGCCTATGTGGCAACGCACACTTTCAATGCATGAAATTTGCAATTATTAACTTCCCGATTCATAGGGAAGTTACTGTAATTACCCCGAAAATCGAAAATCGATTTTTTAGCAGATCTTCACGTTTCATGGTTATTGAAGTCATTTTATACTATTTTTATCAAATTGTTAGTATGTATGTATGTGTTTGTGTGTGTGTGTGTTTGTGCGTATGGCCGTTTTTATGTTATCAAATTTTTCGTTAACGTTTTCTGAAAAAGTAACAATGCGATCTGAATGATGAATGATGCAATCGATGTGCCCCGTAGTAACTTAGAGCTGATTAGATTTTGGTCCATATTGGTCAAGTAGTTTTTTAGATTTTTTAGTTTTTTTCGAAAGAAGTTCATTCAAGAATGCAATTTATACGAGAGGATGGAAATTTTCCACCGAATAAACAAACGTAATTATATATATTTCATTTTTATTTAAAAAAAATTTTTTTTTAATGTAACAAAAAAATTTTTTTTAATTTAAAAAGAAATTTTTTTTTTTAATTATGCAACTAATGCTAATGTTACCGCTTACAACTAACGAATCGGGAAGTTCTTTGTGTGGCTCGTGGAGAGTCACACACAAAATAAATAAAAAAACCATTAAGAGCTGTATGTCCCAGTAGCAATGCGTACCACTAATCCTTTCGCAAGAGCAGTCTTATCCGCCAGCTCGCGAAGCGAGCGAGCAACAACAACCCCACCCGCGAGCTCGCGAAGCGAGCAAGCAACAATAACCAGCTAGGTTCATTCTTTTCTCGATCAAGTACTGCTAGGGAAAAGTTCGTTAAAATACAAAAAAATATCAACCCAGATACCACGCCTTTGCAATTGGTTCAGGAAGTTGATACAAGATGGAATTCCACGTATGCAATGATGAAAAGGTTATACCAATTACGTACACCATTACATATGGTATTACTATCGGCAGAAGGAAATATGCCGGAAAATTTGAATACAGAAGAATGGAATTTTCTCGAGTCTGCTTTAAAAGTACTCCAACCGATCAAAGAAGCGACGGAGATTATGAGCGGCGATTTGTACCCAACCCTTTCGCAGTATTATCCGTTGTACTTTGCACTACTTAACGTACCAGAAGTACAACCGTGTACTGGTACAGAAAATACTTTGCTTTCACACGTTACTAGTACCCTTCGTAACGCATTAAAAGTAATTTCAATTATTTATTTCGATATCAAATTGCAAAAAAAGAAATTCTTGAGAAATTGTATTGAATTGAATATAATATTTTATTTGCAGGCACGTTTCGAACCTATTATAAATAACAATATGATTTACATATATGCTACGTTACTCGATCCACGGTATAAAGATCAATTACTGCCAATAGAAAAGAAACAAGCTATCAAGGAAAAATTTAATAAACAAGTGTCAACCTTGCATAGAGAGTGGAACAGTAATTTTGCTGAAGATGTTCCTCAGAATGGAATAGCTCAAACTGGTATGTTTTTCGTTGTTACTATATTTTTTGAACCTAACCTACCGCGGTCACCGCCAGATGGACAACGCGACGATGCGCGTTTCTCGCAAGTAAAAGTGTTGCGCGGGCGGTATTAATATGCGTAGCTAACGCGGATATTTACCAATATTGGCTCATATTGACCTTATGGTATGATTTTTTAAACCCACTCATCCTGTTCCCTCTTTTGCCCTTTGTTGCCCTTTGTTGTACTCTGTCGGTTTCCGACAAAATTTTGATATTATTGTTATTTTCATTTTTATTATATTTTATTATTTTTATTATTATATTTTATTTTTATTGATGCAATTATTTTATTTTTGTGTCGCAATTATTAACTTCCCGATTCATAGGGAAGTTACTGTAATTACCCCGACAATCGAAAATCGATTTTTTAGTAGATCTTCACGTTTCATGGTCATTGGAATCATTTTAGACTATTTTTATCAAATTGTTAGTATGTGTGTGTGTGTTTGTGCGTATGGCCGTTTTTATGTTATCAAATTTTTCGTTAACGTTTTCTGAAAAAGTAACAACGCGATCAGAATGATGAATGATGCAATCGATGTGCCCCGTCGTAACTTACAGCTGATTAGATTTTGGTCCATATTGGTCAAGTAGTTTTTTAGATTTTTTAGTTTTTTTCGCAAGAAGTTCATTCAACAATGCAATTTATACGAGAGGATGGACATTTTCCATCGAATAAACAAACGTAATTATATATATTTCATTTTTATTTTTTTTAATTTAAAAAAAATTGAAACGTACACTAAATAAAGATAATAATATATTGCAACTAACGAATCCGGAAGTTCTTTGTGTGGCTCGTGGAGAGTCACACACAAAATAAAAAAAAACCATTAATAGCTGTATGCCCCACTAGCAATGCGTACCACTAACCCTCTCGCAAGAGCAGTCCTACCCGCGAGCTCGCGAAGCGAGCGAGCAACAATAACCAGCTAGTTGCAAAATATTATCTGGCAATACCTGCAACGCAGGTAACAAGCGAGCGATTATTTTCGCTCACTGGCAACATCGTAACAGCAACGCGTACGAGATTGTTGCCTGAAAATGTACAAGAGTTGTGTTTCTTACATGCAAATAAAAATATGTAACTGACGTAACTATATCTAAAACTTGTTGTGTTTCCCTTGCGCATTTACATTATTTGTAGTACTAAACACTTGGCAGTACTATACAAACAGTTCATTAAATTTAACTTTATATTAAAAATCAATTATAATCTAAATTTTGTATACGCGATGAACTACTTTCAGTAGTCTGATTGCTTGAAGGTGTTAAACTGACCGAAATTGTCGGTCTGGGTCCGAAAGCGCGATTGAATTGAACTGCTTGACCGTCCGACGACATGGGACCATCCGACAGCATCGGACTACCCGAACGTTCGTCTGTTACGGACGTCCGACCGAGACCGCCCGACTTTTTCCGAGCCCGACCGAGTCCGAAACATCGGACGTCCGCACACCTCTAGCACTGTCTAGCACGCCGTTATTGTGAGCTTCAGCGCTTCATACAGGCCGCGCAGTCTAATTTTATTTTATTTATTTTATTGAAGTGTATGTCAAAAACTACCGTGTGTGGAACAGAATAAATATATGTATAAGTAAAAGAAGAGGTACGTATATAAATTGCAAAATTACATTTAAAAAAGATTAGAATTACATGGTTATGTTACGACAGCACGTGCAACTACGTTTGCATTAATTAAAAGAATAATATAATTACATCTATTACAGAGATAAATTGGAGATATACGTCTTTCCAAACCTACCGTGTGCGGAAGAGAATAAATAAAATAAAAATATATCAGTAAAAGAAGAGGTGTGTATATAAATTACAAATTACATTTAAAAATCTAAAATCAAAATGAATACATATACAGAGATGTGCAAACGTAACTCTAATGAAAACTTATTTCTTACAAAATAAATCAAGTTACAACAGATGTTTAAACTGCGATCCATTTTTCTACGATACACAGCTCCACTCTCTGTATTAGATTTCTCGTTGTTGCCATGATTAGAGCATCTCCTTTTATGCTATTACATGCATTTTTTACGTGATTCCAAAGTTCTTGAACATTATTGAGTGTTGTATCATGTACAACGGATTGAACAGATCTCCAATGATAAAAATCCAACGGAGACAGATCCGGAGAAAACAGTGGGCAACGAATTGGACCATACGTTCCTGAACGTATGATTCTGATGTTTACGTGATAAATACAAACATAATATAGGAAGCGACAGTAGTAAACATGAACAGAGACACCTTACTTATGGCAACAATGAAGAGTCTCGCACAAAGAGCGGAGCTCTGTATAGCAGAAAATGGATCATGGTTCCAACATGTGATGCAATCCAATTTATATTGTAAGCAATTTTTATTATTTAAAAAAAATTAGTTGCATAGTAGGAGCTCAGCGTAGCGTTTGCCAAGTATTATTATACTAATTTGAAAAGGTTAGAAATACATAGAAATCTAATACAAAGAGCAAAGCTCTGTATCGTAGAAAAATGGATCGCAGTTGAAACATCTGTTGTAACTTGATGTATTTTGTAAGAAATAAGTTTTCATTAGAGTTACTTTTGCACATCCCTGTATATGTATTCATTTTGATTTTTTTATTTTAGATTTTTAAATGTAATTTTGTAATTTTATACATATAAAGAAGTATGTATATACATGCTTCTTCTTTTACTCATATATTTTTATTTCATTTACTCTTCCGCACACAGTAAGTTTGGAAAGATGTATATCTCCAATATATCTCTGTAATAGATTTAATTATATTATTTTAATTAATGCAAACGTAGTTGCACGTGCTGTCGTAACATAACTATGTAATTCTAATCCTTTTTATCTATTCTTTTACTGATATATTTTTATTTTATTTAATCTCTTGTGCACACGGTAGTTTTTGACATACACTTCAATAAAATAAAAAAAATCGTGTGCGTGGAAACCACGCGCGGCAGAAGTGAAACTTATTGCTTCTTAGGTATAATAATTTATCTGTATCTATACTTAATAAGCAATAAGTTTCACTTCTGCCGCGCGTGGTTTCCACGCACACGATTTTTTATGTTGAACCGCTTCCACACATTCTCGGCATGTGTATAATCACGTTCGGATACGATTTCGCTTGTCAATGAGCTGTAAAATGACTCGAGCTGTGGCAAACAGAGATCGTTTAATTTATCTACACAATCGAGGTGTTCGTATGGAAAAACACCCTTTCGCGTCAACAGCTTAAAATTTTCTGTGGAGACATCTTGAAATTCGGAGTGTAAAATTGTTAATTTGTTTGTGTCGAGGAAAGATGCTAATTTGTCTAGATTTGTATTTATTGTACGAATCGATGAATCGTAATTGAATACAATCATGTGAATCTGATTGCTGATCTTTAACATTTTTTGTAAATGAAATGTACTTTTCTTTATTTATTGGTAATACGTTGACACTGCCTTCAAACGCATTAGCTATTTCTTCGATAATGAAATGTGAATCGTACCTGGGTAAATTGTGGAAGACTATGGGTATACAAAATGAATTTTTATAATTTAAATTGCAATCTTGATGTGCGGGGCCTCTATATCGTCCTGTCAGATGACAATGGACATGCATCCGTATATCGTTTTCCTCAAATGGTTTTTCACAAATGTGGCAATGAGTTGCCTTGATAAATGTCTCACACTGTTCATTCATTAACTGTTTCATAGGTATATTACTGGATAAGGTGCATTTAACGAAATATGCTAAATTTTCTAATTCTCCGACGAACCATGAGACGCACTTCTCATCGCGACGACACCGATATACCGATAGAGATGCATCGTGTGAACAATGTACATAGTATGCGATGCTAAATACTCTGTGATGTTGGTATGCGTGTGCTTGAAGTTTCTCATCTTCGTGCACGGGGATTCAATATATGTCATTTTGGTTTTCGTCGGACGTCCTCCCGCATTGGAATCGTTTCCTAGAAAAATGTCGAAGGACGGGGCCCCGTTTCCTGGTCCGTTGATCGGCCCTGAAACTTGCCGTTCTCTAAATTATGGAAATTCCTCGCGGAACGCTCTCGAATCCTGTGTTTCCCGGTCTCGCGTCTCGTTATTGCACGGTCCGGTCCTTCGCACGTAATGGCGAAGTGACGTCGTAGATTTGCAACGTCACAACTCCCCCCCCTTTAAAAAGGACCGGACCGACACGGTTTCGTCGACACAGTGATCCGTTGGCTCGACGTGAGAGAGCGTTCCCTTCGGAAGTTTTCCTTTACAATACGGGGAACCGTCACCAGGAGAAGTATAACATAAAAACTGGACGAGATTAGAACGCGATGACGAAGAATCGAAAGAAATAATGTTGTGTCGTCCTCTCGAATTTCGGATGAGGCGCGTGCTCCGGCGAACGTACAGGGTATCGGGTGTCGAAGAAATGATTTTCAAGTTTTGCTATTTATTAGGAAATATAATAGTTTATTTGTGCTTTCGGGTGGTTAAGTGCAACGATACAAAGAAAAAATAAATGTAATTCAAAAAATACTAAATAGAGAATTATAAAGAAATATGACCTTAGTTAACTACTTAAGGATTTACGAACTCAATACATTACTGTTGCTCTGATGCGAAAATGAGAAAAAAAAAGGAAAGAAAAAGGAAGAAACGGTAGCGCCTACGAGAGGGAGTAAATTTTCCCGCCCTCACGTGAGGGTACGCGGTGGCCGGTAGACGTACGTGATGAATAGGGATGGAGGATCGGCACCCTATTCTTTCGTCTTACCGAAGATTGTTAACTATGCTCCGTGCAGCATATGTTGCAACGACAATGGAAAGGATCGTACTCGGCTCAAGAGGTCAAAAGCAGTCTCACAGTGCTCTCGTTCTTCTGGGGTTAGTTTTAATCCAGTATCGTGATTTGCTTCCTCCGTGGTCCTTCCTTCATGTCCTTCCTCCGTGGTCCTTCCTTCATGTCCTTCCTCCGATGTCCTTCCTTCATGTCCTTCCTCCGTTGTCCTTCCTCCGTTGTCCTTCCTTCATGTCCTTCTTCCGCGTCCCTTTCTACATCTTCTTCCTGTGCGTCCCTTTCTTCATCTCCATTCTCTGCGGCCCCTTCTTCTAATGCTTGTGACAATCTCTGTTCCTCTTCACTGCATTCACTGACATAATTTCCAATGTCTTCGATTGTTACGTCGTGCTCCGAAATGTGTTGAAAAGCTTGCTGCATTTCGATTTTAATAGTCTAATTCTTTGAGAACATATTTTCGAGATGTTATGTTGTTTATTTAAAAATATGCTATTTCATATGTTGAATGTATGATGAATTATAAATTATGCTTCTCACATGTAGAATAAATATGGGCCAAATTATATGGTGTTTGGTCGTGTTTTAATCAGAATAATACCAGAAACAGTCAGTGAAAGTCTCATAAAAAAATAATGAAAAATAAAGCATTTTGAATTGGCATTACATTGTGAGAACACGTGGGCCTTTAAACTGTGTCGGCGACGGCCACACGCTGCGGTCGCCCGCTGAGGGTAGCCGTCGACGACACCGTTGCTCTATTGTAGTCTCGCAAGGCGCGATCGGAGTGGACCCAGCAGTAAATTAGAAAAGCAAGTCTAGGTTGCGATCCCTGTTCGCTCCAAGAACCACCCCCTGAACAAGAATCAAGAGATTGCTGTAGTGGGCCTGCTGCAATTCCTGCAGGGTCCCGAGGGTTTTTGCCAAGATGGTCCGCAGGTTGGGCATTCCTTCCGCGATACATCTGGTCTTCCGCAACGGAAGCAGTGCGGCTCGAGCCTCTGTCCGCACTGGTTGCGGGTGTGCCCGAAGCGCCCGCAGTTCCAGCAGGCGTCTGGGTCTTTGATGGTCATTCCAGACTTTCCCTCCAACCACCTCTCGTACAGGCCCTAGCTTGCTGTTTTTTCCTGCCGCGTCTTCGTGACGCCCTCTCGTCGCTCTTTATCTTCCTGTCGTATGCTCGGCGGCACTTTCCTCGTTGGTGGGGTGCGTGGGGGGTCTCGGCACTGTGTCGGCAACTCTCCCCGTTGCGTCGAGGTGTCTTGTTTTGCCTGAGCTTCTTCTCGTACCGCTGGTAATCCTTCCCGTGAGTCTTGGCATGGCGAACGATCCCGTGATCTTTCTGGCGGTGTGTCCTCCTCCGTGAAGGCGATTAGCCACCCTCGGCTGTTGGTGGGTAGCCTACTGGCTCCTATCGCCTCCGCAACTGAGGCTGTGGTTAGCTCTTCTTGGTTTTCCTCGAGGGGCCCGAGGAAGTCGGCCACGGGAGTTACCTCCCGATATCGGGCGGCCGGGATCGGCGGAAAGCGGATCAGCCGCTGGAGCACCTCGCAGTTGCGAGCCGCCTTCTCTAGCTCGTAGGCCAGGCGCCCGTAACGCTCTGGCGCGTCCACCTCTGCCCCTCGTTCGGCCCTGCTGGAACTATGTCTGGAGCTCCTTCATTTCGTAGATGAGGGGCTCCAGGTCGTTGGCGATCTCCTCGCGCGACCTCTCCACGTCCATCTTGCGCCAGAGATCCGACATCTGAAATAGTTAAATTTTCTATATATATTTACTCTTTCTTTGATAATTCTCAAAATTAAGTTGTCAGGATATCCATTTTTTTAGAGTGTTTCTGATTAATTTCAAGTTGTCAGATCTGAAAGTAAGGATCAGATAAGATAATTGCACGATTAATTAAACCTTTGATTAAACCAACCTTGTGTTGTATAGGATGAGCAGAGAGATAATTAACATATCTTCCTGACCATGTTTTCTTATGATACCAGTTAGATATTAACTTATTATTTGATTTAATAACATTTATATCCAAGAAGTTTAGACTGGAGTCTTTCTAATTCATAAGTGAACTGTAATCTACTGTGAAAACTATTAAATGTGTCCAACACAACTTGTAATTGTTCAGGTTGAATGCATGTAATAATATCGTCAACATACCTTTTATAAAATGGCAAAGTGAATGGTAATTTTGAAATAGATACCTCCTCTAGTCTTTCCATAACTAAGTTAGCAATGACAGGGGAAATTGGAGATCCCATAGCCGTACCGAATACTTGTTTGTAAAATTTTCCATTGAATAGGAAAACATTAGGTTCCAATTCAAATTTGACAGCCAGGAGAAATTCCTCCTTCTGAATTGATGTGTTCCTTGATATCGTCCCATCTGCTGTCAATCACCTGTAGACCCAGGTCTATAGGGACATTTGTGAAAAGTGCTGTAACATTTAAAGACACTAAAGCAAATGAATCATTAGGAAGTTCAAAATTTTTCAATTCCTTGGCAAAATGCCAACTGTCAACTGTGTGGGTACGTTGATCTACCTACTATTTTGCCTAATATATATATACACACACACAGGGTGTTTACCTACAGGTGGGAGAAAATTTAAGGGGTGGTTCTCGACGATAATATAAGACGAAAATAAAGAATAAAAAATTGCGAATTCGACTTCGTTAATTAGGTATTAGCAATTAAATATTGGCCCAAAAAGCGGCAACATTTCGACACAGGTGTATGTTTCGTACGTCACACAGGCGCGCGACACTCTCGTATCAAGTGACAAACGCATGCATACCTTGGTTCTCATTTGGGGCCCCAGCGAGTTGAAAATGTTTAAAAAATCGTTGGACGACATTGAACCTACCTACTCGTTAAAATCCATAAGGGCATTTCTAATATTCACCCTATGGAATTATCGAGTAGAAGGGGTCAATGCCCTTTCACTTTCAATTTCTTCTCACACAAATCCGCAAATCCTTATTCTGCACTATAATTGTTCATAAAACCGAACTTAATATACTGGAATAAACGCTCTAGCACTATTTACAATATTATACGCACGCACTACGAGTTTACAGAGAGTACAATTTTACTGAGGAGAATGAGGAGAATGTAAAGAACTGGTAATCCTTTAATGTTGAAACACTGCATTTTATTGAAGCGAGACTCGCTCACAGACGAAACGGACATCTTGAGTCGTGTGATTTCTGCCGTCGGATCGCGACGGAGATCTTGAGCGGAGCCTGACGGGGCGCCGCCACGAACGGAAATGTTCGACGCGTGCGACGGAGATCTTGCCACGGGCAGAAGCACGACACGCGACGCGAACAATCCTTTGCAATTACAAATGGTTTTCAATGTGGCCGCCATTTTAATTTACACACACGCGAAGTCTTTTGCAAAAGTTTTCTCGTACGTTACTGAAATTTTCCATTGCGTTCTTGATAATGCTGCACCCGTACCGCACTCTAAATTCTAATTCTTCCTCATTGACAACTGGGATCGAGTATACAATTTGTTTTAAATAGCCCCAAAAAAAGAAATTCAGGGGATTTAAATGGGGCGATCTTGCTGACCAGTTTATTGGTCCTCCTCTTCCAATCCATTTGTCGGGAAATTCTTCGTTCAAATAATTCCTGACTGCTCTCGTATAATGTGGTGGTGCTCCATCTTGCATAAACCACATGTTCCTGCGTACGTGAAGTGGTACGTCTTCTAGCAATTGCGGCAACTGCAGTCGTAAAAACTCCAAATAATTTTCTCCAGTTAATCTTCGAGGCAAAATATGTGGGCCAATTATTTCATTTCCAATTATGCCTGCCCAAATGTTAACGGAAAATTGCCGCTGCGTATGCGTTTCCCGTATAGCATGTGGATTTTCCATCGCCCAAACATGGTCATTATGTAGATTAACCATTCCACTTTTAGTAAACGTAGCCTCGACGGTGAACAATATGCAACCTACAAATTCTGCGTCTCCGTGAATTTTTTGGAGCATCAATCCGCAGAATTGTACTCTCCTAATTTTATCATCTTCTTCCAGTTCTTGCACTGTTTGAAAGTGGTATGGATGCATTTGGTTTTCTTTTAAAATATTCCATACGGTTCTATTGCTGACTCCTTCTTCTGAAGCAATTCTTCTTGTACTAATGGTAGGTTCCTCTTCGATGCGTTCGACTATTCTATTTTCCAAGTCTGGATCCCGCTGATCGTGTCCACCGCATCTTCTACTTCTACAAGATCCTGTGTCTCGCAGCCTTTGGTAGCACCGAGTAAACGTTTTTTCATTCGGCAAATTCCTATTCGGATATCTGCGAGCATAGAGACGTCGCGCTTTCGCTGCATTACCATTCGTACGTCCATAGCACATCGTAATGTCCGATAACTCTACATTACTATATTCCATGTTTTTAAAACACTAAAACTGAACTGAAACACTGAACTACCTATACATATATATATATATATATATATATATATATATATATATATATAGATATACATATAAATTTATATTCAATAACACATTTTCTATTATAATATTTGTAAACGCTGCGAACTTTCTTTTCCGCTGAATATCTGTAAACGCTACGAACTTTCTTTTCCGCCGAATATTTTCCTGTCGTTTGGATATTCTCGTGAATAAAATAGATTTGTACTTTGTATAAAAAAACATTTATTTGTATCAATTCATACAAAAAAGGGACTACCGTTTCTCTATCCTCTAACAATGGCTCTCTCGTTATCTCTCTTTCTCTCTCTCGGACTAAGTGTCATTCACACACAACTTCACGGTCTACATTCTCTTTCGACAATCTTTCTCATTCTCTCTTCGCCCTCGCACGCATATTCCGTGTATAATATATATACTAACGACGCTGCAACGAAAGGGAGTCGAAAGACAGACGCGAGAGAAAGCGGACGTCCGAGACATCAGAGGCGATAAAAGCGATATAGCAAAAGATAAGTTGTCTTCCTCCGAAGAATAACGTATTACAGTTATAGAAAGTGTATTCATTTATTTAGCTAAAGAATAGAGACTTCGTTACAATATATTCCGAATATATATATTTATTCATTTTCCTCGCATGTGTACCTATGTATAAAACACTAAGAGAGTCGACATGACTATGTGCATTTTTTCTCGGATTTTGTACAATTTTCTCTCGCACCCTTCTAATATCTTTCTCGTCTTTCCTTTTTTCCTCTCCTCTCGTTTCGCGATCGTAAAGCGTATTACATTGCCTTCCCCCAACAGCACGCCTCCATTCGACCCCTTTCGATTTCCTTACTGCGGGCCTGGATGGCCGCGGCCTGGCTGGTAGCGGTATGGCTGCCTTGGTCGGCGGTACGGCTATCCTGGTCGGTGTGGGACAGGTATCCTCCTCGGCTGCTCGTCTCGCGGGTGGCGTACCAGTTGTCCCCGTTGGGGGCCAAAATTTCGGCGGAGACAATGCAACAAAACTTATTCGACTACGATTGCTAGCCAAAGGAACGCGAAGCAAAACGAGGCGAAACCATTACGCAACAGTACAATTACGCAGCGAATTGTGCGACGATTTTAGCAAGGAAAACGCCGAGAGAGAGAAAGAGAAAAATAACAAACAGTCAGCCTGGTCGGTCAGGAATCGGTCGGCGCACTTACATCTAAAGCGGGCTCTACACGGTCAGTTGCATTCTGATTGATCGTGCAAGGTTAATACTGACAAAATTAAGTATGAAAAGTCGGGGATGACAATCAGACTTTTCAATCGGAGTGTCATTCCCGATTGAACGTGTAGGGCTCGCTTATCTTACTTCCTACAACGGCGAAACGGACGCGGTTAAAAACGAGCATGGTACGGTCCGGAGATTTAGAATTTCCCACGCAGATCCGGTACAGTGAGCGAATCAAAATTTCGCGGCTTGCGGAGACGTCGTGTAGACGGGGAGCATCTCCTGGAGCGTGTCTCCCAGCCTGCATTGTCCAAATTTCTCCTTGCAATGAGTTTTCCTGCCAACAGCACATATTGCTTCTGCTTGGCATCCTGGTTCAGCTGAAAGAACAACAAATTGGGTTAGCGTGAATCAGATGTTGATATTGTAAAGCTCGAATAGACAATACTGTCACTTACATTTACACAATCCAACTACGCTGTAATCTGCGGTGTCCAAATGGGTGGACACTGACTGCCTCTGGTGGCAGTGGGTTTTCCTGCCAACAGCACATATTGCTTCTGCTTGGCATCCTGATTCAGCTGACAGAACAACAAATTGGGTTAGCGTGAATCAGATGTTGATATTGTAAAGCTCGAATAGACAATACTGTTACTTACATTTACACAATCCATTACCTTTACATCCTGCGGTGTCCAAATTTCTCAACTTTTAATTTTTAGATTTTTTTGACAGCTCTTCTTTGTCGCTGTATTACACTCGCCGGTGTATTCCTAACACAACTTCTAAGGAGTGTTGGTACCTTTGCGACCTTTAATTTTTAGATTTTTCGCTGTAGTGTCATTATTGTGGATTATATGTCTCTGATTTCCATTTTTCTGGCTTTTCTAGAGTCCACTATTTCTGGTACCATACTTTCCAGGTAGAACTTTATCAAATGCGGTTGCATTTTTTCTACCCAGAAAGTGTCGTCTTTTTCGACTCGTACAACTCGCATGCCCTTGGGCGTCCACAAGCAGAACATAGCTTGCTGCTTGTTTGTTACGTGCAACTGTCCTTGCACTTGATAATAATATCGATGAGTTTTGTTCATTTCGCCGTCGTGAAAAATGCTTCTTATGTGTGGTATCCGCTCTATTGCTTCTTCGGGAGTCATGTCTTTCGCCGGTTCCGGACATTTGATTTCGAGAATCGTGTTGTAGTCTATGACTCCATCGGGTGTCGCACCCAGGTAGGGTATAACGGCATCGATGAAGAGGCCACACGGTTTAACCTTGACCTGGTACTCTTCTTCGTATTGTCTGCGAGCGTTTGGATCATTTGCTGTTCCGTACATCATGCTTCGGATGTATTTGCGGTCTGGGTAGAGCAAGTCCTTCACAACATTTCTCCTTCGTGTGGTATTCCTCAACTTTCATATTCTGCCAAAATTCGATGGAGTTAACATCGATTCTCTGTACACTCCCCACTCTTGGCTTAGCGCCTGATCGCGAGTGTTTATTTCTATTATGGCTCTATCCTGTTGCCTTTGAAGGAGTGTATTTTTCAGCTTTTCGCGCTTTTGTAAATAGGTTACCACGTCTAGATCCGGCTGTTGTGCGTTGGGGCCGTAATCCTGATCGCACGATTGTTTTCCCCGCGAGGATGATTTTGTTTTTTCTGCGTGCTTAGTCTTTTTTTGTGCTTCATACTTTCGCTGTTTTTCCAGGTTTAGCATGCTCCTTGTCGGTTGTTTACCCATTGTAATTGCAAGTCTGCTAGCCGCCTCTCGCGTGTTGCAATGGACGACAGCAGCAGTTACTCTACCGTGGTATGAGCCCTTTGCTTCAAAGTTGATTCGTTTCCCTCCGATGAATTTTGCGATGATATTGTTGAAGTACTCCGCGGCGTTGTTGTTCAACCCGTGGAGTAAACTTTCAGCGTGGGTGAGGAGCGGATCCATCGCAAAGTCGATACTTTGATAAATGCCTGTTGCTCGCAATGCCGGAATATAATTTTCCTGGTCGGGGTCTGAATGCTTCGTGCAAAAGTATGCAATCGCCTGACACTCCTTGTGTTCACCGAACACGTGACTCGGCACATTCTCGAGGTCTCTTTTCAAATTTGATATCTGTTCCGCCAATTCCACATTTTCCGCGGAGCGATACTGTGCTGCCTTCTTTATGGAGGCGCGCATGCGTTGAATGTTTTGCTCTAACATATTTCTTAGCTCCTTGTGGTATCCTTTTGCGGCGGCGTCCCTTAGCTTCTTGCAGAAATTACGTAAAAGGTGGTTGGTACATTCATACTTCCTCACCTCCACCGCATAATCGCGGTACGGATTAGTGTCCAAGATTGTGTTGTACACGCTGCTATCACCATCGGCTACTAGGATGGAATACATTAGGCCGTGCATTTCCACGCTGCATTTGAATCCTTCGGCGATGGAAGCGCTTTCCATGCCTGTCGAACTCCTGTTGCGACCCCAGTTCTTGTAGCAACGATGCTCGCGTGGCTCTTCATTTTTCTCTGACGCTCTTTTGCAAGTGGCGCAAAACTTGTTCTTGACAGCGACATACAGGATCTTCTTGGTA
Source organism: Lasioglossum villosulum (assembly GCA_963971365.1). Classification (NCBI taxonomy): domain Eukaryota; kingdom Metazoa; phylum Arthropoda; class Insecta; order Hymenoptera; family Halictidae; genus Lasioglossum; species Lasioglossum villosulum. Next base: position 14,183,577 of record OZ020499.1, read on the forward strand.
TAATATCCAACGATGACTCCACATCCTGATAGGGAATTGTAATCGCCGCCACGGTAGGATCTCCTCATCCAGCTGCCATCTGCGACTACAGGAATCATCGGTATTCCATGAACCGGATGAACGTCGCCTCTTGCGATGGCCAGTGCTTTCTCTTCTTCTCCAGCAGCTTTCATCTCTTCTAGAGCAGCCTTGTCGAAGCTATCAATTATGTCCTGTTGACATTTTCGAAACTTCTTCTCCGACATGCACGACACGTTCATCATGGACATCGTGTCTTCCAGTTGATTATAGCCGCTTCCTGTCAACATTGTTGCGGTAACTGCGCTGTGGTCGAGACTCATTACGGCATCGTTTTTTGGAATACAGCGTATATTTTCTTTGAATGAGCAAGTCTGACATTGTACTCTATATGTTTTCTCGAAACCGACTTTCCAACAGCCAATTATCTTGAAGTTTTTGATGCCATGACAACCTTCTGCAGAATGATCTTCCAGCTTTGTTATCTGGTCGAAAACGTAGGAGAAATCGGCGATGCTAAGTGCTTCGTCAATGCTTGGCCCTTCCTCTGGTTGAGATGCGCTTGGCCCTTCTTGGTCATTGACCTGGTTCATCCACATGACGTCCTCCATTTCTTGCATTTCAACTTCGGCTAATTCGGCGAACAGCTCTCCGGAAGATTGTCTTTTGTACTCCACTTCCGTTGTTGTTTGGTGTTGTGTCAGGATATGAGGTATTTGCCTCGGTCGTGGTACCCTGTGTCGCCATTAAATCTCCTAACTTATTTACTGCATTTACCCGTTGCCTGTACGTGTGGAAACAATAATAATTATGAACAAGTGGTAGTAGCGCGCCCTGATACTTCCCGATAAACGCCTTTGACGAGATATCTCGCCACCTAGCACCAGCGATTTGACAAATAAATAAAAATTTCATTAATTTCTTCCTTTTACAAATCAGGATGTAGTAATAAAATATATTTTTTATTATTATAAAATATATTTGTCTACAGTGTCTAGGTGGGACAAGACATTTCGTCAAGAGCGTTTATCGGGAAGTATCGGGGCGCGAGATATCTTGTTCCTTGGGATAACCAAAGGGTTAAATTCTGTGACGGTTAGCGAACAGATTCCGTTGACTTTCCCACAGGAATCTCTTCAAAATCGTCTCTGGCAGGAAACGTCCTAGATAAACTTTTCATATCTTAGTTGACCCCTTTTAACGAAGACCGACTTCTGGCTCGACTTAATGGAAATTGACAAAAACTAGAGTCTGGTCCTAAGCGGCGATTAGGTTATGAACAGACCACCCCCTTCAATTTTGGGGTATATAAACCCGTACATTTTTACTCTCGGGGGTAGTACTTCTGTAGTCACGAATCGTGTCGCGTCGTGCTGTATCTCGCAAGTTAATTTCAAGTAAGATCGGGCTAAAGTTCCCCTTCGGATCAATCGCTAAGGCATTTCTATAAAGTTACTTCGAGACCCCCGCATTTTGCCAGTGCGTCAACAGCAGGCATCATAGGTAATATTCTATTATTCTTGTACACTCTATCTCGCGACATATACACACACACACACATATATATACATATATATATATATATATATATATATATATATATATATATATATATATATATATATATATATATATATATATCAATGTAAACCATTACGAGTTGAATATATCTGAATTTTTCCTAATCATTTGTAAATTTTTTAAACCCTAAATTATTGTTACACCAATCCTAATTTAGTAATTGAACGTTCCCACACGATACAATCTTACCGCTCGGATTGTATCGATTTAAATTATACTTGTTACGAGGCTTACTAACAACCCTATCACCCATCAAATTCATAGACGACATTCCAATCGTCGACATAGAAATTTCCAACTTAGTGGGTACCCTATTCCATATTGGCACCATACACAAAACCTATATAACCAAACCATCCTCAGCGGTTCCTTGACAATCGTTACAAGTGCATTCGCTCACTCTATAACTTCCCAGCAGAATTCCCCAATTACATATTGAGTCCATCCACGAAATCTCACTCATCACTAGTGGTTCCCTGACAATCGTATCAGGTGCATTCGCGTTTTGACTCCAATCCTTAGCGGTTCCCTGACAATCGTATCAGGTGCGTTCGCTCTTAACTAACAATTTGAGACCATATTCCCGGGGTAATAACACTTCGCCGGCCACTCGTGCTGCTCGCGGCCCTGGCTCGTAACAATTCTCACAGATGGGAGAATCTTGATAATTGAGGTGGGAAAGTATGTGGCGCACAGTGTGACGTTTCGAACATTTAGGAGCATTTAATTCTTAATAGTGTTGTTTCTTTTTTTTTATCATGTATTTTGTTAAAATTACTCGAAATATGATAATTTCTAATAACTTTAACATGATTTTTGTTGTATTGGCCGAAAATACGTATTTTAACTCTTGCAAATTACTGCGTGAATGGGTATTTAATTTAAACGATATAAGGAAGTTGCAAACACAGTCTTACATAAACATATTCAAAACTGAACAAGAGCTTTCCATTTACACCAGATACATATGTATCTATTCTTTTCAACTGTCAGAACAGGAGTCGACTTCATCGTATTCAGACGAACAACCACTATCGTCTTCTGTACTATTTAATTTAAGCACTGCAAGTAATTGTAGTATTCCTCGGGTAAGAATTCCTTTTCTTCTTGTGGGAATGTTCCTTAAACTGGTAATCAGAGGGTCTGACGATATGAGCAGCCTATTCATAAGGTCTGTATTCGTGGCAATCCTTGAAAATTTTCTCGTGAAAAGTTCACGAAATCTTCTATTATCTTTATTTCTCGCCTCTTGTGCTTCTTCCAAATGTTGACCAATCAGAATAATACAAGAGGCAATTACAATTTTTCCATGATATAGCACTTCGTGTACGGTACTTGGCTTGTAATACCAAGAATACATTTTTAAATATAAACTTGAAGTATCATTGCCATATTGTTCAAATTTGTTGGCATTTATAGCAAATCCACAGTTTAACACTTCTAAAATAATATAGTGTGCAGGCTTATAAACACGTTCTTGCTCGGATAAACTGTGTTAGACGACTAGCGACTGCACGAGGTTATACTGCGTATGGCTGTGGAAAACAAATGAAAACTCCCAAAGACGCAGACCAACGCAGAATTTTTTTTCATAGCCGACTAGAGTAGGATATACAGGGTGTCCCAAAATAAGTGTAACTCCCGGAAATGGGAGGTTCCTTGGGTCATTTGAAGCGACATTTTCCTTTACAAAAATGCCGTCCGCGGCTTTGTTTAGGAGTTATTAACGAAAAACACGGACCAATCACAGCGCGATCTAGACGCGAATTAACACAGTCGGACCGACGGGGCAACTGTCAATTGGCCGAACTTGTCATCGCATGTCTAGATCGCGCTCTGATTGGTCCGTGTTTTTCGTTAATAACTCTTGAACAAAGCCGCGGACGCCATTTTTGTAAAGGAAAATGTCGCTTCGAATGACCCAAGGAACCTCCCATTTCCGGGAGTTACACTTATTTTGGGACACCCTGTATAGGCGGGTTCTAGCACACCACTTATCATTGTGGGTAGATTCCTGCCTTACCGGCCTTTTACCTTATAGCGCGAGCATATTTTTGCGGGGTAGGGGGATTAGCTTAGAACACAACCATATTTTGCGGGGGAAGCGGGGTGAGGGGGGGATTACCTTATAGCGCGAGCATATTTTTGCGGGGTGAGGGGGGGGGTTTCTCATGGGTGGGTATTGCGTAAGCCCCCGTTCGTAGGCGAGGGGGAGGGGGAGAGGGAGGTGTGGGGCTTACCTTGGGAACATGCGCTTTTATCAAGGCCAGTTTCCTGGTTCTGCGTTTAAGGCCAGTTTCTTGGTATTGCGCAAGCCACGTTCTTTGGCGAGGGGAGGTTGGTTTTCGCGGAATGTAATATGATACTTCCTGAGGAACATTGCTTTTTCCAGGAAAACTTGGACGTGTCCGAACATGTTTCGCGGTATAAAATATGATAACTCTGGGGGACATTATTTTCTTATCTATATCATGCAAGATGGAAGAGGAGTGTTTTCGTTGTCCTTAGTATAGTCCGCACGGCGAGAGTTGGCACGAGAACTTGTAGGTACCACGTGGTGCTCCCAGTGCGTTAAGAGTGGGACTCGCCGTTCCCCCTGCACCCCACTGACGCCATTCTGTGCCAACTCTCGCCGCGCGGACAATAGCAACATCCGTTCGCGGCTGATACCGAGTTGCCAAACCGTGATATTCGATCACATATTTTCGCACAGCCCGTTCCTTATCATTCCTTTGAAGAACGTTATTTTCTTATCTGTATCATGCAAGATGTAAGAGGAGCGTTTTCATTATCCTTAAGCAACATCCGTTCGCGGCTGATATCGAGTCGCGATATCTGACCACATCATTTCGCACAGTCCGGTCCTTATCATTTCTTTCTCCCTTTCATTGTAGTTGGTGGGGGGTGAGGAGGTAGCAATAAGTAAATAGGACGCGAAGGACTGCTGTCATAGTATTCGCGAACGTGGCAAGCGTTGCCGAGTTAAAGTTATTCGAATTCGCGACTATACCGTGACAATTTTCGCGTACGGACTTGTGCGGAATGAACGTATCGGAAGAAACTGATGGCATGACCGCTCCAACGTTGAAAAATATAGCTTGGCCTCACGTGATAAATTCATACTTGAGCGATCATTTCTCCATCGAGCAGAAATCGATGGTGGAACGTTTAATGCGAAACGACGTAAAGAGTCGCGTATGTTTCGCTTACACGAAAAGATTTAGCCAAGTTGTCGTGCAATGGCCTGCGCTCGATTCCCCATCCGCGATATTGGACATCATTGAAACGGGCGAACGTCGCATCGTCGGTTGCGAAGCGTAATTACATTTGGAGACTTTTCTAATCCCAGCGAGTTGGGAGTAGCAGCATCGTTTCGCGGACACAGTGTTTACAGTGACAAAAGTATCAACGGAAAAAGCGGCAAGATGATTGAAACGTGTAAAAACATGTTGAAGTGTTTGACGCGCATGTCGATGCTGGTGAAAACCATGGACGAGTATCGCGAATGGTATCGCTCTTACATCGAGTCAATTACCTATCCTGTGCAAAGGAACAATTGTCGATGGGCGAGAAATTTAGTTTAACATCGACTATGTGCCGTATGAAGACTTTAAACGTTTCGTTGAATCATCGTGTTTCCTCGTCGCACGTCGGTAGAGGTTTATACGATCGCAGGGGTGCGAGAGCTTCGACGCTTCGTTGGGAAAATGTCGAGTCGGCGTTTAAAACTCGCATATCAACAGGAATCGTTATCAACGTCGAACACATCGATCCGAAACAATTTCTGCAGCACGCGAAACGAATAATTACGGGACGCGTTACGGAATTTTTAAACGCGCATTCGTCATTGAAAGCTAACGTAACGTTGGAGGAGGAATTCATGCAGCCCGCCAACGAGGTTTCCGTGAAAAGTTTCGGTACGCGGAACGTTGCGTTGTTTCGGACGAGCAATCTACGACAGTGGTACCAGAAAGACGTTGTGCCGACGATTATGACATCGTTGGAGGAGTTTCAAGAGCGAGACAACGGGTGGGCGCTGTCAAAGATACTGCATTTGATCGTGAACTTTAGCAAATATCAACCGTTGCAAGCCGGTTGCACCGATACAATCTACGTGCCTCGAGTGATACAGTTGAAAAAAGCGGTCGTGAACGTGAACAGCAACGACGACGCATGCTTTTTTTGGGCGATCGTGGCGGGTCTTTATCCGGTCGAGAGAAATCCGTCGCGTGTGTCGGCGTATCCGCACTACAAAGACGTGCTTCCGAAAACTGAAGATTTTCCACTGCCTATGTCGTTCAAAGACATTCCGAAATTTGAACGAGAAAACGACGTTTCCGTGAACGTGTTCGAATGGGAGCGGAAGAAATGCGTAACGCTTCAGTTGACTGTTGGCAACACTTCGCGACAAGGAACGATACGTTGTACATTACCGATACCTCCAACAAAGTTTGAAGCATAATTTGAAATTGCGGAAAATATATAGAATTTTAGAGTTTCAGCAGTCGCGATGGTTGCACGGTTACATCGATTTGAACACGAAATTACGCGCCAACGCCAGCAATGATTTTTCCAAGAATTTATTCAAATTAATGAACAATGCCGTGTTTGGAAAAACTATGGAGAACGTTCGAAATCATACGATCGTGAAATTACTTTCTCGATGGAGCGGTAGACACGGCGTCGAACGATTGATAGCTAGACCGAATTTTCACAACTGTGCGGTGTTTTCCGAGGACTTTGTCGCGGTTCAGCTGAAAAAGATGCTCGTTAAATTTTTCAAACCAATCTACGTAGGCATGTCAATATTAGATATTTCAAAATTTCATTTGTACAACTTTCATTACGAGTACATGCAGTCAAAATTCCAACAAAATTGTAAGATTCTGTACACGGACACGGACACGGGCAGCCTGATATACGACATCGCTTGCGATGACGCGTACGAGGCGCTGTTGAAACGCGATATCCATCGATACGACACCAGTAATTATGCCGCGAACAACGTTTACGGCGTCCCCATCGCGAACAATAAACAACTCGGTTTGATGAAGGATGAGAACGGTGGTAAAATTATGACTGAATTCGTAGGGCTTCGTTCGAAAATGTACGCGATTCGCGTGCACGGTGATCGGGATACTAAAAAGATCAAAGGTATCAGGACGAACGTTGCCGCTCGGGATATAAGTTTCGACGACTATGTCGAATGCCTTCGTAATCATACGGAAAAGAGCGTTACCGGTAATCGCATAGTGTCCGTACGGCATCAGGTGTATTCGATGTCGGAAAAGAAATTAGCGTTGAATCCGCATGACGACAAGCGTCATATTTGCAATAATTTTATGGATACTCTTCCTTGGGGACATTACAGCATCGATTAAGAAGTCATTTTTTTTTGCCCCTCGTAAAAGAAAAGGAAGTGGTGGGGTGATTATTGCAATTCTGTAACTATCGGGGGGAGGGGATGCGTCCATTTTTGATGATCTTATCTGTAAATAGAATTGGTAGGGAGACATGCTATAAAACGACGTATTCCGAGCGTCAAGCTTCAGATCGACCGCTAAAAACGTCGCAAGATGCAGTACAACCGCCATCCGTCTGAGCGTTCAAACGTCGAGGAGCCGCACAAAAAAAGGAGGCTAAATAATATGTAAGTAGAGAGAGAGAGAGAGAGAGTGAGATAAAAAAAATTGTGAAGAAAAGAAATTACAATTAAAATTAAAAAGAAAAACGTCTAATTTTTTAAATCTGTTACAGGGTTTCCCAACAGCAGTCCAGATCATCGATGATGCAATCGCCGAGGAGTTTGCGCAGCGCACGGGTCTTGAGCCGAAGATATTCCATAGCCGGGAATTACTTTAAATATCTCGAGATTGGTGTGCGCGTTGGCGATGACATTTGCGTGGAACTGGCTATAGGAGATAACCGCGGTAACGGGATCGCATTTTTCCAGGATGCATGGACAGAGCTGTTACGCACGAAGGAGTATATTTCCGATTTAGTTTCATCGTCTACGCAGAAACAGTGTCGGAAAATTAGCGATGATTTAACGTTGCAAATAGTTAATCGTAACGATATGACTCTAGTCAAATTGTTGAATCAGTTCGTAGCTCTGTACATCACGGAAAAAACTATGAATAACTTGTACAATCTAGAATACTGCGTGTACAACATGTATTCGTGGCTGATCGACAATATTCCCGCCGTGACCGCTAAATTCATGAATTTCGTCGATACGGTGAAGGATAGCGACGCGAAGAATATCGTGAAAGCGATCGTCGACAGCGAATCTTTCGATCAAAGTTCGTTGATCGATTGCGAACTGGCAATCTTAGTCTTACACCGCGTGGCGCGCCGACGAACGACCGCGCTAGTGGAAGAGCGCCACTGGCAGCAACTCGTGTCAGACGATGATATTTTGCTTTCTAGAAAGGTGAAAACGTCATTTGTTGCTAACTTGAAAGGGTGGATCTTCTAGATAAAAAACTGCTCTATCGCGTGGTATATTTCGATTCTCTGCTGGACCCTTATTTTTTGAGATAATTTAAAAAATATCATCAAAATTTGGTGCAAAAGTGGTGTCACTCCGTCTTTAATGATTATTTATTAATGTTTAAACAATCATAACGTATTAATAATGGATATCACCGTATTCAGAAAAGTCTACAGAATCTTTTGGTGCAAAGAACAATTCAATATCTTTTATCATACCGTCACAACATTTGTTTAAAGTTGAAAAATAGGTTTTTTTTTCACAGTCATGCTTTTCAAAAACTGTGCGTGTAGGAGAAAAACAAAGGGCAGATTCCGAATCAGCGCAAAAAACTCTATAAGATCCACCCATCAGTTATATGAAAACATTTTTGGTGTTGGACAGTGTTATCAACAACTCGTATCGTTTGGACAACCGTTTTACCTGCTCTTCGATGCACAGTATTCGTTGAAATATCTCATCCAGTTTTATCCTTAGACTTTAAAATTTCAAGTTCCAGCTTTCGCCGTTGTCGTCGTCGTCGTCTCCTCCCGAGGATATCGTTTGATTCGTTTCGCGCGCGCTTTAATTTATAATTATACCGGCTTCGCGAAGTTCCTCGATTATCGACATTATTTCATTGTCATGGTTGGAATGACCGGCGTACTTCGAAGCAGTTAACAATTTCAGACGATCGACGAGTTCGTTCGGATCGTCCCAATGCACGTAATCGATTGGATGGTCGGTCACGCGCATAAAAGTTGGAAGATTAATCCCTCGTCCACCTCGCGACGAAAACAACGGCCCTATAATTTTCTTATACTTGTAACCTCTGTTTCCCTTTAGCTGATTCCCGCGTCGATGCGCATTCGTAAGAGTGAGAATTTTTTTGTACGCGTTCTTATCGTCCTCGGTGTACAGCCGCTCATCAGGCAGTTTATTGAATATCAATTCGTAAAGACCGCGAGTCCCCGCGTACCGTACCCCGTCAACGATGACGTCATCGTTGCTGCCCACGTCGAACGTGAAATTTTATCAATGGTCCGGTGAAAACATTTTTTAAATACTCGCGCGCCAACGGTCCTAAATTCTCGGATAGATGTTGATTTTCCTCTCGATGAATTTCAGGATTTTCAAAAATATCGCGCTTCGAAATTTCCAAAGATGCCGGGCTCGATGACTCGAAGATATCCTGTCGCGGTACCGCCGTCGCAGGCTCGTTGATCTCAACCATCCTTTTCTTCGTAGAGGATGGTGGTGTTCTTCCAATATCTGGGTATCTTCTTTTTCTTCGCGGGGTGGGGGACGACGGTGGCGTTTCCTTGATATCCGCGTTGTCGTTCGGGTCAACAGTAGCCGTATTTTGAACTATCTGTTTCAACGGTTCGACGATCGGCCGTAAATTCACTTGCAAATTCTCCTCGGTCGCCATTTTCCCAACTTTCAACGCCAAATACTTTTTCCGTATGGTATCGCTGGTCTTCGCTATTTCGTTCGCGATCGAAGCTCGCAGCTTCTCCTTCTTTTCCTTTTGGGATGACATATTTGATTGGAAGCGCAAGAGAGAGATTTGCAACCGCAATACAGCACCGACAACCCTCACCGAACAACTGTACCCATTACAGTACGACAAACTCATTAAATCCACGTCTGTAACGACCGTGATTCGCAGGGCTATCTTTATCGATTACGAGAAATCCATACTTCTTTCGCCAACAATTCGCGCATAACGCGCTAAACGTCTCGAACGACATATCGGTATTTACATGATCCTGATGAATGTGACGCAAGTTCATGGTATCCTGTTTGAACAGAATCAACATATTGGCATTGTCGCGAATTAAATGTTTATGTATTCTCGCGTACGACTGACCCAGGTAGAAGCAATCGACGTGCGAATGTCTACCCATCGCGAAATACTCTCTCATGATATCCTGCTCGTCGCACGCCACGTCGTCGAAGATGAATATCGAATCGGGTCGTGCATCTGCGGGAGAGATTACGTCGGCGTTGTCCGCGAACGCGAAGTAGCCTACATCCTCTCCCACGGATGAGAACAGTTTGTTCAAGTATTGATATTTTGGCTGGTTCAACGATTTCGAGTACACGTAAACGTTTGCGAATCGTAGTCCGTTCACGCTTTCCAACAGGCTAATCATAACGTTCGTTTTACCGCATCCTGACGGGCCGCTTATGACGCATCGTACAGTGCGTGGTAACAGTGATCCATGTTTTCGCATCGTCTCGTTGCAATCGTCTTACGCGCGACACATTGGAACGCGAATATCCAAAGATTGTCTTACGATACGCATGATCTGATTGATTCGACGAGCAGGGTGGGTGGGCAGTATTTATACGAGAGCTCGAACGCTGTCGATATCAGTCATCCTCCACCCCTCCGAGAGAGAGAAAATAGGATCCACGTTTTCTTTAAAAGAGAGAGAGCGGAAAAAATAGCTTATGCGCGCCAATCATCGTTCGCGACGACGTCTCGGTCCGCATACGGGTAAGGGGATTTTAAACAGAGCTATAAACGCGTTACCGTTCGAATTGCATATACCTGGTTATCAAATCTGCGGCCCCGGTACGAAACTGTCCAAGCGATTAGCTCGTGGGGATCGGGGAATCAATCCGTTGGATGCGGCCTGTCGCGAGCACGATATACCGTATTCGCGGTGCAAGGATCTTGGAAATCGTCACGCGGCCGATCGCGTTTTGGCGGATCGAGCGCTGCATCGACTAACGTCCGGAGACGCTGCGTTGGGAGAGAAAGTGTCCGCGGCTGCAGTGTTCGCAGCCATGAAAGCTAAAACGAAATTGGGCATGGGTTTGATAAAGATAAAAGATGAAAAGAGAAAAAAGAAAACGGGAAAACGAATTCTCCCGATCGCCAAACGCGGTGGTTTTCTGCCGTTGTTGTTGCCTGCTTTGTCGGCCATAGGAGCATTGACGGGTGGTGCCGCGGGAGTAGTCAAAGTTATAAACGATGCAAAAGCTGCGAAGAAACAATTGCAAGAAGCGGAGCGACACAATCAAGTCATGGAGGGTCGCGGGTTACGTCTCGCACCGTATAAGCATGGGAAAGGTTTGAAGGGAGGAGAAAAGAAAAGAAAAAAAAACAACGAAGAAAGACAACACGACAACAGATGTCGAATTGATGGGCATCTGTAAAGGATTACCATACTTTCGCGGAGTTTTTATGCGTGACGATTTGCCGCCGCGCGCGTGGATAAACGAGCAAGGTGTAGTCAATCTAGATAATAGTCGTGGGCCGGGGACGCACTGGGTCGCCTATATAAAACGCGGCTCGCGTGTCAAATATTTTGATAGTTTTGGAAATCTTCGACCGCCGATCGAGTTGATTCGCTATTTCGGTGCGAACGCGACCATCTTGTATAACCACGAACGTTTTCAAAACTACGACGAAAGCGTGTGTGGACAATTGTGTGTGAAGTTTCTCCGATAAACCACATTATAAATTCTCTCTCTCTCTCTCTCTCTGTACTCTGTACGATGCATTCGAAAAATTCATTTACGTTCACGTTGTCGGGAAGAAGCAGCGTACTGTCGTCCAAGCACTTTCCACCCATAGATCTGAGCAATGGCGAATACGAGCTGGGGTTGCTCGATTTGCAAACTTATTACACGATACCGAACATCAGCGCCAACATCGGAAACAATCGATTCTACTTCGGCGAAAAAGACGAGGAGATCGTCATACCCGACGGTTCGTACGAATTGGAGGCGATAAACGCGTACCTGAGACGCGAAATATGCGCGCGATATCCTCCAAAAAATGTTGACGAGTCGTCCATCACCTCCGATATCGAATATCCTCTGATCTTACGAGCGAACACCAACACCATGAAAAGTGAAATTATAAGCAAGTGTCGAATAAACTTAGCAAAGCCTTGCAACGTGGGATCGATCCTCGGATTTTCCATGAATCGCCGTGGCATACGTCGAATGCACCTGTGAACATCATCAGCGTGAATATCGTACGAGTGGAATGCAACGTAACCACCGGATCGTACGACAACGGTAAACTCGTTCACACGATACACGAATTCGCGCCTCAGGTACCACCAGGGTATAAATTGTCGGAGACGCCCGCGCAAGTCATTTACCTTCCGATCGTTGCACGAGTAATTGACGATTTAACGATCCGCATAGTTGATCAATCCGGACGTTTGATCGATTTTCGAGGTGAAGAAATCACGGTGCGACTGCATGCGCGTCGAAGCAATGCTAATTCATAACAATACGGCATTCTATACGTTGAACAACAACAACACCAGCAGCAGCAAAAGCAACAGCAACAACAGCAACAGCAACACATCGATTCGCAAGAAAGTAACCGCTGAGAAAAACGTAAAGTCATCGATTCGTAAGAAATTAACAGCTGAAAACGTCAAGTATCTACGATCTTTGGGATTTATTGTTAAAAAGTGAAAGGAAAAATCATGTCCGACGATATTTTGAACATCTCCGAAGCGCCGATCTTCGACAATCGCATAACGAAGATTGAACTGCATACGTACAATCCGTATGCCAACACGACGTTCGAAAACAGCGATGAGATAAGGATACCCATTCAACAACAAGATCTGTACACGCTCCCGTGTAAAAGCTTCCTATACGTTGAGGGAAAACTTAGTTTACCGGGACAACTTCAATTAGCCGCTGGAGCAGGAGGAGAATCATGCATCGATACAACTCTCGAGAGCAATGCCGTTGCGTTTATGTTCGAGGAAATACGCTACGAATTGAACGGGGTGGAAATCGATCGGTCCAGAAATCCCGGTGCGACGACAACTCTCAAGAATTATGTGAGTCTGTCCAGAACGAGAAGCGATGCATTGTCCAACGCTGGCTGGTTGTATGGCAATGATCAGCGGAAACTGACTGCAACGGACACGGCTGCGATACATTTCAACTTTTGCGTGCCTATGAGCGTTTTATTAGGTTTCTGCGAAGACTACAAACGCGTTGTGATAAATGCTCGACACGAATTAATTTTGATTCGATCGCGTACCGACGTGAACGCGTTGCACAGTCCTTCCGAGAACGCGAAACCTATTCTGCATCTGAACAAAATTCAATGGCGAATGCCACACGTCGCATTGGACGAAATACACAAGCTGTCCATGTTACATATTTTAGACAGCGATAAACCGATCGGCATGAGTTTTCGATCGTGGGATCTGTACGAATATCCTCTACTACAGACGACTACCAAGCATACATGGGCGATAAAAACGTCTCAGCAAATGGAAAAACCGCGATACGTGATATTCGCTTTGCAAACCAATCGAAAGAATGACTTAACGAAAACGGCTACGCGATTCGATCATTGCGCATTGACAAATATTCGGCTTTACTTGAATTCGGAAACCTATCCGTACGATGATTTAAATATCGATTTCGAGAAAGGTAAATACGCGTTGCTCTACGACATGTATGCAAAATTCCAAGAATCGTACTATGGAAACGGCGAAGCGCTACTCAACGTCACGGATTTCCTGCGATACGGCCCGTTCATCGTTCTCGATTGTTCTCGACAAAATGAAGCGTTAAAAAATGCTACGGTCGACGTGCGAATCGAATTCGAATGTCGAACCGACGTCCCGCCATCGACAACAGCCTACTGCTTGATGATACACGACCGCATCGTGGAGTACAGTCCATTAACGAATATTGTTCGAAAAATTACTTAACCCGCTTATACCGATAAAAAATATATATATACTTTTCTCTACTGTAATTGTATTTTTATACTATAGGAATTGTAAGAAAGGAATTGTAAGACAGGAAATTTGCAATAAAATACAAAAGAGATATTTTCGAATTATGTTTATTTTTAAAATACCTTCTGAAAATTAGGAAATTATATGAATGTACAATAAAAATACAAAGAGATATTTTGAAATCATTTTTATTTTTTTAAAAGTACCTGCTGAAAATAATTTTACATACATATATACACAATAACTTGTATAAATTGTTCGCCGCAAACATTAACATTCACAGTCGCTATACTAAAGTTATATCGCGTGTATAATCATCCGACAGGTCGCAACGGTAAGTACAATAATAAATTTTAAAAAACGATGCAAAGATCCAGTGAAAATTTTATTTATTCAGATGGATCGAATTACTCACATCATTGACGCGGACGGATTCGTTGTTGAAAAAAAATTTATATTTAAAGAATTAGCCATAATCGGTCGCGACGGCTCGTTCGAACTCTCCGAATTTCGCTTGGGAAAAAACTTTCGTTGTTTATCCGACGCTGACAAAAAGTCTGCCTGGTATGTCAGCAATTTCGTGCACGGGATTCCATTTAAAGATTTCGGCTATGAAAAATACCAACAGCGCGACGTATTCGAAGTTATACGAAATTTTGTACACGATTACGCGAATCCCGTCGTAGCCTACAAAGGTGGATGTTTCGAGAGAGACATCCTTCGAAAAATGCGAATAAACTCGATAAATTTGGAAGATTTCAACTGTCCGAAATACGACGTGCTAGTTCAAGATCCCGTGTACGAAATTGCCGACCCGTGTAGACTTCATTGTTGGCAGCCGACGAGAAACGTTAAAACGAAACCCTATCATTGTTATCTACGCGAAGTGCAAACATTTCTAGCATGGATTAACGATTATAAAAACACGGACCAGTTATAAAAACGCGTCTTTGAATTTTCCCCGTCAAAATCATAAACGCGACACCTCCTTTTACGTTTTGATTTTTTACACACAGAATATTAAAATGATCGCGAAATCCGAGGGAACCGTCGCATCAGCCGATCACGCAACACTGCCACCACCCGATTACCGTCTCGAACGCGATAGATTTGAGAGTTTTCGCGATTGGCGTTATTCACACGTCGTTCAGCCGGAGAAACTCGCCGCCGCAGGATTTTTCTCTCTGGATGACGAGGACTGCGTCGAATGTTTTGAATGCCGTGTTCGTCTGTGCCGATGGATAAATAATGATGATCCCATGACGGAGCATCGCTTCTGGTCGAGATTCTGCGGATACGTCCGCGGGCTGGACTGCGGCAACGTCCCGATCGGAGTCGATCCGGATACGATTCCGCCAAACCCTCGTGGTGTGGATATCTGTGGAATCGCGAAAAAGTTTTCGCCCGAACGTGATAATGGAATTTAAAAAAATGAAAAACTAAGTACGGAATATAAGATGTTTATTAAAAAATTATAAAAATTTTAAAATAAAAAATCTTTTGATTATATACCCAGATAGCAAAAAATCCAATTTCGGCCGGTATTCTGCGCGCGCATTTGGACCTCTTTTTGCCGTCCAATGGACCAGGAATTTGGACCTGGGCCCAAAGTCGGCCGCCGGCCGTCCATTTCGTCCGATTTTGCTCTTATTTAAGAGGGCAGCACGGTCGCACAGATGTGGCGAATGCCGCTTTATACAGGGTAGCACCGTTGCACTGACATTGCGAATTGCCGCTATACAGTAGAAGTAAATTTCTTTTTTACTAAATATACAGCACTCGTCCTTTTTACTGCCAATTCGAAATACATTGTGCACATGAAAGGAGAGGAAACGATATAATAACCGCCCATGTAATGTCAAAATTTTTATCATTTGTTATTTTTACCTAGACTGCGGATCTTTATGCGAACTAAAAATTGTCTGAATCGATTGCAAGAGATAGAAACTCAAAATTGCATAGCCGTACCATTTTCCTTACAGTTAAATTTCATCTTACTGCCCTGTAAAGCGGCATTCGCTATATCTGTGCGACCGTGCTGCCCTCTTAAAAAAGAGCAAAATCGGACGAAATGGACGGCCGGCGGCCGACTTTGGGCCCAGGTCCAAATCCCTGGTCCATTGGACGGCAAAAAGAGGTCCAAATGCGCGCGTAGAATACCGGCCAAAATTGAGCCAAATCGGCCTTGAGCCGCTCGAAGCGTAGCTTGTCCTCGATTCGGCCCATTTTCAGCCGCGGACCGACATGGCCCAGGAATCGCCTGGCTATCTGGGTATATATATATATATATATATATATATATATATATATATATATATATATATATATATGAATATGTCTTCATTGTTGGGCCTGTAAACAAACAAAAAAAATGTTATTAAGTATTATTATTATTTTTAAATTAATGAATATATAAAATTATCAATTTATACTCACGGTATCGATGAACAACGTCTTTACCGCCGCGGCATACTTCTCGTCCCACTCTTCTACGGCGATGTGGTATCGCCGCATCGCGTACCGCCACCCACGTATGAACGCCGCCCGTTCCTCCATCGAGTTGAATGTCTGTTGAAAAATAAAATATTTGTAAAAATATTTATCAATAACAATAAATAATATAATACATTACATGTAACACTTCTTTTGTACTTACCAATTTCTCCATCGCCTCGGACAGCGACACGTTCTCGTCTACGACGAAATCTTTGTTCAAAGTTGCGGTGACGAACATTTTTTCAGATTGACCAGAGCGTCGGCAGCACCCATTCTTTTATGCATGTATCCCCTCCCGAAAAAATATGTCCCGAAATCTCTTCTCACGAAATTAGAGAAGATGTTCGTCGAACTCACGAAATTAGAGAAGTCGTTCGATGAAATCTCCGCTCACGAATGTATACGTCTCAATCGTGCGAACTGATAAAACGAATGCACCCAAACGTCTCGAGACGTGGAATACTCGACACCGGCATTTGAAACGATGCCGTCGCTCCCAACTCGCCCGATTACGAAAGTCTGATAGGGGAAAAGACTATGCGGAACAGCGTGTCCAGATATCTCGGTTTTGACAACTCCATACCGGCTGTGAAAAGGATGTTGCTACTACGGATATACAACTCGAGAGATTATTGCCTCCGTCAAACGATACCTTATAGAAGCCTGATAGGGAAAAGAATAAGCAAAACAGCGCGTCTAGATATCTCGGTTTTGACAATTCGATACCAGCCGTGATCGTACTCCTCCCCACGGAGACTTATACCAGGAAACTGTACTTGATAAGAGAGTTCACTGAGCTCAGCATCTTTAAAGTCTATATTCGTTATTTAAACTATTATTTCAACGGTAAAATTGTTATTAACAGTGTTCCCCAGGAAGTATCATATTACATACCCGCGAAAACCCCCTCCCTCACCAAAGAACGGGGCTTGCGCAATACCAGGAAACTGGCCTTGAACGCAGTACCAGGAAACTGTCCTTTATTTAAACTATTACTTCAACAATAAATTGTTATCTTCCCCAGGAAGTATCATATTGCATACCACCAAAGAACGGGGGCTTGCGCAATACCAGGAAACTGGCCTTGAACGCAGTACCAGGAAACTGGCCTTTATTTAAACTATTACTTCAACAATAAATTATCCCCCCTCCCTCCCCCCTCCCCCGCGCCTACGAACGGGGGCTTACGCAATACCCGCCCATGAGAAACCCCCTTCCCCTCATCCCGCAAAAGTATGCTCGCGCTATAAGGTAATCCCCCCCTCACCCCGACCCCGCAAAATATGGTTGTGTTCTAAGCTAATCCCCCTCACCCCGCATAAATATGCTCGCGCTATAAGGTGAAAGGCCGGCAAGGCAGGAATCTACCCACAATGATAAGTGGTGTGCTAGAACCCGCCTATATATCCTACTTACAGTAAATCCTGGTAAGTTGCAGAAACGCTGTTCTCTGACTGAGCAACTTACCAGGTAGACTTGCTTTTCTGATTTATGGCTGGGTCTACCACTCCGATCGCGACTACAATAGAGCACCACACTCTGTGCATAGCCGTCGCCGGCCCACAGTTTAAAGGCCCACGTATTCTCACAATGTAATGCCAATTCAAAATGCTTGATTTTTCATTATTTTTTCATGAGACTTTTACTGGCTTGTTTCTGGCATTATTCTGATTAAAACAAGACCAAACACGATATATGTAATTTGGCCCATGTTTACTCTACATGTGAGAAGCATAATTTATAATCTATCATACATTCAACATACGCTATAGCATATATAAATAAACGACCTAACATGTCGAAAATATGTTCTCCAAGAATTAGACTTGAATTTCTACGCACAGCGCAACCTGCACATATACGATATGCCGCATAACGGTACATATCGTGTTTGGTCTTGTTTTACTCAGAAAGATGCCAGAAATACGTTTTCAAAAAGTCCCATGAAAAAATAATGATTATTAGGAAGTTTGAACATTCGATTCATTGAGTCAATGTAGTGGTGGTCACGCCGATATACCCGAGCCGACGACAATAGTCGCCGTCCTGCGGCGCGGGACAGCGTTGATAGGCAGTGGAGTGAGTAGGACCATGCAACTTACCAGGTTTCTAGCCCGCGCAACTTATCAGGATTTACTGTATTCACGATGTGACTCTTGTTCGCACAATCTTTAGGAAGTATGCGAGCTGATTTAGGGTTCTCGTAATATCTTATGACGGCAATAATCAGAACGCTGTTTAGTAGTAATAGATGTATTTAGTAAAAGGGATATTTACTCCATAGTACTAAGAAACGATAGTTTGATAGAATCTAAAGAAGATGGGAAGGAATCGGAAGAAAGCGACTAGAAAAATTCCCTCCACGGATGGGGTTCGAATAGTGGGAAACCAATAAATGCATTTGAAACGCCCACGAGATTGTATATTGTTCCAAGGGTAACCACTTGGCAAAGTCGGTCTAAGGAAGACGACACCAAGTCTCGTGCATCTCGAAACTGTCTTATAATTTATGGACCCCCGAGTGTTAAAAGTGGGTCTGTGCTACGTGTCACGTGCTATCGAAAGCGGTACGGTCCAGCCGAGATTCCCATGAAATCCGCTGACACTTATTAGTCCTAACCCTGGTCGTAAGACAATAAATAAGACTTCTCAAAGATGAACCCCTGCTAATGCGACCGTAGCGTAGCGTATGAAATAATGCAAGAATTTTTGTAACGGGACCACCCCGGGGACCACCACTCCACAAGATGCAAAAGATGTCGTACCGATTGGTCCATCCATCTCGACGTAATCGGTGAACATACATAGGAAAAAAAGCAAAAAAAGGCACATACAGGCTGAATTCAGTAACCTCCTCCTTTTTCGAAATCGATTAAAAAGAGCCATTGAAAAATAACGATGGGTAATAAATTATTTAAGAACAGTCACGTATCAGCAAGCAAATATTTGTTCTATTAATATTGCACGAGAATTATAACGAATTATAACATCAAATATTATAATTAATAATTGAATTATCGTATTTTATACTATATTCCGAGCAATGGGATTAAGTGAAATCTATTTCATTAAATAAACGAAATAATTCGCAATACAATATGCGAGCGATTAACTAAATGAAACTTCCGTTGAAATTATTCATCACCGAAGAATGTAACCCATAGTCGAGAAGAAATTGATAAAAGATTGATGAACAATGGACAAGTGAAAATGAATCGAATAGCATACGTCCGGTCGAAAGATAAGCGACAAATTAAGAAGAAATACGATTACAAATAATTAATGAGCATGCACCCACCCTAAGAAGATTAAGCGTAAAACAATGGATTGAAAATCTATAAAGGGATGGTTCCTTATCAGAATCAGTTAGTTGAATCGAGTCAATCGAGTTCAGTTGAACAGTTAAATCCAGTCAAAATTCGGTCAAGTAGTAAAATTCAGTACAGTTATGTTGAATTCAGTCAGCGGGTTTTCGATCTAAATCGTGTTTAATTAATTTCAGTCAAAGCTCAGCCAGTTCAGTTAAAAGTGTTTCATAAAATTCCGTATAAGTTCATATATTAAATTAGTGAAGTGTAAAAATTAAAAGTTCAATCAAAGAAACCGTGTATTTCCGTTGGATTTTTATATTCACATAATGAACCTCGACGTCAACGTCAACGTCATCGTCATCGTCATCGTCATCGTCATCGTCATCGTCATCGTCATCATCATCATCATCATCATCATGGTTTTGAAGCGACTGCGTTTTTAAATAGAAAACAAAGCGAAACGTCTAGACGGTAAATATATACTAACTATTATAATAACTCGTAACAATGATATGCATTCATTGTCTCATCTAAAATCAACTAACAAAATAATTTTAAATACCCAACTTCGATTTCTTCGTACCAACGTCCTTAATTAAAGTCATTTAAATATAAGAACATCAATTACCCGAACCGAAGCCGGTGAATGCGGTGAATGGAGGGTGCTTCAAAGTAGATGGTTGCCGATATAAGAAAGCAATAATTTTAAGTTAAATGTGCTCCCACCATATCTCCCTCAAAAATTTTTCATTCTTATTTCCCGGAATGGGAATATTATAAAACGTCATCTACCTTTTGCGACACTTCATATTCCTTGACAAGCGTCGTTTTGATAACGTCTTCCTCTTGTTATCTTTTTGCTGTAAGCAGAAATTGGTTTCGTCCCCGGCTCCTTGCTCCATGGTTGCGGAAGATAGAACCTAACGAAATAACACACACAATTCACCACAATTTGCGGAAACTGCACGAAGAATTCGCGAACTGTAGCAGCAATGACAAATTGACTTGTCAAACCGGTTGCGCGGTCTTGTCAAATCTTTCAAACTTCAAAGTTACAAGTTTGACGCGGGCCAATGCCATGTTACGATTAGGGCCCAGTGCCAGTGTTGCCAGATCCACTGCCATGCGCACACTCCAGCGCATCCCACCCCTTTCTTTTTTTTTTTAGCGTGAGGGAAATGCTTTTACGCATACCCCGTACCCCTGGGAGAGATACGAGGTTATGTGGGGCTACGTGGCCAGAAGGGCTCACAATACCCACTAAAAACCTCACGACAACCTTCCCTAAGCTATTCGGGGGCGGCTGGGATCTCCAAAGAACACAACCAGCCATCCCCCTTCGCCCTTGGCACTGTGTGGGGCCTCGTCCCGGGGGGAGAGAAGCTTCCCCCAGCAATACCTGAGCTATCAGGGTGTAAGCAGGTTGCCCACTTACACCCCCCTTCCCTGGGCCGTGCGATGGGCTTCGCGAGTCTCCAGCTCGCTCCGCCCAACGATCCCCGGTGACTCCGTTCCTCGCTCGAGGAGCCCTTCAAAGGGCTCTCGGCCGAGGGACGAAGTCTCCGCGCGCGACGAGGAGGGACGAAGGCGCGCACCCCGCCCGCGTTCGCCCCTCCCCCACTCCCACCCCCTCCCCTCGACCCAACGATCTTTACATCCCCCCGGGAAGACAGAGAAAAGGGGGCGGGAATAGTCCCCCCATAAAAGAGCAACCGCTCTGGGATGCCTCTTCGGGGGAGGCGGGAAGGACTTAACGAGTCCCGCCTCCCCCGGTCCGTCGCCTGCCCCGTAGCGTGGGCGGGCCGCTCGGCGAGGACGCCTCGCCAGAGCAATCCTTCTCTCGGAGAGGGGGTCGGCCTCCCTCTCCCTTTCCGCCACATCACCTCCTCGCAGAAGGAGGTCACGGCCTTGTGCGATCTCTCGTCGCCAATCATCTGGTCGACCACGGCCGACAACGAGAGGTCGCCTCCAATCTCGCCACTCTTCTCTAGACACTCTTCCACCGTGTGCCGCTCCGTATCCAAAGCCTCCGCACAGTGGTGGCACCGTTCGGTGGGTTCCCTCTTGGTCCACGCCAGGTACCGGCCGAAACATCCATGGCCGGTTAACACCTGGGTGGATCTGTAGGTGAGCCTTACTCGCCTCTCGCACCACTCCTCCAGAATGGGCAAGAGGGCCCGGACTATTGGCCGACCCGTATTGGCGGCCAGAGTTTCCGACCACCATAGGGCCAGCGATTCTTGCCGGGCCTTGCGCTTCACTTCTCCGATCCTGTCCTCCTCGTCCAAGTCCGCTTCTCCTCTGCGCAACGAGCAGACGGCCATAGGTGCAGGGGAATCAGACCCGGCGCCTCCCACCCCTGCTAAGACCGTTGATTGGTAACGCTTGGTGCGGGTGAGAGAGGGTAGCTGTGTTTTCCTTGATTTTCTCGATCTGACAACACTGTCCAGTGCTACCCCCGGCAGAGCGCTCGGGCTCGGACTCAATCGTCAGAAACAACGCGACACTTGGCAAGCAAACATCGTAAGTACCTTGAGATAAGCATCCTCGGATTGTCAATTGGTTTTCCTGGAGTTTTCTATTTTTCTGCTATTCAGAAATTTCGGTTTATAGCAGTTTTCTACTGTTCTATTACGGTTGCTCATTTTTATTCCTCCCTGTTTCATTATGTTGTGCAGCTTTTTTACACGTTTTTTTACATGGGAGGAATAAAAATGAACAACTTGTTAAAAAAGAAAGGTCCATGAAAAATGGAAAACTTGTATTAAACAAATGCAAACTACAAGCAAACCAATTGACAATGTAACTATTTAAACCAGTTACACTGGTACTCGTGGAAAATTGTTCTCGATATGTGTTTTGTATTCGAATTTACTGTGACTATATGTTCATAAACTAAATAATTTTATTGAATGCATCTGCATATTGTCAATTGATCAAAATATTCTATACATGATAAAACTAAATAATAAATAAGTGATAAATAATACAAATATTACAGTTTATAAACATATCTTCACAGTAAATTCGAATACGAGACAAATATTAATTACTATGATATTATAATAATTGTTATAATTGTTTTTTTCAGATGTCGAAAATATTACGCAACCGTGTGGGGGATTTAAAATTGTCACCGAGGTCGACTCGTAGGTTGAGGTTGCGGGGTCGCCCCCGCTTACAGGCGCGGAGCCCTACCCAGTGGCGGGATCGCCCCCGCTCAGAATCGGATAGCCCTGCCCGGTCGCGGCGTCACCGCCGATCGCGGTCGCGATCATCGTCTGGAGACGATAAACGAAGACGATCTAAATCGAGAAACATTTCGACGTCGTCCCGTTCGGCGACCGCAGGGTCGCCAAATAGTTTGGAAAAGATGGTGTTGGCGCAGGCGTACAAAGTACGTATCTCACAAATTGTAATATTTTCTATTAAAATATAATATTGCATCACAACGAATAAAAAATTGTATGTTCTTCGTTTTTTTAATTAAAGATGAGCAAATTCCGGTGTTATACGCGATCCTACTTTAGCTTCGTTCTTGCCAATTCTCCCCCTTTTCCCTCCGCCAACTTCTTCTCGTATCCCCACGCCCTTACACCCGCCCTACCCCTTAATATCTCTCTTTGGAATTCCTCCCTTACCATATACCCCGGTGTTGACTTTCCTACCCCTACGACCCATCTTAAATATCTCTCTTGCAACTTCTCTATGCCTTCCCTTTCCTTCCACCCCCATATTTCCACCCCATAGTTAACTACCGCCCACACTAATTTGTCAAGCAACCAGATCCTTCTTTCCCAGTCCCTTCCAAATTTTCTCTTTCCTATGCCCCATATCTGCCCCATTATCGCTGCTCCTTTCCTTATTCTGTCTTCTACATGCGCCCTTTGTCCATCATCCCTAGATATTGTATACCCCAGGTATTTATACTCCCCAACCTCCTCAATCATCTGTCCTTTCCAACTCCCTCCGCCCTTTCTACATCTCATCACCTTCGACTTTTCTACATTCAGCTGTAGCTTTTTCCCCTCCAAATATTTATCCAGCACCCTTAACATCCCCCTCATCCCCTCCACATCCTCCGCCAGCATGGCTACATCGTCCGCGTAAGCCAACGTGTATATCTTTTTATCCCCTATCTTCACTCCCCCCCATCTTCCCTTCTTCAACTCCTCATCTAAATCTGCTAACAGCAGCGTAAAAAGCAACGGACTTAGCGGGCATCCTTGTCTGACCCCCTTTCCGTCCAAAAATATTTCCCTTCTTCCTCTCGTATCCTTACTTTGCTTTTCGTTTCCTTTAATATTTCTTCGCACCTTTCCACCAACCCTTCTCTCACCCCTTTCTTCCTCATCGCCTTTATCAAAGTCTCCCTATCCACCGAGTCAAACGCCGCCTTCAAGTCTACAAACATTACTACTAACCTCTTTTTCCCTTTCCTTCTAACCTGCCTATTAATTACATAGTTCAGGACATATATGTTGTCTACACAACCTAAACCCTTCCTGAAGCCTGTTTGACTCGGTGGTAACATCCTTTTTCCCTCCACCTCCTCTCTTAATCTTTCCGCCAACACAGCAGCGTATATTTTATACGCTGTTTGTGTCAGCGTTACTCCCCTGTAATTCTTAACCTCCCTACTGTCCCCCTTTTTCGCTATTGGCACTACAATGCCCTCTTTCCAATCCTCCGGCCATCCCTCCCCTTTCCAAATCCTATTGCACACGTTCCACATCCACTCTTCCACTTCTTTCCCTCCATGCTTCCACACCTCATTTGTAATCCCGTCCCCCCGGCCGCTTTCCCCTCTTTCAAACCATTAATCACCCTGCCTACCTCCCACTTTTCTAACGCCTCCTCCTTATCGTTCCCCCCTCTAACAGCCCTTCCTACTTTTACTCTCCATGCTACTCCTCCCAATACATTTTTGAAATGCTCATCCCATTCCTCCATCTTTATTCCTTCCTCTATTCTCGTTCCCCTTCTCCTTTCCCTGTTTACCACCTTCCACACCTGTTTCTCTGTTTTCATGTTTTCTAGCTCTCTCTCCCATTGTTCCCTCTCTTTTTTCTTTTTCTCATCACATTATACCTTATACTTCCTCTTCAATTCTTTAAATTCCTTGCCCTCTCCTCCCCTCTTTCTCCATTCCCTCAATTCCTTCCTCACCTTCCTTTTTTCTTCTTTACACTCCTCGTCACACCATCCTCTTCTCTTACCTTTCTCTTTCTTCCTCATTTCCCTCACTACCTGTTTTATTTTATCCCTCAGCCCTTTCCATTCCTTTTCCACTCTCCCTTCCCCCTGACTTCTCTCCCCAAAACTCTCTCTAAATTCCTTCACCTCTTCCTCCGTTCAGCGCCCCCTTACGTTTCCTCCCTTTTTCCCTTCCTTCTTTTTCCTCTTCCCTCTTTCACCCCTCAACCACACCGTTAGAGGCAAATGGTCTGAATCTACCCTTTCCCCCACCTCCATCCTTTCTATTCCTTCCCTTGTCTCTTCATTTCCCAAAATATAATCTATTACCGTACTCCCTCTCCCCCTTATATAAGTCCACTCCCCCTCCTCATCCCCTTTCACATTCCCATTCAAAATTTCCCACCCCCTCTCCCCTATAAACTTGCACAGCCTCTTACTTTCCCCGTTAACCTTATCATCTTTTGACCTTCTTCTCCCCCTACCACCTCCCACTTCGTCCTCCTCTCTCACTTCCCTCCCCCCTCCCTTCCCGTCCTCGCATTAAAATCCCCCCCCCTATAATTACCCTTTCCCCTTTTTCCCTCTTCTCTATCCATTTAACGGCACCTGTTAATATGCGACCTTTAAAAGCTGTGTCTATTTCACGCCATAAGAGTTCTGTACTTGTATATCCGGCACCTTCATGTGTGAAACATCTTCGCAAGGAGACGATTATATTCTTCAAGCAACTCGAGGCATTCGTTGCACCTTTCCTCCCAGGCAAGGTATTCTTCCCGCAATCTTAAACAATCAGATTGGTCCCACAAATGGCGTTCAATATTCTGAATTTCTTTAGAATAACGTGTTCAAGAAGTTGTATTTTGAATATAATAAACTTTATTTATAGGAAATTAGTAAAACGATGTTTATTTAATGAATACCAGAAACAGAATGAATAGAAAATCAGGAAAAACATAATAACATTGAAATTAACAAAAGAACATTAATAAACAGTAACATAAAATCAATAAAAACAATAAAAATGAAAATGCCGCTCTTTAAGAAAAACAAACAGAGAAGAGCGGCCGCGGTTGTAAAATTTGCTTCCTTCTAGAAGCGCCAGAAGTAACACAACGGTGAGCGGAAGAAGCATCTTGACATTGAGGTGCCACAACTACTCCATCCCCAGAGACCTTCGCAGGTAGTGAAGGGAACGAAACTTTTCGTCGTAGAGATGTAGGTAGCTGCGCCGGTGTGATTATCGCAGGATTTTGACGCAGCGTTGAGGAAGTTGGAAATGGAGATCTCGGCGATAATACATCAGGTAACTGGCGTTGAAATACAGATCCACGTGGTGACGATGTAAACGGCGTTGAAACATCTAAAGGTGAAAGCTTCGACGAAGATTCTTCTGACAGAGAACGTTGTCTTGATGTATCAACTGTCTCCAGAAAGGCTGGTTTAAGGCAATCAGTTGACACAGTCTTTTCTAATCCTCTGAAACGAATCACATAAGTTTTGTTATCAATTCTTTTAACAATTTCATGAGGTCCAGTGTACGGAGGATCCAGTGGTTTTCGAATAGAATCAACTCTTTTGAAAACATGAGAACATGAATCTAATCCTTTATGCATAAAGGGACGAAGATTGCAGTGCCAGGATGCAGGTACAGATTTAATTTTCCTCATGAGTTCCCGAAGCTTACAAACAAAAAGGGGAGGTTCAATGGAAACATCTCCCTGTACAAAAAATTCACCAGGAATTCGAAAATTACTTCCAAAAAGCATTTCAGCTGGTGATGCCTGTAAATCTTCTTTGTAAGTATTTCGTAAACCAAGCAATACTGTAGGAAGAATGTCAGGCCAAGGAGTCTCAGGACTACACATTAAGGCAGCTTTGAGAGAACGATGAAACCTTTCTACCATGCCATTGGATTGAGGATGATAAGGAGTGGTATGAACATGTCTTGATCCGAGTAAATTAGCTAGTGCAGAGAAAAGGGCTGATTCAAACTGGCTTCCTTGATCCGTTGAGATTGTAATTGGAGATCCAAAATTGGCAATCAAGTTATCAAAGAAACTCCTGGCAACCGTTTCAGCATTCATATTTTTGATGGGTATTGCTACAGGCCAACGAGTGTAACGATCAATGATGGTGAGACAATATTGCATCTCTCGCACCAGTGGTAGCTTGATAATATCCACATGAATATGATCAAAACGTTCATCAGGGATAGAGAAACTTCCAAGAGCAGCTCGATTATGACGATTAACCTTAGCACGTTGACATGCTTCACACGTACGAGCCCATTGAAGTGCATCCTTTTTTAATCCAGGCCAAAAGAATTTTTGTACCATCATGCGACTTGTTGATTTTCCACTTGGATGCGAGAGACCATGTATTACATCAAAGGCAACACGTCTGAGAGCTACTGGTAAATAAGGTCTTAAAATACCAGTAGATACTTCACTAAAAATTTCTTGTCCATCCCAGGTCAATTTTCTAAGATTCAAAACTGGATTGTCTTGCAAATGGATAAGTTCATTATCAGTAGATTGAGCTTCATAAATGGTAATACCATATAAAAGTGTCGGCATAGCAATGGCACATGTGCGAGATAAAGCATCAGCAACAATATTCTCTTCACCCTTAACATGAATCATCTTCATATTGAACTGTAAAATATAATCTAATTGTCTTTGCTGTCTTGGAGACGCTTTATCAGATCGCTGAAACTCTGCAAAAACCAGTGGTTTGTGATCCGTTTTTACCGTAAAAGGCCTACCTTCTAGAATTCTTCTAAAATATTTGATTGATGCAAAGACAGCTAAAAGTTCACGATCATAAGTAGCATATTTTTGTTCAATTTCAGTAAGTTTACGTGAAAAGAAACCCACAGGTTTCCAAACACTTTCATCAAATTGCTCAAGAACTGCACCGATGGCTGTATTAGAGGCGTCCGTGGTAAGCGTGAGTGATGCATTGTAACTCAGAAAAGCAGGACTGACCGCCTTAGCAACACTCTTTTTACATTTCAGGAATGCTTGATCTGCCTCCGATGTCCAAACCAATAATTTCTTGGAGCATTTGGCAGTTCCTTTTAGAAGATCATTGAGTGGTGCCTGAATGCAAGCAGCACCTGGAATACAGCGTCTATAATAATTTACCATCCCTAAGAAACGTCGGAGTTGAGCAATCCTCTCTGGTTTAGGAAAATCCTCAATGGCCTTGGTTTTAGCAGGAGGAGGATGATAACCTTCTTTGGAAACGGAATAACCCAAATAAATAACCTCAGACTGAGCAAAAATACATTTCTGAAGATTGATCGAAAGTTTGGCCTCTCGCAACACCTCAAATACAAGTCGAAGATGACATATATGTTCTTCAAATGACTTTGACATCACGAAAAGGTCATCCAGATAGCAACCTACAAATGGCATGGTACGAAAAAGTGAATCCATGTAGCGCTGAAAGGTTTGTGCCACATTCCGTAAGCCAAAAGGCATACCTAAATATTCAAACATACCAAAAGGAGTGGTTATGGCTGTTTTGACAATGTCTTCAGACGCAACTGGAATCTGATGATACGCCTTTTGTAGATCAATGGTAGTGAAAATTGAACAACCATGACAGCCTTGGAGAAGATCTTCGATGACTGGTAACGGATATCGATCAGGAATGGTCACTGCATTTAAACGACGATAATCTCCAGTAGGACGCCACATCCCGTTAGATTTCCTCACCATATGTAAAGGACTGGCCCATTGACTGGATGATGGTCTAATAATGCCTGCATCAAGTAATTTATCAAACTCTGTTTTAGCAGCCACTAACAACTCTCCGGAAAGTCTACGAGGTCGTTCAAACACTGGAGGTCCTTTAGTGTGAATGCGGTGATGTACCAAAGGGTCTTTAAATTGTGCGGTAGCACAGTTGAAAACAGTCAGATCACTAAATTCTGTAATCAATTTTGATATTATTTCACGAGGTACAAAATCCGATGGAATTCCTTTCTCCACCAACGAGACGGAATGTACACAGGCCAGAGCAATGTCACCTTCCGAAGTCAAAGTAGTTAACGGGTCCACGATGCGACGACGTCTGACATCTACCATAAGGCCATAGTGAGCTAATAAATCAGCTCCAATGATGGCAGAGGCCACTCCCGCAATAATGAAAGGCCATTAATAGACCTGCGTAAACCAAGATTAAGCTCGATCATTTGAAGACCATAAGTTGGAATTGATGTTGAGTTTGCTGCTGACAAGGTGAGTCTCTGTGGGGTCAAAGGTCTTTTAATTGCTGAACGAGGAAGAAGAGATACCACAGAGCCTGAGTCGACTAAAAAACGCATGCCAGATTGTCTGTCATGAACGTGCAGGCGATTTTCTTTATATGTTCCGCCGACGTCAGCCGCCTGTACTTGCGCCGGTGTACTTAGTTTTCCGACTGATCAATTTGAGATATAATTGGTTTGAAAGAACAAGGTTGTTCACATTTGTGAGCATCCATCCCGTACCGTCTATGAAAGAAACAATATCCAACAGAAAGCGGTGTAGGTGAACAAGCGCGTGCCGGACTACGTCTGCGATCATTCCAACGTTGATTTGAGCTTCCTTTTGACTGAACAGAAACTTTATCCAGAATTTGACGACTGAGATCAACGATTTGAATTAATGAAGCGCTGATATCGTTAAGAGTCGTCATATTTTCATTTCGACCAAAAGAAGATGATATGTAAGGAGATTGATTTTGACGTGCTGGAGATAATGAACGTACACTCGCACAAGACTCCACTGCAGAAATTGAAGCGACAGCCGATGAGTTTCCAATAAGTTCATCAGCGGCTATAGAAAGTTCCTCAAGATCAGCAGCTTTGAAAATTTTTAATGGACGTTGAATGTTTCCGGGTAACAAATCCAACCATTTCACACGTAGCAACTCATCAGATACCCGATCTCCTGCTAATGCCTTCATTCGACGTAGTAATTGTGAAGGTTTTTTATCACCAAGTTCTAGTTGCGTAAGTAATTTGTGTAATTGACGATCCGTTGAGTCTACAAATCGACGCAGAATAGCTGCCTTAATATTATCATACTTTCCTGAATTCGGTGGTGATTTGACTATATCAGTCACCTCCTGAAGCGATTCTTGATCCAATTTTGAGAGAACAAGATTGTATTTGGAATCGTCTGAACGAATGTGATGTATTCTGAATGCAGCCTCTACTTGGAAGAACCAAAGTTCCGGATTTGTTTTCCAGAATGGGGGAAGACGACAACTAGTAATAGCACCAACTCTTGGAATCGTCAGAGTGTCACAAATCTCTGGATCTGAGAAGCTGCTTTCAAAAGAATCTCTTCGTTTCCTGTCTTCAACTTCCGGAATAACACGACTGGTAGATGGATCACCCATCTCAGTGTGATCTTGTTGTGTTGAAATTGGAGAACGTGAAATTGGCATAATTTTGATGCACTTAATCAAACTTATCACGTCGGGGTCACCAATTTAGAATAACGTGTTCAAGAAGTTGTATTTTGAATATAATAAACTTTATTTATAGGAAATTAGTAAAACGATGTTTATTTAATGAATACCAGAAACAGAATGAATAGAAAATCAGGAAAAACATAATAACATTGAAATTAACAAAAGAACATTAATAAACAGTAACATAAAATCAATAAAAACAATAAAATTGAAAATGCCGCTCTTTAAGAAAAACAAACAGAGAAGAGCGGCCGCGGTTGTAAAATTTGCTTCCTTCTAGAAGCGCCAGAAGTAACACAACGCTGAGCGGAAGAAGCATCTTGACATTGAGGTGCCACATTTCTTCCATGGCGACACCGTTTTTTGAAGTAAAACTTCTTTGCTGAGGGTAACAATTTTCTAATGTAGCGGAAGTCGATGTGACGGAAGTCGAATGTCGGGTGGCGCGAAAATTTAAACTGACAATGAACGGAGAAAAAAAATTTCGTACCCCGCACAGTGTGTCGAGTATATGGGAATTCGGGAAAAAAGTCGTAACTCTTAAACTATGCAATTTTCGAGTAAAGTACCTTAATACTTTTTGAAATAAAATGCAAAACCGAATCGAATGATGTAAAAAAAAATTTTTTTTAATTATTTAAACAAAAATTTTAGTTTTTAGTTGCGATGATCTTGTTTTTTATGACTTTTTATTGAATAAAAAGTGGTTTACAATTTTAACGAAAATTTTTTAAAAAAGTACTATACTATATACATTGTTTATCTAATTGTAAATCTTCACAACGAGGAACTAAAACTGAAGAGTCCTTAAGAATTCTGTTTGTTTACCTAGAAAGAAATAAAGTGAATGAATAAATTAATTAATTAGCATAAACAATATGTTACCAAACAATATGTGTACATACTATACTACTTCAGCTTCACTATCTTCTGAATTGAAAGATTGTAAATATTTAAACAATTTTAAAACTAAATATATAATTTATAAGAATAAAATTGACCACATATGTAACTACTTATCAAATGGCATGCGTTTAAAAATAATTGCAACAAATTTCTTCGAAAGACTACGCAGAAAGCCGCCGAGCGCGAGCGTCTTTATATGGTTTTTTATTATTTTCTCCCCGTGAGCAAATGTGAGCAGATTTAAACCAACGCGAAATTAAAGTTTAATATGCCACCAATTATTGTAAAAAAATTTACGGATGTACTTTGATGTACTTTTTTTTAAACTCTAATCAAAGTTGATAAATGTTAATCATAAAAAATTAGGACAAATTGCGATTATTTTAAAAAAATTTTGTGGGAGATTGAAGGTCTTATAATGCTAAACACACCCTCTAAAAATCAAATTAAAAAACCAAATAGCTTGCGAGGGACGCATGTTTAAAATAATGCACGGAATTTGACAGTAAAGTTTCAGCCTCAATTTTAATAACAAATTGATTTATTCAGTTAAAATTTAATGCAGTTTCAGAAACTACGTTTTGTTACGAACATTTTAGCATACATAAATTTTTTGGTCTTACACTTTGATTTCCGGACTTTTTTCCATTGGACGACACACTGTGCCCCGACGGGATTCAAACTCCGGTCTACCGATTGGTAGTCCAACTCCTTAACCGCTTGAACAACCAATGATCTTATAATGACAGCGAAGATTTTGGAAGCAATATCAAACGAAACGGTTAGAAATACATGGTTATGTTACGCCTATAGACTCATAGAGATAGACTGCACCGTCTTACGGAAAGAAAGAAAGCATTAGCCGGGATGTACAGCGCTCTCTCTCACTCTTTGTAATCCGCGCCGCCATTGAAGACTTCAGCGCTTCGTACAGTCCGCGTAGTCTAATGGTACGACAGCACGTGCAGCCACGTTTTTATTTTCATTTTATTGAAGTGATTATTTTATTATTATACAAATGGTGTTTTTATTATAAACAGGGAGTCCCAAAACTAGTGTAGGAGCGGAAATTGGGAGGTTCCTTGGGTCATTTGAAGCGACATTTTCTTTTACAAAAATGGCGTTCGCGGCTATGTTTAGGAGTTATTAACGAAAAACACGGGCCAATCAGAGAGCGATCTAGACATGCGATGGCACATTCGACCAATTGTCAGTTGGCGCGTCGGGCCGACTGTGCTAACTCGCGTCTAGGTCGCGCTCTGATTGGTGCGTATTTTTCGTTAATAACTCCTAAACAAAGCCGCGGACGCCATTTTTGTAAAAGAAAAAGTCGCTTCAAATGACCCAAAGAACTTCCCATTGTCCACTCCTACACTAGTTTTGGGACACCCTGTATATTAGGTATGTATTTAAAAAACAAGAGGTATGTATATAAATTACAAAATTACATGTAAAATAAAAAAATAAAAAATACATGGTTATGTTATGACACCACGTGCAACTGCTTTAAAATTAAATAAATATTTTATTTTACAGAGATATATAGCTTATCAGCTATTGCTAATAGCTAAAAATGTTGTATAGTGTAATCGATCCCTACATTATCGACTAAGATGAGTGTGAGCGTGTGATGTGTGGGGAGGGGCTATAGTGAGGTGCAGTCCTTTCGCATCCATAGGCTGGAGCACATGTGGCTATGTAAGCCCAAGAGAATATTTATAATGTCAGTTATGTGTAACCAGTTTATTTAATATATAAAGTTTTGTTTATTGTCTCAATATATAATTATACATATATATTGAGTGATTATTTCTGTGTTCCTAAAAGTAAAGTTTTAACAGGTTATGGGCCCAGAGCACTTGCCGGTTAGCACGTGTGAAAAGTGTGGTTATGTTCGATAGGAATCGAATTTGTTGAAAAGAAAAAATATAATTTAAGAGTGTCACGTCGTCTATTTTTCGTGGCCGAAAAACAGAGCGACTACGGGTCTTTGATAGGCTTTACAGCCGGGCCACGCGCGGCCGCGCGACACGTGGTCCGCCCGCGACAAATAGTCCGTCGCCGCTTCGGAATTCACTCGCTTCTTTCCACGATATTACGGCAAAATTCGGGCGCCAGGCACGTGAACGTGCCACACGAACAACGCGAACACTCTATGGATCGCGAAAACGGTTTCCGAAGCGACGGAGACTACACAAACACCTGAAATAGCTCGCGAACAGGCCGAGGGTTCTACGGAAGGAAAGGACGGGGCATCCCCCGCGGCAGGGACGTTTCTCACGGAAAAATTAGTACAACGTTTTCGGCAATAAGGTCTTTATTGGACCGGTCTTGTACCGTCGGCAGGAGCCGGCGGCGGTCAGAATTTGCCACGCGCGGCTTACAAAATTCGCGGCAGGTGGTCGGTCGCGCGCGCGTTGTCCTCGCGTGGACTTTTCTCGTTCGCGCGTCGAGCTCGGTAGTCACAAGATTCCGCGAGGATATTACAAGGCTTAACGGCACGAATCTACCGAGCTCCGATGTTATACGCGGCAATAATCGGCGACTGGCCAAAGGACGCGGCAAAGTACGGGAAGTGAGAAAAACGATCGGGCACGTCGCGTCGTCCCACCGTGGGCGGCACCGAGGATGAACGATAATTTTCTGAATTCGGCACGTTCCGCCTTCCTCCGGATGGAAGGTTCTCGGCAACGTGGCTTTTCACGGCCGTCTCGACGCGCCGCGTGCACTTTTCCACGTTTCCCGGCTACGCAGACGGACGCGTGAATACGACGCGAAAGTATGATCCGCAAATACGCCCCGAGCCAACACGAACTATTCACAATTTATACCGCAAAACCTGACCGGCACTTACCAAATCGGCAGTCACAGGACACCTCTCGATACGGCAGTGCAAAATACTTTCTTATTAAGCAATCTTTCAAGGTTGACTCGACTCGGCAAGATCCTGTGGCACAGTGACCTACTTCGCGTCGGCTCGGGAACGCGGAAGTGGGGGCGTCCCCCTATTCCCTCATCTAATTCCGACGGTGCGACGCTCGGGCCTATCGCAGGGGTTCTCGCGGCAG
This sequence comes from Lasioglossum villosulum, assembly GCA_963971365.1. Taxonomy (NCBI): domain Eukaryota; kingdom Metazoa; phylum Arthropoda; class Insecta; order Hymenoptera; family Halictidae; genus Lasioglossum; species Lasioglossum villosulum. The sequence continues at coordinate 14,217,844 of OZ020499.1, forward strand.
GGGCGCTTCCTAATTGGTGTCTTACCGGTGGCAGTTACCGGTCAGGTACTTCGTGGGCTCGGTGGCGAACGCTCTTCCTCGGATGGTCCCCCGGTTACCCACAACTATCTAGAGACGCCCACGTATACAACATCACAAGTATAGACGAGTACTTACCTTTCCTTTGCTTGCACTCTTCGGGCGAGGTTTTCCTAAGCGCAATCGGCATCTAATATGTAACCCTACTTATCGCTATTCTGTGCCACGCTTGGCTCGGCCTGTGGGGTTTTTAGGGATAAATGAGCGGTACTCTTTGTTTGTTAGCGACCCCCGTTTATTCATTTTTATTTATTTTTTTTTTTCTTTGCCCTGGGCGGCATGACTCTAACAAAACTATAACCCTGCTTGTGGGCGGCAAATATAAAGAAAAAAAAAGAATATATCCCTTTTTGGGGGCGGCAATACAACAAAAAGAAAACGAAAAGAACACAGAATCCAAATTATATTTTGTATCCCTTTTTCGGGCGGCATATTATTATAGCCGAGTGGAGAATAACACAAAAAAAACCGAATACCCCTTCCTCGGGGGGGGGGGCCTTTTTCCGGCACCTTAATCGAACCCCCCTTTTTGGGACGCGGCAACCCGCACGTCGACGGCAAGGGAGGCGGTTGACTGTCTTGCGGCAACTTATTTGCCCCAGGGGTGGTGGGGCCCACCCGTTTTCCACGTTGCCCGGCAATCCGGGCAGTTCTTAACCGTGTAGGTGGGCCTCCCACACCGGTAGCAATAGTCCCACTTCTGTGGGGCTCGGCAGGTTGTGTGGGTGTGGCTTTTGTCGCCACACCGCCAACATCCCTGTTCCTCCTCCCTTTGTCGGCGCGTGAGGGTTCCCTTCCCTTTGGGGCCCGGGTACTTTTTCTGGCTCATTCCTTTGGTGGCGGCAGTGGTTGCTGGTGTCTTTGTTATTTTTGTCACCGTGGGGACGTTGGTCGTCGCTGGCGCCTCCGTTACCGAGCTCTTCGGGGGGCTGGCGGCAGCTGGCGGTGCCTCCTCCTCGAAGACCGGCTTCAGCTTTCTGATGAGCCTTTCGAATGACTCATCGAAGCTGTCGCGGTCTTCCTTTTCCTCGCCCGTTGCCTCCCCGGCCGCCTCCGTCGATTCGTCCGCCGACAGGTAAATGGTTCCCCCTTCGCTGACCATTTCGTTGTCTTCGGGCCCCGGGGTCTCGCTCCTTGGCCGCGGCAATATTATGGCCACCCCCTCCGTTTGGGTGGCTACGTTCTGGGTTGTTGGCCTGTTGTCCATGTTGGTGGTGGGCCTAGTCGGCGGCACGGCAAGTCGGCAGGGCGGTAACTCGGCGGTGCGGTCGGGCGGCAGGGTGGCGAGTCGGCAAGGCGGCAGGCGGCAGTGCGGCAATTCGGCAATTCGGCTGTGTGGGAAACTGTTACTTTTAGCCCCCTTATTTGGATGTTTGTGGGGGGAAGTATGGTTTGAGATCGCTAATGTGTGCCTTGCCAATATCATTCCCGCTTTCCGTCGCTAGGCCGTATACTACAGGCGACAGTACTTTCGTGATTACAACCGGTCCCGTAAATTTCGGCGCTAATTTTGCCGCGAAATGTTTTGCCGCCGATGAGAGTACGTGTTGTCGCTTCATTACCCTATCCCCCACTTTATATGACCGCTCGCGATGTCGTAAATTGTAATATTTGGACTGCCTATTGTACGCATCCTCGAGGTTTTCCAAGACCCACTGCCGTAACGTCGGCAATTGCGTTATGCGTTTCTTCCACGAGTCATGGGAAGTGACCTCGAGGTCAATAGGCAGTTCCACGCCAGCTCGCACGCATTTCGCTGGGCGTGGTTCCCGCCCGAAGTTAAGGAACGCTGGAGAAGCCTGTAGCACGGAATGGTTCGCGGTATTATAGGCAAACCTTAGTTGCGGCAAGTTTAGGTCCCAATCTCTGTGATCCCTCTCAATGTACGACACGATCATTGTCTTCAGGACTCGATTTACTCGTTCGACCGGGTTCGCCTGCGGGTGGTACGGGGGGATCGTGCTAAGTTTAATCCCGTATTCTTTCGCCAGATCTTTCAGGCAATTATTCGCGAATTCCGTGCCGTTGTCCGTTAACAGCACGTCTGGGGTTCCCCATCGGCAGAAGACTAACTGTTCGAGAGCCTCGGCAATTTTTGGACCAGTGGCCTTTCGGAGCGGCACGCACTCGATCCATTTGGTAAATAAATCTTGGATCACTAGGAGATAGACGTTTCGAGATCTGCTGGGAGGGAACGGGCCCATGATGTCGGCAGCTACCACTGTCCAAGGCATATCGACTCTGCGCCGGCCCATCATCCCTGGAGGGAGTGATTGCTCCACTTTAGTGCTCTGACAGGTGTTACAGCGTCTTACATATTCTACGGTTGTTCGGTACATGCCTGGCCAGTAGTAGCGGGCGGCAATGCGGTGATAAGTCTTCTCGACTCCTAAATGTCCCGCTTGCACGTTATCGTGTGCCTCCTGCAGGATCTCGGTTCTACGCTCCTCGGGAATTACTAGTTTCCATTCATCCCTATCGTCCCCTAGCGTTTCCGCTATTATCGGGTCTGTACGTCGGCAAAACAATTCTCCGTTCCGAATGGACCAGTCCTTAAATTTTTCCGGGTCTCGCTCTACTTTCGCGAATCGTTCTTCGTACCACCTAGTGCGAACCGCGGCCACGATGTGTTGTTCCCCCTTTCCAACATCCTCCCCCTCATGTACGCGAGAAAGGGCATCCGGCACCTTATTTAGGGTTCCCTGTCTGTAAACTACTTGGAAATCGTATTCCAGCAGCTGCAGGGCCCAACGCGCTAATCTCCCTGAGGGGTTCTGTAATTTTCTAAGCCACCGTAGGCTGTGGTGATCGGTAACCACCGTGAAGCTGTACCCCTCTAAATACGGACGAAATTTCTGTACCGCCCAGACGATCGCGAGACATTCCAACTCGGTAGCGGAATATTTTCTCTCCGGCAACGTGAGAGACCTACTCGCGAACGCGATGACCCTCTCAATTCCCTCGACCTCCTGTGTCAGGACCGCGCCCAGTCCAACCGTGCTCGCATCCGTTTGTAGGGTAAATGGTGTTTCGAAATTTGGGCACGAGAGGGTAGGTGCTTCGGCAATGGCATCGCGGAGGGCCTCGAAGGCGGCTTGTTGGCCGTCCTTCCATTCCCATTCGCGATCCTTCCTCAAAAGGTTATTTAGCGGTTCGGCAAGCGTGGCGAATCCCGGGATGAATCTCCTGTACCAGGAGGCCATCCCTAGGAATCGCCTCACCTGTTTAATCGTTTTAGGTGGTGGGTACGATAGAATTGGTTGAATTTTCTCCGCGTCCACCTTTAGCCCCTCTCGGCTCACCACGAAACCCAGATACCGTACTTCCTGTCGGCAAAACTCGCACTTCTCAGGATTGATTATTAGACCGGCCTCTTTGATTTTATTTAATATCCTATCGAGCCACACTAGGTGCTCGGTAAACGTTTTGGTGACGATAATTATATCGTCCAAATACGCGAATGCATTTGGTTCCATTTCGGGACCTATTAGTCGGTCTAATTATCGCTGAAAAGTCGCGGGTGCCCCCGTTAACCCATACGGCATGCGGCGAAATTGGAATAGGCCTTTTCCCGGCACTGTAAAAGCTGTAATTTCCCGACTTTTCTCTTCCAACGGAATTTGGAAGTAAGCCTGACTGAGGTCGAGGGTCGAAATATATTTGGCCATTCGCAGCTTGTCTAAAATTTGCGTCATGAGCGGTAATGGGTACGCGTCTTTCCTCGAGACTTCGTTGACTTTCCGGAAGTCCAGGCAAAACCGGTATTTGCCGTTGGACTTTTTCACCATCACGATCGGACTTGACCAGGCACTTTGTGATGGCTCGATTATGCCGTCCGCCAATAAGGTGTCGACTTCCTTATATATTGCCTCCTGTACTTTCGGAGAGACGGCATAATAGCGCTGTTTTATTGGCGGATGATCGCCAACATCAATTTTGTGACTGATCAAGTTCGTCAGTCCGGTTACTTCTTTAAATTCCGGCAATGATGTCTCGAGGAATTGTTCTAGACGTTCCTTCTCGGCATCCGCTAAGGTTTGTAACCCACAGCATACGGTGATCGAGGGTGTGTTAGTAAAGGAGAACTTCTCGTTCGGACGAGACGCAAAATACCATACGGCGTTGTGGTATTCGGCTATTAGGCCGAATGTCGCGATAGAGTCCGTTCCCAACAAGAGGGGGCTCACGAGATTATCCAGGATCCGCGCAAATATTTCCCTCTCCTCCCGTCCTATCCTTAACGCGAATCGTGCTTGTTGTACGGCACGATCTACCGTCCCCGTGGCCAGAAGAAAATAGCATGGTTTTTCCGCGTCTTCTACTTTTATCTGGCCTCTTTCGGCATTCTCTAATAGTTCTTGACTGATAAAAGTCAAGGACGAACCTGAGTCTATTAGGGCGCGAGTCGGCATTTTCCCTATAAACGCGTCTATTGTTAATAGAGGGGTATGATGGTTCTCCCTTTCCGCGTTTACGCGAGCCGATATTAATTCCGGCGAGATCGTTCCGGCCCCGTCGAACGACCCCCTCCCCCGTTTCCAGTCGGAGGCGAACATCTTCGGCATTGCGTTATGGTGACTCCCTGCGCCCCGCAACCGTAGCAGTGTAACCTCTGCTCTTCTCGGCACTCTCTCGATATGTGGCCTGACTTACGGCAGTTCCAACACTGCAGCAGGCCACTTCCGCTCGCGCGTTCTTTTTCGCGTGGTGGCCACTGTCGAGTTGCTACCGTCGCGGTTACTTCCCTTCGGCGCGGTAGGGGTTCCCTCGCTAGAGTTCGCGTCGGTCCCTTCGGTGGCGCTTCCGCGTGGGTCCTCCCGCTTTCTCTCGAGTGGGCCGCGATGGGTGTTTTATTTCGCGTTGCCCTTTCCCCGGCAATTCCATATCTGGATCGGTCGTCTCTCCGTGCGGGTTGGGGGAGTTTGTTATTCGCCTGGTCGCTATCGGTATCCTCCGCGGCAGTTATCGCGTTTACGTATTCGAAGCCTACGGCTTTCCCTCGCCCCAATGATTTTTGGCGGCTATATGTGCCCGGCACGTACGCGTAGCTGGGATGAACCATCTCCGAGGGTTTCGGATTTCGCCTACGTGACTCGTCCGTTTCCCTATCCGCCTCTATTAACTTTGATTTTAACTCTTTGAGCGTTGTAATCCAATCTATTGCGATCGCGCTTCGTAGGCCTTCCCTCGCCCCCCAATACACGCGTTGTATTTTCTTATATTCCGGCCATGGAGGGTGCAATTTCCTAAACATCGCGGTCATGTACGTCAGGTAGTTTCTGGTTGGCTCGTCCAGGCCTTGGAACCGATCTTTAATGTTCCGGATCAACGTATCTTGATAGTCGGGGTCCCCGAAATATTCTCTATAGTCGGCCACGAATTGTTCCCAGTTTTCCCATCCATCGGTCTCCTCCTCGTACCAAAGCTTCGCGATCCCTCCTAAACAAACCGGCAAACAGCGGAGTAGGTCTTGGTCCGCGATATTACTATATTTTCTCTGTTGGTTGAGGTCTTCCAGAAAGGCTTCCGTGTCCTCTCCGGGTTCCCCCGAGAACTTAATTCGCCATCGCCGCATTAATTCGGCAACTGGCTTACCTCGGTAATATAATTCGCGAGTTGTTCGCTCGCTTGGTACGGTATTGCCCGATGCATGGTCCATCTGGGAGCGTCCCCCCTCTGTGCTCAGTCTCTCGTTTTTGGGGAACCAAATTTCGTCTTCCAACGCGTCGTCATACCATGATTGCCTCTCCTCCCCGTCGTGCTCGAGTTTCGGCAAGCTGAGGAACCGACGCATTTTTCGTGACCCACCCGGTATCGTATCCGCCACGATAAACTCCCAACTACCTGCACGCGACGCTTAATTTTGATGGGCGCTACCGGTGCCCCTTTCTTTATCGTTTAATTCGCGAAATAACTGCGTGACAAAACACGAAAAACTCGATACTTGGATTTCGACCCGAGGGGGGAAAATACTTGCTCGGCAACTCGCTAAGAGGTGATTCTACCCCGTCGGTATTCTAAATTCTTTTTCCCGTTTCGCTTGTGGCTTTCCCCAACGATCCGTGTGCACCGGCAGAATGAATAATTTTATTTTCGCAAACAATAAGTGGTGGCCAATGAAGAGCCAAAACAAAAAAACAGAAACTGTTGGGTACGCCACTGGCCCTTTGGCCCGGTTCGTACCACTTCGCAAAATATTTTTAATCTTAATAGTACTCGTGTATATTTTGTGACGGCACAACTACGATCATGCCATACTTCCCCTCACCGTAGCAATTTCGACATATATTATACACAGTAATCAAAACTATTGGGTTGGAATAGCGTGCAAAATGTGTCGGCGCTGCAACGTACCGTTCCGGAAACAACGCAAAATCACAAGGAAATTATCACCAATATGCGCACAGTATCAATACATCTCAATAAATATTACCTTTACAAGAAAATCAATTGAAATTGGCATAAATCGTCCACCAGTTACGGACGGACCACGCTGGTGGCACAGTCCTGTCCAGCAACGGCAAGACGCACAGTAATAAAATAATTATAGTATAACCGAAATTAATATGTAACAGACCTGTACAGCGGGCCCTGTACAGATCTGTTACGAACGCGAAGACTCGCGCACCACCGAAACACGCCGAACGACCCCGACCGAACCCGAACACGTACCGCGCGATTTCACGCCTCGCAACCAGGCACAACACGGTATTACGCGCCTTCCCGCGTTTTCGCGCCTCGAAGCAGGCACAATTCGGCGAATTACGCGCACACCGCAACCCGCGTATCCCGCAGCCACCACCGAATTTGCCTATAAGAGGCAGCACGGCAGAAGACTCGCTCTCTTTCCGAGCCCAGCAGGCGAGCCGCCCAAACGGATCGGAACATCGGTAAGCGCCTTACCCCGACGAGCCGTCGCCACTTCGAGCCGAAGTCCCGTTCCCGCGAGCCGCCGGGACACCGTTGCAACGCGCCGGTTGCACCCGCGTCCGTTCCACGAGCCGTCGAACCGACCCACGGGACCGCTTCGAGCCGAAGCCCCGTCACCGTTCCCGCGAGCCGCCGGGACACCCGTTGCAACGCGCCGGTTGCACCCGCGTCCGTTCCACGAGCCGTCGAACCGACCCACGGGACCGCTTCGAGCCGAAGCCCCGTCACCGTTCCCGCGAGCCGCCGGGACACCCGTTGCAACGCGCCGGTTGCACCCGCGTCCGTTCCACGAGCCGTCGAACCGACCCACGGGACCGCTTCGAGCCGAAGCCCCGTCACCGTTCCCGCGAGCCGCCGGGACACCCGTTGCAACGCGCCGGTTGCACCCGCGTCCGTTCCACGAGCCGTCGAACCGACCCACGGGACCGCTTCGCGCCGAAGTCCCCGTCACCGTTCCCGCGAGCCGCCGGGACACCCGTTGCAAACGCGCCGGCTGCACCCGCGACCCACGGGACCGCTTCGCGCCGAAGTTCCCCGTCGCCGTTCCCACGAGCCGTCGGAACCCCGTCCGCAGCGCGCCGTTGTGTCGTCGCCCGTTCCGCGCGCCGCCGGACGAACCCCGCCGTTACCGCCCCCGACAAATCCGACCGCTAGCCGCCGGTTCCGACCCCCGCGTACCTGGACGAAGTAGGGCCCGTCACCGATACTCAGATCCGCGAACCGCGTACGCGCATCCGTGGGATACCGTGGCCGACGTCTTCGCGATCCGCGGCATGGTGAGACGAAAACCATAACACCGTCTCGCAGTGTTTTATTTTTCCCGACCCGTCGTTTCCCGATCGCCCCTCGCCGCGAACCCTGGCTCGGCGAGCCATTCAGCAACGAGGGAGAGCTCCGGTTGTGACGAGAATTCCGGACTCGTTACAAATAAATAAGATAAATAAATAAATATATAAAAGAATAAAAAAAAATTAAATCCGTTGGTGCACTAGCTGTAGGTGGACGGCACACTGGGCGCTATCCTCCCCCAACCGGGCTCCACGGATCATAAATTAAAATAAAACACAATAATGAAAACACAATAAACGCGAAAAAAATTCCTCGGCATAAATATTCAAAAAATTTGTTACAAAGGCAAAATTTTAAATTCCTTAGTATGAATTCAAAATTTTACACGTCATATATAACCTATTCAATCAGTGGCTCAGTGTCATTCAATCTCGCTCCACATAAATTATTGGATCCTATGCGGCAAAGGCAATAAAGTTTAATTTATTTGTCTATGTTAGAACTGGTGGTGTGTTTGAAGTCAGCGGAGTTGTCTAGTACAATCTCCTGCTGCCTGTGTATTCGGAGTTATTATGAATTAGAGCGGGGAGAGAGAGAAACAAGAAAAAAATGTTTAATTTTTATTTTAGTGAAAGGAGTTCGGAGGGGTCTCGGCACCACTCAACCGAATTAGGTGATTCGGTTGATCGGTAATGATCTCCCTCAACCACTGCCTTCACCAAATTTTACTGTAGGAAAAGAGAGGCAAAAAAAAATTTTTGAGTCGTTATGAATAATCCTTAATAACAAAGTTAATTTACGGCAGATCCTCTTATTTATGGGGTTCGCGATTTATGAGAATTGTTGGTGGTATTCCACTGGCCACTGTCTGTGATTCAAATATTATGGGATATTGGAGAATATTTCGAAAGTAAATTTTCCGTGTCGATGTTATCGCGCCTAGTTAGCTAAATTCAAAAGGAATTTCCGCTAACCGGCAGCGACCACACTCACTCAATTATCTTTCGATATTCTTCTCAATTTATTCCCTCCTAGAAATCAAATTAAAGTAACAAAACAAAAAAAAAATTTTTTAAACCAATCGGATTAAATTACCGAGGAAACGAACACCGATGACTAGTAATATTCAATAATTAATTAAATAAATTAGATAACGGACGGCTACGAAATAAATAAATAATAAAATGCAATAAATAAATAAAACCTGGTAATATTTGATTGTGTCAAATTGCCGGCAATAGATTGTTTAAATGTGAAACAATAGAAGAAAGTAAATTGTAAATTCAAATTTTCCCGGCCCTCTTTAGTGCGGCAATATTAAAAAAACAATATTCTTTAAAATATTTAAAATGTTGAAATATCTTTCAGTTGGAATAATTTTCCTGCAAGAAAGTCCTGGTTATTTCGATCAGTATTTCTTAACACATAAATATCTGTAAGACATTTGAAACGGTACGGGCAGCGCGACAAACACACAAGAAATTCAAACAGAATTCAATACTATACAATAGCAACCCAATAACCTCGGCAATGATGTACGTGTTGGCTGTTTCTGTCGTCGTGCGGAACGTAAACAACGCGGAGGAATTTCGAACGCGAACGCGTCGTGCGTCTCTAGCACGCTACGGCCTCGATCGCCTTTCTCTCTCTCTCCTATTGCGTAGTCGCCTAACGAGAAACGAAATTTACCGTGAGAGCCCCGACTCCCTTACGCACCTCTTTGAAAAACAATTTTTCTCAAATCGCTTTTCGGCGAGAGGTCCAGAAAACTGTCGGGCGCCAATTTGTCACGTCGTCTATTTTTCGTGGCCGAAAAACAGAGCGACTACGGGTCTTTGATAGGCTTTACAGCCGGGCCACGCGCGGCCGCGCGACACGTGGTCCGCCCGCGACAAATAGTCCGTCGCCGCTTCGGAATTCACTCGCTTCTTTCCACGATATTACGGCAAAATTCGGGCGCCAGGCACGTGAACGTGCCACACGAACAACGCGAACACTCTATGGATCGCGAAAACGGTTTCCGAAGCGACGGAGACTACACAAACACCTGAAATAGCTCGCGAACAGGCCGAGGGTTCTACGGAAGGAAAGGACGGGGCATCCCCCGCGGCAGGGACGTTTCTCACGGAAAAATTAGTACAACGTTTTCGGCAATAAGGTCTTTATTGGACCGGTCTTGTACCGTCGGCAGGAGCCGGCGGCGGTCAGAATTTGCCACGCGCGGCTTACAAAATTCGCGGCAGGTGGTCGGTCGCGCGCGCGTTGTCCTCGCGTGGACTTTTCTCGTTCGCGCGTCGAGCTCGGTAGTCACAAGATTCCGCGAGGATATTACAAGGCTTAACGGCACGAATCTACCGAGCTCCGATGTTATACGCGGCAATAATCGGCGACTGGCCAAAGGACGCGGCAAAGTACGGGAAGTGAGAAAAACGATCGGGCACGTCGCGTCGTCCCACCGTGGGCGGCACCGAGGATGAACGATAATTTTCTGAATTCGGCACGTTCCGCCTTCCTCCGGATGGAAGGTTCTCGGCAACGTGGCTTTTCACGGCCGTCTCGACGCGCCGCGTGCACTTTTCCACGTTTCCCGGCTACGCAGACGGACGCGTGAATACGACGCGAAAGTATGATCCGCAAATACGCCCCGAGCCAACACGAACTATTCACAATTTATACCGCAAAACCTGACCGGCACTTACCAAATCGGCAGTCACAGGACACCTCTCGATACGGCAGTGCAAAATACTTTCTTATTAAGCAATCTTTCAAGGTTGACTCGACTCGGCAAGATCCTGTGGCACAGTGACCTACTTCTTGTCGGCTCGGGAACGCGGAAGTGGGGGCGTCCCCCTACTCCCTCATCTAATTCCGACGGTGCGACGCTCGGGCCTATCGCAGGGGTTCTCGCGGCAGGGGCGCTTCCTAATTGGGGAGCCCCCTTGTCTTCGGCAATTTGTCGATCTCCGAAGACGGTGTTCCCTGATTTTCCGCCGCGCGCCTCGAGGTTGGTACGAGCCGGTCCGGCAGTCTGCTCGTGATCTACTACGGGTGAGGGGCCGACGGGACGGAGGGGGTCGTCGTCTCCGATTCACGAGGTCCTCGTCCGCTCCTCCAGGCTTGCTGGCCTGGGCTCGCTCCAATCGCGACATGTTCGGTACGGCGTCGGTGCTGCGATAGGTCCTTTGAGTGCCTCGTCGCGCGGTATTTTCGCCAATTAGCTGTCGGAATTAGGTACCGGGTTCCTTCGTGGAGTCCGGCTACGATCCTGTAACTTCGCGTCGCGCTCAGTGGCGCGACGTTTAAAACGCGTTAATACTCTACCACTGGTACTCGGATTTTCCGAGGGAGAGCGATCGCAACGGCCCTTTCGTTTCGGCACTGCTCGAGGTGACCCGGTCCTTCGTTGAGGGTTCGGAAAGACGTCGGCAAAACTTGCCACGTCACAAGAGTTACCATAAAAATAAAATAAAGAGAGATTAAAGCAAGATGTTTGGAATAAAGAATAATCTGGAGGATATTGGAAGTATTGGAAAATTGAAAGATGCGGATGGATTCCAGACATGGAAATTTCGACTAAGTCTGGCGTTAAAATCGAGAGGTCTGTATCAACATTTAACTAATGAGCCACCGCAAGATCGAAATGAACAGGAAGAATGGTTGAAAACGGATGCAAAAATTCAAAACTTGATAGTAGCAACTGTAGAAGATCAGCCACTGATACATATAATACAGTGCACTAAGAGTAAGGATATGTGGGATAGACTAAATATGATATACGAGAGGGACACAGAACAAAGAAAATGCTCGCTCATGGAAGAGCTGTTTACTTATAAATTCAAGGGTGATAGTGATATAGCATCACATGTTGCACATCTAAAAAATGTCGTCTTTAAGTTACAGACTTTAGGTTGTCAGATAGAGGAAAAGAAGCTGATAATGAAAGTCTTGACTACGTTACCAGAGAAGTATAAATTTTTTGCCAGTGCATGGGAGTCGACACCGAAGGATGAGAAAACACTGGAGAATCTTACGGCTAGACTGCTCATGGAGGAGGTAAAACATAAGGCTGATTAGACAGAAACGGTAGCCTTTAGAGCATTGGAAAGGAAGTGCTTTAAGTGTAACTCCTCAGGACATTTAGCGAATGCGTGTAGAAACAGCTCACAGCAAGAAGACAAAAAAGGTAAAGACGTAAAATGTTTTAACTGTGGCAGAATGGGGCATGTCGCTAGAGATTGTAGGAACAAGAGGGAGGAACAACGAACAGTATATCCTCCATGTAGAATATGTAATAGGAGAAATCACTTAGAAAAAGACTGCTTCCACAAGCACAGAAACCAAAGGGGAGCGAAGCAGGACTCTGAGAAAGTGAGTTTCTTAACAGCGAGGGCTGATACAGGAATGTGGGTTTTGGACTCTGGTACGACGAGTCATATGGTAAACGATGAGAGCTGCCTGGAAGAGCGGGAAGAAATAGAGACTGTAGTGGGTTCTACGAAGAAAAATGTGTCAATGAAGGCGACAGCGAGAGGTAAAATAGACTTTGGAAGGTGCGAACTACAGAATGTGCTTTTTGTGCCCGAGCTAAGACAAAATCTGCTGTCGGTCGATGCGATAACGCAGAGAGAAGGGGAAGTGGTGTTTAGAAAAAGTAGTGTAACAGTGTACAAAAATGGAAAGGAAATCCTGACAGGACAGAAGGGCGAGAGTGGATTGTATTACGTACAAGGTTCAGTGAAGCGTAGGGGACCAGAAGCTTTGCTAACGAGAGAACAAGGAAAAGTGCAGGAATGGCATAAGAAGTTAGGTCATTTAAGCTATGGAAACATGAAGGAACTACTGGGAAAGGTAACTGGAATACCCTTGTTAAGAGAAGACCTGAATATAAATATTGAAATGTGTAAAATATGTTTAGAAGCGAAACAATCAAGAACACCTTTTGGGGAATCAAGAGTGCGTGCAAGGAGACCTCTTGAATTAATACATACAGATGTGTGTGGACCAGTGGATAAGGTGACTTGGAACGGAAAGAGGTATTTCATGACTGTTATTGATGACTACACGAACTTTGTAATGATATACCTACTAGAGTCGAAGAGCGATGTCTTAGAAAATTTAAAGCAGTATGTCATGGCGGCTGAGGCAAAATGGAATCTCAGATTACATAAATTGAGGTGTGACAACGGAGGAGAATACACAAGCAGAGAAGTGAAGAGTTGGTGTAAATCCAAAGGAATAGTATTGGATTATACAACACCGTACACACCCCAATTGAATGGGAAAGCAGAGCGCTTGAATAGAACCCTGCTGGATAAAGCAAGGGCATTACTGTTTAAGAGCAAACTGTATAAGGAGATGTGAGGAGAAGCAGTACTGGTTGCTGCGTACCTACAAAATAGGAGTCCGAGTAGAGCGGTAGAAAGCACAAGCTACGAACTGTGGAATGGCAGGAAGTCGGATCTGGGAACTCTACAAATTTTTGGAAGTACTGCGTACGCAAAAAGATTGGGACATTTATAAAAATTAGAAAAGAGGTGCGACAGGTACAGGTTTGTAGGATATGGACAAAATTCATACAGACTGTGGGATGAGAATAGGAGGAGAATAATTTTGTCAAGAGATGTGATTTTTGGGAGAAATCACACTCCTGAAGAAGAAACAAGGAAACTGAATATCTTTGATGTTATTGCTGAACAAGAAGATGGTGTAGAAGGATACGAGAAATGCCAGAACGAGGTAATAAAAGGAGAAGAAAACCAGGCTGAAGAAGAAGAGGAAGAGTATGAAGAGGAAGCGTATGAAGATGCCGTGGAGGATCTGGAATCAAGGGATGAGCCATCCGAAAGTGAAAACACACTGGAAGAAGGTCAGCTTGAAACTGAGCAAGAGAGCAATTCAGGGAGGCCTAAGAGAAATAGGAGACCCCCAGTGAGATATCGTGATTATGGCTTGTTAACCTATGAAAAAGCTACAAGTAGTCAAGAGAAAGAAAAATGGCTAAGAGCTATTCGAGAAGAAAAGAAGTCACTGCAGGAAAATAGAACTTGGATTCTGGTAGATAAAGAGGAGGCTAAGGGTAAAAGGATTCTAACAAGTAAGTGGGTGTTTTCAGTTAAAGAAGATGGAAGATACAAGGCTCGATTGGTTGTAAGAGGATGTCAACAAGGAAGAGACAGCTTTGACTACGGAAACATATATAGTCCGGTAGTGAACAATAACTCTTTGAGGATTCTAATAGCGATTGCAGCATCAAGGGATTATCATCTGGTAAAATTTGATGTGAAGACTGCATTTTTGCATGGGGATCTCCAAGAAGATGTTTATATGTATTTACCAAAGGGTTATGGAGAGAAGTCAGGAAAAATCTGCAAGTTGGAGAAAACGTTGTATGGTTTAAAACAAGCACCGGTACAGTGGAACAAGAAGTTCACGGAGGTACTTGCAAGGAAAGGCCTAAAGCCTTTGAGCGCAGAGAGATGCTTGTTTAAAAAAGAGAAGAGCTCAATAATACTGGCTCTTTACGTAGACGATGGGATGATAGTGGGAGAAAATTTAGGTGAAATTAGAGCTTTGCTGAAAGAGTTGTCTCATGAATTTGAACTGAAAATAGAAGAAGAACCTACAAGTTTTCTAGGGATGGAGTTGCAGAGGGAAAAGAAAGGCATTAGAATTACACAGAAGGCATATGCAGAAAAGGTACTTGAAATGTATGGGATGAAAGATGCAAAACCTGTAAGTACGCCGATGCAGGCAAATGAACAAGCAGGTACATCGGACAGTAAGGTAAGACCTTTCAATTTTCGGGAGGCAATAGGAAGCCTATTGTATTTGGCCAACAAGACAAGGCCTGATTTGAGCTACGCGGTAAATTACAGCAGTAGACGTACCGAAAAACCATCGAATACGGATATAGTAAATGTAAAAAGAACGCTTAGATATTTGCAGGGTACAAAGAATTTGGGGATAACGTATTCAAATAATGAGAATTCTAATATGTTAACAGCTTTTTGTGACGCCGATTACGCAGGGGATCCAGAGACAAGGAAAAGTACATCTGGATATATAATAAAATTCTGCGGAGCACCTATAAGCTGGTGTTCCAGAAAACAGCCTGTAGTTGCGCTATCCAGTACTGAGGCTGAGTTTATAGCTTTAGCAGACTGTTGCAAAGAAGTCATATACATAAAAAATGTGATTGAAGAAATGTTAAAGACTGAATTACAAATAAATTTACATGTGGACAATCAAAGTGCAATACAAATTGCTAAAAATGGTATATTTAATAAAAGGTCGAAGCATATAGATGTTAGGTACCATTTTGTAAAAGAAAAAATTGCAGAGAACAAAATAGTGATAAAGTATTGTGAGACTGCGAAACAACCTGCGGATATTTTTACGAAACCATTAGGCAATAGTAAGTTTGTGCAACATAGAAATGTATTAGTATCTTAAGAAAGTATGTGTGCAATTGTAAGAGAAAGAGACTATATAGGATGCTATAGAATAGGGATGCGATTAAGGGAGTGTGTTGTACAGTGTAATCGATCCCTACATTATCGACTAAGATGAGTGTGATGTGTGGGGAGGGGCTATAGTGAGGTGCAGTCCTTTCGCATCCATAGGCTAGAGCACATGTGGCTATGTAAGCCCAAGAGAATATTTATAATGTCAGTTATGTGTAACCAGTTTATTTAATATATAAAGTTTTGTTTATTGTCTCAATATATAATTATACATATATATTGAGTGATTATTTCTGTGTTCCTAAAAGTAAAGTTTTAACAAAAAAACCTACAGTGTGTGGAACAGAATAAAAAAAATCATGTGCGTGGAAACCACGCTCGGCAGAAGTAAAACTTATTGCTTATTAAGTATAGATACAGATAAATTATTATACCTAATAAGCAATAAGTTTCACTTCTGCCGCGCGTGGTTTCCACGCACATGATTTTTTTATTACCTCACAGTGACTGAGCAAAACTAATTTGGAGGTGTACATATATAGCATGAAACTAGAATCAAATAACGTCTTAAAGACAAAAAGCTGACATTGCAGTTGTTTGCATGCACGTGTGTTTGCGAGATTCCTGTTCGTTCCTAACGGGTATATTTCATAAAAATGTCAAGGTCCATTAAATAGCGTCTTAAACGAAAACATGCTGTTGTTGCAGTTTTTGTGTGCATGTGTTTATGGATGCGCGTGTCAAAAGCTGTGAGAGTTATGGAATTGATGGGGATTCCTGCGAAGGTGGCGAGGGTAAGAGAGAGAATATGAAACACCCATTGTCGGTTAGATCGGCGAAGTGTCAACACGTGTGGTTCGCAACCATCTACCGCTTGTGACTTCACTTTCGTGACGTCACATCCTGCGAACCACATAGTTGATACTTTGTGAGATGTCGCTTCTTCATGACCCGCCCCCCCCTCAATGGGGGGAATTACCCCTGGGGGGCAGTTACCCTTTTTTTTGAGCGTGAGGAAGAATCCTTTTACGGACTTCCCATGCCCCTTGGGAGGGACATGGGGGTATGTGGGACTTACGAGAGCCAGAAAGGCTCACAATGCCGCACTAAAAAACCTCACGACAACCTTCCCTAAACTATTTGGGGGCGGCTGGGATCTCCAAAGAACACAACCAGCCATCCCCCTTCGCCCTTGGTCCCTATGGGGCCCCGTCCCGGGGGGAGAGAAATTCCCCCCAGCAATACCTAAGCTATCAGTGAGCAGGTTGCCTACTTACACCCCCCTTTCCTGGGCCTTTTGGTGGGCTTCGCGAGTCTCCAGCTCGCTCCGTCCAACGACCCCCGGAGACCCCGTTACTCGCTCGAGGAGCCCTTAAAAGGGCTGTCGGCCGAGGGACGAGGTCTCCGCGCGCGACAAGGAGGGACGAAGGCGGGCATCCTGCCCACGTTCGCCACTCCCCCACTCTCACCCCCTCCCCCCGACCCAACGATCTTTACGTCCCCCCGGGGGGGCAGAGGAAAGGGGGCGGGAATAGTCCCCCCATAAAGGAGCAACCCGTCTGGGCTGCCTCTTCGGGGGAGGCGGAAGGGACTTAACGAGTCCCGCCTCCCCCGGTTCGTCGCTTGCTCCGTAGCGTGAGGCGGGCCGCTCGGCGAGGACGCCTCGCCAGAGCAATCCTTCTCTCGGAGAAGGGGTCGGCCTCCCTCTCCCTTTCCGCCACCTCCTTCCGCTGCATCACCTCCTCGCTGAAGGAGGTCACGGCCTTGTACGACCTCTCGTCGCCAGCCATGTGGTCGACCACGGCCGACAACGAGAGATCGCCTCCAATCTCACTTCTTAGGACACGGCGCGGTGCCGACCACGCTGGACACTCTTCCAGCGTGTGCCGCTCCGTGTCCAAAGCCTCCGCACAGTGGTGGCACCGTTCGGTGGGTTCCCTCTTGATCCACGCCAGGTACCGGCCGAAACATCCATGGCCGGTTAACACCTGGTGGATCTGTAGGTGAGCCTTACCCGCCTCTCGCACCATTCCTCCAAAATGGGCAAGAGGGCCCGGACTATTGGCCGGCCCGTATTGGCGGCCAGAGTTTCGACCGCCACAGGGCCAGCGACTCTTGCCGGGCCCGGCGCTTCAGCACTCCGATCCTGTCCTCCTCGTCTGGATCCGCGACTCCCCCGCGCAACGAGCGGACGGCCAAATACAAGGCCGCCCGCAGCATCGAGTCGTATGTTATGTTCCACAGGAGCGATCCTAGAACCGACCCCTGCGGAACTCCTCGGTGCATGTTCTCCCTCTGCATTACACCGTACCGGTCATGGTACTCAAACATCCTGTCCCAGAGGTAGTCCCGAATGACCTCTCGGAGGTAGGGGGGCACCCTATGATACTCCAGCGCCCCCACTACCTCATGCCAGGGCAGGGTGTTAAACGCGTTGGTGATATCTAGCGATACCGCCAACAACACCCTGCCCGCAGCGACCGCCCTGGTCCGGAGGGAGGCGAGTCGATCGATGGCATCGATCGTAGAACGCCCCCTCCGGAACCCAAACTGGCAATCGCTGAGATCGGCGGGACCACTCGTGGACAGGTGCTCGACGAGGCGATCTGCGATAATCTTTTCATAGATTTTCGCCACCTCATCGAGGAGACACAACAGCCGGTACGCAGAGGGAAGCTCTGCGGGCTTGCCTGCCGTTTGGAGGAGAACAAGCCTGGCGACTTTCCATTCCCTGGGGAAGGTTCCCCGGCTCAGAGACGCGTTCAGTACGCCGATCAGAGCCGGGGCGAGGACGTCGAGCGCCGCGACCATTACTGGTCCGGGGGCCTTAACACCCCCTTCCCTTATCCTTCGGACCGCCTGGGAGAGCTCAGCGCCGGATATCCGGAGTTCCTCGTCTCACTCTTGGGACGGAATGGGCGGGTACTCCCTCTCCCACTCAATAGGGGGGAAGAGGGTGGATATGACCCGCCCTAGGAACTGCGATTCCAGCCGCTCCGTCAACGGTGGCGCCCATGGGCGTAATTTGCCCAACACCATTTTGTAAGGGCGCCCCCATGGGGGCAGTTACCCTGGGTGGGTTAATGACCCTAGGGGTGGGGTGGTCGGGTCAATGACCCCGGAGTGTGGGGGGTAGATGAACCCCCTTCTCCGTGGGAGTGGCTATGCCCCTCCCGAGGGTGCGGGGGAGGAGGTTTCCCACTCTCCCCATGGGGGAACCAACCTGGTCTAGAAAAGACATAGTATACCTACTCCAATGTATATTGATATTCGGGGTCTCCGGGGTCTCCGTCAAGCACCTGTCCGAAGTGGGTACCGACCTCAGCGACTGTCAGTTTGGGTTCCGGAGGGGGCGTTCAACGATCGACTCGATCGATCGACTCGCCTCCCTCCGAGCCGTCGCATTCGCTGCGGGCGGGGTGTTGTTGGCGGTGTCCCTTGACATCACCAACGCGTTCAACACCCTGCCCTGGGATGAGGTAGTGGGGGCGCTAGAATATCATAGGGTGTCCCCCTACCTCCGTGTATTGATTCGGGACTACTTGCGGGACAGGTGGTTCGAGTACCCTGGCCGGTACGGAATAACGCGAAAGGACAGCATGCACCGAGGAGTTCCACAGGGGTCGGTAGTGGGGCCGCTCCTGTGGGACATTACGTACGACTCAGTGCTGCTGGCTACTCTCCCCCGAGACGCCAGCGTTATCTGTTACGCGGATGATACGCTGGTGGTCATGGCGAGGGAGACTTGGAGGGGAACAATTGCCCTGGCGACTGCAGTGGTGGACGCTGTGGTGGACAGGATCCAAGGGTTGGGGCTTAAGATAGCTGCCGGCAAAACGGAGGCGATGTGGCTGCATGCCTTGCCTCCCGGCCAGCGGCCGCCCCAACTCGGGATCCGAGTGGGTGATGCCGTTGTCGAGGTCAGGCAGGAGATGAAATATCTTGGCCTGACTCTCGACAGTCGCTGGTGCTTCGAAGCGCACTTCGATCGGGTGGCCCCCCAGGCGCAAAGGATGGCGGTCTCGCTCGCGATACTGCTGCCCAACATCGGGGTCCCGATGGACGGATCCGCCGTCACTATACGGGGGTGGTGCACAGCAAGCTCCTCTATGGGGCACCCGTGTGGTCCGACGCTTTGTCGGTCAGCCGGCGCAGTAAAGCACTTTGTAATAAGGTACAGCGCCGCACAGTGGTCCGGATCGGAAAAGTTGGTGTCATTTTGTTATAACTTTTACCCGTAGAGATATTGCAATGAAATTTTCACTAAAAATATTTTTAAAATAATCATTTTTAACTATGTGTAATTCAATATTTTTTGCATTTGTTAAACAATAATTTATACTAACTTTTCATTGATATTTTTTATTGAAAAATGAATTGTTCAAATATAGTTTTTTAACCTTTTTTATACATTTTGTGAACAATAATTTTTAGTGTTGGCGTTAATCTTTAACACGAAGGGGCGCAGTGGCTCAGTGGGTAGAGCGCGCGCCTACGGACCCCGTGGTCGCGGGTTCGATCCCCGACGCGGCACCACTGGAAATACTCCATGTGCTCTATAAACTGTGGTGCCCCCAGGTGGTTCGGAACCCACCTTTATAAAAACTGTAGGTCCCGTTGCGATGCGACGTAAAAAAAAAAAAAAAAAAAAAAAAAAAAACGGAACAACAAACCTCTAAGGGAAAGGTCAGATGGACGGAGCTATTTGCTGAACATCGACCGGACCCGGGGATGATGGTCACATCCAAACAATCAGTCATTATTCCGAGAATGTGTCAAGCCCACCCAATGAGGCGGGAGCACGATGGAACTGATATCTATGCTCCGAAGGAGGAAGATTTCGGCGAAGTTGGAGCGACCGACCTCCGTCACCCCATCGCGTTTAGTAGGACGGCAAGTGATGACCGAATGGAGGTGATGTTCCCGCGCGAGCGGGAATTTCGCCGAAGTCGGATCGGATCCCAAGTTTGCAATATATGTACAGACATATACTAGAATCACCCCCACGAAACTCTCGCGATCGCGTCCATTGTTCTTTGCAAAGCCCGTAGAGTCACAGCTTAGCCTATCCTAACCTTGGGGAGGGAGTGGGTAAGTCGCTGGATAGCAGCGACAGAGTAGGGACGGGATTCGAACTTGACACATTCAACCAAGGAATATGGCGAAGGTGGGGGGAGCCAAAACACGGGCAGGCGAGGCACCCTGCAGGTCCGAAGGTGAGAGGGTCCGACGTTCACTCCGAGCCTTAAAACCGCTCAAAAATCCGAAAACTAGGTAGCATGGCCCTTCTCATCGATGACGACCGGACCCATCATAGTAAGTCGCAGACTCCGAAAATGGCCCGGGCCGAATAAAACGGAGGAACGGCGGAACGATGGGAAAACTGCAACCCCTAGTGGGTCGAGCTGCCGGCAGCGCCGATTATGATACTGGTGTATACCCGTGTGCCTTAAGGAAGTGAGGGGCGGACGATCCGCTACTCCTCCCCGGCAATGTAATTACTACTACTACTACTAATCTTTAACACACAATCGGATGCTTTCCTGTGTAATAAAGAAGAAATATTTTAAATACATATTGTGAATGAAATAGCACTAATATTATATTCAGTCAATGTTACTACAAATTAAAAAGTAAGCTAATAAAATAAGTATACCATAATTTGTCTTTCGTGATAATCTATGATGGTCGATTGACTTAGTTAATTAATAACTCCACTGCCTCAGGATTCAGTTCTTTAGGTTTTCTCTTATATGTTAATCTTAATCGTGACATGTACGGGTCAGATGTTAATAATAATCTAAAAAATATATCCTTATTCGTGCATAATCTTGACATTTTTCTTGAATTTTTTGCTCTAAATTGTTTAAAATCTTTATGTCTCGTTTCCTGTGCTTCCTCAGAGAGCCGGCCGATGAGAAGCAATGCGTGTTTTATTATTTCTTGGCCATGCATAAGTATTTTATGCACAGATGCTGGCATATAATACCAGCCATAGTGAGTGACGAAATATTTCGCTGTGCTCTGTGTGTACTTTCCAAATTTTTCAGTATCTATTTCGTAAGGGGAGGAAATCACTTGCAATATTATGTGGAACCTTTTGATTAATTCTATATCTATCCCTGTAATTTCGGCCGAGACTGCTTCGTTTTGGAAAAATCGTCTAGCGGTATTTCCGTCATTGGACGAACCCCAACCTTGTTTGACATAGTCAACCAGCAATCCTGTTTTCCCCTTAAATGTTTTCTGAATATATTCTTTTCTTTCTTTTCGTATTTTCTTCATCTCTGGTGTCTTTGCTATCCATTTCTTGAAGGGTAAGTTGTAAGATATGTGTATCAAACATTCGAAGCAACGTATCCAAGCATGAAGTGATGAGATACCAAAACAATAATTATTGTTGTTACATAATTTAGAGTTTATGACTTGCAAGTTATTCATCTCGGTTGGTTTCGCGTTACATATGTAACATCTCATTGCCGATGTAGTGCCAGTTAGAATATTACAAATTTTGTTGTCGACCATAGTAAAAATCATAGTATACTCTATTTCCACATTATTTATTTTAAATGGTCTTAAATTCTGTATTTCGCTGCTTATAGAATCTACTTTCTTCTCGATAACTTGTTGAGTTTCCTTAACAAATTCGAATTTAATTGGTCGACAGAACCATGGCGAGGAAGGTCGGGGATTTTGCCACAAAATTTCAGAATTTAATTTATTTTGTAGCCTTAGAGGAACTAGGCTGGAAATAAAAACAGCGTCATCGTCGTTGCTTATATTCTGGTCTATATATTTTTGTTTGTATCTTGGCTGTCCTGCAGCTCCATCGCAACCCCATTTGCATGTTAATACTAACCGTGCATCATTTATTGAATCATTTAAACTTTGTAGTATCCGCGAAGCTGTATGGTCCAGCACACTTTGGACTTTTACTTTGGCAGAATTTTCAGATATGCATATACTATCTTCTGATGGGTAACATTTTTCTTTTTCCTTCAATAATTGGAAATATGATGGCCATATATTGTTTTTGAATATTATTGACTCATTTCTAATGAAGGTGTATTGTTGTTTCGTTAATTGTGCTTTCATAAAGATATGCAATGCCATCTCTGTTGTAAACATCTTTCGTTTTCTTGCGTATCCTGCTTTAAAAGAAGTTTCAAGATGCTGATTATATGAGGTTTCATATAGGTGTTGAAGTAAACGAGACTTATGTTGCATTCCGTGTTTATGAAAGCTCAACTTCGTTGCATTGACTAGTTCCTCTAGAGAAAAATTATTCACTAAAGACCGAGCCCTGCGTATCCTTTCTGCTTTACTGCATTGTGAAAATAATTTCTTCCCCTTACGTATCTGAACAAAAGATGTTGATTGTCTTTGAAGTGTTTGCCTTTGCTTTGTACTCGAAGTTGACCGAATTTCCGCTAACATTACACTTGGGTAAATGAAATCGTTTGTCAACCATTTCTCATTCCGTTTTAGGAATTTAGCGTCTGTGTAACCTGATTGTACCCATCTTTGTTTTAATTTGAAAGTAAATTGCTTCAGAGATGTTTTTAGTACTTCAGTTGTTCCTGAAGAAAGACTAATTTTTTCACATATTTTGTTTAGTAAAAATTTGTAATCGGCCATGTCTTTTGACGAATTTTGTAATATAAAGAATAAATCCTTATTCGTACGAAAAGTTTCCATTTTCGATAATTGATATCTAAATGATAAAGAAGAAAATTCTGAATGCAGAAAAAACTAATTGTGCAAATGTTAAGGTGTAATCATACTTACAAAATATAAATGGAATATAAATGTGAACGAAAACAGAAGTTAAAAATAACCATAAATAATCACTAACCACTATGTGTATATATACAGGGTGTCCCAAAACTACCCTAGGAGCCGAAAATGGGAGGTTCCTTGGTTCATTTGAAGCAACATTTTCCTTTACAAATATGGCATCCGCGGCTTTGTTTAGGAGTTATTAACGAAAAACACGGACCAATCAGAGCGCGACCTAGACGCGAGTTAACACAGTCGGCCCGACGCGCCAACTGTCATTTGGCCGAATGTGCCACCGCATGTCTAGATCACGCTCTGATTGGTCCGTGTTTTTTGTTAATAACTCCTAAACAAAGCCGAGGACGCTATTTTTGTAAAGGAAAATGTTGCTTCAAATAACCCAAGGAACCTCCCATTTTCGGCTCCTAGGGTAGTTTTGGGACACCCTGTATATATGTATACATAGTGGTTAGTGATTATTTATGGTTATTTTTAACTTATATACATATTATATATACAGGGTGTCCCAAAATTCCTCCGACACCCGAAAATGGGAGGTTCCTTGGGTCATTTGAAGCGACATTTTCCTTTACAAAAATGGCGTCCGCGGCTTTGTTTAGGAGTTATTAACGAAAAACACGGACCAATCAGAGCGCGATCTAGACATGCGATGACACGTTCGGCGAATTGACAGTTGGCACCTCGGGCCGACTGTGCTAACTCGCGTCTAGGTCGCGCTCTGATTGGTCTGTGTTTTTCGTTAATAACTCCTAAACAAAGCCGGGAACGCCATTTTTGTAAAGGAAAATGTCGCTTCAAATGACCCAAGGAACCTCCCATTTTCGGGTGTCGGAGGAATTTTGGGACACCCTGTATATACATACATATATATATAATAACTACTCTATAACTATGTAAAACAAAACAAAACTTAAACTGAACAACACGTAACAAAACTAGAATATAATAATTAAATATATAAAAATTGCTTGTGTTATCGCTCTTGAATGGTGCGCTCTCTCCAACAGAACTGTTTCAACTGACAATGAATGTTGAAATAGAGAAACAAAAGAGCGCAACTTTACGCTTTTGTTTTTCTTCGAAGTCGGAAGACTAGGAAGTAGTGTTTAAACAGTTAAACATTTGTTTAACTGTTTTCTTATGAAATTGTAATCCACTTTTGTTCATATAATTGCAGATGTAATTAATTACTCATGTAATCAATTACTGCCCAACTCTGTCCTCAATACAGGGTGAGTCCGCAGAAACAGAACACCTGAATAACGCGGCTGCTATTGGTGTTAGGAAGAAATGCATCAGATGGAACTTGCATGATTTCGAGGGGGCATTAATCTGATGTTAGTAGCTTTTTTGTAGGTGGACGCGTAAAGGACATATGAAGGTCAACTTCATTTTTTTAAATGGAATGAGGTATTTTTTAATACATCAATCGATGCAGCTGGACATTCGTTATAAAAAAGTACTAACCTATGTATGTCGAAAAGTTAGTAGTTCAGGAGATATTTCAATTTAAATAACTCTGAAATACCATTACTGTCGTACTAAGACGTTACACTAGTAAGTAAATGATAACCCCTATAGATTAGGTATTGCTGGGGGGAGCTTCTCTCCCCCCCCCCCGGGACGGGGCCTCATAGAGGCCAAGGGCGAAGGTGGATGGCTGGTTGTGTTCTTCGGAGATCCCAGCCTCCCCCGATTAGCTTAGAGAAGGTTATCATGAGGTCGTTAGTGGGTACTGGGAGCCCTTCTGGCCACGTAAGCCCCACATAACCCCTTCTCTCTCAGGAGCCTTGCGGTATGCGTAAAAGCATTTTCCTCATGTAAAAAAAAAGAAAATGTGCTAGAGTCGTAGTTGGAGGCAAACTACATCCAACCAAGTACTTCATCTGAAGCAATTGGACGGCGATGTTTAGGCTGAGGATTTCCAAAAAGCTATTTCATCACACTTATCTGGAGTCGCTTTGGAGGGAGTGAGCATTGATGCTTTACGGCTCGCTTATTCTGGTAGACAGAATGCCACAGCTATCGTGCCTGAACACGTTGCTGCTAAGCTACTAGCCATCCGCTCCTTTAGGATAGGATGGGGTACTTGTCGTGTAACGGAACGCGAGGATGTCGTTCAATATTTTAAATGCAAAGACTTCGATCATATAGCTAAGTATTGCCAAGGTCCGGATAGATCGAAACTTTGTCGACGCTGTGGAGATGAAGATCACCAGGCGGCCGGCTGGCAGAAGACAGAGATGTGCGTCATTTGTCAGGCTGAGGGACACAAGGACGCTGACCTTAAGTGCCCGGCATTTCGCAAGGCGCTTGAACAAGTCAGAAAACCGCTCCGTTAGTAGAGACCCTTAAGTCGAATAGCGCTACAGAAAACAACAAAAAGCAAATAGTAAGAAGTAGTAGTTTGGCAGAGTGTTTCGGATTCCCAAAATAATTCGACGGATGAGCGGATGACGATCTACTTCCCTCGACGAGTTCACTCTATTTGGACTACTTTTGCCAATGGCCACGCCATCTCTGGCCTAATTATTCGATCGATAATTGAACCGGGGATGAGATCTCGCGAGGTGTCGCGCATCGTCATCCACACTCTACTCTTACGTCTTCTCCAAGCGAGAAAAGTCAGTTGTTACGCAGGTCTCCGATCGATAGCACGTATCAATTGTTAGCGCTTCCGCGTACCCTTTGTCTCACCGCTAGTGCAGTAGTGTTTAATTTTGGAAGCCACGTTCCACGTTAACTCTTGTAAATCTGACGACTCTCACCGTTGAGAGTTAAACTGACGCCAGTCAGAAATAAATCCTCTGACTAACTCTAGTCGAGTCTATCCTTTCTCGCGGACCCCAACGTGTGCCTCTAACGTTCCTTCACGATCCAAATTACCCGGAGCTGGCCGCTTACACACCGCCTTCTCCTTTTTACGAGTTACTAGGCAATTCGTCGAATTCGCAACAGTAAAACTGGTCCTTCGAGCCGGATTGTGTGGAACGGAATTTCGCATTCGTCGCGACTACACGGAACGTAATCGTAACGATTCGATTTGAACGTCGGGAGTGCGCGACCTTCGAACACGACGCGTAGTACACAAACATCTTCGTCGCTCTTTTCGAAAGTTCCTTGTAGTTCGAACTCACGATCAATCTACAACTATGGATGACTTCGGGGACATTCTTGTCGAGCAGCGACTGGCTATATGTGCCTTAGGCCGTGTCCTGTCGAATTATAAGAAGCTTGGACAGGCTAAGCAGAACGCCGTCTCCGCTTCAGCCCGTGTGCGCATTCTACAAGAGAAGTGGGATCGCTGTACGACTGTACACAACCGTCTCCATCAAATTGCTTCCCCGGAACAACTGGTGAAGGAAGAGTACTTCGTCGCAACGGAGTTCAACGTCGCCGAGGAACTCTATTACGCGGCTTATTCGAAGGGTCGCGACAGTGTGTTCTCTCTGTACTTAGAACAACCCTCTGGTGGGGTAGGAAATGGAGGAGAGGAAAGTACAAAGTGGGAGATAAGGAGAGGAAAGTAGGAAGTGAGGAAAGGTTCGCCAGGGCCTGGTCGTAGACTTGGGAAAGACAAAAAAGAGGTTTCGGCCTGCGTGGGTCTGGTCGCCAGATGTGAACCGGCGTTGACCAGGCCCGCGCAGGACGAGGGAGGACAATAGGGAAGGAATATGGCAGGAAGGTCAGGAATTTACTGGACGTGGCCGCCACACTTACATTATATTTACAGTTACAAGTGAACTACATATACATATACATATATATATATATATATATATATATATATATATATATATATATATATATATATATATATATACTACTAATACTTATATTTTTATAACTAATTACTACTATCTCTATAGATGTATATAAAATACACTTAAACTTTTATGTATATTTATATTCACACTTTCTCTTCTTTCGCTCTCACCCGCACATGCTCTCTCTCCCTCTCTCTGTCTTTCCCTCACATTCCTGCTTTCTCCTCCCCGGTTCTTTCTTTTCCTTCCTTTACCCTTCATTTCTACCGTTCTGTGTTTCTTTTCTTTCCCTATCCAGTCTCTTCATCCATTCTTCTCCTCTCCCGTCCTCAGCTAATATCTCCTTCACTTTTTCTTGTATCCCCGCATCCTTTCTTTCTTCTTCTCTGCACCTCTCCAGCACGTGCTCCCATGTCTCCTCTTCATATCCGCATCTCCTACATCATCTTTCTTCTTCCTCTTCCCAATACTTTCCACCCCTCATTTAATTACGTAATCTATATCTTGCAATTCTCCTCCATCTCTCTTCCTTATTTCCTTTCTCAAGGTACTTAGGTAGGCCCTTCACTCTAAGTTCTTTGTACCATTTGTTGTACCTCGATTCTCTTACCATTCTCCAGTTCTCTTCTTCCTCTATCCTCTTGTCTCTGCTTTCTATCCTTTTCCACTCCTCCTCTCTCTTTTCCCTATCCCTTCTCCTACTCTTTTCTATTCCCTCTCTCCTCTATGTATTTCTTTCTTCCTTCTTCCCATTTAGGCACTTCCCACTTTTCCATCTCCTTTAGGCACTGTCTTGCCCATTCACTTCCTCTTCCTCCCCTTAGTCTCTCTTCCAATTTCCATGCCCTTCTCGCCGCTCTCGCTCTCAATTTCTCTCTCTTTGTTTCCTCAAAATCCTCACAATCTGCTCCTAGTACCCATCTTGCATATCTTTCTTGCATCGCCTCTATTCCCTTCCATTCATCCGTATCGAAGAACCACATCCGTCTCTTGTACTTGTCTCCGAAGAATCTTTTCTCTATTCCCCATACACTCCTTAATACTCCCCCTCCCTTTCTCGTTCTTTCATCTATTTGTTTTTCTTGTCCTCCGTTTTTCTTGAATATATATCCCAAATACCTTATATCCTCTCCGTCTTCCCATTTCCATGTCCTTTTTCCTCTGCTTTCTTCTCTCAAATCTCACCACTTTTGTGTTTTCCTTATTTACCTCTAACCATTTCTCCCGTATATAGAGCCTGTATTCCTCCATCATTAGCCTCATTCCGCCCTCTTCTTGTGCCAACAGTACCAGATCGTCTGCATATTGTAACGTGTATAGGTTTTTGCCTCTTATCTCCAGCCCCCCTTTCCCTCTCTTCCTCATTCTGTTTTCTAGGTCCGCCATGAATAATATAAAAAGTTTTGCGCTTAGAGGACATCCTTGCCTCACTCCTCTCCCTACCCAGAATTTCT
The DNA here is from genome assembly GCA_963971365.1 of Lasioglossum villosulum. Lineage (NCBI taxonomy): Eukaryota > Metazoa > Arthropoda > Insecta > Hymenoptera > Halictidae > Lasioglossum > Lasioglossum villosulum. Next base: position 14,246,125 of record OZ020499.1, read on the forward strand.
CTCCCGTCTCTCCACCTACTCTTACCCTGACTGCTGTTTCTCTATACACTTCCTCTACTCTTTCCCTCGGGTCTTCACTTACTCCTCTTTACTTTAGTGCTTACCATAACTTAGCTCTATTTACGCTGTCAAACGCTGCTTTCAGATCTACAAAGCAGCCTATAATTTTTCCTTTTTTCATCTTCTATCCTTTCCCTTCTCCCTGCCAGTCTCTTTTTTCTCTCATTATTCTTCCTTCCTGTTCCTCTGTAGCTAAACTCACCACCGCCCATTCTCCTTGTCCTACACTTCTCTACCTCCTCTCCTGACTTCTTCTATTTCAGCTTTTTCTCCAATTATCTCCAACAATTTCTTGACTTCCTCCCTTCCGTCTCCTCCTTCCTTCATCTCTATTCCTTTTATTATAATATTTTTTCTTCTCATCTCTCTTTCTGTTCTTTCCCACTTCATCTCTACCTCCTTTAGTCTCTTTTCCATATCTCTGTACTCCTTCTTTTCTTTATCTTTTTCCTTCTCCTTTTCTATCTCCTCAAGTTTCTTCTCTATTTTTCTTTCCTTTTCCTTCCCTTCTAACTCCATCTTCTTTATTTTCTCATCTATCTCTTGCCACATTCTTTTTTCCTTTTCTTTCTCGCTCTCCCAATCTTCCCTCATTTTTTTCATATCTCTCACCATCCCTTTCATTTCTTTCATCATTTCTTTTAAATGTCCTCTTTCTTCTCTCCTCGCTTCTCTTATCCCCATTTTTATCTCTTCCCTCATTATCTGACTAATGCTATCTTCTGTCCATGTACTTTCACTTCTTCCCTCTCTCTGTTCTTTCTCTGGTGTCCTCTGTGTTTTCCGGCTTTTTCTGATCATATCCAATATGCTCCACTCTCTTTCCTCATTCTCTCTCTCTCTTTCCTCTTCCCCGCGTTTGGCCGTCTCTATTTTTGACATACTATTGCTCCTTATTCTTCCTTTCACTTTTATTTCCAATGCTTTTGTTCTTCTTTCCTCTTCCTTTCCTTTCTGTATTTCTGTTTTTTTAATTCCCTAATTCCCCAAAATCCATCCGAGGGGAAGCCGAGCCCGACACTATCCCCCCCCGACTGTCATCGTTAGGGGGGGGTGTGCATAAGCAGCATTCCCCCACCGCCCTTAAAAAAAAAGGTTCTAATCCATTGTGAATTTTTGAGATGCTAAGTGTTTTAGTGTTTGTCCTATCCACAAGCCATTTGAGGGATTTCAATGAAGTTATAATATTCTGAGGGTCGGCTCTTTCCTCAGAGGTACTTTTACTAAATAAGTGAAATATGTGCAATTTGTCTCCGGGTAAGGTTAAGGCATCTCCAACTGTTTGCGTATGCAATAATTTCAAAAGGATAGCCGGGACTATCCTGACAAGGATATACAGTGAGCGACGAGGGTTTCACGCCATCGCTAGTGATGATATGGCCTAAATAGGTAATTTCATTACGGAGGAACCAACACTTATCTGGCTGGAGAGTTAAACCGGCGTTTTGTAGTCTGGTTAGCAAGTTACGTAATTTTAGGGCATGTTCCCTGAGGGAGTTGGCATAGACGACTATGTCATCCATGTACACGAAGAGTTCTATTCCTTGCAGACCGGTCAATACTAAATCCATCATCCTTTGGAATGTGGCTGGGGCGTTTTTTAATCCAAATGGCATTCTATTAAATTCATAGTGACCGTAGGGAGTCGAAAATGCAGTCTTTGCTTTAACCTTTTCATTAATTGGAATTTGGTGGAAGCCAGAAACTAGATCTAGAGTACTAAAGTATTTTGCTCCACCAAGTTGATCTAATATATCTGTGATGTTAGGAAGTGGGTACGCGTCACTGATGGTTTCCTCGTTTAGTTTACGGTAGTCGATTACCATGCGCCAACGAGCTCTACCAGAAGAATCAGGTTTTTTGGGAACGACCCAGACCGGTGAGTTATACGGAGACATTGAAGGTTGAATTATTTGGTCCCTAAGCAAACTGTCCGTCTGTTTAACTATTTCGTCTTTATGGACAGGGGGGAACCTATATTGTTTGGTATTAATGGGGTTGTTACCAGTGGTTACTATAGTATGCTCAGCAGCATTAGTATGACCTAGCTTGTCCCAAGGGAGATGAAATTGATATGGGAAATCGCCTATTATTTCTAAAATACTAGTCTTTCCTATTTCGTTCAGGTGATCTAAACTGAGGGTTTTAAGTAGCTCTGCAATTCTTCGAGCATGGGCCCTAGATTTTTCTATGTTGGGGTCTCCTTTCCGGGCAGATCGCGGAGCTGGAGGCGCAATGCGGTCATGCCCTGGTTGGTTGCATCTGAAGCACCTCCTATCGGGTCGCGCATTGGTTACGTATAATCCACCGTCGCGTATAGTGAGTTTAGAAGGGGTATTTCGGCGTTCTTCGGAGAATTCGTTCTCGAGTTCGGTCGCGGTTTTTATCGCGGATTGTAGAGACTCTGGGTTATCTTTTACAAGGATCATTCGCGCCGTGCGGTCTTTTAACCCTTTGACGAAACCCGTTATCGCGGCTTGATTAATAATGAGCTTCGCGTCTGTAAATTCTTCCGCGGTGTACTGTTCCCTTGCCGCTTCGATTCCTCTATTTAGAATTTCGCAAATTTTGGCTACGCAAATTTCCACTTTCTCGTTGTCGCTTTGTCGCAGGTCTCTAAACTCGTTGTGAATTGATTATACTTTAAAGTACCGCGGGAATGACTCTTTCAAGAGTTTTATTAAGTCGTTTAAACTATTGATTTCGCAGTAATCCGAGACTAGGCTGTCAGCATGGCCTGTAATTTTATTTCTAATCAACGCGAGGAGGTTGTGTTTATCGGCGGGTTTGACTCTATCATTAGCGAGTTTAGATTGCTTTATAAACTTTATTACCGAGCAAGATTGTCCGTCAAATTTGGGTACAAGATCGATTGCAAGTTTCAATGGTAAATAAGAAGGTTCAGGTGAATTAACAGAATTTATTTCGATAGCCGAGGGACTGCTAGCACTAGGAGAGGTACTTGCATTCTGAAGAGTAAGAGAATTAATTGGGGTTCCTTGTATCGGGAAAGTACTGTTAAATGACGGGGTGATTATTCCAGGGACGGCAACCGTAGATTCTATTGAGGGTGACAGAGAAGCTATATCGTCAACAATAAAAGAATTACCACCACTGTTCAAGCAGATCCTACGCACTTTCCTACCTCTCCGCGGCATTTTGAAGTTACGTGACATTTTTCGCGTGGCAAAAGATAATAAAAATTTTTAAATCGCAGGCTTACGGCGCAGCTGGGGTACTCGACTAGGGCTCCACCACCAATCGTGATTTCCTGGTTCCTCGTTGTTGGATGTTCTGGCTGGATTCTCCTCGTCGGCAGGGTTCTCTCGGCTGGATTCTCTCGGCTGGATTCTCCTCGTGATGATGATTTTTTTAGGGGTGCGTGTGTCCTGAGGTTTATATGCCTTTTCGGATGGCTTTCCCTCCGCCAATAGAAAATTCGGATCCTTTTCCTGGATGCTGGTTCTTCGATAGCTGGTCTTCTGTTGTAGCTCCATGGTGATTGTCTCAAGGGTGAAAGTCCGTCGAAACAAGGGTCGTGGGACCGAACGAGAGATAGGTTCGAGGGAGTCCTAAGAGGTCCTTGACTGGTAATTTATGACTTCCTGTCTCGACTAGCTCTAGACTCCGATTGTCTGTTTACGAGAAATTGGAGAAGCCTTCTCAAGGGGTACGTGACTTTACCCAAATTCCTTAATCAGTCACGCTCTTCTGGACTTCGTCAAGGATCTCTGCGGAAACTCCCCCGTTGCTTCTCTACTTATTCTAAGATATAGTGCCCGAATATATTCTACATGAAATACACGGCTTTGACCTATTATAACTAAGGATGTTATTTTTTATATTCAAATTTTCCCTCTCAGCATTATTGGAAGGTGTCGGATCGGGTGGCGCTATTGTACTGAATTTATTCGCGTAATCCTTAGACTATATAAACCTAAGACTGGTCGTGTAACAGGGGAATGCTCAGGAATGCTAAAGTTATTCCCCTAGACCGCGGACGTGGCGACACCTTAGACGAAGGCAGGTTGGCGAGCCTGAGCCACGCTGCTTGCTTTCCGGTTCCTAGCGAAAGCACGCCGCTAGAGATTCTGCTCTGATCTCTCGTGCCGACAAGTCTGTTCACGGTCTCGCGCCTCGTACAGGCGTACATGTTATATTAGTTAAATAAAACTCTCTCGGGTTTCCGAGATTTATTTTGGTATACAGCACGCAGTGGCTTTACTTCACTTCCACCCCTTCCACGTCTGCAGGTGTTGGAGCCTGCTGGTGACCAGTCTACAATATAGTCTCCATTTCTCCACATTATCAATTTCGCGGCAGGGGTTCAAACGCCCCAAAGTACTAAGGTACTAGACTCCCGAACGCAGCTCTATCTGGGAAGGGAAATAGATGATGAAATGTTATAAAACGTAACTGGTCGGAAAACTTTTCTGTATTTGGAATAGGTTGGTCAGTTGACAACGAGATTTAGCGAGAAAAAAGTCGGCCGCTGCCCTTTTCCTGTTCCTTTTATCGGACCTTTGGTTCCAGAATGCGTCGGTGGTGGGGCATCGTGAGGTCCAATGAGAAGGGTAGTCTCCTCTACGAAGTCGATATCGCGTAGCAGTCTTGTGGGGGAGGAGGGGAAGATGTCGTGGGCGTCCCAATTTTCCATGCTCGGTGCGTAAGGCCTCGCAGGGGGTGGTCCCAAAGGGAAACTGTCCAGGCGCGTGCACGTGTACTCCGCATGTCTTAAAAAAAGGTCTTTTGTTTGGTAAGACAAATTTATGTTTCAACGTCCTTGACGAAAGTTTGAGAGCTGTCCTCAGGTTTTCGACTTTCGTCTAAAAAAGGAGTCCTTTGTTCAGGACGGCAAATTTATGTTCGAAGTCCTTGAAGAGAGCTGGAGAGTTGTGCTCGGGTCCGCTTCCCTCGCTGTTCTTCAACTAAGGGGTCTTAATTCCGCAGAGCTGTATGGGTTGCAAATGGCCTTCCTTTCCTGTTATTTTCTCTATTCGAGTGACCTCCTTTTTTTTCTTTTTTTTTAGCGTGAGGAAAATGCTTTTACGCATACCCCGTACCCCCTGGGAGAGATACGACGTTATGTGGGGCTACGTAGCCAGAAGGGCTCACAATACCCACTAAAAACCTCACGACAACCTTCCCTAAGCTATCCGGGGGCGGCTGGGATCTCCAAAGAACACAACCAGCCATCCCCCTTCGCCCTTGGCCCTGTGTGGGGCCTCGTCCCGGGGGGGGAGAGAAGCTCCCCCCAGCAATACCTACGCTATCAGGGTGTAAGCAGGTTGCCCACTTACACCCCCCTTCCCTGGGCCGTTCGGTGGGCTTCGTGAGTCTCCAGCTCGCTCCGCCCAACGACCCCCGGAGACCCGTTCCTCACTCGAGGAGCCCTTAAAAGGGCTGTCGGCCGAGGGACGAAGGCGCGCACCCCGCCCGCGTTCGCCCCTCCCCCACTCTCACCCCCTCTCCCCGACCCAACGATCTTTACGTCCCCCCGGGGGGACAGAGGAAAGGGGGCGGGAATAGTCCCCCCATAAAAAAGCAACCGCTCTGGGATGCCTCTTCGGGGGAGGCGGGAAGGACTTAACAAGTGCCGCCTCCCCCGGTCCGTCGCCTGCCCCGTAGCGTGGGGCGGTTCGCTCGGCGAGGACGCTTCGCCAGAGCAATCCTTCTCTCGGAGAGGGGGTCGGCCTCCCTCTCCCTTTCCGCCACCTCCTTCCGCTGCATCACTTCCTCGCAGAAGGTCACGGTCTTGTGCGACTTCTCGTCGCCAATCATGTGGTCGACCACGGCCAACAACGAGAGGTCGCCTCCAACCTCGCTTCTTAGGACACGGCGCGGTGCCGACCACGCTGGGCACTCTTCCAGCGTGTGCCGCTCCGTGTCCAAAGCCTCCGCACAGTGGTGGCACCGTTCGGTGGGTTCCCTCTTGATCCACGCCAGGTACCGGTCGAAACATCCATGGCCGGTTAACACCTGGGTGGATCTGTAGGTGAGCCTTACTCGCCTCTCGCACCACTCCTCCAGAATGGGCAAGAGGGCCCGGACTATTGGCCGGCCCGTATTGGCGGCCAGAGTTTCCGACCGCCACAGGGCCAGCGATTCTTGCCGGGCCTGGCGCTTCACTTCTCCGATCCTGTCCTCCTCGTCCGAGTCCGCTTCTCCCCTGCGCAACGAGCGGACGGCCATATACCAGGCCGTCCGCTCCCTTGCCTGGTGGTGCAGGGGAATCAGACCCGCGAGGAGGCACGCCGCCTCGGTGGAGACGGTGCGATAGCCCCGTATGGTCCGCTAGGCCAGCCGGCGCTGCACTCTATTGCAGAGTGTTTTACTGCGCCGGCTGACCGACAATGCGTCGGACCACACGGGTGCTCCGTATAGGAGCTTGCTATGCACCACCCCCGTATACAGGCGGCGGATCCGTCCATCGGGCCCCCCAATATTGGGCAACAGCCTCCCTAGGGAGGCCGCCACCGCTTGAGCCTGGGGGACCAACCGATCGAAGTGCTTTTCGAAGCGCCAGCGACTGTCGAGAGTCGAGCCCAGATATTTCATCTCCTGCCTGACCTCGACAACGGCATCACCCACTGGGATCCAGAGTTGGGGCGGCCGCCGTCTCGGAGACAATGCGTGTAACCACATTGCCTCCGTCTTGCCGACGGCTATCTTGAGCCCCAACCCCTCGATCCTACCCACCACGGAGTCCACCACTACAGCCGCCAAGGCTATCGTTCCCCTCCATGTCTCCCCCTCCACGACCACCAGTGTATCGTCCGCATAGCAAATCACACTGGCTTCGCGGGGGAGAGTAGCCCGCAGCACCGAGTCGTATGTAATGTTCCACAGGAGCGATCCTAAAACCGACCCCTGCGGAACTCCTCGGTGCATGTTCTCCCTCTGCATCACACCGTACCGGCCACAGTACTCAAACCGCCTGTCCCGGAGATAGTCCCGAATGACCTCACGGAGGTAGGGGGGCACCCCGTGATACTCCAGCGCCCCCATTACCTCATCCCAGGGCAGGGTGTTAAACGCGTTGGTGATATCAAGCGATACCGCCAGCAACACCCTGCCCGCAGCGACCGCACTGGTCCGGAGGGAGGCGAGTCGATCGATGGCATCGATCGTAGAACGCCCCCTGCGGAACCCAAACTGGCAATCGCTGAGATCGGGACCACTCGTTGACAGGTGCTCGACGAGGCGATCTGCGATAATCTTTTCATAGATTTTCGCCACCTCGTCGAGGAGACACAACGGCCGGTACGCAGAGGGAAGCTCTGCGGGCTTGCCTGCCTTTTGGAGGAGAACAAGCCTGGCGACTTTCCATTCCCTGGGGAAGGTTCCCCGGCTCAGACACGCGTTCAGTACGCCGATCAGAGCCGGGGCGAGGACGTCGAGCGCCGCGACCAATACTCGTCCGGGGATACCATCTCGTCCGGGGGCCTTAACACCCCCTTCCCTTATCCTCCGGACCGCCTGGGAGAGCTCAGCGCCGGATATCCGGAGACCCTCATCCCACTCTTGGGACGGAATGGGCGGGTACTCCCTCTCCCCCTCAGTAGGGGGGAAGAGGGTGGACACGACCCGCCCCAGGAATTCCGGTTCCAGCTGCTCCGTCAACGGGGGCGCCCATGGGCGTAATTTGCCCAACACCATTTTGTAAGGGCGCCCCCATGGGTCACTCTGAATAGTGCCCAAGAGCTCTTCCCAGGCTTTGGCCTTGGCGGCAGCGATTAGTCGCTGCAGGGCCACTTGGGCCTCCCTGTAAGTAACATACAGGGAGGCCATCCTTGCCTCGGCTTCGTCGTCGTCCTCTTCAGGATCTCGACGACGTCGCCGCGCGCGGGCGTACTGGCGTCGGGCCCGGATGCTAATCGTTCTAGCATCCTCTATTTCGCCCGACCACCAGTACACTTTCCTCAACGGGGGGTGGTTCTTAATCCGGGGCATCGAAGCGTCGCATACGCTTTTCATGATGCCCCGGAACCACTCCACCCCCTCTTCCGCGCCGCGCTCTGTGGCCTCCGGCCACACGCAGGCAAGGGCAGCGGCCCTCAGGACGTCCCCGTCCAGTTTCTTCAGCGCCCATTTCACGGGCGCTGGGTGGGCTGCTGATTGGGGGGTGCCCGCGGGCTGGGCGGCCTCCACCTCCATTGTGATATGGAGATGGTCGGAGACGGATTCCCTCTCCTCAGCCACCCGCCAGGCGGACACACGTGCGGCGGCGGTCGGGGAGGCCCATGTCAAGTCAACAATGGACCAACCGTTCCACCGCAGGCACGTGGGTACGGAGCCCCGGTTCACCAACCGGAGCCCCAAGCCCCCCGCCCAATCTTCTGTCGCCTCGCCGCGTGGGGTGGTCCTGGGGTTTCCCCAACTAGTGGACTTCGCATTGAAGTCCCCCAGGACCAAGACTGGACCGTTTATGCTGGGGGCAAGAAACACCCCCAGCCGGTCCAAGTATTCCCCAAATTCGGCGAGGCTACAATTGGGCGATATGTAGCAACCCACTACCAGAAACCTTCCCCATTGGATAGCAACCATCCCCCGGCCCCGCTCGACCACGGTGCCGGGGGGAAACTCCCGGCGCATATTGCGCCATATTGCCACGGAGCCCTCCAGATCCCCCACCCAAGGGGGGGTGTCGGGGACATTATAGGGCTCCGTGACTACGGCCACTGCAACCTCCCACTCCGCCAGGCCCTGGATGAGCAGATCTTGGGCCCGGCGGCAGTGGTTGAGGTTGATTAGGGTGACCGGGAACGTGCGTGGCATTATTGAGCCTTAGACGTTCCCGGCACCGCCGACGGCACGTCGGCCGGAGGTGGAGAAGTGGCCTCCACATCCATCATCGTCTCCGTGGGTGGAGACGCAAGGGCGGGCTGGGGCGTGGCAATGCCAGCCCCACTTGTCCCCGCTACCGCCGGAGTGCCGGTGACCCCCTTGTCACCAGCCTTCCGGCCTTTCCTCGCCGGCGGGGAGCCACATTTGCTCCCCACCTTGTGCCCGGCGGGCCTGCCCATCTCTGCACAGATGGGACAATTAGGCCTCGCCGAGCACTCCTTGGCACGATGGCCCTCCGCGCCACATTTGTAGCACCGGCCACTGCGGTCTACCTCCGATGTGCACCGTTGCCGCACATGGCCGATGGCCAGGCAACGGAAGCACTGGAGGGGCCTCGTGGCCAGTGCCTCTACTCGGGCGGAGGACCATCCGACCCTCATCCTCCCTGCCCCGATGAGAGTCCGCGCCGCCGCTGCGGGACACTGGACCCATATAGTGCCCAACCCGGCAGGCTGGGGCTTGATAGCCCCCACCTTTACCTGGTCGGGTGGGCACCCTCCGGTCTCGGCGACGGCCGCCTGCACCTCCTCTGGGGTGACAGAGTCGTCCAGGCCCCTTAGACGGACCTCCGCCGTCTTTATGGGCCTGGCGACCTTCACCCCCGTTTCGCGGAGGGCTTCAGCCATCTTGGCCGCCAACTTATCCGCCTTGGCGGCCCCCTCCTGACCGGGGATCTCCAAGATGAGACCCCCGGTCATCGCCCGCTTGGGAAGCACCTCGGCGATGCCCAGCTCCGACAACTTGATGGCCCGTTTGGCCAGCAACATTGCCTCGGCCAGGGAGGTCTTGCACCCCTCTGGGGCGGTCAACGTGACCGCCGCTGTGCGAGGGGGTGCCGCCACCCTGACCTTGCCCGGGCCATCCTTCTTCCCCCCCTTCTTGGGGGGGGATCCCGTCGGGGCTGCCTTCTTGGGAGGTGCGGACTTTGGCGCAGCCTCCTTGGTCGCCTTTTGGCGGGCCCTTCGCCCCACCACCTGCGTCCAGGTCTCCCCCACCGTGGGCGGAGACGGGACCGTCGGTGGTGGAGGCGGAGGGGCCCGCTTCCCGGCCTGGCTACCTCCAACCTTACGGGGGAGGGGCGCAGGGGGAGCAGAAAGGGGAGAGCCAGGGGGGCCCCCAGAAACCTGCGAGGCCCCCTTCTTCTTCTTCTTCCCACCCTTTCGCTTCTTCCCCCCGCCTCCCGCGGTCGCACCACCGGCCGTCGCCCTCTGCACAGGGGCAGGAGGAGCGGCCGCAGCGCCGGCATAACTGGGAGGGAGAGGACGGGGGGCACCACCCAGCGTGAGCCGGGAGATGTCCGGCACACCCCCGAACACCGCCCTGGTGAGGCGATCCTGCGTCTGCCGGATCGGGGCCAACCTGGCGTCAAGTAGCGCCCCGATCTTGACTAGAAGGGTCCCTCCCTCACCGGCAACCTTGACAGAGGGGGGTGCCGGTAATCCCACAGATGGGACCGGAGAGGCGGGCGGCAACCCTGCCGCCAGTCTCTTGACCGCCATCATCTCCTCCCTGAGGGCCCGGTTTGTCTCCCTCATCTCCCGGATCTCACGGCGCAGCGCCTCATTCTGCTCGTAGAGCAGAGTGAGGGCCGCCGAGTCCGAGTTCTTCCCCCTCCTTGAAGGGGGAAGGGGAGTGCGGGTCGCAGAGTCCGGGTCCTTCCTCCCCCTTGAAGGGCGAGCCACACTCGCCACCTGCGGAGTCGGATCAAGCGAGGGGCGCTTACGCCCCACGCTCCCGTCCCCCGCAACCCCAGAAGCCCCCCGGCGTTTACGGGAGCCGGCCACCGAGACGGCGACCGAACCCCCAACAGCCGAGGAGGTGCAGCGAGAGGCCAGGGGGATCGACGACTCGGAGCAGACGGATTCATAATCCGTCCCCGCGCCGTCGTCCCCGGTACCCCCGCCTCCACCCCCCAAACCAAAGGAGTCGAGGGCTGGCCGCGGCTGGGGCGCGGTTTTGGACCGCGCTCCTGAGCCGCCGAGGCTCGACTCCCCAGGCCGAAAGATTCTGTCGAGGCGGATGCGAGGCACCGCACCCGACAGAATCCCTCCCCCCACTCCGCGACTAGTGCCCCGGCTGCCCGAGGCTTCAGCCACCGAGGTACTGGATCTCGCGGCGGAGGTATTCACCCCCGCTGCTACTCCAACACCCCCCTGCACGACCGCTTCCGGGCGCGGTGACCCCTCCTGCCCAGTAAAAATCCGAGGCGTCTGTTTCGTCGTCATCATGATATTCATTACGGGCTTGGTTACTACCCTCCCCCACAAGTGGGGAAAGGCCTCACTCATCACCCAACCGTTATCCTGGTGCGGTCCAACGAGTACTCCCGGGGGGCGCCGCAAACCCCTACCGCCGGGGGCCCTAGGGTCCCATCGCTGGGACCCCTTGTCGCTACCCGGTCCCGGGCTAGACCGGAGGTGAAAAAACCCCATCCCCCCTACTGCTGTGCGTGTGCCCCTACGCATACGTGCGCAGGCGCACACGCACATCAGTGACGCGCTAAGTAGCCGATGCATCCATCGGCCCACCAAAATGGTGCTACCTTCACCGCGCGCCGAAGCTTAGTAGTTAGAGACATATTTTATAGAGGTTAGTCATCCTCGCGGGTCGGCCGATCAAGGCAAGCCCCCCGGTCCGGTAAAACATGACCACCGGATTACGGTATGTGGCCCTGGACAGACCTTACCGCTAGGCCTGTGTCCAGGACACATGGTTACCTGCCTACTCCGTTCGCACTCTGCTTCGACCGAAGTCTCCGCAGAGTCCCAGGAGCCACCACGAGGAGGTGGAGTAGGAGGATTTTGACCAAAATGGACCCATCGACTTCGCCGAAATTCTTCACCCCAGGCCTCTCTCCCGAAAACTCACCGAAGGTAAGTAGTCAGGTAAGTACCCGGTTCAGAAGAACATCAGCTCCATCGAGGTTTCATCACAGATGAGGGGGATTTCCAAGAGGCATGGGGACCTCGAGGTCTTTCCCTCACCCGATCCGAATCCATTCCGGACTTCGGCTCCCCGGCAAAACCTGCCACGTCACAACTCCTCCCCCCCCCCCCGAAAGAGACCGGGTCTTACCGGTGGCAGTTACCGGTCAGGCAATTCGTGGGCTCGGTGGCGAACGCTCTTCCTCGGATGGTCCCTCGGTTACCCACAACTATCTAGAGACGCCCACGTATACAACATCACAAGTATAGACGAGCACTTACCTTTCCTTTACGTGGCATCTTCGGGCGGGGTTTTCTTAATCGCAATCGGCATCTAGTACGTAACACTACTCGTCGCTACTCTGTGCCACGCTTGGCTCGGCCTGTGGGGTTTTTAGGGTTAAATGAGCGGTACTCTTTTCTTACGGCACACGTTTATTGTTTATACCCGCTTTGGCGGCCTCGTTTTAACAAAATATCTCTTTTTGGGAGCGGTAATAAGGGAGAGCCTATACCCCTTTTTGCTGGCGGCAATGAATGGGAAAAAAAAAACAAAAAATTTATATACCCCCTTTTTCTTTCGGCGGGCGGCAATCGAAAAAGAAAAACAACTATCTCCCTTTTTGTGGGCGGCCGTCGCAAAAGAATACGAACCAAAACGATCTCCCCATTTGTGGGCGGCAATCGCAGAGGAGAAGGAACGAAAAGAAAAAGAAGAAAAGAAAAAAAACTATATGTCCTTTTTGTGGGCGGCACTGGCGGAACGAGATACCCCTTTTGGGGCGAAACGAGGTTGCTGGAGGTGGTGGCGTTCTCCTGGGCGCCTAGTTCCAGGGGTGGTGTGGACCCCCGGTTTTCCAGGTCGCACGGCAGTCGGGGCAATTCTTCACCGTATAGGTGGGCCTTCCGCAGCGGTAACAATATTCCCACCGTTGTGGGGCCTTACATTGTTTGTGGCTGTGCCTTTTATCACCGCACCTCCAGCAACCTTGCTCCTCCTCCCGGGTTCGGCGCGTGAGCGGCCCCTTCGCGCTCGTCTTCCGCGCGTTCTCCTGCGACCGTGGGGTCGCTCCTCGCGGGTATGTATCTCCCGCGGTTTTCTCGGCATCCTTCCTTCGCTGCGCCTGCTTTATCTTCCGCAGCCGGTCCGTTAAGGTTTCCCTCGCCTCTGGCGACTTCTTCCGCTCGTTCGTCGCTCTAGCTGCAGGGCCCTGTCGTGCCTCCTCCTTTGCTGCTGCCGCGGTTGGAGTCGTGGGTGGTGGTACGTCTTCTTCGACGTACACCGGCTTCAGCTTGCTGATAAGCTTTTGGAACGACTCGTCGAAGCTGTCGTCCGCTTCCGCTGCCGGCCTCGTGTCCGTCTCCGCCTCCGCACGCTCCTCCGCCGACTCATATATCGTTTCCTCCTCCGTGTCGGTCCCCTCTTCCCTCTGGTCCTCCGCTTCCGACGGGCCTCCCTCGGGCTGGGGCGGCAATATAGCGACGCGCCACTCGGTCTGCGTGGCCACCGTGCGGCAGGTTGGCGGGTTCATTGTGGTTGTTTTTCTCTCTTTTTTTTTTTTTGGTTCGTCATGGATGTGACACGGAGTCGGCAATCCGGCAATCGGCGAGGCGGCGGGGCGGTAGAGCGGCTGAACGGCAGGTTGGTAGGGCGACGAGTCGGTCGAGCGGCCGAGCTGCAGAGCGGCAGCGCGGCAGAGCGGCAGAACGGCAGAACGGCAAGTCGGCAATTCAGGAATTCGGCTGTGTGGGAAACTGTTACTATTAGTCCCCCTATTTCGATGTTTGTGGGGGGAAGTATGGTTTTAAATCGCTTATGTGGGCTTTGCCGAGATCGTTCCCGTTCTCCGTCGCTAGGCTGTATACTACGGGTGACAGTACTTTCGTGATTACAACCGGTCCCGTAAATTTCGGCGCTAATTTTGCCGCGAAATGTTTTGCCGCCGATGAGAGTACGTGTTGTCGCTTCATTACCCTATCCCCTACTTTATATGACCGCTCGCGATGTCACAAATTGTAATACTTGGACTGCCTATTGTACGCATCCTCGAGGTTTTCCAAGACCCACTGCCGTAACGTCGGCAATTGCGTTATGCGTTTCTTCCACGAGTCATGGGAAGTGACCTCGAGGTCAATAGGCAGTTCCACGCCAGCTCGCACGCATCTCGCTGGGCGTGGTTCCCGCCCGAAGTTAAGGAACGCTGGAGAAGCCTGTAGCACGGAATGGTTCGCGGTATTATAGGCAAACCTTAGTTGCGGTAAGTTTAGGTCCCAATCTCTGTGATCCCTCTCAATGTACGACACGATCATTGTCTTCAGGACTCGATTTACTCGTTCGACCGGGTTCGCCTGCGGGTGGTACGGAGGGATCGTGCTAAGTTTAATCCCGTATTCTTTCGCCAGATCTTTCAGGCAATTATTCGCGAATTCCGTGCCGTTGTCCGTTAACAGCACGTCTGGGGTTCCCCATCTGCAGAAGACTAACTCTTCAAGAGCCTCGCAATTTTTGGACCAGTGGCCTTTCGGAGCGGCACGCACTCGATCCATTTAGTAAATAAATCCTGGATCACTAGGAGGTAGACGTTTCGAGATCTGCTGGGAGGGAACGGGCCCATGATATCGGCAGCTACCACTGTCCAAGGCATATCGACTCTGCGCCGGCCCATCAGCCCTGGAGGGAGTGATTGCTCCACTTTAGTGCTCTGACAGGTGTTACAGCGTCTTACATATTCTACGGTTGTTCGGTACATGCCTGGCCAGTAGTAGCGGGCGGCAATGCGGTGATAAGTCTTCTCGACTCCTAAATGTCCCGCTTGCACGTTATCGTGTGCCTCCTGCAGAATCTCGGTTCTACGCTCCTCGGGAATTACTAGTTTCCATTCATCCCTGTCGTCCCCTAGCGTTTCCGCTATTATCGGGTCTGTACGTCGGCAAAACAATTCTCCGTTCCGAATGGACCAGTCCTTAAATTTTTCCGGGTCTCGCTCTACTTCCGCGAATCGTTCTTCGTACCACCTAGTGCGAACCGCGGCCACGATGTGCTGTTCCCCTTTTCCAACATCCTCCCCCTCATGTACGCGAGAAAGGGCATCCGGCACCTTATTTAGGGTTCCCTGTCTGTAAACTACTTGGAAATCGTATTCCAGCAGCTGCAGGGCCCAACGCGCTAATCTCCCTGAGGGGTTCTGTAATTTTCTAAGCCACCGTAGGCTGTGGTGATCGGTAACCACCGTGAAGCTGTACCCCTCTAAATAAGGACGAAATTTCTGTACCGCCCAGACGATCGCGAGACATTCCAACTCGGTAGCGGAATATTTTCTCTCCGGCAACGTGAGAGACCTACTCGCGAACGCGATGACCCTCTCAATTCCCTCGACCTCCTGTGTCAGGACCGCGCCTAGTCCAACCGTGCTCGCATCCGTTTGTAGGGTAAATGGTGTTTCGAAATTTGGGCACGAGAGGGTAGGTGCTTCGGCAATGGCATCGCGGAGGGCCTCGAAGGCGGCTTGTTGGCCGTCCTTCCATTCCCATTCGCGATCCTTCCTCAAAAGGTTATTTAGCGGTTCGGCAAGCGTGGCGAATCCCGGGATAAATCTCCTGTACCAGGAGGCCATCCCTAAGAATCGCCTCACCTGCTTAATCGTTTTAGGTGGTGGGTACGATAGAATTGGTTGAATTTTCTCCGCGTCCACCTTTAGCCCCTCTCGGCTCACCACGAAACCCAGATACCGTACTTCCTGTCGGCAAAACTCGCACTTCTCAGGGTTGATTATTAGACCGGCCTCTTTGATTTTATTTAATATTCTATCGAGCCACACTAAGTGCTCGGTAAACGTTTTGGTGACGATGATTATATCGTCCAAATACGCGAATGCATTTGGTTCCATTTCGGGACCTATTAGTCGGTCTAATAATCGCTGAAAAGTCGCGGGTGCCCCCGTTAACCCATACGGCATGCGGCGGAATTGGAATAGGCCTTTTCCTGGCACCGTAAAAGCTGTAATTTCCCGACTTTTCTCTTCCAACGGAATTTGGAAGTAAGCCTGACTGAGGTCGAGGGTCGAAATATATTTGGCCATTCGCAGCTTGTCTAAAATTTGCGTCATGAGCGGTAACGGGTACGCGTCTTTCCTCGAGACTTCGTTGACTTTCCGGAAGTCCAGGCAAAACCGGTATTTGCCGTTGGACTTTTTCACCATCACGATCGGACTTGACCAGGCACTTTGTGATGGCTCGATTATGCCGTCCGCCAATAAGGTGTCGACTTCCTTATATATGGCCTCCTGTACTTTCGGAGAGACGGCATAATAGCGCTGTTTTATTGGTGGATGGTCGCCAACATCAATTTTGTGACTGATCAAGATCGTCAGTCCG
This sequence comes from Lasioglossum villosulum, assembly GCA_963971365.1. Classification (NCBI taxonomy): domain Eukaryota; kingdom Metazoa; phylum Arthropoda; class Insecta; order Hymenoptera; family Halictidae; genus Lasioglossum; species Lasioglossum villosulum. The sequence goes on from OZ020499.1 coordinate 14,262,330, forward strand.
GTTACTTCTTTAAATTCCGGCAATGATGTCTCGAGGAATTGTTCTAGACGTTCCTTCTCGGCATCCGCTAAGGTTTGCAACCCACAGCATACGGTAGTCGAGGGTGTGTTAGTAAAGGGGAACTTCTCGTTCGGACGAGACGCAAAATACCATACGGCATTGTGGTATTCGGCTATTAGGCCGAATGTCGCGATAGAGTCCGTTTTCCCAACAAGAGGGGGCTCACGAGATTATCCAGGACCCGCGCAAATATTTCCCTCTCCTCCCGTCCTATCCTTAACGCGAATCGTGCTTGTTGTACGGCACGATCTACCGTCCCCGTGGCCAGAAGAAAATAGCACGGTTTTTCCGCGTCTTCTACTTTTATCTTGCCTCTTTCGGCATTCTCTAATAGTTCTTGACTAATGAAAGTCAAGGACGAACCCGAGTCTATTAGGGCGCGAGTCGGCATTTTCCCTATAAACGCGTCTATTGTTAATAGAGGGGTATGATGGTTCTCCCTTTCCGCGCTTACACGAGCCGATATTAATTCCGGCGAGATCGCTCCGGCCCCGTCGAACGACCCCCTCCCCCGTTTCCCGCCGGAGGCGAACATCTTCGGCATTGCGTTATGGTGACTCCCTGCGCCCCGCAACCGTAGCAGTGCAACTTCTGCTCTTCTCGGCACTCTCTCGATATGTGGCCTGACTTACGGCAATTCCAGCACTGCAGCAGACCACTTCCGCTCGCGCGTTCTTTTTCGCGTGGCGGCCAATGTCGAGTTGCTACCGTCGCGGTTACTTCCCTTCGGCGCGGTAGGGGTTCCCTCGCTAGAGTTCGCGTCGGTCCCTTTGCTGGCAGTTCCGCGTGGGTCCTCCCGCTTTCTCTCGAGTGGGCCGCGGTGGGTGTTTTATTTCGCGTTGCCCTTTCCCCGGCAATTCCATATCTGGATCGGTCGTCTCTCCGTGCGGGTTGGGGGAGTTTGTCATTCGCCTGGTCGCTATCGGTATCCTCCGCGGCGGTTATCGCGTTTACATATTCGAAGCCTACGGCTTTCCCTCGCCCCAATGATTTTTGGCGGCTATATGTGCCCGGCACGTACGCGTAGCTGGGATGAACCATCTCCGAGGGTTTCGGATTTCGCCTACGCGACTCGTCCAATTCCCTATCCGCCTCTATTAACTTTGATTTTAATTCTTTTAGTGTTGTTATCCAATCTAGTGCGACCGCGCTTCGTAGGCCTTCCCTCGCTCCCCAATACACGCGTTGTATTTTCTTATATTCTGGCCATGGAGGGTGCAATTTCCTAAACATCGCGGTCATGTACGTCAGGTAGTTTCTGGTCGGCTCGTCCGGGCCTTGGAACCGATCTTTAATGTTCCGAATCAACGTATCTTGATAGTCGGGGTCCCCGAAATATTCTCTATAATCGGCAACGAATTGTTCCCAGTTTTCCCATCCATCGGCCTCCTCCTCGTACCAAAGCTTCGCGATCCCTCCTAAACAAACCGGCAAGCAGCGGAGTAGGTCTTTATCCGCGATATTACTATATTTCCTCTGTTGGTTGAGGTCTTCCAGAAAGGCTTCCGTGTCCTCTCCGGGTTCCCCCGAGAACTTAATTCGCCATCGCCGCATTAATTCGGCGACTGGCTTGCCTCGGTAGTATAACTCGCGGGTTGTTCGCTCGCTTGGTACGGTATTGCCCGATGCATAGTCCATCAGGGAGCGTCCCCCCTCTGTGCCTTGTTCGCGACGACGGGGTGGAGGTGTCGGCACGTTCGTCCGTCGCGTTGGAATCGGTACTTTAATTTCGTGCGGGGGAGATCGTCCCTCCCCGCCGTAGCTCAGTCTCTCGTTTTTGGGGAACCAAATTTCGTCTTCCAACGCGTCGTCATACCATGATTGCCTCTCCTCCCCGTCGTGCTCGAGTTTCGGCAAGCTGAGGAACCGACGCATTTTTCGTGACCCACCCGGTATTGTATCCGCCACGAGAAACTCCCAACTACCTGCGCGCGACGCTTAATTTTGGTGGGCGCTACCGGAGCCCTTTTCTTTTTTCGTTTAATTCGCGGAGGAACTGCGCGACAAAACACGAAAAACTCGATACTCGGATTTCGACCCGAGGGGGGAAAATACTTGCTCGGCAACTCGCTAAGAGGTGATTTTACCCCGTCGATATTCTAAATTCTTTTTCCCGTTTCGCTTGTGGCTTTCCCCAACGATCCGTGTGCACCGGCAGAATGAATAATTTTATTGTCGCAACCAATAAGTGGTGGCCAATGAAGAGCCAAAAACAAAAAAAACAGAAACTGTTAGGTACGCCACTGGCCTTTTGGCTTGGTTCGTACAACTTCGCAAAATATTTTTAATCTTAATAGTACTCGTGTATATTTTGTGACGGCACAACTACGATCATGCCATACTTCCCCTCACCGTAGCAATTTCGACATATATTATACACAGTAATCAAAACTATTGGGTTGGAATAGCGTGCAAAATGTGTCGGCGCTGCAACGTACCGTTCCGGAAACAACGCAAAATCACAAGGAAATTATCACCAATATGCGCACAGTATCAATAAATATCAATAAATATTACCTTTAAAATGAAATCAATTGAAATTGGCATTAATCGTCCACCAGTTACGGACGGACCACGCTGGTGGCACAGTCCTGTCCAGCAACGGCAAGACGCACAGTAATAAAATAATTACAGTATCACAGAGATTAATAAATAAGATAAATTAATGAATATATAAAAAAAATAAAATATTTAAATCCGTTGGTGCTCTAGCTGTAGGTGGACGGCACACTGGGCGCTATCCTCCCCCAACCTGGCTCCACGGATCACAATTTTAAAAAAACACAATAATGAAAACACCATAAACGAGAAAAATTCCTCGGTATAAATATCCAAAAAAAAATTCGTTAACAAGGCAAAATTTTAAATTCCTCAGTATGAATTCAAAATTTTACACATCATATATATAACCTATTCAATCAGTGGCTCAGTGTCATTCAATCTCGCTCCACATAAATTATTGGATCCTATACGGCAAAGGTAATAAAGTTTCGTTTATTTATCTCTATTAGAATTGGTGGTGTAATTGAAATCAGCGGAGTTGTCTAGTACAATTTCCTGCTGCCTATGTTTCCGGAGTTATTATGAATTAGAGCGGGGAGAGAGAGAAACAAAAAACAATGTTTAATTTTTATTTTAGTGAAAGGAGTTCGGAGGGGTCTCGGCACCACTCAACCGAATTAGGTGATTCGGTTGATCGGTAATGATCTCCCTCACCTACTGCCTTCACCAAATTTTATTGTAGGGAACGAGAGGCAAAAAAAAAATTTTTGAGTAGTTGTGAATAATCCTGAATAACAAAGTTAATTTACGGCAGATCCTCTTATTTATGGGGTTCGCGATTTATGAGAATTGTTGGTGGTATTCCACTGGCCACTGTCTGTGATTCAAATATTATGGGGTATTGGAGAATATTTCGAAAGTAAATTTTCCGTGTCGATGTTATCGCGCCTAGTTAGCTAAATTCAAAAGGAATTTCCGCTAACCGGCAGCGACCACACTCACTCAATTATCTTTCGATATTCTTCTCAATTTATTCCCTCCTAGAAATCAAATCAAAATAACAAAAAAAAATTTTTAAATCAATCGGATTAAATTACCGAAGAATCGAACACTGATGACTAGTAATATCCAATAAATAGTTAAATAAATTAAATAGCAGACGGCTACAAAATAAATAGATAATAAAATACAATAAATAAATTGAAATTGGTAATATTTGATTGCGTGAAATTGTCGGTAATCGATCGTTTAAATGAGAAACAATGAAAGAAAATAAATTGTAAATTCAAATTTTCCCGGCATTCATTAGTGCGGCAATATAAAAAGAGCAATATTCTTTAAAATATTTGAAGTGTTAAAATGTCTTTCAATTGAAATAATTTTCCTGTAAGAAAGTCATGGTTATTTCGATCAGTATTTCATAACACATAAATATCAGTAAGACATTTGAAACGGTACGGGCAGCGCGACAAACACACAAGAAATTCAAACAGAATTCAATACTATACAATAGCAACCCAATAACCTCGGCAAGGGTGTACGCGTTGGCTGTTTCTGTAGTCGTGCGGAACGTAAACAACGCGGAGGAATTTCGAACGCGAACGCGTCGTGCGTCTCTAGCACTCTACGGCCTCGATCGCTTTTCTCTCTCTCTCCTATTGCGTAGTCGCCTAACGAGAAACGAAATTTACCGTGAGAGCCCCGACTTCCTTACGCACCTCTTTGAAAAACAATTTTTCTCAAATCGCTTTTCGGCGAGAGGTCCAGAAAACTGTTCGGGCGCCAATTTGTCACGTCGTCTATTTTTCGTGGCCGAAAAACAGGGCGACTACGGGTCTTTGATAGGCTTTACAGCCGGGCCACGCGCGGCCGCGCGACACGTGGTCCGCCCGCGACAAATAGTCCGTCGCCGCTTCGGAGTTCACTCGCTTCTTTACACGATATTACGACAAAATTCGGGCGCCAGGCACGTGAACGTGCCACGCGAACAACGCGAACACTCTATGTATCGCGAAGGCGGTTTCCGAAGCGACGCAGACTACACGAACACCTGAAATAGCTCGCGAACAGGCCGAGGGTTTTACGAAAGGAAGGGACGGGGCATCCCCCGCGGCAGGGACGTTTCTCACGGAAAAATTAATACAACGTTTTCGGCAATAAGGTCTTTATTGGACCGGTCTTGTACCGTCGGCAGGAGCCGGCAGCGGTCAGAATTTGCCACGAGCGGCTTACAAAATTCGCGGCAGGTGGTCGGTCGCGCGCGCGTTGTCCTCGCGTGGAATTTTCTCGTTCGCGCGTCGAGCTCGGTAGTCACAAGATTCCGCGAGGATATTACAAGCCTTAACGGCACGAATCTACCGAGCCCCGATGTTATACGCGGCAATAATCGGCGACTGGCCAAAGGACGCGGCTAAGTACGAGAAGTAAGAAAAACGATCGGGCACGTCGCGTCGTCCCACCGTGGACGGCACCGAGGATGAACAATATTTTTCCGAATTCGACACGTTCCGCCTTCCTCCGGATGGAAGGTTCTCGGCAACGTGGCTTTTCACGGCCGTCTCGACGCGCCGCGTGCACTTTTCCACGTTTCCCGGCTACGCAGACGGACGCGTGACTACGACGCGAAAGTATGATCCACGAACACGCCCCGAGCCAACACGAACCGTTCACAAAATATTACACAGGACCTGGCCGGCACTTACCAAATCGTTCGTCACAGGACACCTCTGATCGCGGCAGTGCAAAGTACTATATTCGTTAGGCAATCTTTCAAAGACGACAACTTTCGGCAACGTCCTGCGGCACAGTGACCTACTTCGCGTCGGCTCGGGAACGCGGAAGTGGGGCGTCCCCCTACTTCCTCATCTAATTCCGACGGTGCGACGCTCGGGCCTATCGCAGGGGTTCTCGCGGCAGGGGCGCTTCTTAATTGGGGGGCCCCCTTGTCTTCGGCAATTTGTCGATCTCCGAAGACGGTGTTCCCTGATTTTCCGCCGCGTGCCTCGAGGTTGGTACGAGCCGGTCCGGCAGTCTGCTCGTGATCTACTCCGGGTGAGGGGCCGACGGGACGGAGGGTGTCGTCGTCTCCGATTCACGAGGTCCTCGTCCGCTCCTCCAGGCTTGCTGGCCTGGGCTCGCTCCAATCGCGACATGTTCGGTACGGCGTCGGTGCTGCGATAGGTCCTTTGAGTGCCTCGTCGCGAGGTATTTTCGCCAATTAGCTGTCGGAATTAGGTACCGGGTTCCTTCATGGAGTCCGGCTACGATCCTGTAACTTTGCGTCGCGCTCAGTGGCGCGACGTTTAAAACGCGTTAATACTCTACCACTGGTACTCGGATTTTCCCAGGGAGAGCGATCGCAACGGCCCTTTCGTTTCGGCACTGCTCGAGGTGACCCGGTCCTTCGTTAAGGGTTCGGAAAGACGTCGGCAAAACCTGCCACGTCACACTAGCGATACCGCCAACAACACCCTGCCCGCAGCGACCGCCCTGGTCCGGAGGGAGGCGAGTCGATCGATGGCATCGATCGTAGAACGCCCCCTCCGGAACCCAAACTGGCAATCGCTGAGATCGGCGGGACCACTCGTGGACAGGTGCTCGACGAGGCGATCGGCGATAATCTTTTCATAGATTTTCGCCACCTCATCGAGGAGACACAACAGCCGGTACGCAGAGGGAAGCACTGCGGGCTTGCCTGCCGTTTGGAGGAGAACAAGCCTGGCGACTTTCCATTCCCTGGGGAAGGTTCCCCGGCTCAGACACGCGTTCAGTACGCCGATCAGAGCCGGGGCGAGGACGTCGAGCGCCGCAGCGAACATCGGTCCGGGGACACCGTCTGGTCCAGGGGCCTTAACACCCCCTTCCCTTATCCTCCGGACCGCCTGGGAGAGCTCACCGCCGGATATCCGGAGTCCCTCGTCCCAATCTTGGGACGGAATAGGCGGATACTCCCTCTCCCCCTCAATAGGGGGGAAGAGGGTGGATACGACCCGCCCTAGGAACTCCGGTTCCAGCTGCTCCGTCAACGATTCGAGTGACCTCCTAACTATATCGCAATATTCTCTGGCTACATATCTACGAGATTACGATTAAACGGGTTATTATTTATTCCGGCATTTAAATTCGTGCGGTAACGCGACTATAATACTAACTAGGATGGCGCTGCTTTCTATAGGGCGACATCACAGGCCATTGGATGGACATTCTCTGAATGTACATAGGATATCTCTGTGCTACTTGAGATTTGTTTCTGTCAAATTTTCTTTTAACATTTTCCTCGGTAATAATGAAATATCAAAACCGGTATCAATTAAATATCTCATACTTGACGTCTTGTCGGAAATGGTCAGACGATAATTAACATTTGAGCTATCATGAATCGTCTGTACTCCAGTTAGTATAATGGGTACTGCCGGGGAGGGTAGCGGCTCGTCCGCCCCTCACTTCCATAAGGCACACCGGATCTTTCATCACCAGTATCATAATCGGCGCTTCCAGCAGCTCGGCCCACTAACGGGTTGCAGTTTTCCCGTCGTTTCGCCCCTCCTCCGTTTTATTCGGCCCGGGCCATTTTCGGATTCGTCGGCTTACTAGACGGGTCCGGTCGTCATTGATGAGAAGGGCCATGCTACCTAATTGTTGGATTTTTGAGCGGTTTTAAGGCTCGGAGTGAACGTCGGGCCCTTTCACCTTCAGACCTGTAGGGTGCCTCGCCTGCCCATTTAGGCTCCCCCCACTTCGTCATATTCCAGATTGAATGTGTCAAGTTTCGAATCCCGTCCCTACTCTGTCTCTGCTAGTCAGAGACTTACCCACTCCCTCCCCAAGATTAGGATAGGCTACTCTGTGATTCTACGGGCTTGCAAATATCAATGGACGCGATCGCGATCGTTTGTCGTTGGGGAGAAGCTGTATATCCTCTTGCCGATTACCTACTACTCGCGGTGGGGTAGCGGAGGTCAGTCGCTCCAACTTCACCGAAATCTGTCTCCTCGGAGCGTAGATATCAGTTCCACTGTGCTCCTTCCTCTTTGGGTGGGCTTGGCACATTCTAGGAATAATGACTGATTGCTTGGATGTGACCATCATCCTCGGGTCCGGTCGGTGTTCAGCAAATAGCTCCGTCCACCTGACCTTTCCCTTTGAGGTTTGTTATTCCGTTTTTTTTATGTCGCATCGCAACGGGACCTACAGTTTTTATAAAGGTGGGTTCCGAACTACCTGGGCAGCACAGTTTATAGAGCACATGGAGTATTTTCCAGAGGTGCTGGCGTCGGGGATCGAACCCGCGACCACGGGGTCCGTAGGCGCGCGCTCTACCCACTGAGCCACTGCGCCCCTGTCTGTACTCCAGACAGCTTTCTTAATTTTCCTCTAACCCTTCATTTGATCAGAGAGGAACTGAGAGTGCTCACGCCTTTGTCTGAACTTGCCACCACTTTTTGGCACGCTCACGCCACCGACGAGATACTGTTAAAGACTGCCAGCGCCCGTGCTATTCCGCGGTCCGGTAAATGGGCGCAATGGACGAGGTGGTAACGGTGGAAATTACAATGACCTGAAAGACCACATCGCTAAAAGTTACTCCACCGACGAGAATAGTATCAAAATAGTGCCAAAACATCGTTTAAAATATGGCGGAGAATGCAATATTGAATAATAATATCTTCAGTGGTTTTCTGCACTAACGAAATGTCGTCGGAGACTTTTTGTTTTTCTGGCTGGAGCCAGAATAAATCCCAGCGGGCGTAAGAAAATACCGAAATTTTCGCGGGACACGTAGTCCCGTAAGGCTGGCAGTCTTTAACAGTATTTCGTCGGTGCTCACGCTTAGCACGGAACAGCTCCTATACCGGCAGTAGAGCCCACTTTTACCCCGTAATAGAGAGCACACCAGTTTTAGCATGAAACAAAACCTTTACTAGCTTATGGCATAAATCAGAACTAGATTCAACAAATGTTTAACCTAATATAACCACCGACTAGATATAGGATAGACCTATCATCTTATGGGACTTGGTGTCTCATGTTGTGAATTACCGACTGTTCAAAAAATCAGAGGTTCTGGTATGCCCCCTACGAATTAAAGTGGCGAGTTTAGGAATTATATCGAATTTCAGATATCGTAGGCGTAGTTGCCAAATTACATCCGAGAATATTCGTCGCATGGTTGCCAATTTACTGTTACTGCTCAGCGCGTATTTCTGCTATTTTCCACGTTGCAGTCATATAATATAATTCTGGAAAAGCAAACGAAAAAAGTCGAGTCAGGCAATACAAGATTAATTCATCCTGAATATTTCATCTGTGTTTAAATATAATGCTTCTTGTTTCTATAATCATTTTGAAGCTGAATAAATGCTTTTTTGATTTATATAAATAAACTGTCATTTATTGATAGTGTTACGTCCCGCGAGTCGGTTCTGTGATTCAAGGTGATCACAAACACGCGGATTAAAACGACAATTTTTAATTCAGCTTTAGAGTCCACACGGCAAGTATAACCGTGTCTGACTCGGGTCACGACGCAACGGTTTGCTATGCGATTTACAAATGGCACTCACCGCCCTTAGCCCAGACAGCAGTATTAGTTGCCACTGACGCGTAGTAGTTTTAGCTGCTCTGCTCCTGGTCCGCTTGTCTACGCACGCGGGGTGGTTCCTACCACGTCTGATGGTGGTAAAGGATCAGCAGGCTGCTTCCCTCTGATCAGCTCTGCTCGAGTTTGGCCTTGCTCGTTGATAATGGTGTCGCGGACGACCGTAGGGAGAGCGCGGACACCGAGCAATTTTGTATATTCGTCTTTAGGAGACGTTTCTGATAAGAATTCCCGTGCGAGCTTCCGCAATTGATACTTTCGTCCGGCGCGACGTGGCATGGAATATTCTAACAAATGCAACGAGTGCGTTTCAAAAACAATTAAGACGTCTGAGTGCTCACGATCGTATAGAGCCGCTGGTAGGCTTCTAGGCATACAAGTGAACAATCAAGACTTTATGAAGAATAGTTATGAAAGAGAATATTCCATACGACGTGATGAACTTTGAAATGACGAGACACTGCGTCTATTTTAAATAATACTTTAATGATATAGAATAGAATACAAAAGTTATAATGATCCCGAGAGGTAAGGCCTCTGGGCTGGACGCGCGGGACTCCAGGAGACGACGACGTCTCTAAGTGGAGTTCAGAAAAGAAGTCGTGTTAAAAGAAAATAATCGTTCTCGTAAGCTTTGAAAATGTGGAATGTTTGTGGAGTGGGGTAATTAGGAGTGGGAGTGTTATGCGAGATGTGGGAATCGTTGGACAGGATGGACGATTGATAATGGTGGTATTGGAATATGATCGAAGGTAAGGATGAGAATAGAAGTGATCGCTCGGTTCGTATGGCGCGGATTGATAAAAGAATGGGTTCTTACTGGCTATCGCGTTCAAGTTACAAGCTGTTAACGGTATCTTAATAATATATTGATTATTGTCGTATTTTCCTACACTATACGTCACCAGACGTAACACCTCCCCCCCACGGAAGAAAAATAATTTGTCGTTCGAGAAATTATTTTTCCTCATCATTGAGTGCGGGCGTTTTCTTTTAACTAATAAATTGTCTTTGTCCGTGGATTGTCACTTCGCTTAGTCTTTCCTCGGGTTCGCTATTCGCACGTCTGTCCGTAGCGGAATCAGAAACGCACTCACGAGGGGACACTGGGGTCTCACTCGCGGCACTTCTGTCTTTTAGGAATAAGCAAAAATGTGTGAGCGCACTACACAATGCTGCTAGAAGCTGGACGCTGCATCCGTAGGCGTTGTGAAGAGTGATTCCGTTGAGGATCGTGTTGATCACGACTTTGATGATTTTCCATGCTGCGTATACCCCGATGATTCCGGCCATGGCTGAACCAAATTCCATAAATCCATCCCATAGTCTTCGTCCTGCGGATTCGGCGATTTTTGACAGCGTACCTTCGTCCATTAGGTTAAACATGTTAACCGATTTGTCTGCGTATGTTCGTCCTGATGCTCCTTGGGCGATTGTGTTGATTACGGCTGTTTTCTCAACTGGGAACATTATATGTTCCGTAAGTTGGTGAATCTCATTCTGCGAATAAATTCCTCCGTTAGCTAAATTCGCAGGATTCGTGTAGTGCCATGCAGCTTCTGTCAGTGGTTGTAAAGGAGGTGGCGGAACCGTTTCGATAGCACGTGGCGTTATGCGGTACCAGGCGCTGTGTATCTTGTACATAGGCGCGATTAGTTCGCTGCAATCCCTTTTTGTGCCGAATCGTGTCAAAATTCTGTGACGAGGCGTGATGAAGTAAGACTCGTTTCTATGGGTTACTGGAAGTTCGTCGTAGCAGTTTGTCGTTTTCCTTACTGTCACTTGTACTGGAATACACTTGATCACGTGTATTACCTCCCCTGATTGTATGGCCGTGTAGCCCGGTTCTTTTACCAGGGTGAGTGCGACTTCCGCGGGTGCAGTGTTGATTAGTGCAATGGCGTTTTTGAGGATCTGTTTTTCCAGCTTGCACTTCTGTCGCATGATGTCTTTGTACATGTTGACAATCTGTGTTTGGATGTGTTTCTCCGTGTAAACAAATTTTGTGTTGATATAGGAGAATATATCCATATTGTAGATATTCGGGTGTTGTCCGGCCTTGAATTTCCCTTCTTTTGCTGTTTCGACGATTAACAATTTCGGATGTTCTGTATTATACAACGTATATCCACAAAGTGATATGTGACCGGTGCTGGTCAATGCGAATGCCGTGTCCCCGGATGTGACCGTATACAGTGGCGTTGATTCGTTCGATGTTGTGGTCTTTATTGCTTTGCCCTCATACAGCGTGCTGAATTCGTTGAATTTGCATTGTGTGCTGTGTATCGCTGTCCAGAAGGTGTGCCCGTCTTCGGTGTCCATGCATCTCTCCTTGCTGAGGGTGCAGTGTTGACCAGAAGGCAGGATAATTTCGTTCGTTATTAATTTGACCACTGCTTGTCGATCTTTTATCGTGACTTTGATGACTGCTTGGACCACCACGTTGTTCCAAGTTCCAAATGGATCGCTGTAGGTTGAACCACTGCAAGTGCCGTCCTGTTGGATGGAACCTGCTAAGGTGACGCTTCTTGTATTCGTCGAGTTCGGGATTAATCCGAATATTTGCGTTGATGGCGGTAAGAAGAGTGCACCCGATTCGTGCATTGTCTGGCAAGCGCTTTGTGTTGTGGAGAGAATGTATTGTTGTCGTCCGTTGTTTACAACCGAGGCATGTGAATGCATGCCGCAGTAGTAAATCGTGCTGTCGATTTCCACTCGACATTGTTGTATGTGCATATCATCGTAGTCGATTATTTGTAAAAGTTGAATTTGGACGTCTTCGTTTGTTGGCTGGTCGTGGGCGTAATCACATTTTGGTTTATCTACTGTGGAGAACGTTGTTATATTCAGTGTGCTGCCTCCGCAGTCGTATCCCACAAGGGCTGATGTCGAGTGCAGGAGAGCGAAGATGAAGACTAAGATCTTCATGGTGACAACTGTCGATGTCGACTGATGAGGTTGTACCTCTCGCGTTGTCTTATCAACCGTTCTCCAGAAGGGGGTGGAGAAGGGATAGCGCGTTAGTGTCTTCATATTTCCTCGCTGTCTTCTTGCTCTTCTTCGTGTTCGATTCGATATTGAATTTCGTCGGCGATTTCTATGGAGCATTCCGCACACTCTATCGCTGGTTTCGTGCTGACTAGCTTGACCCCGCATGATTCGCAGTGGTTCCACATGTCTGTTCCATATCCGTGGACTTCGCAGACCTCTCGGACGTCGTAGGGAGAACTGCACGCGTCGCAGAGCATCTTTTCGCCTTCTACCATGTAGGCTGTTCCCAGATAGCAGGTCAACCCGTCGAAGCCTATCATGGCGTCCCATCGCTTCTGGTTGATGGTCCTCCGTCTTGGTGTAAACCAATATTTGGGGCACATGATGTTTGTTGGTCTGGTGTAAGTCGAATGTTTCCCGTCTGGAGCTTTCTTCTGACTGACTTGGTGCTGGACTGGGTTGTTCGGCTTTTATAGGAGCAAAGTTAGGGAGGAGTTGATGTGCTATAGACCTTATTGAAAATATTTTTCGTTTTGCATCCGGTGCTCGGGTTATAATCGCATTCGATTTCATCGATGTCGAGTTTGTGATAATCGTAACGGATTTCTCGGGTATCGCTTTTATCATAACCGGATCGGTTTCTATATCCATTGTTCTTATCGTAAACGAACCTGATTCTTTTGCATGTTTAATTTTATTAGCATGGACTACTCGAGAGCCCCCCTTAAATTTAATACGCACGTTGTTATCGCTTAAACATTCGATTACTTTAAACGGACCTATGTATTCGTTATCTAACTTCCCTCTCCGAGGTTCCTTTAGAAGAAACACGCTGTCTCCGACTGCAAAGGTTTGTACGTTGACCTTTCGGTCGTAATATTTTTTCGATCTTATTTTTGCGGATTCGAGGTTTTCTTTGGCTTTCTTTAACGTTCCGTCTATTTTCGTTTGGAGATCCTCTAAGTAGTTATTATAGGATTCGTTAGCTACGTCGTTCAAGTTAACGCTTGCTGACGGCATTCGTGCGAGAGTGCCGAAAACAAGTTCGTGTGGAGTGAACAGGGTACCCTCATGTACGCTCGTATTATAGGAGAACATGGCCATTGGTAACCATTCATCCCAATCGTCCCGTTTTGTATACTGTTTGAGATATTCCGTTAATACGTGGTGAGATCGCTCTATTGACCCGTTGCTTTGGGGTCTGAACGCGGTGGCTCTGAACTGAGTTATTTTGAACTTTCTGGCTATGTTTTTCATTAACGAGCTTAAGAAATTTTTGCCTTGATCGGTGAGTATGGCTTTAGGAGCGCCGAACGTACAAATAAAGTTCTGGACGAATTTGTTTGCGACTTCAACGGCGTTTGCTGATTCCAAAGGAATGGCTAAGGAATATTTAGTTAAAAGATCTTGGATTGTTAATATATATTTAAATCCGTTGGGCGATTCTGGGAGTGGGCCGACAAGATCTAGAGCGACTTTGTCGAAGGATTTCCCTGGGGTGTCGGTAATTACCATGGGTTGTCTAGTTTTTACTCTGACTAATTTCTTTGCTTGACAAGAGTCACATGAATTGACAAAGTTTTGCACGTCCTTTTTTAAGGAAGGCCAAAAGTATTTCTCCCGAATGCGACGATACGTTTTCGTAATACCTTTATGACCTGCGAATGCTGAGCAGTGATTTTCAACTAGGATGTCTGCGCGTTGTTCGCTTGAAGGAACTGTGATTTCGTTTGAGCAGGCGAATATTTGAACTTGCAATGATTCGAATAAATCGAGTAAGACTCTTTGAATTTCCGACCAGGGGGTGTCGTCAATGTGAGTTTTGGAGATGCTAAAGGATCCTAGTTGGAGTTCTGTAACAACGTCGTATAGAGATCGCAAACATTCGATTACGTCTTCGTAAGGAGCGGTATGGAGAAGAGAAGGCTTGACTGGAAGCATTATGAGGTAGTGATTTGTTCGTTCTAGAACTTTGGCTCTACACAGTGTCAAATCGAGTACCGAAGGATCTTCATTGGAAGGTATCAAATCTATAGCTCCTGTGTCAAGCGGTTGGAGGTTCGCAGTTACGAATATTACCTGGTTGTCGTTTCTCATACTGAGGCGATCTCGTGTATGAACCATTGTCCGTCCACTGTGCGGAGTCGGTTCGCTAAACGAGTCGAATGGTGTATCAGAGTCTGAGGTAATAGGAGGTTCGATATCATCGTCATTTTGTATGGGAGTTCCTTCGGAAGGTAACGATGGCGTCATAATGATGTCGGATTCTGGGAGAGTAAGATCTGTTGTCGTTGAGCGTGGAGAAGGTCTTGGGATAGGTGTTGAAGTCGGTTGAATGGGGGTGTCTGTCGATTTAGAAAACGTTTTTCCGGACGAATCGGAATCTGATGTGGAGGAAATAGGAAGGGTTGGTACAGGGTTACGGGATAGGGCGTCTGCATTCAAATTTGTTTTACCCGTCTTGTACGTTATTCTGTAATCGAATTCAGCTAGTTTTAATCTCCACCTCAGCAATCGCGAAGTCGGATCTTTTACTGAGTTCATCCAGACGAGAGGCTGGTGATCAGTGATTAAATTGAATTTGTGACCGTATATATACGGTCGGAAATACTGTGTGCAGTAGATTATCGCTAGGCATTCCTTCTCTATTGTGGAATAATTCAATTCTGCGCCGTGAAGTAACCGAGAAGCGTAGGCGATGGGGCGATCTTTACCCGGTTCGTTTTGACTTAGGACGCCACCGATCGCGTAAGCCGAGGCATCGGTAGTAACGTTAAATTCCTTTGTAAAATCGGGGTACTGTAAGAGTGGTTCCGTAGTCAAGATTTCCCGCAACGTGCAGAAAGCGTTCTCCTGTTCGAGCTTCCATTCGAACTTTTTATCTTTCTTTAATAGCAACGTAAGAGGTTTTGAAATTTGTGAAAATTTCGGAATAAATCTCCTATAATAACCGGCTAATCCTAGAAACTCTCGCACCGATTTTATTGATTTTGGCCTCGGAAAATCTCGTACCGCGGACACCTTTTTGGGACATGGTTTCACACCATCTTTACCTATAATGTGTCCCAGATACGCTACTTCTCGGTGTAGGAATCCGCATTTCGACGGTTGCAGTTTCAGATTCGCTTCGCGCAACCTTTGTGCTAATTTATTGAATTTTGACCTGTGCTCTGCAAGGCTTCGCGAGTAAATTACTATATCGTCTAAGTAGACAAACAATTCTATACCTTGCAGACCTGTTAGAATGTTATCCATGAGTCGCTGAAAGGTTGCAGGCGCGTTGCGCAATCCGAACGGCATACGTTTATATTCATAATGCCCGTATGGCGTAGAAAATGCGGTTTTTGGTGCGTCGCTCGGTTCCATTCCGATTTGATGGAAGCCGTTTGCTAGATCGAACACGCTAAAGTATTTGGCGCTGCCGAGTTGATCTAGTATTTCTAGAATACTTGGGAGCGGATACGCGTCTGGAATGGATTTTTCGTTAAGAGCGCGGAAATCGATTACCATACGCCACTTTTTATTTCCTTGTTCGTCGGCTTTCTTAGGCACGATCCACAGGGGGCTGTTGTACGGAGATGTCGACGGAGCGACAATGTCTTGTTCTAACAGTTCTTTCATTTGCTTATTAATTTCCTCCCTGTGTATCGGTGGGTAACGATATTGTTTCACATGGACCGGCGCTTCGTCCGTTGTGATAATTTTGTGCGTGACTCTATTTGTCATTCCTAGACGGTCTCCGGGGAGGTGGAATAAATCGTGGTGTTCCCGCACCAGACTTTGAACATGATTCGCTTCCTCTTCGCTTAAATGATCGGTACTTATTATGTCCCATATCTCATTACAGCGGGAGGCAAGCGGGCGTGAATTGAGGTTTGATTTTGAAGAATTTGTTTGAAGATTTAAGATCTTGGCTTTGGAATTCGAAGGTGAACGTGCGTTGGCGTTCGAAATACTAGTGTTCAGTCTTGAACTTGGGCGCATGTTAGCGTCCGAGATAGTATTGTGAGTTGAATTTAAGATTGGAATTGAGTTCAAGGATGTAAGTTTCGTACTGGTGACATCCACGATATCCTCCACCTCCTCCAGCTCCACGTTCGGCATGGGGAGTTCGATCGGTTCGCTCGTGGTGTTGATGCACCGCACATACGCTTTACCGCCGGAGATACGCGTTAAACAATTCGGAAGTAATAACCCGGGTGCGATTTCACACCGTCGTAAGTAACCTATCTCGGGTCCGGTGGCGTTTATCGCTATGCAAGCTGAAGCTCGTGACTCGACGCGGCAATTCTCTCGGGAAGTAAATGGGAACTCATTTCCTTGCCAAGTCATGCTAAGATTGCTATAGGAAATGTCGGCGCCTTTAATAAGGAAGGCCGAGCCTAAAATTCCATCCGAAGGAATCGCAAGTGAATCTGGCACAACTTGGAACTCTATTGGTGTATCGGATATAGTCAAGTCGGTGGACCCTAAAGTGGAAACTTCCTCTTCTGTTATTCCAGAGATATAGATTTGATTATTTTTGTTGATTACCACGTCAGGTTTCAACAACGAGGCTTTAATTAAATTTGGCTCCGAGCCGGTGTCTACCATAATTTTAATTCCTTTTACCAACTCGGGGATCGTAACAATTATGTGCGGGATGGCAGTATTGTCGCTAAGAGTAATTCTTGTTACTCTCTGTCCTTTTCGGTGCTCGGTTCGGTCGCGATTGTCTGAACAGACTGCTTCTTCGGTGCCTCCCGTCGCGGACTCGGAGCGGACGGGAGGATTGATCCGTTTCCCTGCTGTTCTCTAATGCGGTTATTAAATTCGCGTTTGCGGCACTCGTGAATGTCGTGTCCGGGTGTCTTGCAATAGTTACAAAACTTCGACGGTGCACGAGGGCTCGCGTAATTATTTTCGCGGCGTTGAGGAGGGGTATAAGTATCGCGGTGCACGTGGCGCGAGTCGTCGCCTCTGTTCAGCGATGATTGTGTGACGTCACGATATGACGCGTTACGCGGTGACTCGGGATATCGATTATCGCGAGGCTTATTCATGAATGAATCGGTGCGCGACTGATAAGGCGAGTTTTCGCGCTGGCGCCCTGAAAACGACTCTACCCGATACGAGTCAGCGCGCGATCTATTTTGATACGCGTCATATCGATAAGGTGACGGTGATCGCGAGACACGTGAATCGTTTCGCGAATTATTATGGGGACCGTACACTGAGAACCGAACTTGTTTCTCTTCGCGTGCGCATCGTTCGTATCTTCGCTTATCGAGTTCGAGTTCCTTATAATGATTTATCGCTTCATCATAGGTATTTTGTAACGAGTAATGATTCTTCTGGCGTACTACTGTACGTAGATCGGGAATAAGACCGCGAATGAAACTTTTCTTCGTCAACGCGTCAATTTCGACAGTATCGGGTTCGACGCGGGGGCAATCTATAATCGCGGTACGTAAATCTTTTACGCGACTAATATATTGCAGGATGTGCTCGTTCGCGTGCATGAATATATTAGTCATTTCTCCGCGATAGTGATCAATTGTATGGTGAGGTCCAAAAATATTCTTTAGACGGTTCGTGATATCGGTAACTGAATTTATATGTTCATCCTCGATCGCGGTATACGCTTCTCCGCGGAGCTTGCTAATTATCAATTTTGACAGCGTTTTCTCAGCATGTCGAGGAACGAGATCGCGTGCGCGTTGGCAAGCTCGTGTGAATCGTAAAACCGACAAGTTTGTTCCGTCGAACGTGGGAATCAAATCTGTCGCGGCGTTCATCACGAGTCGCGAGTCTTCTCGTTCCGGAGAATCATTTTGACGCATATTTGTTGTTTCGTTCTGCGACAAATACGGTAAATTATACGTTGGTATGTTAACATTTAAGCCTTCGTTCTGTTGCGAGTGTCTCGGTGTCGCGGGGATAACAGACGGCATGCTTAAATTCGAAAGATTTTGTACGTCGATTAATAATTTCGTGTCGTCGCGTTCACGTTTTTGTGCGTTCAACGTCTCGCGTTCGCGTTCTAATTCTGCGCGTAATTTTTCTAACGCTGCGCGTTCGCCATTAATTTCCGTTTGTGCTAATGTGACTTGGTTTTCGAAAGCTAATCTATCTTTCTCGACGGCGGTACTTTGATCACGAATTCTTTGTTCCTTACGGCGTAGCGAAGTCTCATATGCTGCTAATTCATCCGCGTTCATTTTATTTTCGGTTTGCTCTGAAGGCTTATCTTTACTACGCGTGTTATTAGCGGGACCGTTTGACATCGTGATAGCTGTCTATCCCACCGCTGCCACCAAATTGTTACGTCCCGCGAGTCGGTTCTGTGATTCAAGGTGATCACAAACACGCGGATTAAAACGACAATTTTTAATTCAGCTTTAGAGTCCACACGGCAAGTATAACCGTGTCTGACTCGGGTCACGACGCAACGGTTTGCTATGCGATTTACAAATGGCACTCACCGCCCTTAGCCCAGACAGCAGTATTAGTTGCCACTGACGCGTAGTAGTTTTAGCTGCTCTGCTCCTGGTCCGCTTGTCTACGCACGCGGGGTGGTTCCTACCACGTCTGATGGTGGTAAAGGATCAGCAGGCTGCTTCCCTCTGATCAGCTCTGCTCGAGTTTGGCCTTGCTCGTTGATAATGGTGTCGCGGACGACCGTAGGGAGAGCGCGGACACCGAGCAATTTTGTATATTCGTCTTTAGGAGACGTTTCTGATAAGAATTCCCGTGCGAGCTTCCGCAATTGATACTTTCGTCCGGCGCGACGTGGCATGGAATATTCTAACAAATGCAACGAGTGCGTTTCAAAAACAATTAAGACGTCTGAGTGCTCACGATCGTATAGAGCCGCTGGTAGGCTTCTAGGCATACAAGTGAACAATCAAGACTTTATGAAGAATAGTTATGAAAGAGAATATTCCATACGACGTGATGAACTTTGAAATGACGAGACACTGCGTCTATTTTAAATAATACTTTAATGATATAGAATAGAATACAAAAGTTATAATGATCCCGAGAGGTAAGGCCTCTGGGCTGGACGCGCGGGACTCCAGGAGACGACGACGTCTCTAAGTGGAGTTCAGAAAAGAAGTCGTGTTAAAAGAAAATAATCGTTCTCGTAAGCTTTGAAAATGTGGAATGTTTGTGGAGTGGGGTAATTAGGAGTGGGAGTGTTATGCGAGATGTGGGAATCGTTGGACAGGATGGACGATTGATAATGGTGGTATTGGAATATGATCGAAGGTAAGGATGAGAATAGAAGTGATCGCTCGGTTCGTATGGCGCGGATTGATAAAAGAATGGGTTCTTACTGGCTATCGCGTTCAAGTTACAAGCTGTTAACGGTATCTTAATAATATATTGATTATTGTCGTATTTTCCTACACTATACGTCACCAGACGTAACAATAGTAAACGAAATAATAATTGTTGTTGAAAATTGAATGACCTATTTAACGTTATTTTTATCTTGAAATTGATTCATATAAACTGTTGTCGGTTTCTTTGAACCTTCTGCTATAAAATTCAATTTTTAAAAGGACGGAAAAATATTTAGAAGATCAGTTAACAACAAATTTTAATAACAAGTTGTTATGCGAGGTTTCGTTACAAGTTCCGGCGTGTCTGTTATTATATGCGTTAAAATAAAACGAACTTTACAACTCGAAGCCGCGCTACTACTATTGCTACTATTGTTACTATTGCTAATTCCGGTTGGGGGATCCCCACCTCCTTCATTGCGTCGTTCGTTAATATTAATTTCAGCCATTCTATTGGCAAATTGCTCTAAAGGTTGTCCCGGCTTTCTAATTTTTTGTTTAAAGAACATCATATTATTTTCATACCGGAAAGCAGAAAACGAATCTAAAGTACCGAAACGTCTCGCGTCATTTGCTAAATGCAAAAGTCCATGAACATTATAAGTACAGAATGTTTTCCCATAATGACGTTCACATGAGAAAACAAACTGTTCTAATGCTGCTTCTGCAAACTTAATATATTTTTGAATAAGGGAGGGTGAAGCAAGTATTCTAATCGCGCCGTGCAGAAGCAGGAAATGGAAACGTATGGTTTCATTGAGAATTCCGTAAGTGACAACTGGACCGGTGTATAATATAAATTGTCGAAATTCTGTAGCTTTGAATTTAGAATAAAGTTCTATGCGCCTGGGGCGCCTAGCGAACTCGGAAGGGCAGAATTGATTTATTATTTCTAATCTCGCGGAGATTGTTTTAATTTTATCTGCGGGTAATTTTGTTTCTTTAGAATAGTCACCACGCACCCAGGCAGCTAACATTTTTTTCACAATGCCGAGACATACTAAATGCATATACTCGAATGGCACTTGGGAAACCATTCCCATTGGAAGTGAAGCTATTGGACTAATACCGACTTTGTAATGATCATCATCATCATTACTAGAATTTACATATTCCTCGTCGACGCGGAGATGATGATTAATGCCAAGGAACACCTCACGACCTTGTACCCGTGTGCCAGACACCTTGCACTTGGAACAAGGTCGATGGGATGTATGGCCTAGATGGTTTAAAATAAAAGCTCGGGCTGGCGCATCGGCGATGAAACATCCGAGATCGATGGGGATTGTTCGTCCCTCGAAAGAAATGCCTCCATTCGACATCATACAGTTAATGTCGGAGACAAATTTTTCGAGGTACTTTACCGGGTCAATAGGCTTATGAGGGCCTCTATAAATACCGACTATGATGGGTTTGAAATTTTGATGAATATTCGCGATTCCGATTTGAACGGGCCAAAAATGTACAGTTTTTTGTTTGTCTAACGTGCAGCCGTCTGCATGAAAATCTAATTTTAAACGGTTGGGAATGGTTTCCGGTGAATTACGTAAATAATTTACAATTTTCGATTCTATATCAAAATGGATATATTCGCCCGGTGGCACCTCATATGTGACTACACTGTTACGCGGAGTGGCGAGGACCGTTCTCGCATCTTTTGGTAAATTTTGGAAATACGAATGTGTACGCAGAAGGCGTAGTATACTAGTTACCTGGGTGTGTGTTAGATTAATCTTTAGAAAGCAATCTGCCAAAAGATCGCGAAACGATGGTTCAGTCACAGCGCCGACAGATTGCCGGGCTGTGTCATCGCTTGATGAAATTGGAGAAGAATCTAAATTGAAGTCATGTTCAGACGAAGAGGAGGAGGTGGAGATGTCCTCCACAGTGTCAAAATTCGCGGGGGGTTCTGGTTCGTTACGTGTTAAATTGGACCTAATCTCTTTCAAAATACGCTGTTTTTGTCTAATGCCTAATTTCTGCCACGGTTTTCGCGAGGTTATCGTCTTTTTCATTATTCTGGGCGACATTACAGCAAAATGAAACCGAAAATACGATATAAATACCTTTCTTCCTCGAGATCCACGAAAGTAATCAGATTAATTGAAACACAGAATGCACACGCGAGTGTCACGACAGACCGGCACGAGAACTGAGAACTGAACTGAAAATTGAAAGTTGAACCAGCGATTAGTGATGCAGTGATGCTATGTGGGACGCTTTTCGAGCGCAAACGCGAGTTTCGTCAAGAACGTATCTGCGTCCGAAGTTTGTGTTGGCCTATTAGAGGGAAAATAGTGGGAGACTATTATTAGCGGGAACGTCAAGCGGAGTACGTTACGACCGTTACGACACGAGGCGCGAAAGAACAGCGGGCTGCGAGAACTTCAGATAACTTATTGTAAATATTTAATCAAATAATAAATTTTGCAACATTAGCAAGGTGACCAAGGTACCCGATTTTCATACTTGACTGAGACCGTCTGACGTCAGAATATTCGTGCATGCGCGCGAAAAACGCCCCCCGCAAAGCATCACTGCCAGCGACAGCGGTAGTGTACTATATATTCTTGAACCCCCACGAGCCGTCCCCACGAACCCCCTACAGCCTGTGGCTGTAATGTAATTTAAATTAGATATCTATTTTTCATAATTATATTTTCACATTACACAGGAAGTAAGGTAAGGAGAATACATGGGGGGTGTTATTTTTTATCTCTGCATCGAACGCGCCGAGACCTCAAAAGAGTGTCAAACATATAGAGAAGCACAGAACGAAATACAGATCGGGTGACCGAGCGTGCCGCTGTCGCTGACACAGTTTAAAGGCCCGCCTATATAATTATATCATAGTAATGAGAAGCTAATGCACGATAGCATTTCAGGACTAATAAACGAAACCATTTGCATGATTCCATTCAAAGATATATTTTTTATTTGCAGAAAATCGTAAAGTTACATAGTTTAACAAAAAACGACCTGCAGCATTTCCATAAAGCCACACGTTATTGAAGTAAATAACATCAAGATTAACGAAAACTTCTTCTATATTTATAAATTAATACTCAGTGTAAATGTCATTTCTTCGAATAACGTCAAAAAATTCGATTAGGCATTGGTGAAATCAAAGTACGAAGAGTTTCTGCTTTGATCAATGTTCACGCCTCGCTCACTGCAATCTATAACTCAGAAACAGAGTTGTACTGTTTACAATTGCCGTTTACTTTTCTTGCAAGTATTCTTCAAAGTTTCCAAAGTTTCCAAAGTTTCTTCAAAAATCCTCATATTTTTGTCGACTAACCCCTCCTTTGTTTATCTTGATGCATTAAATGAGGAGTTATCATGCTGAAAAATGAAGTTGTCATCGTGCAAATGGTTTCGTTTATTAATCCTGAAATGCCATCGTGCACAGGGCTTCGGAGTCGTTAGACAAAATTCGTAACTCCGACTCCGACTCCAATCCCTCTTTTTTTTATCTCCGACTCGGGAGTCGATATACAGGGTGTCCCAAAACTACCCTAGGAGTCGAAAATGTGAGGTTCCTTAGGTCATTTGAAGCGACATTTTCCTTTACAAAAATGGCAAGTATATCGTAATACACCAGTAATAAAAGTACGTATATCAAATTGATGAATATGCAAACTAATATTTAAATTTGTTTCAGGTTCAGTACTTTGCCAGATTGGGGGGCTACACGTTCAAAGAGGCGGTGAACACCTGTTTTAAAGCAGCCTTCACAGACAACACCGCAGCCTCCTACACCTGGTGCGGGGCTTATAAAACACGAGCACTGTGCAGCAAGCGTATTGTACAAGCAATATTCGGTATTATAAGTATTGCACACCATTGACTTGGTTTAATTTAATTCCCAATTCATTGTTTATCTTGCTTTGAATTAGTGTTATAGCCGCAACTGCCCGGAGCAGATATTACCCCCAGCCAACGGGAAGTGATTTCCAGGTAAAAATGCAACTGGGGCTAAAAGCTGCGAAGCAGCGCCTCCGGAAGCAGAAGGCTCTGGCAGGTGCATCTTCCGCTGTCACCTCCGCCGCCACACCAGCCGCGACCCCCGCCGTCACACCCACTGCTACCACCGCCACGTCCGCGTCCCCCGGGAGTTTCTGGGTCAGCTTCAACGACGATATTAACGACGTGGCCTCGCCATCGTGAAATGAAGGACGTCAGCAGCAGTTTCGTAAGTATATTATAAGAAAAGTGTCATAAAAATGAGTATATCTAATCTATTAAAATGTTACAAACTAATGCTTATTTTTTTTCTTAGGTTCGCACGTACTTGGAGAGCAATACAGGGACATAGTGGAATAGGCCTACTGGGGATACCACTTTAAAAAAAACGCATCAACAATAGTACCTCCGTGGTGATGTGGAAACCTATTGTCTGAGAAAAATGCAGTGCAGTCCAGGGAAGGAGGACAAGGAAGCTACCAGGGCAACAGGGGAACAGGAAGACCTTCGATTTATGGCGTGTGGTATGTATACAGGGTGTCCCAAAACTACCCTAGGAGCCGAAAATGGGAGGTTCCTTGGGTCATTTGAAGCGACATTTTCCTTTACAAAAATGGCGTTCGCGGCTTTGTTTAAGAGTTATTAACGAAAAACACGGACCAATAAGAGCGCGATCTAGACATGCGGTGGCACGTTCGGCCAATTGACAGTTGGCGCGTCGAGTCGACTGTGCTAACTCGCGTCTACGTCGCGCTCTGATTGGTCCGTGTTTTTCGTTAATAACTCCTAAACAAAGCCGCGGACGCCATTTTTGTAAAGGAAAATGTTGCTTCAAATGACCTAAGGAACCTCCCATTTTCGGCTCCTAGGGTAGTTTTGGGACACCCTGTATACCTAACTATGCTATTGTACACATGTCCAAAAATATATTGTATATCAATGATTTTCCTTGTATTTTTTAGGTACCCTAGTCGGCGACGGCACACAGTGACATTTATGAATAACTTTGACTCATAAGAGATATCGTCATATTTGTCATGCATATTTATTAATATAATTTCTTATCAATGATATACAATATGATAAGTTTTTGTTTCTTTAATCACTTTTTCATTAATGTTATAAACAATTTTATTATAGATTGTATAATAAATCAAACATAAAATAAAATATGTATAATGAACAATATGTAATATATGTATAAAACTGTATAAAACACTTATATACGTATAAGAATAAAAATAAAATATAAAAAAGAGAAAATAATATATAATTTATCTTTAACAAATTAAAAATTGTTCACCAACTCCCTGTGGCGTAGAAAAGTTAACTGAATAGCAAACCTGAAATTGAGTAGATGAAATTCAAAATTGTTGTTTTTTATACTTTGTTAAAATCGACATCATGTGCGTGTCTGGCTCGCCAGAAAACAATTTCAAATTTCATCTACTCAATTTTGGATTTGCTATGAAATTATTAACTTTGCTGCGAATGTTATTTCTTCCCTAGTAGCGCCAAAATATTGGATACATATTTTTCTCGAATATTGGGTTTCTATTTTTTCAGTCGATCTAGTCCATTTTTATTTTGTAGAAAGATTCGCAGTCTACTAATGACAAACGGAAGCATTGCCATCCCTACACGAAAAACGAAATTCCTTTCCGAACGACCTAATAGTATGCAGTATGTAATTTAAATACGTATTAATTTTATTGGTAAAGAGGAAAACTGCTGCTGCTGCTATACATTTGTACAATAGAAATTTACTTTACCAACATCTCGATGTGGAAGTTCCACATTAGTGTGACCGTGACCAGGTCTGTGTCACTGTGGTGTCACTGCATCAACGAGAGACCCCATAGCACAGCACCGACGAGATACTGTTAAAGACTGCCAGCCTTACGGGACTACGTGTCCCACGAAAATTTCGGTGTTCTCTTACGCCCTCTGGGATTTATTTTGACTGGAGTGAGAAACAGAAGCATCGACGACATTTCGTCGGTGCAGAAGACCACTGAGGAGAGATTCTCGTCGCGACGCGTCGGTGAGAAGACGAATCATCACGAAACCATATGGGTTATCATCAAATGTTATATTCTCCGCCATATTTCAGACGAGGTTTTAATGTTGATTTTTGAGGTTTCAAAAATTAAAAGTAACACTCAAGAACAAAAGATTCCTAGAAATATTGTACGTAAGAAAGTATTGAAGCATTATTTTAGAAAAATGTAGAATTCCTAATACAAATTTCATATCAAATACCTGAATGTTTAATTTAAAAATATTTCATAAATGAACATACTTCCTTACACTTTTTTAAATACATAATTGTTCCAAGAATCGATCTCTGAAAACAGAAATATCTAGAAACATGGAATAAATTTTATTTGACATGTTGTTACGAATAAAGTTTCGACTGATTCCGATAAAGAATTATGTGGATGAATTAATATGTATAAAAAAATGCACGGAATTTGACAGTGAAGTTTCAGTTTCAACTTTAATAACAAATTGATATATTCAGTTAAAGTTGAATGTAGGTTTAGAAACTACGTTTTGTTATGAAAATTTAAGATACATAAATTTGCAGATCTTACACACTATGATTATCTGACTTTTCTCCATTAGACGGCACACTGTGCTACGTGGAAAACATATGTGGAAAAATAGCGATAATTCTAAGTGGACGTGCCCAAAGCTTGTTCTCGCATTTCGTTCCGCTTAGCGTCTTCGCAAAGAAAACATATACAACCGTCCCCTCGCGAAGAGGGAAAGTGTAGGAACGTCTAGAAATTCAAATCGCTGACAAATATAATATAATTGTAGGAGCAGAGATAGACAAGTTTTTATTGAATTAAGAATTTCAAATAGCCAATATAAGAGATAAAAAAATTATTCGTCACGCGTCAAATAAAAATAATCCTGGTTATCTCTATTGCACGCATGAAAAATGATGTTTTATTCTACGAAAATTTATGTTTTTGCGTTGAATAAACTTTTCATTTTCATGTGTATCTTTATTGAACGGTTTATTCGACTTCGAATAATCTTCTGAGCCGCGTTCGAATGCTGTAGGAAGGACCGAGCACCCGACCAGTCAAAGAATGGAACGCACGCGTTACAATGTAGTACATATCGCGTATCGCCCAATTACACTGTCCAACAAACTTTTTTATGATGTCTCGATTCTCACTATGCAATTCTTATAGTGTTTTCGCGCTGATTTCGAATCTGGCCTTAATTTTTCTCCCAGACTCACAGTTTTTGAGAAATTTAAGTTTGAAAAAAAACACATTTTTCAACTTTGAACAAAGGTTGTGATATTATTATAAAAGATGTTGTATTGTTCTTTACAGCAAAAGATTCTCTAGATTTTCCCGAATTCAGTGATGTACAATAGTAATACATTATGATTGTTTAAACATGTTTAAACAAAACATTAAAGACGGAGATGCACCGCTTTAGCACCTTTTTTTGATGATACTTTTTAATTTATCTGAAAAAATAAGGGTCCAGTGGAAAATCAAACTACACCACGCGATAGAGCAGACTTTTATCTTGCGAAACCACCCTGTCAGACAGGGCCGCCGCGTGCGGTTGTGCAGGTTGTGCACCGCACACGGGCGCTTCATCAAAGGGGCGTCACAACATTAACAGTAAACAGATTTGCTAAGTTCAAAAAAAGGTCATTCAAATTATTTGCATGTCTAAAGAGGGCGCACTAAATTTCTTTTGCACACGGGCGACTCGTACCCACGCGGCGGCCCTGCTGTCAGATTTCGAACATCGACGTTTTTACAGAACCAGAAAGCAAAATATCATCGCGGAACACGAGTCGCCGCCAGTGGTGCTCTGCCCTAGCGTGGTCGTTTGAGGGGATACGGCGCGCGGCGCGCGGTGGTGTCTCTCCGTCTTTAATGATTGTTTATTAATGTTTAAACAATCATAACGTATTAATAATGGATATCACCGTATTCAGAAAAGTCTACAGAATCTTTTGCTGCAAAGAACAATTCAATATCTTTTATAATACCGTCACCACATTTGTTTAAAGTTGAAAAATAGGTTTTTTTTCAAAGTCATGTTTTTCAAAAACTGTGCGTGTACGAGAAAAACTAAGGGCAAATTCGGAATCAGCGCAAAAAATTCTATAAGATCCACCCATCAGTTATATGAAAACATAAAAAAAGTTGAAATTTGTTGGACAGTGTAATACACGTACTGCAAATTTCATCAAAATCGGTTGGCGTAGAAGAAAATGTTGCAAGGTGACTAACACCGATCGATAGTATGGATCGATTATGATCTAACAGAGAATCGATATTTGCGGCGATAGCGACACCTCTGCGCGCGAGGCGGAATACATAGATACGCGATAGAAGCATGCGAGTGTGAACATTGTATGATTTTGTTTCTTCTTTACTTTACTGTATTATTTCGTTAAAATATATTCATTTAATAATTAATGTGAGTGCTCAACCCTAACAGAAAACAACATGCATAGAAAGCAGGGATTGAAAACTATTATGAAACCCAAGATGATGTTATAACTGTTATAAGAATATCGATATTGTTTTATATCGGTTACGGTTCCGGTTCCGGTTCCAGTTTCGATTCTGTCATTTTAAAATCCGTATTGTGTTCGGCATTATGTATTTATTTGGGGTGTACGGGCCGCCCGATTGTCGAGCTGCCGAAGAGAGTAACTCGACTTCGCCGGACACGTTCGGAAAGAATCGGACAAGTTCGGACGAGCGAGTTATTGCGATACCCGAGAACATCTCTGCGTTCTTATGAAATAGATAATTGCAATAATGGCATTCTATCATAACTTATAACGTAATTTTTATTATATAAACACTATTTATTATTTGAGTAGTTATTCATTGTTATTTATAATGTAAACAATTGTTACATACATTTTTTATAATTTGTTTCTACACTCCATATTTGGATTATTATTTCAATAATTTCTTGTTAAAATAATTGTTTAAATAAATTATTATGGAGATAATACTTCAAATAATAAATATAGAAATAATTAAACAAACAATTACTTTAACAAGAAACTATATTGAAATATGTAAGAGATAGCCTGGATTAAAACAGCAAATGCGAATCAACTTTATTTAAACGCCTTTTTCCGGAGACTGTTTCTTGTTCATTTCGTTTTCGACGTTCCGCTTCGTTTTTGACGTTCGCTTGTCGTTGGCTACGAACCGCTTGTAAATAACATTTACAATACACCGGGTGGCGTAACATGAATAACAGCAACATGAACAACAGCTTACAAATATTAGTTCAAATAATAAATATAGAAACAATTTATAAAATTTGTTTATTTAAAAAATAATTTTAAGAGTACATTAGTATTGAAATAATAATTTCAATAATGAATATAGAAACAAATTACTCAAATGTATTTATTTAAAAATTGTTTAAATTATAAATAACAATAAATAACGATGATTACAAGTAGGATATATACGCGGGTTCTAGCACACCACTTATCATTGTGGGCAGATTCCTGCCTTACCGGCATTTTACCTTATAGCGCGATCATATTTTTGCGGGGTGAGGGGGATTAGCTTAGAACACAACCATATTTTGCGGGGGCGGGGTGAGGGGGGGATTACCTTATAACGCGAGCATATTTTTGCGGGGTGAGGGGAGGGGGGGTTTCTCATGGGTGGGTATTGCGTAAGCCCCCGTTCGTAGGCGAGGGGGAGGGGGGAGAGGGGATAATTTATTGTTGAAGTAATAGTTTAAATAAAGGCCAGTTTCCTGGTACTGCGTTCAAGGCCTGTTTCCTGGTATTGCGCAAGCCCCCGTTCTTTGGCGAGGGGAGGGGGGTTTTCGCGGAATGTAATATGATACTTCCTGAGGAACACTGCTTTTTCCAGGAAATCTTGGACGTGTCCGAACATGTTTCGCGGTATAAAATATGATAACTCTGTGGGACATTATTTTCTTATCTATATCATGCAAGATGTAAGAGGAGTGTTTTCGTTGTCCTTAGTAGCAACATCCGTTCGCGGCTGATACCGAGTTGCCAAACCGTGATATTCGATCACATATTTTCGCACAGTCCGTTCCTTATCATTCCTTTGAAGAACGTTATTTTCTTATCTGTATCATGCAAGATGTAAGAGGAGCGTTTTCATTATCCTTAAGCAACATCCGTTCGCGGCTGATATCGAGTCGCGATATCTGACCACATCATTTCGCACAGTCCGGTCCTTATCATTTCTTTCTCCCTTTCATTGTAGTTGGTGGGGAGGGGGTGAGGAGGTAGCAATAAGTAAATAGGACGCGAAGGACTGCTGTCATAGTATTCGCGAACGTGGCAAGCGTTGCCGAGTTAAAGTTATTCGAATTCGCGACTATACCGTGACAATTTTCGCGTACGGACTTGTGCGGAATGAACGTATCGGAAGAAACTGATGGCATGACTGCTCCAACGTTGAAAAATATAGCTTGGCCTCACGTTATAAATTCATACTTGAGCAATCATTTCTCCATCGAGCAGAAATCGATGGTGGAACGTTTAATGCGAAACGACGTAACGAGTCGCGTATGTTTCGCTTACACGAAAAGATTTAGCCAAGTTGTCGTGCAATGGCCTGCGCGCGATTCCCCATCCGCGATATTGGACATCATTGAAACGGGCGAACGTCGCATCGTCGGTTGCGAAGCGTAATTACATTTGGAGACTTTTCTAATCCCCGCGAGTTGGCAGTAGCAGCATCGTTTCGCGGACACAGTGTTTACAGTGACAAAAGTATCAGCGGGGAAAAGCGGCAAGATGATTGAAACGTGCAAAAACATGTTGAAGTGTTTGACACGCATGTCGATGCTGGTGAAAACCATGGACGAGTATCGCGAATGGCATCGGTCGTACATCGAGTCTCTGCAGTGTTGCGTCAATTATCTATCCTGTGCAAAGGAAAAATTGTCGATGGGCGAGAAGTTTAGCTTAACATCGACTATGTGCCGTATGAAGACTTTGAACGTTTCGTTGAATCATCGTGTTTCCTCGTCGCGCGTCGGTAGAGGTTTATACGATCGCAGGGGTGCGAGAGCCTCGACGCTTCGTTGGGAAGATATCGAGTCGGCGTTTAAAACTCGCATATCAAGCGGTATCGTTATCAACGTCGAACACATCGACCCGAAACAATTTCTGCAACACGCGAAACGAATAGTTACGGGACGCGTTACGGAATTTTTAAACGCGCATTCGTCGCTGAAAGTTAACGTAACGTTGGAGGCGGAATTCATGCAGCGCGCCAACGAGGTTTCCGTGAAAAGTTTCGGCACGCGAAACGTTGCGTTGTTCCGTACGAGCAATCTACGACAGTGGTACCAGAAAGACATTGTGCCGACGATTTTGACATCGATGGAGGAATTTCAAGAGCGAGACAGCGGGTGGGCGCTGTCGAAGATACTGCATTTGATCGTCAACTTTAGCAAATATCAACCGTTGCAAGCCGGTTGCACCGCCGCATGCAGCATACCTCGAGCGATACAGTTGAAGAAAGCGGTCGTGAACGTGAAGAGCAACGACGACGCATGTTTTTTTTGGGCGATCGTGGCAAGTCTCTATCCGGTCGAGAGAAATCCATCGCGCGTGTCGGCGTATCCGCACTACAAAGACGTGCTTCCGAAAACCGAAGGTTTTCAACTGCCTATGTCGTTCAAAGACATCCCGAAATTTGAACGAGAAAACGACGTTTCCGTGAACGTGTTCGAATGGAAGCGCAAGAAATGCGTAACGCTTCATTTGACCGAAAAGAAACGGGAGGGAAGACACGTCAACCTGCTGTTTCTACAGAATGCTGCAAAGACGCATGGCCATTTCGCGTGCATACGAAATTTGTCAAGATTGGTTTCGTCGCAGCTTAGCAAGCAGAAAAATCAGAAGTATATTTGCGATCGGTAAGTTACATTTATTTTTTTAAATTGTTTGAAGGAAAAGACATGATTTTTTCCTTCCCGCAGGTGCTTGCAATATTTTCCCACGCCGGAGAGATTAGACGTTCATACGGTCGACTGCGAACGGATGAACGATTGCGCTCTGATGCTTCCAATATCGGAAGAAGACAAGTGGTTGCGGTTCAAAAATTATACAAACAAGGAGCAGGCGCCGTTCGTAATCTATGCCGACTTGGAGTGCCTGCTGCTGCCCGAGGGACGGGAAGGGCAAGACCGCGCGGCACGCGTACAGTATCAACATCACCACGCGTTTAGCATAGGATACTATATGCATTGCCGATACGACGAATCGTTGTGCGAGTATCAGGTTTACCGCGATAAAGAGGGATCCGCCGCGTGGTTCGCGAACAGGTTGTACGAACTCAGTCGTAAATTACAGCCGATATTCGACAAAACGGTACCGATGAATCCGCTAACCGAATCGGAAAAGTTAAATTTTCGTACGGCCACGCATTGCCACGTCTGCGAGAAACCGTTCGACACGACCGACGCGACGAGGGTGCGCGATCATTGTCATCTCACGGGCGCGTATCGCGGTCCGGCTCATAACGAATGCAATTTAAGCTATCAATCTTCGTACGTGATACCGGTGGTTTTCCATAATTTATCAGGCTACGACGCGCATTTCATCATCAAGGAATTAGCAAACTCGTTCGAGGGACGGATAGACGTGTTGCCATTGACGAAAGAGAAGTATATCTCTTTCACGAAAAACGTAAATATCGAGGGTGATGAGTTAAAGCATGCAAAGTTTTTGAAATTCCGCTTCATCGATTCGTTCAAGTTCTTGAACTCGAGTCTGGACAAACTGTCGTCATACTTGGACGAAAGTAAATTACGCATCGTACGAGGTGAATTTGCGCATCTTTCCCGCGACGATTTCAAACTGTTGACCAGAAAAGGCGTCTTTCCGTACGACTATCTAACGTCGTACGACAAATTAAACGACACGTGTTTGCCGCCGCGCGAGGCATTTTACAATCGGTTGTACGGCAGCGAGATATCCGACGTCGATTACATTCACGCGAATACGGTTTGGTCGCGTTTCGCTGTACAAACGCTTGGACAGTACAGCGATTTGTACTTAAAATTGGATGTTCTGTTGTTGGCGGATGTTTTTGAAAATTTTCGCGACGACTGTCTCGAGAATTACAAGCTCGATCCGGCGCATTATTACACGCTCCCCGGTTTCGCGTGGGACGTGATGCTGAAAATGACAAAGATCGAATTGGAGTTGTTGACAGACGTTGACATGCTTTTGTTCGTGGAGCGGGGAATACGCGGCGGATTGAGCCAGTGTTCTCGCAGATATGCGCACGCCAACAACAAATATATGTCCACGCACGACTCGACCAAACCGTCCACCTACTTAATGTATTTCGACGTGAATAATCTGTACGGTTGGGCAATGTCGCAACCTCTGCCGCACAGAGACTTTCGATGGGTGGACGCGGACAATTTCGACGTCGAATCCGTTCCGGCCGATAGTCCAGTAGGATACATTTTGGAGGTGGATTTAGAGTATCCGCGCGAAATTCACGATGCTCACGCGGATCTTCCGTTTTGTCCAAGTCACGACACGGCGACCGACTCGAGTAAGCAGAAAAAGTTGATGGCAACGCTTCGCGATAAGGAACGATACGTTGTACATTACCGATACCTCCAACAAAGTTTGAAGCATAATTTGAAATTGCGGAAAATACATAGAATATTAGAGTTTCGGCAGTCGCGATGGTTGCACGGTTACATCGATTTGAACACGAAATTACGCGCCAACGCCAGCAATGATTTTTCGAAGAATTTATTCAAATTAATGAACAATGCCGTGTTTGGAAAAACTATGGAGAACGTTCGAAATCATACGATCGTGAAATTACTTTCTCGATGGAGCGGTAGACACGGCGTCGAACGATTGATAGCTAGACCGAATTTTCACAGCTGTGCGGTGTTTTCCGAGGACTTTGTCGCAGTTCAGCTGAAGAATATGCTCGTTAAATTTTTCAAACCAATCTACGTAGGCATGTCAATATTAGATATTTCGAAATTTCATTTGTACAACTTTCATTACGAGTACATGCAGCCAAAATTCCAACAAAATTGTAAGATTTTGTACACTGACACGGACAGTCTGATATACCAGATCGCTTGCGATGACGCGTACGAGACGCTGTTGAAACGCGATATCCATCGATACGATACAAGTAACTATGCCGCGAACAACGTTTACGGCGTCCCCATCGCGAACAATAAACAGCTCGGTTTGATGAAGGATGAGAACGGCGGTAAAATTATGACCGAGTTCGTAGGGCTTCGTTCGAAAATGTACGCGATTCGCGTGCACGGTGATCGGGATACTAAAAAGATCAAAGGTATCAGGACAAACGTTACCGCTCGGGATATAAGTTTCGACGACTATGTCGAATGCCTTCGTAATCATACGGAAAAGAGCGTTACCGGTAATCGCATAGTGTCCGTACGACATCAGGTATACTCGATGTCTGAAATGAAATTAGCGTTGAGTCCGCATGACGACAAGCGGCATATTTGCGATAATTTGATGGATACTCTTCCTTGGGGACATTACAGCATCGATTAAGAAGTCATTTTTTATCCCTCGTAAAAGAAAAGGAAGTGGTGGGGAGATTATTGCAAGTCTGGAACTGTCGGGGAGGGGATTCGTCCATTTTTGATGATCTTATCTGTAAATAGAAGTGGTAGGGAGACATGCTATAAAACGACGTATTCCGAGCGTCAAGCTTCAGATCGACCGCTAAAATCGTCGCAAGATGCAGTACAACCGCTATCCGTCCGAGCGTTCAAACGTCGAGGAGCCGTGCAAAAAGAGAAGGCTAAATAATATGTAAGTAGAGAGAGAGAGAGAGAGAGAGATGAAAAAATTGTGAAGAAAAGAAATTTAGAAAAACGTCTAATTTTTGTAATCTGTTGCAGGGTTTCCCAACAGCAGCCCACATCATCGATGATGCAATCGCCGAGGAGTTTGCGCAGCGCAAGGGTCTTGAGCCGAAGATATTCCATAGCCGGGAATTACTTCAAATATCTCGAGATTGGTGTGCGCGTTGGCGATGACATTTGCGTGGAATTGGCTATAGGAGATAACCGCGGTAACGAGATCGCATTTTTCCTGGATGCATGGACAGAGCTGTTACGCACGAAGGAGTATATTTCCGATTTAGTTTCATCGTCTACGCAGAAACAGTGCCGAAAAATGGGCGATGGTTTAACGTTACAAATAGTTAATCGTAACGATATGACTCTAGTCAAATTGTCGAATCAGTTCGTGGCTCTGTACATCACGGAAAAAACTATGTATAACTTGTATAATCTAGAATTCTGCGTGTACAACATGTATTCGTGGCTGATCGACAATGTTCCCGCGGTGACTACTAAATTCATGAATTTCGTCGGTACGGTAAAGGATAGCGACGCGAAGAATATCGTGAAAGCGATCGTCGAGAGCGAATCTTTCGATCAAAGTTCGTTGATCGATTGCGAACTGGCGGCTTCGTGCGCCGACATCATCGCGGCGTTCGCGCAAAATAGATAGGTTAAAAAATTAATGTTGTGTGTGTGTGTGTGAAAATTATTTGGGAATGTATTTTGTAACGGTACATTATTTTAAAGAATAAAATTATTTGAGAATATCTCTTTTTGTATGTTTATAATGTAAATACATTATTTTTAAAAATAAAATTATTTGAGAATATCTCTTTTGTCCGTTTATTATATCCTTCGGCAAAACTAAACTCCCCACCCTGACTCAGTAACATGCGGATTCTTCAGACTCGGTTTTAATAATCAATCCGGGTTTGATTAATCTCGTCTCATTCAAGAACAGCATCACACTTATCTTCGTCTCGTCCAAGTCCTGCTGTGAAGCTTGGTCTGTTTACGGTTTAAGAATTACGCAAACAAAGACCAGGCACCGTTCGTAATCTATGCCGACTTGGAGTGTCTGCTGCTGCTGTCTGAGGGACGGGAAGGACAAGGCCGTGCGGCACGCGTACAGTATCAATATCACCCAGGCGTAATTCTTAAACCGTAACCAGACCAAGCTTCACAGCAGGTCTTGGACGAGACGAAGATAAGTGTGATGCTGTTCTTGAATGAGACGAGATTCTTCAGACTCGGTTTGATTATTCGAACGGGGTCCAAGTATCCGCATGTTACTGAGTCATGGTGGGGAGTTTAGTTCTGCTGAAGTAGGTGGTTGAGGCTGTATATATACAAATCGTTGACGGATCGTGTACTAGCGAGAAAGGATAGGGACAACGTCGCTATAAGCCCATCTTGTGGCGAGGGTGGAAAGTTAGCCGACACACATTACTAGACTGTAAGAAGTTTATTTAAATTTTATTGCAAATTACATTTTTCACAATTCCTATAGAATAAAAGAATACAATTAAAAGTAGAGAAAAAATTAATTAACATAACTCTTACATATAAAGATAGTAGAAAAATACGATTAAAGTATATTCGTTTCAGGTATCCATGAATTATGCGACGCGTCCATCCCCAACCATTTTACGTACACGTTATTTCCTTTCCTGCGTAATATTTTTTCAACTAAGTATATGTCAGGATATTTTGTCGCACGTATCTCGTGTTCGTAAAATCCTCCGGCGATGGGTTTGTCCTTCGCGTCGGCCAAGAGGTATGTGACAGGATTCGTTCGTTTCACCGCGATAATCTTGAATATTTCGGTTGACCAGTTCGGTGTGTATCCTTTGTCAAATAGGGTTTTGAACTTGCTAACGCGCACGCGATCATTGAGCTTAAATTTGGCGCGGCCAGCGATCTTCACTTTGCGGTACACGGTGGACAGAAGGTGGCCGGCATTTTTACGGTTCACGTCAACGGGTCGCATACGAATGGTACGATGTTTTCGATTATTGTAGTTCTCGGTCAACGTGGGGAGCTCATCGATCCAATGATATTTTCCGCTCAACGAGAAAAATTTCCACATGCTGTTCTTCAGCGTGCGATTGAAACGTTCCACTACGGACGCTTTCATAGGGCTAAACGTGGAATAGAGGTTGATGTTGCGACTCTTCAGATAGTCTTGAAACGTTTCATTGTAGAATTCTTTTCCCATGTCGGTCTGCAAGTTGTTCGGG
The DNA here is from genome assembly GCA_963971365.1 of Lasioglossum villosulum. NCBI lineage: Eukaryota > Metazoa > Arthropoda > Insecta > Hymenoptera > Halictidae > Lasioglossum > Lasioglossum villosulum. The sequence goes on from OZ020499.1 coordinate 14,298,902, forward strand.
GCTCTACCGTCCTTCTCCAACGCCGACGCGAAAGCATTGCACACGTCGCGCGCATTTTTACTCTTCAAAGGAACCGCCCATGCGTATTTGCTAAATACATCGATTATCGTGAGAATATATCGATACCCACGATTTTTTCGCGCGTATTTTTGAACGTCGACTATATCGGCTTGCCAAAGATCGTCGAAACCTCGCACGACCACGCGTCTACGCGGGTAAAAACGTCTCGCCTGAGCGTGCAGCTCTTCCACAACGTTCTTTTTACTCATCGTCGAGTAATTGTCGTAATCTTATCCGATTATTCGCTTTTTAATCGCGTCTCCAATAATTGATGACTGATTCGACCGTTGAAAGCGACGTCTCTTGCTGTCTCTACTCGACGCGACGTATCTGCGCGTATACTTTCTCGAGTTTCCCATATATACTTTTCGTGGCGACACACAGTACAGGTACAGGTACAGGTACAGCTACAGCTACAGCTACAGCTACAGCTACAGCTACAGCTACAGCTACAGCTACAGCTACAGCTACAGCTACAGCTACAGGTACAGCTGTTGTACGGTACGGCTGTTGTATGGTATGCGGTATGGCTGTTGTACATCTATCCATGGATCTCTCTCTCTCAATATCGGTCGACGCGTTTCTTTTACACGATTAAATTCTTATTATTTCATATACCTCCTCCTCCTTCAACGCCTCGTCGATGCGTGAATCGGTCGATTTCGTATTTTCGTTTGCATCGTATCGAACATCTTGTATCGTAGCCAGTATTTCGGACTTCATCGTTTCTTTAGCGGTTTCCAGTTCTTTGATCAGTTTTTTCACGATCTCGGATTCGAGCTTCGCGTTAAGCGTGTCCACGTATAGTTTGGTTGCGGCGTGATCGTTTGCCTCGGGATTCGCCACGCGTACGATCCTCATACCTTTCGCATCGTACAATGTGGCATCGTCGTTCGAACATATAGCGTTATCGCGCACATAACTTTTAAAAACGCCGGGATAGAAAATCGGAGAAACATTCGACTCGTGTTTGTTCGCTTCTCGGAGCACCATACCAAATTTGTTGATGGACATTTTTTCGCTCGAGTTAGTCTTCTTCTTCAGTTATCAACAACTCGTATCGTTTGGACAACCGTTTTACCTGCTCTTCGATGCACAGTATTCGCTGAAATATCTCATCCAGTTTTATCCTTAGACTTTGAAATTTCAAGTTCCAGCTTTCGCCGTTGTCGTCGTCGTCGTCTCCTCCCGAGGATATCGTTTGATTCGTTTCGCAACAATTAAGACGAATACGCATTTTTACGAACCGTAACAATTTCATCGATCGACATTTCATTCGTCACTGACTCGACGAACGCGCGCGCGCTTTAATTTATAATTATACCGGCTTCGCGAAGTTCCTCGATTATCGACATTATTTCATTGTCATGGTTGGAATGACCGGCGTGCTTCGAAGCGGTTAACAATTTCAGACGATCGACGAGTTCGTTCGGATCGTCCCAATGCACGTAATCGATCGGATGGTCGGTCACGCGCATAAAAGTTGGAAGATTAATCCCTCGTCCACCTCGCGACGAAAACAACGGTCCTATAATTTTCCTATACTTGTAACCTCTGTTTCCCTTTAGCTGATTCCCGCGTCGATGCGCATTCGTAAGAGTGAGAATTTTTTTGTACGCGTTCTTATCGTCCTCGGTGTACAGCCGCTCATCAGGCAGTTTATTGAATATCAATTCGTAAAGACCGCGAGTCCCCGCGTACCGTACCCCGTCAACGATGACGTCATCGTTGCTGCCCACGTCGAACGTGGAATTTCCCAGCATCAGCTTATCGTCTTGGGGATATACTCCGTACACGTTGTCAAATTTTATCGATGGTCCGGTGAAAAAATTTTTTAAATACTCGCGCGCCAACGGTCCTAAATTCTCGGATAGATGTTGATTTTCCTCTCGATGAGTTTCAGGATTTTCAAAAATATCGCGCATCGAAATTTCCAAAGATGCCGGGCTCGATGACTCGTAGGTATCCTGTGGCGGTACCGCCGTCGCAGGCTCGTTGATCTCCACCATCCTTTTCTTCGTAGAGGATGGTGGTGTTCCTCCAATATCCAGGTATCTTCTTTTTCTTCGCGGAGTGGGGGACGGCGGTGGCGTTTCCTTTATATCCGCGTTGTCGTCCGAATCGACAGTAGCCGTATTTTGAACTATCTGTTTCAACGGTTCGACGATCGGCCGTAAATTCACTTGCAAATTCTCCTCGGTCGCCATTTTCCCAACTTTCAACGCCAAATACTTTTTCCGTATGGTATCGCTGGTCTTCGCTATTTCATTCGCGATCGAAGCTCGCAGCTTCTCCTTCTTTTCCTTTTGGGACGACATATTTGATTGGAAGCGCAAGAGAGAGATTTACAACCGCGATACAGCACCGACAACCCTTACCGAACAACTGTGCCCGTTACAGTACGACAAACTCATTAAATCCACGTCTGTAACGACCGTGATTCGCAGGGCTGTCTTTATCGATTACGAGAAATCCGTACTTCTTTCGCCAACAATTCGCGCATAACGCGCTAAACGTCTCGAACGACATATCGGTATTTACGTGATCCTGATGAATGTGACGCAAGTTCATGGTATCCTGTTTGAACAGAATCAACATATTGGCATTGTCGCGAATTAAATGTTTAGGTATTCTCGCGTACGACTGACCCAGGTAGAAGCAATCGACGTGCGAATGTCTACCCATCGCGAAATACTCTCTCATGATATCCTGCTCGTCGCACGCCACGTCGTCGAAGATGAATATCGAATCGGGTCGTGCATCTGCGGGGGGAATTACGTCGGCGTTGTCCGCGAACGCGAAGTAGCCTACATCCTCCCCCACGGATGAGAACAGTTTGTTCAAGTATTGATATTTTGGCTGGTTCAACGATTTCGAGTACACGTAAACGTTTGCGAATCGTAGTCCGTTCACGCTTTCCAACATGCTAATCATAACGTTCGTTTTACCGCATCCTGACGGGCCGCTTATGACGCATCGTACGGTGCGTGGTAACAGTGATCCATGTTTTCGCATCGTCTCGTCGCAATCGTCGAACGCGCGACACATTGGAACGCGAATATCCAAAGATTGTCTTACGAAACGCATGATCTGATTGATTCGACGAGCAGGGTGGGTGGACAGTATTTATACGAGAGCTCGAACGCTGTCGATATCAGTCATCCCCCACCCCTCCGAGAGAGAAAATAGAATCCGCGTTTTCTTCAAAAAGAGAGAGAGAGCGGAAAAAATAGCTTATGCGCGCGAATCATCGTTCGCGACGACGTCTCGGTCCGCATACGGGTAAGGGGATTTTAAACAGAGCTATAAACGCGTTACCGTTCGAATTGCATATACCTGGTTATCAATTCTGCGGCCCCGGTACGAAACTGTCCAAGCGATTAGCTCGTGGGGATCGGGGAATCAATCCGTTGGACGCGGCCTGTCGCGAGCACGATATAGCGTATTCGCGGTGCAAGGACCTTGGAAATCGTCACGCGGCCGATCGCGTTTTGGCGGATCGAGCGCTGCATCGACTAACGTCCGGAGACGCTGCGTTGGGAGAGAAAGTGTCCGCGGCTGCAGTGTTCGCAGCCATGAAAGCTAAAACGAAATTGGGCATGGGTTTGATAAAGAAAAAAGGTGAAAAGAGAAAAAAGAAAACGGGAAAACGAATTCTCCCGATCGCCAAACGCGGTGGATTTTTGCCGTTGTTGTTGCCTGCTTTGTCGGCCATAGGAGCATTGACGGGTGGTGCCGCGGGAGTAGTCAAAGTTATAAACGATGCAAAAGCTGCGAAGAAACAATTGCAAGAAGCGGAGCGACACAATCAAGTCATGGAGGGTCGCGGGTTACGTCTCGCACCGTATAAGCATGGGAAAGGTTTGAAAGGGGGGAAGAAGCAAAAAAAAAAAAAACAACGAAGAAAGACAACACGACGACAGATGTCGAATTGACGGGCATCTGTAAAGGATTACCATACTTTCGCGGAGTTTTTATGCGTGACGATTTGCCGCCGCGCGCGTGGATAAACGAGCGAGGTATAGTCAATCTAGATAATAGTCGTGGGCCGGGGACGCACTGGGTCGCCTATATAAAACACGGCTCGCGTGTCAAATATTTTGATAGCTTTGGAAATCTTCGACCGCCGATCGAGTTGATTCGCTATTTCGGTGCGAACGCGACCATCTTGTATAACCACGAACGTTTTCAAAACTACGACGAAAGCGTGTGTGGACAATTGTGTGTGAAGTTTCTCCGAGAAACCACGTTATAAATTCTCTCTCTCTCTCTGTACTCTGTACGATGCATTCGAAAAATTCATTTACGTTCACGTTGTCGGGAAGAAGCAGCGTACTGTCGTCCAAGCACTTTCCACCCATAGATCTGAGCAATGGCGAATACGAGCTGGGGTTGCTCGATTTGCAAACTTATTACACGATACCGAACATCAGCGCAAACATCGGAAACAATCGATTCTATTTCGGCGAAAAAGACGAGGAGATCGTCATACCCGACGGTTCGTACGAATTGGAGGCGATAAACGCGTACCTGAGACGCGAAATATGCGCGCGATATCCTCCAAAAAATGTTGACGAGTCGTCCATCACCTCCGATATCGAATATCCTCTGATCTTACGAGCGAACACCAACACCATGAAAAGTGAAATTATAAGCAAGTATCGAATAAACTTTGCAAAGCCTTGCAACGTGGGATCGATCCTCGGATTTTCCATGAATCGCGTTTTACCGCCGAACGCGTGGCATACGTCGAACGCACCTGTGAACATCATCAGCGTGAATATCGTACGAGTGGAATGCAACGTAACCACCGGATCGTACGACAACGGTAAACTCGTTCACACGATACACGAATTCGCGCCTCAGGTACCACCAGGGTATAAATTGTCGGAAACGCCCGCGCAAGTCATTTACCTTCCGATCGTTGCACGAGTAATTGACGACTTAACGATCCGCATAATTGATCAATCCGGACGTTTGATCGATTTTCGAGGTGAAGAAATCACGGTGCGACTGCATGCGCGTCGAAGCAATGCTAATTCATAACAATACGGCATTCTATACGTTGAACAACAACAACAACAACAACAACAACAACAACAACAACAACACCACATTGATTCGCAAGAAAGTAACCGCTGAGAAAAACGTAAAGTCATCGATTCGTAAGAAATTAACCGCGGAAAACGTCAAGTATCTACGATCTTTGGGATTTATTGTTAAAAAGTGAAAGGAAAAATCATGTCCGACGATATTTTGAACATCTCCGAAGCGCCGATCTTCGACAATCGCATAACGAAGATTGAACTGCACACGTACAATCCGTATGCCAACACGACGTTCGAAAACAGCGATGAGATAAGGATACCCATTCAACAACAAGACCTGTACACGCTCCCGTGTAAAAGCTTCCTATACGTTGAGGGAAAACTTAGTTTACCGGGGCAACTTCAATTAGCCGCTGGAGCAGTAGGAGAATCACGCATCGATACGGCAACTCTCGAGAGCAATGCCGTTGCGTTTATGTTCGAGGAAATACGCTACGAATTGAACGGAGTGGAAATCGATCGGTCCAGAAATCCCGGTGCGACGACAACTCTCAAGAATTACGTGAGTCTGTCCAGAACGAGAAGCGATGCATTGTCCAACGCCGGTTGGCTGTATGGCAATGATCAGCGGAAACTGACTGCAACGGACACGGCTGCGATACATTTCAACTTTTGCGTGCCTATGAGCGTTTTATTAGGCTTCTGCGAAGACTACAAACGCGTTGTGATAAATGCTCGACACGAATTGATTTTGATTCGCTCGCGTACCGACGTGAACGCGTTGCACAGTCCTTCCGAGAACGCGAAACCTATTCTGCATCTGAACAAAATTCAATGGCGAATGCCACACGTCGCATTGGACGAAATACACAAGCTGTCCATGTTACATATTTTAGACAGCGATAAACCGATCGGCATGAGTTTTCGATCGTGGGATCTGTACGAATATCCTCTACTACAGACGACTACCAAGCATACATGGGCGATAAAAACGTCTCAGCAAATGGAAAAACCGCGATACGTGATATTCGCTTTGCAAACCAATCGAAAGAATAACTTGGCGAAAACGGCTACGCGATTCGATCATTGCGCATTGTCAAATATTCGGCTTTACTTGAATTCGGAAACCTATCCGTACGACGATTTAAATATCGATTTCGAGAAAGGTAAATACGCGTTGCTCTACGACATGTATGCAAAATTCCAAGAATCGTACTATGGAAACGGCGAAGCGCTACTCAACGTCACGGATTTCCTGCGATACGGCCCGTTCATCGTTCTCGACAAAATGAAGCGCTAAAAAATGCTACGGTCGACGTGCGAATCGAATTCGAATGTCGAACCGACGTCCCGCCATCGACAACAGCCTACTGCTTGATGATCCACGACCGCATCGTGGAGTACAGTCCATTAACGAATATTGTTCGAAAAATTACTTAAGCCGCTTATACCGATAAAAATACATTGTTCGAAAAAAAAAATATATACTTTATCATTTCTCTACTTTAATCGCATTCTTATTCTATAGGAATTGTAAGAAAGGAATTGTAAGGAAGGAATTTACAAAATAAAATAAAATACAAAAGAAATATTTTCAAATAATTTTTATTTTTAAAATACCATCTGGAAGTTAGGAAATTATAGGAAGTTATAGGAATTGTACAAAAGGAATTTATAATAAAATAGAAAAGAAATATTCTAAAATAATTTTATTTTTTAAAGTACCTGCTGGAAATAATTTTTACACACATACATACATATATATATACACACAGTTAAAACAATTACAGTAATAATATTATCCCCCCTCTCGCAATAAAATGAGGGTGGGGGTATAAGTATAAATTGTTCGCCGCAAACGTTAACAATCGCAGTCGCTGTATCAATCGCGATCTTATCATCCGACCGGTCACGCATTCCCCCTTTTCTTTAACGGTAAGTATAAAAAAAAAAAAAATTTAAAGAAAGACGATGCAAAAATCCAGCGAAAACTTTATCTATTCAGATGGATCTAATTACTCACATCATTGACGCGGACGGATTCGTTGTGGAAAAAAAATTTATATTTAAAGAATTAGCCATAATCGGTCGCGACGGCTCGTTCGAACTTTCCGAATTTCGCTTGGGAAAAAACTTTCGTTGTTTATCCGACGCTGACAAAAAGTCTGCCTGGTATGTCAGTAATTTCGTGCACGGGATTCCATTTAAAGATTTCGGCTATGAAAAATATCAACAGCGCGACGTATTCGAAGTTATACGAAATTTTGTGCGCGATTACGCGAATCCCGTCGTAGCCTACAAAGGTGGATGTTTCGAGAGAGACATCCTTCGAAAAATGCGAATAAACTCGATAAATTTGGAAGATTTTAACTGTCCGAAATACGACGTGCTAGTTCAAGATCCCGTGTACGAAATTGCCGAACCGTGTAGACTTCACTGTTGGCAGCCGACGAGAAACGTTAAAACGAAACCCTATCATTGTTGTCTACGCGAAGTACAAACATTTTTAGCATGGCTTAACGATTATAAAAACAGGGGCCAGTTATAAAAACGCGTCTTTGAATTTTTTCCCGTCAAAACCACAGACGCGACACCTCCTTTTACGTTTGATTTTACACACAGAATATTAAAATGATCGCGAAATCCGAGGGAACCGTCGCAACAGCCGATCACGCAACACCACCCGATTACCGTCTCGAACGCGACAGATTTCAAAGTTTTCGAGATTGGCGTTACTCACACGTCGTTCAGCCGGAGAAACTCGCCGCTGCTGGATTCTTCTATCTGGATGACGAGGACTGCGTCGAATGCTTCGAGTGCCGTGTACGTCTGTGCCGATGGGTAAATGATGATGACCCCATGACGGAGCATCGCTTCTGGTCGAGATTCTGCGGATACGTCCGCGGGCTGGACTGCGGTAACGTCCCGATCGGAGTTGATCCGGATACGATTCCGCCAAACCCTCGTGGTGTGGATACCTGCGGAATCGCGAAAAAGTTTTCGCCCGAACGTGATATTGAAAATGCATGCAATAATCGCGCGCAAAGGGACGGATAATAATTGATATCGATTGATGCTCGATGCTCGATTTATTTTTTAAAAAAGTGTATGAAATTATAAAATTATAAAATTATTTTTAGTGTAATGAAAAAAAAAAAAGAAATCTTCACTGTTGAGCCTGCAAACAAACAAACAAAAAAATGTTATGTATTATTATTATTTTTTAAATTAATAAATGTATATAAAAGTATTTTTAACTATACTCACCGCATTTTCGAACATCAACTGCACCGCAGTTATGTATTCATCTCCCCATTCCTGGACCTCGATATGGTATCTTCGGATGGCGTACCGCCATCCGCGTATAAACGCCGCTCTCTCTTCATCGGAGTTGAAAATCTGTTAATAACATAAAAAATTATAATATGAAACATCAATCAATAATAAATAATATAGCTTATAATATTTCACTGTACTTACCAACAAATCCATCGTGTCGCCGAGCGACATTGCCTCGTCCACCATGACGTGTTGCACGTGTTCCGTAGTTATGAACATTTTTTCAGATTGACCAGAGCGTCGGCAGCACCCATTCTTTTATGCATGTATCCCCTCCCGAAAAATATGTCCCGAAATCTCTTCTCACGAAATTAGAGAAGATGTTCGTCGAACTCACGAAATTAGAGAAGTCGTTCGATGAAATCTCCGCTCACGAATGTATACGTTTCAATCGTGCGAACCGATAAAACGAATGCACCCAAACGTCTCGAGGCGTGGTATACTCGACACCGGCCTTTGAAACGATGCCGTCGCTCCCAACTCGCCCGATTACGAAAGTCTGATAGGGGAAAAGACTATGCGGAACAGCGTGTCCAGATATCTCGGTTTTGACAACTCCATACCGGCTGTGAAAAGGACGTTGCTACTACGGATACACAACTCGAGAGATTATTGCCTCCGTCAAACGGTACCTTAATCATTGCCTCCGTCAAACGATACCTTATAGAAGCCTGATAGGGAAAAGAATAAGCAAAACAGCGCGTCTAGATATCTCGGTTTTTGACAACTCGATACCAGCCGTGATCGTACTCCTCCCCACGGAGACTTATACCAGGAAACTGTACTTGATAAGAGAGTTCACTGAGCTCAGCATCTTTAAAGTCCATATTCGTTATTTAAACTATTATTTCAACGGTAAAATTGTTATTAACAGTGTTCCCCAGGAAGTATCATATTACATTCCGCGAAAACCCCCCTCCCCTCGCCAAAGAACGGGGGCTTGCGCAATACCAGGAAACTGGCCTTGAACGCAGTACCAGGAAACTGTCCTTTATTTAAACTATTACTTCAACAATAAATTGTTATCTTCCCCAGGAAGTATCATATTGCATTCCACCAAAGAACGGGGGCTTGCGCAATACCAGGAAACTGGCCTTGAACGCAGTACCAGGAAACTGTCCTTTATTTAAACTATTACTTCAACAATAAATTATCCCCCCCCCTCCCCCTTGCCTACGAACGGGGGCTTACGCAATACCCACCCATGAGAAAACCCCCTCCCCCTCACCCCGCAAAAATATGCTCGCGTTATAAGGTAATCCCCCCCTCACCCCGCCCCCCGCAAAATATGGTTGTGTTCTAAGCTAATCCCCCTCACCCCGCAAAAATATGCTCGCGCTATAAGGTAAAATGCCGGTAAGGCAGGAATCTGCCCACAATGATAAGTGGTGTGCTAGAACCCGCGTATATATCCTACTATTACAGAATATTTTTCGTTTACGAATCATTGTTTTATGTATACTTTTCAAATTAATTTTAAATTCCAATACTTTTTTAGGATATTACGTGGTAATTACTTTTGTTTTTCCTACATCTATACACTGTCGATTATAAAACGATAACTACAATGGTGAACAATAAGGGACATAAGAAAGCAATAAGAGTGCGTAATGAAATTATACAATAAAAAGTAATTGTTTTTCTAAGAATTACAGAATGTGGGTAATGTCAGCATTCTACATTTAATTATTATCTGCGGTACTGAATCTATTTACCTACGCCACTGACGCAGTTTCATGTGGTTCACGAACAAATGATTTATTTAGGTAGAGAGCGCTGACCACCAACAGTATTTCGTCGGTGGTAGAACTTTTAGCGATGTGGTCTTTCAGGTCACTGTAATTTCCACCGTTACCACCCCGCCCATTGCGCCCACTTACCGGACCGCGGAATAGCACGGGCGCTGGCAGTCTTTAACAGTATCTCGTCGGTGAGCACAGGGACTGTACGGCATTCGACACATTAGCGCGACCGTATTGCCCTCTTACGGCGGTCTAGAAACCAGGACCGTTTTCCGTGCAATGCGCGGCAGCAGGGCTCCTAAATGCGACATAGCCAGGGGGAGTAAACTCCCATGTATAATATGTGGACCATGGATTTCAGCGGTGCCATCTATGCAAGTACCCTCAAACTAAAACCTATATATATATGTATATATGTATATAGCTATACTATTCTATACCCACTGATATATATACTATGGATGCGGTATCCGAAATTTTCCATGTCACAAATTGAAAGTCCTTACTTCTATAAATCTATGGCAGAATTAGATGCCAGCGCCTCTAGGGAGAAACCGCTGTACTGTATCCCCCGTACTCCTCTTCACCACCGTGATCCTCTATACTTTGCCACGTGCTTTTTGGTGCGTTTGACGAGCGTATATTCATTGTTTGTTCTGAATTTTGTGGCGTTTACAACTTATCAGGTATGTTACTATCTTTATGATTTAATATTAGTAAGCAGAAAATAATGGAACACAAAGCATTACAAGTAGTCTAGCATTTATGTGATTTTGATTATACTCCGTTTTATTACAGTATAACGATGGGTAAATGCGTCTATTGCGGAAATATGAGCAGCAACCAAAAAAAGGCAACTTTGCACAGGTTTGTACAGGTAATATAATTTATTTTAAATTTTCAGTAGTACTAATTTTTTTGTTTTAATTCTCATATGATAAAACACAGATTTCCACGAGATTCAGCACAGTGCAAACAGTGGCTCAAAATAATAGGTCGGGAAAATTGGATGCCTACAAAGAATAGTTTGTTGTGTTCAGATCACTTTTCTGAAGACTGTTTTAAATGTAAATCACAACAGGAAATTTAAAACCGAAATCTCTACCAACTATTTCAACACACCAGGAAGTGTTTCAAGAGCATACCAACATTTTGGTAGAAAGCAATCATGGAAGTAAGTAACTGTGTCTTAATTGATTTATAATATATTAATGTAATTAAATGTAATAAAAAAAATATATATATTAAATGAGTGTATGTACTTTGATTTCAGATATTAATGAATCTATTGCAACAATTGCAGAAGTCCCAGAAGTCCCCATATACATGTAGATTCCATTGAATCTCCTACAACTAGCAGAGTGATTCGTATGTTCAAATAAGTTTCAATTACAGTATATCGTTTTATCACATAATTATTTAAGTGGTAAAGATGATAATTTTTTCCATAACATAACAATTTTTGTGACAATATTTTTCATTGCAGTTGATGAAGAGTGTTATCTCCAGCCAAGTACATCAGAAATGAATTTAACTTAGTTCCAGCCCATGTCAGTACATACGAACATACGTCATGACCACCAAAATCTGAATACCCCGAGGAGTACTCTGAAAAAATTAAATAGCATCCAGAAAAGACTAAAATCTACCCAAGAAAGTAACAGGAAGTTGAAGCGACAAGTGAAACACCTAAAAGTAAAGGTACATTCCTTAAAAGAAGTAGTGAAAGGGTTGAGGGAAAAGAGATTATTGCCGGAGAATGCGTATTATAATCTTTTGGCTTTCGAAAACACTACGTTGGAGTTATTTAACCGTATAATAACAAATAGAAAGAGCAAAATAAGTAGGGACAAATGAATTTGTTCATTACTCCTGGACGAAGTGAGCATAAAGAAAGGCTGTCAAAGGGGGAGAGACGGAAAAATGCGTGGCCACGTTGATCGAATCTTGAATAACTGCCTTTATATTACACAATGACATTATTTTAATGTATCTAATTAACATTATTTTAATGTATTTAATTGTATTATTTTTGTATAATTATATGTAACAATTAATTATAGTAATATAACATTTCATTGTATATTAATGTGTTTCATCAGTAAGAAATGTATTTCAATATCATTATGAGTTTGATTTCATTTAATGCTTCTCTTAAAACGTAAGAAATACACACCTATTTACCTTTCTCTTATCTACAACGAAAAAGCAAACAACAAAAATGTTACAAATATTTTTAATTCAATTTTGCGCTTTCTCTTCACATCATTAATCATTCTTAGTTTCTTTTATATTACATTTATTACACAAATTTCACTTCTGGTTGATTTGTTATAACTTATGATTAACTTGTGCTGTTATAACATACTATTATTTCAATCTTATAACCATCATTTTTGAAACTTGCGCTATTTCCCTTAGTACACCGGTTTCTCCAAAGACGGCGCTGGCACTGAATTCTAAAGATGGCCCCGTTCAATTGGGGACATAAAATTTACACGGGGCTTATGGGCAAAACCGTATCCATAGTATATATATCAGTGTCTATACCGCTTACTTTAAACTGCTTTAAACTTAGAAGTAAAAGGATGTAATATATTCTGAACAAATATTTTATTTTGACAATTTTTTATTATATACGTATATGATAATGCATAATAATACATAATAATACATAGTAATACATAATAATACATAAATCATAATACATATTACATCATACGTCATACATAATACAAATCATAACATATACTACATCATACGTACATAATAATACAAATCATAGTACATACTACATCATACGTACATAATAATACAAATCATAATACATTAGTCATACTATACAATTCATAATACATCATACCAATACATAATACTGTTTTAGATGCCCGCGGTCGATTCCGAAATCGGAGTGATCAGCTGGGCGCGTCGATCCACCGCGTCCATTCCTCCCGCAGCGTCCGCGAGACTCGAGCTACTCGATCCACCCGAGGAGCCCGTGGAGAACGGGGGACGGTGCGGGGACGACAACGCGCCGAACTGACCACTAGATTATAGTCAATTTATTGTTTAATTCTTCCTCTTCTTCTTCTTCGATCTTATAAGCGTCATGTGTTTCAACAACGCTTGTCGAAGTATTGGGTCTCGTCGTCTTCTGACGTCCTTCCCACATAAAATATTATTGATTGTGGTGCACCACTTTCCAATAAAATGTGAAACTTTCACAGTCACTATCTTTTGTTTAAGTTGGTGTGCATGCTGCGTACATATGATGCATGAAAAATTTATTTTCCTATGCAACATGTTCTCCATGTATTCTTGGAGTTTCCTTTTAAAATAAATCTGAGGCATGGTTTTGTGCAGCAGAGTATCAATTTTTTTCAATACATTCTGTATTGATGCATCTTGGTTCAATCTGCCAAAAGATGCTTTGCACAACTCACATTCTTTGTGTGGGCTAACACATATCTTCTTTAAAATAGCACAGTTATTAATTTCTTCAAATTCCTCCTGTGCTATATCTTCAGTGCTTTGAGACGCAGCACTCGTTTCTTCCACAACTGCCTCAGACACTGCAGATTGGATGGCCTCTTTTTCTACTTCCTTTGTTAGTAGATTCCTCAATGTAAATAGGAAGTGTCCACTGCAGACATCTTCACAATTGAAGCCAACACTTTGGCTGGAGGTGATATTGTTGATGAGCATAATTTTATATACCATCTGGAAGCCGTACGGGGTGGGTTGTACGTTTCGATGCCCAACAGATCGTATGCATCCAAATAAATTCTCCAAGGGATCTTGATTAATTAATCTGGTCTTCAGATTTTGAAATCCCTTCTTCTTCAAAAAATTCCATAATATTCTAAAGGATGTGATGGTCTTGATCCAATTCTTCAGGCATAGTGCTCTATACTCTGGCACTTTTGTAATTGGATTCACATACCGCATACATTTTAAATTTTTTGTTGCGTTGGTCCAAAATTTTTCGTGGGCACTGGCTTCTGAGATGACCGTCCTCAGTGGAGCTTCTGAGGTTGCAGTGTGTCCATTAACCGAATCGAACAGCTTGTTGAAGAAGTCAAGGGCTTCCGCTGTCGTGAGGCCTTCCTCCTTTGGTAGGTTCAATGGGCCATGGTCTGTTTCTACAACGCCTATATTAATGAATATTTTATTAGTTATTCAAGCATAACAGAACATCCATATTATTCAGATAGTGAAATATAACTTTTACTTACATTGGTGGCGGCTGAGGAACCCTATATATGACGCCACTGATTCGCTGAACACTTGACATGCATACTTCACTCTCATCTTCTTGATGCTTTTAGGTATGACATGTTCATTTGTTAGCTTCTTCATCATGGGGCGTACCACATAGCCAACAGTATCCATTTTATATGCCTGTTGAATTATCCTCCATGATGCGAATTGCCTTTCACATTCTTTTCTTCCTGGCGTCACATTAATTTCCAGATCCTTATTTAACAAGTTATTTCTGACCCCTTTGATTAAGTGTGGAGGATCATAAAACGGGATCAGTGGAATATTGCATATTTCAATGATGTCACCTATAAGTACAAAATTATTGCATTGATTCTCTATATTATATTTTTTGAATTATACGAAAAACTTAATAATATGTATACATACCCTTTGGGCGCGTTGTTCCCTGTTTCCATTTTTTCACCAGTGTGTCTGCCTTTAATCTGTTGATGGCAGCAACATTTGATGATCCTTGGTCACATACAGTGGCAACAACTCGCAATCCCGTTTTTATCAGTGCTTTCACTATATTTTGGATGCACTTTATTAATTGTGGTGCTTGTGTTTGTCCCTCGCAATAATTGTAAGAAATGGGCATTTTCCACCCACTCCTTAGCCCTCTTATCATGAACACAAGGGCGTGATCAGCAAATCTTGAAGTTCTTCTTGTACCCCAGTCTTCGAAGCCTACAATCTTGCCACTGTTCACGTCGTAGTCCACATGAGGCTTAATTGCCATCTCGTCCCACATCAGGATGCACAATTTTTCTTCAGCACTCATGGTATCCGCTTGACGGTGGAGATGCTCCATCACAACTTGTGATACTCCAGTCTGGACTGGAATTTTCCTTAGCATCTTCTTCAGTGTTACTGCACTTGGTAAATTACACAGTCTCCTCAGAAGCTTGTATGACTTCGTCGACTGCTTCAGAAGTGCTAAGGCCAATATCTTCTCATCCGTCGTGTAGCGCCTTCCCTGAAGACATATTTCATAAAGTTATAAATAAATTACAATTAAACAATACAATGAAAATATAGCATATATTACACAGCAGCAAAAAATAGTTAAAGGACAGATGTAGTTATAGCCATATCCAAACGCAAAACCAGTTCGTTTTCGGGTCATCCCATGCAAAATCTGACACTCTTTGGAGTACCATCTCAAATTTTGTTAAAATTTGAACATGCGCAGATTCTCAGGCACTTTGTGCAACTTCATGCATGTGAAAGAGCGTGCAAAAGAATCTTATAATTCTAAAAATTACCTTTCTTACTGTCTGCATCACATCATGTTGATTCATGTGATCAGTAATAGTTATATTTATTATTTGGTTCAACATAACGTGTCTGGTATGTTGTGGCAAATTGCATGTGCTGTAACTGCTGAATAACTTGGTATTATATTAACTATATCTACATTCTTACTTACCTCTGGCTTACATCGGGATGTACGTAACTGCATTTCGATGAACATCCTCTGGGTGGTGGATAGATTTTCAAATCTATTTATCAGACTGGATTCTGATAATGTTGTTGCTCGTTTTAGGCGCGCTTTTAAATCTTCCCTCTTCCTGCGTGCATAATTGTTGCGTTTCATTAATTTCTTGACAACGCTGCACAATTTAGCTGCATTTGGAGTCAATTGGCACTTTTTTAGGTCTTCCCGCAGTAGTACACTTTGACTCTTCTGTAGGGTTGAACACTGTTCCAACTGTCCTGACGATGTACTTGGACCAGCTTCATTTCCCAGCGGTGTAACAGAGGCTGAACATTCTTCTGCTTCCATATGTTCACATGTATATTCCGTTTCATAACTTTGTACTGGCAAATACAAAGTTGGAATTGCATCAGTTTTTAATTTTCTTCGCTGGAAAAAGCACAGGTAGGAAGTTTCATCAAAATGTTTGTGACACACCCTGTACTTTCGCCTTTCAGTGCTTGTCAGTTTATGTATGACAGGACACTAAATTTGAATAGCCCAAGAATCTGATTGTTCACGTCTTTGGGGAAGTAATGCCCTCGGGTGTTCACACCCGATAAACACTGTGGAACACAGCAAGATTTCACCATTTTGTTCTTATGTCTTTATGTCTTTTATACACTAAAATGTTTCTATACACTTGTTTCACTTTTTCTTCTTGCTGCTGCACTCCTTTGCTCCTCACTATCTACTATCCTAAAAACAAACTTAAAAAATTTTATAATTTATGTGCAAAATTCGAAAAATAAGCTCCAAAGTAAGTTTACTAAGTGTCCCTCAATTTTAAAAAATTACTTCTAAAATTAATTAGACACTGAGCAAACTTTTTTCAAGCTTATTAGTTAAATTTCTCTAGCTGTAATAAATTAAAATAATATTAAAAATCGCAGTTGTCCGAAGTCCACAGCTGTCACTACTGTCCACAACAATCGCGCAATAAATTAAACAATATTCAACAATATTGAACAATATATTGACACAACACAGCACGGACAGGGCACAGTGATTGACAATTGTTGACAATTGACGGTCAATTTTAACGGCAATAGTCAAATATTAGCGCCAAATATTAGCGCCAAACTGCGACCAATAGCGCCAAGGAACTCGGTCATACCACGTGATGTGCTGTGATCGTGGTGCCATCTAGGCAAGTACCCAGTAACTAAAAGAGCGGTCCAAGGTCATACATAAGAGTTTTCTCCCCCTGGACATAGCTGCCCGGTGCAGCACTGGTTGTCTGGGCAGTTGTCCAAATAAAATGACGTGTTATCTCTTCGAATATTTATTTGAATCTGAATCTATTACAATTAAATAATTTTGTTGGTAGGAAACCAAAAACAAAATAAATGTTAACAACCAAATGTCAAATATAAATAAATTAATCGATACAATTATCATAACAAGAAATGTATATTATCTACATCAGAAATCTACATTATCTACATTCGCCACATACCACTGCATACCACCGACATTAGCAACATCTTTCCGAGATCTGAATTCTGAATGTCTTGCGGCAGGTATCTTTCGAACATCTTTGAAGTGGGTCTATGCTATCTGGGTAGTTGAACCAAATTTGAGGTACAATTTTCTATGAAATTATAAAATAATAATAGATAGCTAAATTATTGAATTATTGTAAATTTATTGCACATGTGCAATCGTTCTATGGCGTAACGCATTACACAGTTTCATCGAATATATCTATCGACACTTTTGTTAAAAAAGCTATTCTCATAAATCAATGAGTAAAGTTGAACTGTTAACAGGTTTGAATCTAAGATGATGTAAATACATGAAATTATCAGAAAACCTTTTGTTCTTATAAGAAATGTATACATGGCAGATATGCGAATTTCCTCCTAATTTACCAAGTGTGTATTTTGCAAAAACTTATTTCAAAACGTCTTTTTACAATACTTTTAATAATAATTTTGCAAAGACAAAATTTCTATCGTAACTTCTGACACGTCAAAAAGTATTCTCAACACTCTGTAATATTTTCAATAATAATGGGTTCATATCGATATGCTGATTAGCAAGGTTTCCGCAGCTTCCAACTGCATTTCCTAATCCCCACCATTTTGAGAACTACTCGATAATTGGCCGACATTTTGACAGTAGCGATTAGTTAGCCAATGAAAACTAAGGAAGACAGATTTTTGTAGTTTTATAGCTGCAACTCTTCTCTCCAGAGTTGATTGTGTGGAGCCATTGTTGTATATATATATATTTTTTGATAATTGATCGTCCGCAAACACCCTACTCTTCTTTTTATAGTTTGGTAAACGGTAACAGTTATTTTAATACTTACAAGATATAAATAATTATCGATTGGTCTAGTCGTATCTCTTTCGATTGGTAAACTTAAAACGTCATTGATATCGCACGTAAATAAAAGAACGCATAATTTTGCATAAACTAAATCTTCGATTAGCGAAAGAATTGATGCATGAAGTTGCATTGTACAGGAATATGGTTATTTTCAGATCCCGTGAAGAGGGCTTTATGATTCTAGTTACGGTTGAGTTTCACACAGTTGTCGACTTGTTACACAGTAATAAAGATGGCGGATGTAATGCACGGGTAGCTGACGTTTGCTTCGATACGCGTGTTGAACGATTCTTCCGAACAGTCCAATTTACATATTGCTGTGGGGTATATATGCGTGCGTGTTATGCCTAGTGCGGTGTAAATTTTCACTGGCAAAATGTGTTAGAAATCCAGTTAATATGAGCGAAGGAGCGGATTCAGTAACGTCGATCTGCGAGAATTCGCTTACGACCTTGAAAGTTGATCCTGAGGAGATTGATCCTGAGAAACTCCCTCCAAGGATAATATCGCACAATATTAGGAGGCCACGGTTCGGCATAAGTAATGCTCCGCTCTCCCCTTATATATTAATCGATGGGAAAAAATTACGGAGTTCGTTGGCTTTCACCAAGAAACGACCTCCGCGACGAGTGAGTTTTCCTGAAAATGACAATCTTTTGGTTACGGGATGCCTGGAGCCTGCCAATCCTTGGAAGCTTGGTAAGAACAATACCCTCGACTCGTACATGATTTTCATGGTCATGCCTCGATAATAATGCACTATTTACATATCTACTTTACTTTTCCTTTTCATAATTGTAGTAACATGGAGCTCGTTCGATAGAGACTTGTAGAACTTATCATCGGCAACAATTAATAATCGTTCAGTAACAGCCCAGTTACGCTCATCAATATTTGAAATTATCTTAGAATTTCTATCGTTCGAAGTTAGTCGAGTATTTCAGGGAACTTGTAACTGAGGCGTTTAGCGAAACTGAAGACTCTACGTTAAAAGTATTTAGTACTGAAGTAGATATATTCTCACTCAAAAATATGTTGCAAAAATATTACTCTTTTTTCCTGAATTGTTTGAGACTCAAGTGAAAACTTTGCAACCTGGTAAACAATCATAATATTTGTGGATAGATTTTCGATAGTGTTTACACAGCGGAAAGAGTTTGAACTTTATAAGAATTTATTCTACAAAGTTGCATTAGATTTCACACAATATATTTACAAGAGACTCTTATCTCGTAAATGCAGTGTGTCTCAGAAAGAAAGGGGAGATTCTCAGAGTGATTCTAAGCTCCTTATTTACCTACCAATTCTCGCAGAAACACTTTGTTTTCGAATTATTAATAAAAAACACGGACCAATCAGAGCATGGATTCTGGCTCGGCCTATGATAACACCACGCTCAGCAGGACCTATGGCAGAGTAGGAATTCGTTCTCTGTAGCCGAACTCTAATTGGTCTGTGTATTTCGTTAATAACTCGAAGAAGACAAAGCGTTTCGGCATGAATTGGCAGAGGAAGAAGGTGCTTAGATTACCTAAGGCATCATCCCTTTCTTTTTCCTGCACTCATTTTGGGACACCCTCTGTATATCTTATTTAAGTATACATTTCAGTTTGAAATATCATCAATTTCAACTTGTGAGACTCTTGAAATTGTAAATGTTTTCATTTTCAACTTCCCAAGAAATGTAGTGAAATTGCATTTTAATGTGAACATAAGTTCACTTTTACTTATATACATATATTTCTTAATCATCTTATACAATATTTTGGTTCAATATACTCTACTGCATAGTTTGTTACATCATACATTCACACATTTGAAACATGTATTTCTTTGTTTCATAGTTTTCAGTTGCATTATCTGTAGAATAGTAGGAAATTTAAAGAAAGAATGAATCCATTTTATTGGAACAATTTGTATAAATTAATGCAATAACTTCTTTAAATGCTACTCGAACATTATTTTAAAGAAGTTATTAGTACACAAAAATATAATGTAATGTATCAGTATAATTCTTATAATTATTTACTTGCATAGTAATAGGGGCTAAGCAATTAGGTTTTTTATAGGTCATGTCAAGTGAAGAACATTTAAGATTTCACAATGCGAACCATGTACTAATTATAACTTTGATGCAATATTAAACTATGCGCAATGTATAATTAACTCGTAAGTTACTCTTAAAGTATACTACTCTTTACGAAGTAGATTTTTGTGATCAAGAGTACTGTTAATTTTATTATTGTTTCATTGTTGGACACAGTTGATTAGAAAGTGTTATGTAAAATTTTGCCATCTGAAATCTGAGTTAAAAGAAACAACAAATTAATATTTAAATGAGATTGAATAAAAAACATTTTATTATGCACAAATTATGTGTTATTACATTATTATATTAATACGTTCTCTGTGGAAAATATAAAAACAAAAACAAACAAAAGAAAAAATTAGAATTTAGCTTTTAAAGCCGTAGTAAACTTAATTGTAAAACTGAGCCGAGTGTGTTAAATTTTTGAAAATATGATTTATATTTACGTTTAAATGAAATGCAAGTAAATATTTGGTTAGATTCTTAAAAGAAAGATGCTGAGTTGATTTTGTCTTGATCCTTTCCTTCCAGGGTCAAATTTATCAACTTGCTTTGTTGTGATAGTGAGGTGAACATTCATGGAAATATAGACACTAGTTAATGATCAAGTCCTTGCTACAAATGAAAAACTTGGTGAGTCACCAATGAATACCGCAGCGAACGTGTTAAGAAATATTACGTTTACAAACGAGAAATACCAATTAATATACAAAATTCAGTTTCTAAACTGTATTGCTAGCAGTACTTAGTATCGAGTAGGTTTAAATGTATTGATATTCTACAGTTCTATAAAATACATCTTCCATCAATCATTTAATTCTTAATAATGTCAATTATAGACTTCATAACATTCTAACAATCTATCAATTAATTGTTCACAGCTGAAAATGTGAACCGTGATGATTTAATCTCAGCATACAAGGAATCCTGTATAAAACATAACACTGATCCTCTGGAAATTGTTGTAAGCCAACTCCAGGTAAAAATACTATTCTCTTTTAATCATTATATTTTATACAAGTAATTTAAGAAGAAAGAATATTATAGTTTCTGGAAAATATTCTCGATTGATTAGCTAACCATTCAGTTCTATATAGAAATTCAGGAATGGAGAACATACAATGGCTTCTACATGTGTATGAAAAAGCTTTCGTTATAAGAAATTCAAATGGGTCGCATGTAAATTGCTAATCAACTGGGATTATGTTTAAGAATAGTTTAAAGTTCAAGACTGTAGAGGTATTGGGAAAAAGAAATAAGAAAATGCTTTCAAAGGAATATTACAATGTGTTCGAAGCACATATAAATTAAAAGCAATTATTACATTTGTTTATTGTTATATATTGCTGTGATGAAGGGATATGTATAATATTTACTGTTTGTGATATACCATGTCCTAATGATTTAGAATGAAGTTAAATTAATTAGTATTATTATTTCATATATATTTTTGACTATATCTGTTAAATTTATCTTTGAATTTGATGAAGATCTGACTACAACTTTAACGTATTCTTCACACAATTGTTTTTTTTTAATATGAACAATTGCAGAACATATTTCAACTCTCATCCATCCCTTGTGTCAACTTGACACATTTTTCAAGCATAAAACAAGTTGACGCACATAATTTTCATGCTTTTCAAGTCCTTTAATGGCTAATTCATTGTTTTGGAATTGTTACACAGCAATTATGCATTCATTGTACAACCCATTGTGTGCGTGCGTGCGCGCACGTGTTTGTTTACTTTATTCTCAATAAAATCATTAGCGAAGTTAATTATTTATCGTTTGTTGCAAAACTGAGGGACGGATGAGGGTTAACTCAAGAAGAAAGTCTTTCCCTGCTAACTGATTCTTTGAGAAATTATTTGTACGGTTAAATGTGCACTAAAGTTGTGGAATGTACATAATGCGAAAAGCTTAGAGGAGTGTATTTAATTACATTTTATTGCACACACATTGAAATCGATATTAAATAACAATTTTCGATACAGACTTTAGATACATCCCAAAAGCATTGTGAAGAACTAACATTAAGAGGACAAACATTAGATCCAAATGACTGTGAAGCATTGGAAGAAATTCTTAAGAGAATTCAATTTCACAAAGTTGATTTAGAAGCAACATCTTTAAATGATGAGGTTCTGTTCTAATCTACAATTTGCTTTGGAAATGTACTCCTTTGAATTTTTATTAATTTTTTGCTCTGTCTTCGATTACAGAGTTCTGTGATATTATTTGATATGTTAGAGTATTATGAGTCTGCGAAACAGTTGAATATTTCATCTAATCAAGGCATTGGAGAATATGGATGGCATGCATGCGCTAGTATGATAAAAAAGGTACACACAACATATTCTTCTGTAAATAAGAAATGTTTTCTAGGCTATTGTTATTGTTGTTAAAGACATAGTAAAATATGCATGTAGGATAATAGCAAAATCATTAGAAATGAACTTAAATGTACATATTCAAATTTTATTCTGCTTGTTTTCTTTTTTCTATTGCATACATAATTAATACGACTATTATTTGTCTAGACCCAATGTTTAGAACACCTTGAAGCTAAGGATGTAATACTTGATGAACAGTACACGAATATCTTGAGTCGTGCATTGCGATTAATCTGCCATCTACATGTGCTAAAATTAGAAAATTGTGGACTTTCAGGAAGATGTATCGTCACCCTAGGTATTTATTATGTGATATAGTTTGATTATGGATTATTTTTATTATGGAATCACAAAAACAGTTATAAGATATTGTTAACTGCTATCGTTACTACAACTTCTATTTCATGAGCATTAATGATTAAGGTCCACAAATAATTCGACTATTTATAAAATTTTCGAAAGTAGAGAAAGTCAACACCTGCATAAACTCCATATATTTGTATGTAATTTAAATATTAAATATAATCGTTCTTTAGGAAAAAGAGTATTATGCAATTTAAGTACTCTCACTAATGGCAGTATTGTACTACAAACGTAAGAATTACTACAATAATTAGATTTGTATCGTGATAAAAATTAAACTATTTTTCATTTTAAATTCCATACTTACTACGAACAGCTATTTATTACTCGTTAGTGAGAGTATCTTCAGAGAATTAATAATTTTTAAAAGTGTGCTACTTCTATCAGTTTCAGCACTGAAAATGAATACTGGAATAAGGGAACTGTATTTAGCTGACAATGGACTTAATTTATACGATGCAATACAACTTGGTTCTCTTCTTAGGGTAAATAATCATATACAACTACTTGATATTAGGTATGTATTGTTTCGAAAAATACGGAGTGTAAAACTTGTGCATAACTGAGGGAAAAAAAGATTTAACATTTTATACTATTAATTTCATTTTTCTTTCAGCAATAATAACATCCAAGACGATGGTGTACGTGATATCCTAGAAGGACTTATTAATCAAATACACGAAGATAAGAGCGGTAAAGGCTTAAACATTTTAGTGTTATGGAACAATCAACTCACAAAAAATTCGTCTCCCTATTTTTCACGGATTATAGTACGTAACCTTACCCGTTCTTATGACACGGTACAGTTAGGTTGTGTATTCATGTATATACATTACGTTCATCTTTATGCACATAGGCATTGTCTAAAACATTAGAAACACTAAACATCGGAAAAAACATGTTGACCGATCAGTTGATATTTACTGTAAAAGACGCATTGAAAAAAAACCGTACTTTATTACAATTGGGAATACAGTCGACTGAGCTTACGTGCGATGGTGTTGCCGCATTGTCAGAAATTATTGAAACAAACCAGATTTTGCAAGTAAATATTAGCAGCTTTATGATGCTTTATAATAAAGTAAATAATTATAATAAACTACTTCATTTTAAATTTGTTTTCTTGTCTTAGAGGATAGATTTGCGAAACAATGACGTCCGACTGACTGGATTAACAGCCCTGAATGTTGCTATAAAAACGAATAGAAGCATTACTAAAATAGATTTGGATGACAAACTCAGAACAAACGTAGTAAGTAAACAAGAAAGTCTACAAGTCTACCGTTGTACAGGGGTCTGGAAACCGTGGAAAACTTAATTTTGTTTATCATATTTTGCTTATTGCAAGAGTTTTTAATTTTGATTGCAGTATTATTATTATTATTAAATACCAACTCAAAGAGATTTCATGAAATTTCGAATTCCAGCCATTTTTCATTGGTTTCCAAGCAACTGTGCATAGCGCAGGGAAATACCTATTGTTACATAACGTTGTTTGTTTTATGTTAATAACAGGATGACCCAGACCAGACCTTATACACGCAGCTTTTAACTGAGATTCAAGTCTGTTGTTCGGCAAACGAGCAGAATCGTATCGTAGAAGAAAACAACGAAGGTTCTGAAAATTCACGTCATAGCATCCTCTGTAGTACAAACTCTCGTAAAATCTCGCTTACTTGTCAAACACTTCCATGTTCTTTATCAACCGTGATTTCGATACGAAATAACGCACCAGGGCAAACGATGCTCGAACCGAAACGTATAAATGGAGGTCGTCTACGTTCCCCAGCCCTTAGTCCAGCCTCATCACCTATAGCGAGCCCGATACCAAGTCCTTCACGAAGTCGATTTGTGGTGTCCCGAGTGCCAGAAACATCATTATGTTCAACAGATTCCTCAGCATCTTCGTCACCAGTTACTCTCTCCCTTGAATCATCTACCTATCTCGCATCTTCTGCAAGTGGGCCATCTAGATTTCGTGTCTCTGTTGTTGAATCAGCAAATACCATTCTGCATAAACCTATTAATGTCGCCTCGTCGAAGGCTGACGTTACGTTCGATCTAAAGTTTAAAGTCAGTAGCGCGGAGTCGACTAATTCGGATGACTCCGTTGAGATGTTCGGATCTAAATTAGAAACGAGTAACTCTGTTCGAGGTAATGAGAATTCCTGTGGCGCGTCAGGCAACGTGTCTTGTTTCATTTCGAATAATAAGGTAGAAGAAAGATGTACACCACTGTCATCGCACGAGTTAACTCGATCGAAGGATGATCAACAACTTGCCGAGATTCGAGTAGACAGTAGCGCGGCTCTTACCGCTTTGGAAGATAAGGAACATATTGATATACAGAATAACGAAACGAGTATTCCAAGTTGGCAGCTGGAAAGCACTGCGACGACAACGAACAAAGAATTATCGGAAGATTTAAAAAAGACAAAGACATCTGCAATTGTAAATAAAGATGACAAAGATTCTACTGTTATAGCGAATAATAAACAAATGCTTGTTGACAAACAACAAGACACGACCAAAAAACTAGCGACTACCGTTTTAAGCGAGAGAACAGAATCGCAAACAAGGCAACAGAAATCTTGCATCCAGAAACATACACCGAACTTAGAGAAATTGCTTGCGCTCTTTCAAAATCCTAGTTGTCTTTTTTCTGGTAGCCAATTAAAGTTTAAAAGTACATTTCAAGATACAGCGAACAGTCTTGCGGCAGCTGAAAGCAAATTACATTGTTACTTAAAGGAAGACAAAGACAGAAGCCGGAAAACCGAGGAGGCCGGAAGTCAACAGAGAACAGAAGACTCTTCAGCATCGTCGAAAAGTAAACCAACAAAATCATTTAATATTTCACAGATATTGAGCTTGAAAAGCTTCACGAATATGTTCCCGTCATTCAAGTTTGAAGATAATTTAAATATTTCCGAGGAGAGTAACAAGTCTTACTCGAAACCAGTTACCGAGGTAAATCTTTTACTGAAACCGAAACGTGGGAATGGCGACCACAACAATGACAATAAACAATTCAAGGTTCACATAGAAGGGCAGAAGGTGAATCTTTTTACTGTGGATAATCAGTTGATACCGAAAAATATACAATCAAAATACTACGTTGATCTTATGAACAAAGATTTTCTATTGCCCGCAAATTATATTATTTCGAATATAGCAGTGGATAACTGTTTAACAATTGCACATAATAGTTTCTTGAAACGTATTTCCGAGAATAGGAAGATGATCGTACCTTTGTCTAAATTTGTAGATAGATACGAATATCCAGTTCTAGAAGCAACGATGAACAATGTAAAAATCGAAGACATAGAGGAAGTACTGAGCAAGGTAGATTCCATACTGATAAAAGAAACGTGTGATAAAACTTTAACGGACAGTATTAATTTTACTAGTGATAGTAATTCCTTGTCTTGTAATATAATGTATGATATGAAGAATGTAAATGATACGTATACTGTAAATACGCCTGAGAAAGTGCACAATTTAGTTCTATTAAACTTACGCCCGAAACACGACGATAGAGATCATTTTGTTTTCGACATAGACAATAAGCAAAGTAATTCGGCATGTTTCGCATGTACAGTGAACCGCGTTTGTAATATATGTAACAAACCACTTGCATATCACAATGCGTTCAAAGTGAATGTAGGAACAAATTGTCTACACAATGAAGTTACCAAAATGCATAGTATTGATACTAATTATCGTAAGGTGGCTTGTACAAACGTTCACAATATGCCAAGCGAGCAAGCTGATGGAAGAGATATTATTCGTCGTGTAAATAATAGTACAGATCGGCGATATATCTTGTTAAGTGAAAAATCAAAAGCAAGAGTATTGAAAAAGAAGAAGAGTTTTATGTACGATGATATTAATCTTGATTTTAGCGATGTTAGTAAAGATTTAAGTACTTCGACTGGTCATGAAGAGTATGTTACGAATGCACCGAGAATACAAGAGATAACCGGATCGTTTAATATAGTGGACAACAAATACTTGGAGTTGAGTACCGTGAACGAGATGAAAGATAGATATCTTTTTATGGAAAACGCCATGGGCAATGTGTTTGGACGAACAGGTGTCACGCCTCGATCCAGAACGTGTTCTTCTTGTATAGCAGACTTTTATAAGTCCATTCCCAAAGATCTTATATTTTACATAGCTGACGTTTCTTTCGATAGAAGCTCCACGGAGAAACTCTCGTCAGACATTATTCCCTGTGTGTGGTCGAACGACGCTATCACGTTAAAGAACTCGTTTTGTGCTTTACCTCAAAGTAAGAATTCAAGCATAAATCTCGTAACCGAGGAGACCGAGAATATTTGTAATACCAATGAAGCTTCCAAAAGTGAGGATAACGATTTTTCTACACGCCGTAATACGCAGGACAACGCGCATTTTCATAGCAAACAAAAATTCCAAGAAACCGATGAGTCTGGAATTAAGTCTGAATGTTCCTCGATATGTACAAAAGTTAACTCTGTAGCCCATTCGAAAGAAGATGTATGCCTGTTGAAAGAGGATAGTGGTATAGGTGAGAATACTTTAGAGAATACGTATATGTTCACTAAATTTGGATCGAACATTGCTCAACGTGTAAAATTTACAAATCCAAATGCGATTAGTGATATGACTCAGAAATACCTTAATACAATTAAGTGTGCAGTTGCTACAACCATGTGTTCAAAGGCAACAAACACAAGAAGTAATATCAGAGTTGAAATGATTTCTGATGAGTGTACTAATGTTGCCGACTCTTCATCGGTAATTCATGCGACAAGGTGAGTAAAGCACATTATGAGGATTGACGAAAGTCTACAATTTTTATATGATTCTAAATATTTGAGAAGTTTTTGTGTATCGCTGTACGAGTACGCGATGCACTTATTTCGAACATTTCATTCGAGCATCGCAAAATAACGCAAAAAATCTGAAAAAGAAAAAAGTATGAAACCTTTGGCAAAAATTTTATAAAGATGATCGATAGTACATTGTATTATGTCTGCACACACTTTTATATATATGTAGAAATATACACTACAGATTCTTTATATTAAAATTTACTTCTTTCTGAAAAAATTCATTTAATTTTAGGAAATAAGAGTTTATTATATAAAGCAATTATTAGAGGTGTGCGAGAACTTGAAAAGACGGGTACCCGATGATTAAGTCAGTCGGGTTCTCGATAATTTCGGAATTGTTGAGAATTTTCGAAATTTTCGAGAATTCGGATTCTCGCACATATTCTAGCAATTATACGCACACATGGGATACATTTTTATTCTTAACTAAATATGTTTTATAAGATTTATGGTCATACAATTTCATTCATTTTTTCGTGAAGATAATAAAAGTTGTAGTACACAAAAAGAAGTAATTTAACATTACTTGTAAATATGTAATATCTTATTATGTGAAGATTATTCTGTTTGTAAAACTGCTGATACTATTGTAAAACATCTGTTTCATACCACTCTATATCTCTTTCATTGCTATACATGATAAACTAAGAATGGTTGACAATTGAATTGTAAATAAGATGTGTAAATTCATTCATATACGATCATATGTTTTACGGTGTAATTTTGTTACGATTTAGTGAAAAATATAATTATACATTGTAATAAATCAAAAAATTCGTGTAAATAATTTCTATCAAATTTGAATTGTATTTGTGAAAGAATATTTCTATCTATGCTGATTTCAACACTATCTTATGTCTCGCTTGCAAATATTGTAATAACTATTGTTTAACTAATGAAAAAATCATATTAATTCTCCTCTAAAAAATACCTTAGTTTTTCATCATACTTATGTAGATTCCTTTGCTAATATGAATTATAACTCTCTTTGCCTAAATAATATTATATTTCTTTAACAATTTAACATATCGAAATAATATATTTCTTAGATAGAGATTCAGTATGATTTTAGTTCGAAAAAATATCCAAATATTTGGATTATATAATTTTTTTCAATTTTGTACAAATAAGTTTTGGTACTGGTACAGCAAAGTAATACATTTTTAATTACATTAAAAAAAAGCATATTATATCATACATAATCATTTTCTTTGTGGAATTTTATCTGAAATATTTCACATAATCTCGTTCTTATATTTTTAACTTGAAAGTGATCATCATGCTTTTCTGTAATCAAAATGAAGAAGATCTGCCTGGCTTACTATAATAGTGTTGAATAAAGTATTCATTCGAGTAAGAATTCTTGTAGTATTTCATTGTCACATTCTACGTATGTTGGCATTTCTTTTTTACTTTACTGTACTAAAACACTAACAATTAGTACCAATACGAATCTAATTTATGCTTCATTAAAATATTAAAAAGTTTATTTGGTCATGCAATAAAAAGTATTGGTATGATTTTTATAGCACAAAGTAAGACAGGAAATATGGATGAGGATGAAGATGAGGAAATGGAAGATATGGAACTAGACGCTGAGGAAAATGACACTTTATATGAATTAGATGATGAAATTGATGAACTTCAAAAACTGACAATGGATCTTGAACCACAATACCAACGGTATGCTAAATGGCGAATTTAAAGAAACGTGCTGTTAGATTGTTGTTAATACTAAACTTGACAGACCAGTAAAAATGACTGATGTCGGATGTTTTATTTTGCAAGTATTTATAGAGAAGCTTTTACGGCTTTTTTATTCGTTCAGGCATACGCTCTATCATGAAAATTACAGGAAAAATAAATAAATGCAATCTTATTATTTTTATAATGCAATACAAACCAGTCGCTTTTAATGCTCGGTAGTTCTAGTGTTAATACTGGGTAGTAGTTATCTAAAATAGAAAAACAATTCGGGGAACGAAAAACTGTCCTACACGAGTTGTTACTTATTAATAGCGAATGAAAAGCGTATGAATGAATCTTAATGATCTTCTTCGTGTAGACGAATGGGCTATTTAATATCATTACTACAAATATCTTTGTTGTTTCTGCGAATGAAAACAAGTGTAAAAGAAGTTATTTGGTTCAATGGAAACAATATATTTCTAGTTGAAGTTGAATTTTTTTAAACACAGTTTCCAAAATTTCAATCGATATTTTTCTAACTACAGATGGGAATCAAATTCAATTATACATATGCCTTTTACGATTTTATTAAAAAAAGGGTAAAAAATTGCGAAACGATTTTGCTGAAAAAAGTTGTAATCTACAACTTGTAAATGAATTATATTTGATGACTACAATTGGCGAAAAGGCAGGTGAAAGAGATGTAACATATAATCTAATATTATCTACGTCTATTAGTGAAAATTTTAGTAGATATATAATTGATTCTAGTCTGAGAACCTATTGATCTATCATAAACCGTACTGTGCATTCAAAATGTAGATACCACACCAAAAAGACGCCGCGAATTGGATGGTTTATGATACACTATAAGATGCAATTTGAAAGAATTGGTCGAAATAATAATAATTTAAATGTGTGTTAATTGATAAATTTAGCGTTTAAGATGAATTGGAAGCAATGCGAGATACGCGCAATTTAGAAATGAATTACCATGTGAATATATACATGTCTATACGCATAGTTGAGTATATAAGTTAATATATACACACATCACAGAAAAAAGTGTCGTTTTTTAAAAGAAAAATAAATTCGAGTCTATTTATCAGTCAGTAATGAAAATGATATTAAAACTGTTGTGTTTAACATCAGATTGTTATTTATTAATTGCGAACAATTTTAACATTGACATAATATATTTTTATTACATGTACATGATACACAGCAAAAGCGTGTTTGAAAGGAGTGTAAGTGATGTGACGTTGCAAGTTTTGCAACGTCACAGTGAATATCTTTAGACTTGAGTCTTTCCTACTCGAAGATATGTATACTTGTTATATTATGCATTCATAAAGTTTCTTTAATTAACTATGAATGTCATGTTACATAGAATATAAAAGAATCATTGTTAAGAGTACAAGAATGACATTGAAATGATTGGAATGAGATTTTATCTGAATTTATATTTTTTATATATTCTCTTGTGAAGTTGTAATAGCTAATGTAATTTCCTTTAACATAAATATTCATTATATGTAAACTTCTAAAGGAAACAGTAGCGATTGGTAGTCATAAAGTATGTTGTTTGTGTTCAGATTGTGTTTCGTAACACAGTCGTAGTTTTAAAGCTAAGTGTTGTAGCTAATACGGAATTGCAAAGTATTATTTTATAATAAAAATAATTGTGTAGATGTAAAAGTAGTTTTGAAAATCGATAACTCTCGGGGTTCTATCTCTTGTTGTATAAATATCTTGTGAACGTTTTGGGAGATAGAACAATTGAAAAAAATAAGTTCAAAACACAGTTGTACCCAACTGTATATGTATTTTCTTGAAAAATTGTAAAGTTCTTTAAGAATTTGTAAATTTTAACCGTCTATCTTTTATTTACGAGACACCATAAAATTGGCTGCTATAATTACTTTGTACATATATACAGACCCACTTGTATACGTGCGCGCGCGCTACTTATAGATTAAGTTTACAAATATAACTACACACGACTTATGTGAAGGTACATTTTGAAACTATAATTCTGTACAATTTGTATATTGAAAAGGAATTGAATTTATTAAGAGTTTTATCAAGTCAAGGGAATAAAAAGAATAAAGATGGTTTATTGATACATTGTACGACATTCATACATGTTAATCATATTAATTAATATATGTCAAATTATACATATTATATGTGTATATATTAAATATATTTCTATTTAAAAGAGTCTTGACCTTTTAATTTTCTAACACATTGTACATATACGTTACTCTATTTTTTGTTCAATATATAGTTAATTTTTTAATATTTTTAAATTTGTATTATATCCATGACTGTATATATACGTCATTTTTAAATCTTATAGAAAATTTCATAGAGCTTTTTCATTTTATTCACTTTTATTTGTCCCTTGCGATATCTTTCTATTATATAAAATAGTTCTGTAGTTTCTGTCATGCTAAAATTCCAAGCGGGTTGCCTACTGAAGAGGAAAAGAAGATTAAGTTCCATGACAGTGTGTATTTTGTACGAAACTTTCTGCATCTTGTAAAATATGTCCCTGGGGTGGTCCTGTTATGAAAATTGTAAATTTTATTGTAAAAAAGAACATAATGCTTCATTTATATTTAACAGACTTCTTCGGCGTTTGCTCAGCAAGAAATATGTACCGATCGCGATGAAACCTTTCGCATTTAGTAGAAGATATTTTCTCGATGATCCCATTTGCAAAAATTTATGTAATTTGTTATTGTTAATAACTATTGTTATAGCAACAATAAGACCAAAAAACTATTCTACGGTGTGCTACACATTCTAATCGTTCAACTAAAAAGTGTGAAATAAAAAAATTTTATTAAAAAAAATTAAACCGACTTCGAAACGCACTAAAAAAATTAACTAAAAAATATGAAATAATTTTCTTTTGATTCCTATGAATACACACCAACTGTTGATACAATTGATTAAAATAAAATATTAAATACAATACAATCTTTCCAGAGGCGGCGCAAAATTAAAAATTTTCTTAATCATAGATGTTGTTGATTATGATTTCATTGGAATATTGTGGACTTGGAAATCAGTAGTTTGGAAGAGAAGATATATTAATATGCGGAAGCATTTGCAAGAATTTAAGGATTTTCGTAATTTCTAGTGTCGAAAATTTTTCAACTACCTGGACTACTAACTAGCTCATCGAAGTTGATACTTTTGTCCACTGTTTCGATTCTGGACAGAGTATCCGCGACCACGTTGTCGCGTCCGGAAATGTGTTTGATCTGATGGAGAATTGACTAATGAAATGTAATTGTCTAATTTGTCTCGGAGTGTGTTTGTCAGGATTAGCGTTGAAAGCGAAAATGAGAGGTTTATGATCTATGAAATAGAAAATTCTCTGCTCTCCAACATGTGACGGAATTGTTTTATTGATCGGTTAATTGCTAGTAGTTCCCGGTCAAATATGAATATTTTTGCTGGGAGGGTGATAATTTTGTTAAATAAAATGCTAGCGGCTCCCAGGTATCACCGGCGCGTTGACTTAGCGCGACCCTCACCATGGAATCCGAGGCGTCACAGAAAAGTGCTAAGGGTGAATTTGCCTGTGGATGGGCTAGAACAGTGGCCTGTGCCAAACTCATCCGTCCATATTACTGGTTTATTGCCTTTTATGTTCTCTTTGAAGAGGTCGTTCATAGGTCCCTGAGTTTCTGCCGCCTTGGGTATGACACGACGGTAGAAGTTTACCATACCCAAGGAACGGCGTAATTGTTTAGCAATTTTCGGGATAGGGAAGTTGGTTATTGCTTCTATTTTTTCGTTCGTGGGACGCGTTCCTGTGTTTGAAATGACAAAGCCTAAGAAATTTACTTCCTTTTTCCTACATTACATTTACTGGAGTTCACAATAATGCCGTATTGTTTGAAACGTTGGAATATTGTGACTAAATGCTTTTCGTGTTCGTCCTCGGACTCCGGTGCTACTATCGTGTCGTTGATGTAAGCAAAACGAAAATCCTAGCTCTAAAGAACCTCGTCTATAAAACGTTGGAACGTTCGTGCCGCGTTGCGAAGGCCGAAAGACATGAGAAGGAATTCGAAAAATCCGAATGGCGTAATTATTGCCGTTTTAGGGATATCTTCCGCGGTCACCGGTATTTGGTGGTAAGCTTTAACCAGATCAAGAGTGCTAAAAACCGTTTTACCATGCAGCGCCTGGGTAAAATCCTCAATGTATCGGACAGGGTATCGGTCCGGAATCGTCCATGCGTTTAAACAGCGGTAGTCGCCGCATGATCTCCAGTCGTTGCTACCCTTTTTTGGCACCATATGCAGCAGTGATGACCACAGGCTTTGAGACGGGCGCGCGATTCCCAAACGCATCATCGTCTCGAACTCTTTCTTGGTGATCTGGAGCCGGTCCGGGGCGAGACGTCGAGGCTTGCTGGCGACAGACGGTCCTTGTGTCGTCCGTATTGGAAATCGCGAAGCTTTATTAAATTCGGACAAACAGTTTGTATACGATGCAGAGATATCGGAGGCGAAAAGCTATAGAACGTAGGTAAGAAAACTTGCGGCTGATAGTCGGGAGCAGAGTGTCCCTTCGACGCCTTCGAAGAGCTATTTAACAGGTCCCCGAAACGGGGGAGAGTGTTTAGTAAAAATAGCGGGGATGAAAATTGGCGGGAGAGTTCGCTTGTCGAGAAAACGTGCTATGCAGACATCCCTTGCTCGTGCGAGGCCAGCTTTCAGGTATATATCCCAGATAGCCAGGCGTTTCCAGGGCCAAGTCGGTCCGCGGCTGAAAATGGGCAGAATAGAGGACAAGCTACGCTTGGAGCGGCTCAAGGCCGACTTGGCTCAATTTCGGCCGGTATTCTGTGCGCGCAGTTGGTCCTCTTTCTGCCGTCCAATGGACCAGGGATTTGGACCTGGGCAAAAAGACGGCCCAATTCCGGCCGCCGGCCGTCGATTTCGGCCGATTTTGCTCTTATTTAAGTGGGAAGCACGGTCTCACAAATGTGGCGAATGCAGCTTTACAGGGCAGTAAGATGAAATTTAACTGTAAGGAAAATGGTACGGCTATACAATTTTGAGTTTCTATCTCTTGCAATCGATTCAGACAATTTTTAGTTCGCATAAAGATCCGCAGTCTAGGTAAAAATAACAAATGATAAAAATTTTGACATTACATGGGCGGTTATTATATCGTTTCCTCTCCTTTCATGTGCACAATGTATTTCGAATTGGCAGTAAAAAGGACGAGTGCTGTATATTTGGTACAAAAGAAATTTACTTCTACAGTATAGCGGCAATTCGCAATGTCAGTGCAACGGTGCTGCCCTGTATAAAGCGGCATTCGCCACATCTGTGCGACCGTGTTGCCCTCTTAAATAAGAGCAAAATCGGACGAAATGGACGGCCGGCGGCCGACTTTCTGTCCACGTCCAAATTCCTGGTCCATTGGACGGCAAAAAGAGGTCCAAATGCGCGCGCAGAAAACCGGCCGAAATTGGATTTTTTGCTATCTGGGTAGGTGTACCTGGGGTAGCTGGACTCGTCACGGCCAAGACACTCGTTGGCGGAAACGTTATGGGTCCGGGCGAGTCTGGTTGCCAGATGTGTTGGGGAAAAAACCCCATCATAAACTAGCTCGTCACGGGCCTAGTTAAAAACTCTGTCTAAATCTTTGGTACAATGGGATACCGAATTCGCCGGAACCTGGCAGCGACGGCGTCGCTATAACGTTTACAAGTAAATTAAGATTAGATATGGCAAATAATCATAATAAAAGGATAACATGATCAGGAGTAACTCCCGATGCAGTATTTGCAAGACATTTAGACAAAATTCGAATCAAGAATGTGTATATCGTATTTTAACTATCACGAGCCAATTGTTTCAATGATAGTGTAGCGGCCATCGGCACGAACATAAAACAGTTGGCGTGTAGATGGTCGGGTGGTTTATGACACTAGCAACAGGAAAGCTATTTTTGAGAAAGCTGATTTTTAACGCGTACAATTTGGATATTGCAGAGAATACACGTTTCGGCCGTAACACCTTCCGTCTCTGCCTCAATAGCGAATGCCGACATCATAAACTCCCGAGTTACCGAAGGGTCACGCCAGTCTTGCCAGACGGGGCGCTTTTTTGCGCATGCGCGACGATTTTGACGTCATACGGCCTCAGTCAAGTACGAAAATCGGGTACTTTGGTCGCCCCGCTAATTTCGCAAAATTTATTATTTGATTAAATATTAACAATAACTTATCTGAAATTTTCGCAGCCCGCTGTTCTTTCGTGCCTCGTGTCGTAACGGACTCCACTAGACGTTCCCGCTAATAATAGTCTCCCACTACTTTCCCCCCAATAGTTCCCCACAAACTTCGGACGTAGATACGTTCCTGCCGAAACTCGCGCATGCGCGAAAAAAGCGCCCCGTCTGACAAGACTGGGTCACGCCGACCAGTGTTCCGATTGAGTACGAAATTTCGCACGCATGCGCGGCAATTTCAGCCTCAGTAACGTAACCTTTTCGATGAAATCGGGTAGCTTGAGCATCCTACAGACTTTTAAAAATTTATTAGTGTATACATATGAAATATTGAAATAATAAATCGAACAAAATATTGTTCTAAAATCATCAGAACAATAATACCAGTATACTCCCGCCAATATAACTGCCACAGGCCGTCGGGGCCCTGGCCGCTCTGCTGCGTCATAGTAGATACGCTACTGTTTTCACCACGCATTCGTGCGAAATTTCGTACTCAATCGGAACACCAGTGATGCTATGCATGGCGCTTTTTTTCGCGCATGCGCGAATATTCTGACGTAGACGGCCTCAGTCGAGTACAAAAATCGGGTACCTTGGTCGCCCTGCTAATTTCGAAAAATGTATTATTTGTTTAAATATTAACAATACCTTATCTGAAATTGTAACGGTCGTAACGGACTCCGCTAGACGTTCCCGATAATAATAGTCCCCACTACTTTCGCCCCAATAGTGACCCACAAACTTCGGACGCAGATACGTTCCTGACGAACTCGCGCATGCGCGAAAAAAAGCGCCACGCATAGCATCACTGCGGAACACTGACGCCGACCGAGGTTCGAGAGGCCCAGGCAAGGCAGCGACACGGTACCTGACGGTTCCTCGCGGATCCGGAGGAAAAACCTGCTATGTCATAAAAAGCGGTCACTCTTAATTTCTCCAAAAAGCGCGCCTCGGACGCAAGAGACGTTGGGAGTGTACCTAAGAAGACGGCTACCTGATTGGCAGCAATTGTTTAGAAGTTGCCCAATCAGCATAGCCAAAATAAGATATGTCTCTCGCACAGCGTTTATAAAAAAAGCTGGCGAGATGAAAAACGGGGAGAAACTACACAACGGTGTATGAACGTAGAACATAAAATATACTGTTTCCCTCAAACTTGTGCACCTACTTCATATAACCTAGCTTCTTCAATAGAATTATAGAAAATTAAAAAAAGTAATGAATTATCAAAATTTGCGACGCAAAGAAGGACAGCGTATGGGAAAGAAAGGGACATAGTTCATAGCATTTTCCATACGCTTTCCTTCTTTGCGTCGCAAATTGTGATGGTTCATTTTTTTTTTCATTTTCTATGATTCTATCATTGAACCAATTGGCTTGTGATAGTTAAAATATGATATACACATTCTTGATTCGAATTTTGTCCAAATGTCTTGCAAATACTGCATCGAGAGTTGTTCCTGATCATGTCGTCGCTTCATTATGAGTATTTACCATTTCTAATCTTAATTTACTTCTAAACATTACTAGACTGCAAGAAGTTTCACTTCTGTCGCGCGTGTTCTTTTCGACGCGTATGATTTTTTTAAAAATCTTTTCTTTTTCATTTGAAAAATTCAAAAGACTACCCAGATAGCCAAATTCCTCGAATCTGCCGAGGGCAAGTTATGACCGTGAGGGCTCGAGGACGTGCCCTCGTCCGAAACGCGGTTCGAGCTGCCCTCGGCAGGTCCGTCCTCGTTTCGGCCAACGCTCTAGTGTGCGTGACGCACACAGCGCTAGACACGTATACATACACGAGGATTACAGAGGTTCCGTATATTTCGAATCCTGACGCTATAATGCACATTTCAGGGTTCTAGGTAGTCGCAATCGCTAGATAAAAGATTAATCTAGGTGGGACGGACCCTAAGAATGGATGAATTTTACGTATTCAAGGCATAATTTACATTGTTCGACAACAAGTAGCGGAGCCGTGAGAAGTAACGGGATAAGCGACAGTGTTGTCGCCTATCGTGGCTGCCGAGAGACATTTTCATAAACCTACAACCGCCGAATAATGTAAATTACGCCTCGAATACGTAAAATTCATCCATTCTTAGGGTCCGTCCCTCCTAGATTAATCTTTTATCTAGCGATTGCGACTACCTAGAACCCTGAAATGTGCATTATAGCGTCAGGATTCGAAATATACGGAACCTCTGCAATCCTCGTGTATGTATTCGTGTCTAGCGCTGTGTGCGTCACGCACACTAGAGCGTTGGCCGAAACGAGGACGGACCTGCCGAGGGCAGCTCGAACCGCGTTTCGGACGAGGGCACGTCCTCGAGCCCTCACGGTCATAACTTGCCCTCGACCGAAACGCGGTACGAGCTGCCCTCAGCAGGTCCAAGCGATGTTCGACACGTAAAAATCCTGATACCTGACCTCGGCACGCTCTGCTCGATTTCAGCCCGAGGCACGTTTGGCTATCTGGGTATACATACGTCATATGGTCGATCATGCCCTATATGCGTTTCGGTTGAGCCTTTTGAAAATTTCGTTACTTTTGTGGTAGGTCGCACCGTTCCTGAGATACAGCCACTTTTTAAATTAAGACTTGCTCGTTTAACGATCCCCACCACTTCCGTTACGCATTTTTGTGTCGCGAATTGCGTGACGCGAATTAGGCTTACACCCTGCCAAAAGAAGTTTCACTTGAAAAAAAATGTTTAAGATATCTACCCAGTTACCGAGGCCTGCCACCCGGCCCAGCTTGCAGAGCCCTTGACCTGTAAATTACGGGCAGCACAACGCTTGGAGGTACTTGAGGCCCAGGCGGCTCGATTTGTGCAAGGCCCCTGTGCGCGCCATGGCGTGTAGATCATCTTGATCATCTGCAGAAGCACCGAGCCCAGAGCCTGCAGACTGTGGCGCGATTCTGCCTGTTTTTGAGAGGGTAGCATTGTTGCACTAATGTGGCCAATGGCGTTATAGAGAATACAGGGCAGATCACACCCAAAGAGGATTCATCACACCAATGTGGCAGATGTCGTTAAAGTAAATTTCTACTGTGCAAGCAGTCTCCGCTTTTACCGACAAAAGTAATATTTTATATGCTGCCTAATAATGCAAATTACGCATCGTATACGAAGAAAATGAGATTTTTGATGGGCGATTGCTGCCTAGATGAATCTTTTATCTGGTGTTTTTGACTACTGAAAACCCGTGTTTGTATTTTAACGAAATGAGAACGCGAATCCCGCACCCTTGCAATCTTTCAAATGGGCAAAATACCGACCCAGCCTGCAGGCCCTGGGCTCGGGGTTTCTGCAGATGGTCTGCGCGCCATGGCGCACACAGGGGCCCTGCACAAATCGAGCCGACGTGTTTACTGGGTATACTATGCGCGGATTAACAAGGCTATAGAAAACAGGAGGGTGAATATCAGCGCGGAATCGCGCAGTCGCGTTTCAGATATACGCAGGATTGTATCTGGCGAATATAACTATTTTTTATTGCAGTTGTTAAAAACTATCTGTCGCAAGTTCGTTTGTCATTTAAATTTCCACGATTCTTAGTTGACCACCGAGCAAACACATCCGAGATCAACGTTTACTTCTTCGACCACAATCTACAGGTATCGAGTGTTTGCTCTTTGCAATTTTAGAAATATTGATCATCTAATGAAAAGCATAGTTTTTCGACTTAGATTCTATTCCAAATAAAACACGTATTTTTAAAGTAATCACAGGAGGGACATTATACAGATTACTATCTTGTGATAGAGGATGTGATTACTGTATCACTTCGACAATTTGTCCGACAAAACGGAAATGGATGAGTGGTTTCTTTCGCTTCAATGACACGGAATTCCTTCTGAAAAGACGGTAACACATTTCATTGTTTTGTGTTTATGTTCGGTTACAATATAAGTTAGAAGTGGCATTCATACTAATTTATGCTTGAAAATTTGTTACAAATATTTACCACACTTTGAATCGCGTCATTATAATGTTAAACAACAATATACGGTTGAATGATATGTCAATTTCGTTTAATAATCCTTCGTTATTGTGCAGATTAATTTCAACGTAAATCTGGGATGCATTTAGTACAATGAACAATTCATTTATTATGAATTATTGCCTGATGAATATGATGCACATTAGACACCTGCCTTTGGTTTGTGTCATGGGAAATTATACTTTTTTTGGATAAGTATATTATGGGATTTCTTGTACAAATTTCATTGTAAAATTTTGTACAAACTAGCAAAGATTTACAACACGAATATTAAAAATATTTTTAAGTAATTCTAACCTTGTTATATATGTTCCAAAGTTGTGATGAACTGCTTCATTGAAAAAGATTTGTAAAATTGATATAGTTTATACTTTTATATTGTCTATTATTGTGTGGTATATCTAAACAAATGAAAAACATATTGTTAATTCTATTGGGTTAGAAAGAAAGTTCGTAGCATTTGTAAATTAAAATTAAAAGCTAGAATTCAGATATTTATTCAATAACATACTTCCCATTCTGTTCTATTACTTTCTGTCATTTTTTAGGTAACTTTTCGTGTTATTGAATAAGCATATGAATAAGTACCTTAAATTTATCTTTGATTCTTTATTTGAAAACGCTATGAATTTTCTTTCCAACCCAATATTTTTAAATCCAATGCATACATCACACTAATTTCATATTCTACATAGTTTAAAGAATCGTTTTTTGGAATGATTGTTTATAGAGTGGACATGGTAACGATGAATTCTGAAAAATCGGCATGTTGCCGAAAAGCTGGTGAAAGCAGTGATATTAGTGGAACAACTGAACGACAAAGGCATAGAGATAATCAAAGAAATCAGTGTAATAATCAGAATGGGGAGACAATTGATAAATATCAGAGTAGTCTTACATATCACATCACTGCCTCGTGTGCCGAAGATACACCCAATTACCTTGTATTCCAAAAAGTAAGTTATTATTACATTGGAAATAATAGTTTATATTTAATATTTCGTTAAGCACTTTCATTCATCTTCACT
This sequence comes from Lasioglossum villosulum, assembly GCA_963971365.1. Lineage (NCBI taxonomy): Eukaryota > Metazoa > Arthropoda > Insecta > Hymenoptera > Halictidae > Lasioglossum > Lasioglossum villosulum. Next base: position 14,339,891 of record OZ020499.1, read on the forward strand.
TTTCAGATGGAAGCTATTGTAGAAAAAATGTCAGATGAAGTATCAGGTGTTCCTGTGAAAACAGTGAAGAGCTTCATGACAAAAACACCTTCGGTTTTTACAGGTAAAAAGTGCTGAAAATAATAAATTTTAAACATTTTCAATACTCGTCGAATTATTAATGTTTTACACCTGTTACCGCAGGTACTGATTTAATATCATGGATGATGAAGACTATGGCTATAGATGACCAAGGTATTAGTGAAATGTTAAAAATAATCGTTGATAAACCAACCCAGTCGATCTTTTTATTTCTGATTTTGATGGTCATTGTATCGTACACGAATGAATATAAACAAATATATAACATTCCATTTAAAAAAATTGAGAAGGTTACTTTCATTTTTTAAAAACTAGGGCAAGTAAAAACTAATTACACACACCATTACGTTACTTGGAAAAAACAGTACTTCTTTGTACTCTTCCATTTTTTTACTAACATTTATTATCCGCAAGAAAAACGTTGGTTAACTGTAATAGCATGACTAGCCTGTATAATAGTTTTGATAGTTAATGAAATTTTTTGTACAACATTACAGAAGCTCTTCATGTGGCGCATCTAATGGCATCTCACGGATATTTTTTCCCTATAGACGACCACTGCCTTACTGTTAGAAACGATAATACGTTTTACAGATTTCAAACACCATATTTTTGGCCATCAAATTGTTGGGAACCAGAAAATACAGATTATGGTATGACCACTTTGTCTATAATCAGTTTTGAGAAAAATGAAACTAATTTTCCCTTGAAAAACATCTTAATGCTTGAATTTAAATGTTGTAGCTGTTTATTTGTGCAAGAGAACAATGCAGAATAAAACACGTTTAGAATTAGCAGATTACGAGGCTGAAAATTTGGCCAAATTACAAAAAATATTTTCACGAAAATGGGAGTTCATTTTTATGCAGGCAGAAGCCCAAAGTAAAGTTGACAAAAAAAGAGATAAACTCGAACGCAAAGTGTTGGACAGTCAAGAAAGAGCTTTCTGGGATGTATATAGACCAATGGTGAGTATTTTATGCTCATCTGTTTCATTTTATAGTGCTCGTTACAGCTGTAGCCTTATTATCAAACAACCTAAGATTTATTTACTGAATTGTTGTTGTGTATTTCAGCCTGGATGTGTGAACACTACAGAACTAGATATTAAAAAAGCATGTCGTAGTTGTAAATCAACTTCAGAATCTTTGCAACCAGGATCAAAAGAGACACGATCAGTAGAAACATTGCGTAAAGAGATTGATATATTGAACAGTATATTAGATCGATTAAATACAAAAGTATCAAAAGTATCAGAGGCGTAAGTAAATGTTAAAATATAAAACTGAACATTATTTGTATAATATGTTCGCCAAATGTACTTACTTTCATTTTAGTCTCATTGGATATTTTGAGCAATATGTAGAATACGATCCCTTTTTTACACAACCTGAATTCACAAATCCATGGGTATCAGATAGTCCTGAAATGTGGGAACAAGAAAAATTAGCGTACGTACATTTTTGTGTCATCATCATGTCACTTTGTTTCTTGTGAGATAATAGACATCATTATCTTTTTTCTTACAGAAAAGAAGTATCAACAAGAAGAGTAAAGAGGTGGGCTTTCAGCCTTCAAGAGCTGTTGCAAGACCCTGTTGGTAGAGACCAGTTCACGAGGTTTTTAGATAAGGAATTCAGTGGAGAAAATTTGAAGTAAGTAAACGGCGATCTTACTAAATAGACTAATTATTGGGTAAAGAGAAGGTTAGGTGGGTGTTTATTAGAGATGTACGAAAAACTAAAAATGTCGGGTTGGGACGGATCCTCAAAAATTTCAAGATTCTTGAATATTTTTGGAAATTTCGTTATATTCGAGAATCCTGAAATTTTCTAGAACCCGACCCGTCCCGGCCATCGGATACTCCACATTTTCGGGTTCTTACACACCTGTAGTATTTATATAAATAATGCTATGATGGTGTCAGATTGTGCTGGCAATATACTCAAAAATCAATTTTCTAAGCAACCATAGTACAAGCTTAACATATTTCTTTTATTTGATAATTTTTAGAGGGATGATAATATTTCTTTTAAGAAATAAATATTAGCTCTGCGTTACACTGCAACCGCAACTTATCCTTGTACTCCTCTATTTGTAATTAGAAATTAATAGTATTAAATGTTTATTATCATGCTCAGATTTTGGGAAGCTGTTCAGGAATTGAAAACTTTGCCCCAGAAAGAAATTCAAACTAAAATAAATGAAATTTGGAATGAATACTTGGGCCCAGATGCTAGTTGTCCAATTAATGTTGATTCTCAATCTTACGAAATAACGAAGAAGAATATGCAGAAGCCTGACCGATGGTGCTTCGACGTAGCAGCGGTACAAGTTTAAATCAACAACTTTTTGTTACAATAGAAATGGATTTCTTAGACAGATAGACAAGTTACAAAATAATATTAAGATAATTAGAATGAACGAATTGAATGCAGTAGACTTAGATAAAGATAATGACCACACAGTGGGAAGCGAATAATAAGAAATTGTTCCGTACTATTGTTAAATTTTAGGCGCATGTTTATCACCTGATGAAAAGCGATAGTTATTCGAGGTATCTACGGTCGGAAATGTATAAGGACTTTCTCAATGGCTCGAAGAAAAAGGTCAATATAACATTTATAAATTATACATTGACACGTGAAAAGTTATATAACAAACTAATGAAATTATAACTTTTAGTACTCATTCTCATAATTATAATTACGATTGTAATTATTATTTCATATATAACATTATCATATCTAACGTTTCTATTCTCATTATCATCATCGTCATTACCATTATCATTACCATAATCATTATTATAACATTAGTCACCAAACTGTTAGTAGTATTACTGTTATTGCTGCTGATACTACCTTTTTTTGTTATTTTTCTCATTAGTAATATTATGTTATCAATTTAACATATATACTTCCCCTCTTTTCAGTTCTCTAGCAATGTTTTTACTTTACTTCAAAAATATTTTCATATTTTAGTCCATATATAGTACCAATGGGTAGCGTTATAGATATGTAGGTCTTTAATTCGTGTGTACATTGTACCCCTTATTCACTTTTCATTTACAATGTTGGATTGTTTGTGCAGTTTACCTTACTTTAATTCATGTTTTTCTATTTTAGTTATATTTATAAATAAAAAGTATCTGACGTATTTGAGATATACGTGAAAAATTTTGTTCTGCAAAAAGACAACAGGCTTTTTATCTCGATATATTTTTCTTCTTTCAGGCATTCTTCGACATTTTGTTAATTCGGCTTTTAACCACAGCTTTACTACTGAAATTGTATGTATCACTTAGCTGCTTTCTCCTAAACTTGGCTATCCGATTTCCAAAATGTACAGTTTTTATTTGTTTCATCAATTTTCATAGATTTGTACGATACGGATTCTTTGTGGTAATTTATATTTACTGCAATATACATATAGGAAAATAATAATTACGGCTTGCGATTAGTGGAACTTCAGACATATGTTGCTTTACACTTAAGCTTACATTTCTACTTCGAGCACCTTTCACCCATTACTAATTATACAATGCAAATTACGCATACTTTAAATTTCCAGTTTACATATAGACAAATTGCACATGTTTATTAATTCTTCAATCTTTTCTATAATTTCTCACTAATGCTTTCTGGACACTTTTTGCAGTTTTTAACGCATTATTTGATTTTTTAAAAATATTTATTCAATAGTACTTACTTTGATGCTATGCGCTTAATCATTTTGTAGGTCATTAGTATTTTTACTCGTATGAATTATGTTTTTACAGATTTACAGCATACACATATAAAAATAATTTCATTAAGATTAGTGTTCCAGGTGTTCACGAAGCAATCTTAATTTCTGTCAACAATGTAGATATTTATAAAGCTTCTAACATCTTCGATTCCCATGCAGATAACAGCTTTTTGTTTCTAGTCCGTCCTTACACAAGCACGAGTGCTTGGTGTTTTCTAAACAATCTAAACAGTGGTAATTTTCCAATCTGCTTTGACTTATGTGATTAGAAGATGACAAACTGACAAACAAAAAGATATTGTAGTCATAATAGCTTTCATCGTTATGGTTATGGTCATCTTCGGGTGCATCGTCATCGTTATCGTCATAATCATCAACATCTCGATTGTCGTTAACTGTTATCGCTATCATTATAATTTATGTTCATTAATAGCGAATATTATTCATCAAAAAGTTCGCAACATTCTATTTCTAAGAAGTAACTAAGAACTTAGGTACTTGTAACTTAATTAAATGATTCTTTTCGTTCAATTATTTCAGACTTCTGTAAAAGGTATTCGTTCTATCGTGTCGTTCAGCGGACGAAGGGACACAACCATGTCCCAATGAGTACAATATCAATTTTGTCGGGCGTGGGAATCATTCCAAAATACAAATTACATTTCCATTGTTAGAGCATGTCGAAGAGGAACACTGTTTGTTTAATAACTGTTAGATTTTCGCATCCCTCTGGAGAAGTAAGTACATTGATACTATTTACATGAAGCACAATTGTCTTTCTTAGTATATACTGTCTGTTCCCGATTCTTTTCTCATTGGAGATTCAAAGACATCTTGAACCTTCCAAGTAAGACGTTTTACGATTAATTTGTTCTACTGTACATAGACTACTTATGCGTAAAAAGTGACAATGAGAATTATATACATTTTATTTTAAATATACACTTTTAAATTACATACCATAGTGATGCTTAATTGCTTAAGTTTGTAATCTGTTCATACAAAATGTAACATTCGACTAAAATAAACAGAGCAATTACAAGGTAGTGGTTTCTGGGCTGTCTGTAGAGTGAACTGAATTCTGGTTTTCACACATGTTTTTATTCATACACTTTAATTTACATGTAAAGGATATAGCATACTATGACAAGAATTAAAAAGAAAATGAAATTGAGCAAATATTCACAGTGACAGGAATGTAACAAAGTAAAGGAATAATATTTTTCCTCATTAACTAAGTAACAAAAACCTACATGTAATTGAATAATTCTTCATTTCAATTATATTTTAATTTTACTTCTTATCTCTACAGACTCGTAATTAAACATAAAAAGAAATCTTAATCGATCGTACGGATACAGTCTATAAAAGATATATATATATATCCCAGATAGCCAGGCGATTCCTGGGCCAAGTCGGTCCGCGGCTGAAAATGGGCCGAATCGAGGACAAGCTACGCTTCGAGCGGCTCAAGGCCGACTTGGCTCAATTTTGGCCGGTATTCTACGCGCGCATTTGGACCTCTTTTTGCCGTCCAATGGACCAGGGATTTGGACCTGGGCCCAAAGTCGGCCGCCGGCCGTCCATTTCGTCCGATTTTGCTCTTTTTTAAGAGGGCAGCACGGTCGCACAGATATAGCGAATGCCGCTTTACAGGGCAGTAAGATGAAATTTAACTGTAAGGAAAATGGTACGGCTATGCAATTTTGAGTTTCTATCTCTTGCAATCGATTCAGACAATTTTTAGTTCGCATAAAGATCCGCAGTCTAGGTAAAAATAACAAATGATAAAAATTTTGACATTACATGGGCGGTTATTATATCGTTTCCTCTCCTTTCATGTGCACAATGTATTTCGAATTGGCAGTAAAAAGGACGAGTGCTGTATATTTAGTAAAAAAGAAATTTACTTCTACTGTATAGCGGCAATTCGCAATGTCAGTGCAACGGTGCTGCCCTGTATAAAGCGGCATTCGCCACATTTGTGCGACCGTGCTGCCCTCTTAAAAAAGAGCAAAATCGGACGAAATGGACGGCCGGCGGCCGACTTTTTGCCCAGGTCCAAATTCCTGGTCCATTGGACGGCAAAAAGCGGTCCAAATGCGCGCGCAGAATACCGGCCGAAATTGGATTTTTTGCTATATATATATATATAAATATATTCACGAGTAAGTAAAATTGAGAATTGAATACTTATAAATGTAAAGTAGATGAATGTTTTTTAAAAGAAAGACGTATGATTTCTGCGAATGTCTAATTATTAAAATGTTTAAATGATTACACTATTACTGTAAAATAGAGATCATTAAGGAAAAAATATATCGCTTATCGCAGATAATAACCCAGATAGCCAAAATGCTCGATTCTGACCAGGGCACTTATGACCGTGAGGGCTTGTAATGTTCCCTCGGCCCAAACCGGCACGAAACCAGGTACAAGCTGCCCTCGGCCCAAATCTCTGCCATGGCAGAAACCAGGACCAACGGGCCGAGAGCAGCTTTTGCCTGGTTTGGGCCGAGGGAACGTCACGAGCCCACACAGTCATAAGTGCCTGGGTCAGATTCTAGTCATCGTGTGCCTTGAGCCCGTTCAAGCGACGTTCGGCTCGTATAATTCCCGATACCTGACCCCGGCACACCGGGCTCGATTTCTACTCGAGATTCGCTTGGCTATCTGAGAAGTTTTCTATGAAGATAGGTGTCATGTGATAGAGAAAACAATATTAACATAGATTAAATATTTCACTAATTTTGCTACAACTACTTTTCCTCAATGTGAGTAGAAAGAATAATATAACTTACTAGAAAAATTCCGTCAAAAATATCTTACTGTTTTCTATGTAAGATTTCTCTTTTTATGCGAATGAAATGAAAAATGAATAACTTATGAAAAACTTTTCATGACAAAAGAATGAAACACTGTATCGAAGGATGTAAAATAAAAGTGATTTTTTGTTATGCACATCAATCGATATGCATAAAAATAAATTAAAGTTTAAACATAAAACTGCTAGACTTACGTGCGAACATTCAAATTATGATAGTTGATGATTCTAAATCATTATCATCAATATAGTAATATAGTAATCAGTATATGATGAGAGACATTGTATATTTTATATGAGTATTCGTATAATACAATATAGCATCCACTAATATAGATCTACATTGCTGGTACTTTGATAATTTATTACTTTTTAATCAATGACAAATCAAAGTTATTCTCATTGATGGAAAAATCTTTTACTCCATGAATAGTTGAAATAATATATAGATACATTCTACGTGTTCATACTTATTTACCTAGATTTTTATGTAAACCTAATACAGAAGCACAAAATTGCAATGATTGAAATTTCAAACGAGTTTGTCAAATTTTATATTATTGAAAAAATATTTAAAATCACAAGTTGTTAAAATGTTCAAAGATAATAATAAATCTATACTCTACAAGAAAATTCGATTTGCCTAACACAGATAATTCATATTTCTTTAATGTCAATAAAACGTATAAAAATATATACATAGATTCGTTATTAAAAAATTATTAATATACATAACGATATGGGAAATTGATATACAAAATATAAGAAAAAAATGTATAACAAATAACTTCTTTCTAAGTATGCGCAGTTACTTTTGTAGATCTTGAATATAAAAAATTATTATTGTATAAAAAGGACTTTATTAATCAGTTTTAATATAAAAAGTATCTTAATGTAAGTTTAACTTTCGACTAAATCAGTCTTACATTAAGAGTTTTTATATGTAATCTTATTAACACCGACTAGCAATAGATTGCGAAAATCGGTAAAGTATATCGATTAATATATTTTCAATGAAAATTTTCAATGACATTGTCAAGTATTTCACGCAGCTCATAAAATTATTCTTGGAAGTGTTATGAAAATTAATAACACGTGATTATACAATAAAATGAACAAAATGAATACGCCATTGATTTAGTACACCAAGAAATTGCTGAGAATTATATGTTGCTACTCCATACGATATACTTTGGCACAATTCCGAAGTTTTTCAAAGTCCTATGAACAGTGGAAAGTCATTTTTAATCTTATACTAAATCAATATTTACGTTATTTATTTCTGAAGAAAAAAGTTGTCCTTAATTGGTTTTCAATTCAAGTTGTTTTTGTCAATTATATGGTAATACCAATGTGATGAATTATATGGTATGGTAAGATTGTTATTAAGTAAAAGTCATATTGAACAAGTTGTGTACACAATCACTTGAATTTATAAATAGTTTTCTGGAGGCTGTAGTTAATATTATTGTTTTACGCGAAAGGAAGTTGATGTTTGGTTATCAACTTTTGTCAGATTAATGAAGATTGCTCATTTTTAGGTAAAAAAGAATCGCTTAAAACGGTAAATATAGCTAAGAGGGGACCCAACTCGGATCACCTTGACCTTCACATATGTTGTCGGGGACAACATTCTGAACAACTTTTGTTAATATAACTATCCGTCGCTCGGACTTAGTTTTCGAGATATTCGTAAAAAACATATTCGATATTCGAAATAAGAAAGAAAGCAGGGTCTCGCTTTGGTTATATATATAAGATGAGCTTTCAATTTTGAGAGACTATCCCTTGGTTTTTCGTCTGCGTGGTCGCCCCCTCCACAAAACTAATCACAACTCATTCTATCCACATGATTTTGCCATTACTAGTTCAAATTCTGGATGACAGCTACAATGCAAAAATTATGCGAATAGAATGAGCTGTGGCTACGTTCGTGGAGGGGGCGAAGAAGGTCGCCCCTCCACGCGTACGAAAATCCAGGAGTAGTCTTTCAAAATTGAATGCTCACTGCATATATGTATGACCAGAGTGAGACCCTGTTTTTTCTCTCATCTCCACAGCGTGTTTAGAAACAAAAAGTAAACAAACGCCGCGCCGGAGCAGGCAAACGTTGCCACGGAGCGTGCACGAATACAGAAAATTCAATTCAGTACTAGCAATAGTTTTTTGCAATTTTCTCGAAAACTATGATCGAGCGACGGATAGATATATTGACAAAAGTTGTTCAGAATGTTGTCCTTGACAGCATATGCGAAGGTCAAGGTGATCCAAGTTGGGCCCCCTTTTAGCTATACATATTACATTAATATGTATATGTATATATATATATATATATATATATATATATGTATATATATATATATATGTGTGTATATATATATATATATATATATATATATATATATATATATATATATATATATATATATGTCGTAAGATTAAACTGCAAAGTCTTAATGGTTTAGTATTTTATATAACTTTCCATTTCTAGGAAAATAATCGTACGTTTGCACATTGCAGCATTCCTAACTAGTGTTTTAATTATTAAATGTACCTTAAAAGTAGTTTCATTTTTTTTTCTATGGAATGTGTTTAATACAATAATCGCCATTTAAAAAATTTCGAGGATTCTATCACTGGTATGTAATGTTAATGTTACTGCAGTGTTTCTTTCTATTTAATGAGAATTCTTATTTGGCATAAGAATAATAATGTAATTATAATATCTTTCAGTTATCTGCTTCACATAATTTCTCTCTTAGATAGATTATTAATATTAATAAGTAGACTGTAAACTATTTAGTACTGTTAATGTACATGGAATTGTAGTTATTGTAATTATGTATACACTTTCGCAACAGTGATGTCATTATTCGTGAAATAATACTATTATATTCTAAAGCGCTATTTTATACACCTATAACTAGCAGACTAATTTATAGTTCGACAAATAAAAATAAAAATGAGTAAAATGAACTAAATATTTTCCATGATAAATTCTTATGCGGATGGCAATTGTCATATACCATTACTAGAGAAACCTAAAATACTTCACAGTTTGTAAAGGCACTTAAGATCTTTTATACAAATATCATAATATAATACTAATGGTATTACGTTGTTATACAGATTGTATATCCTTCTTGTTCTTTCTCTTTATAAGTGGTACGACTGCCCATAGCGCAGTGCCGAGGATAAGTATGATACCAAAAGCCAAGAAGATTGGTTTGTATGATCCTACAGATTCGAATATGGCACCGCATACTGGTGGACCGACAAGTTGAAGGACTCCGTTAACAAATAATGATATACCATACGATGAGCTGAGTTTTTCAGTACCGAGCATATCTGCCAGAATGACTGTCGTGATACCAATATACATACCAGAAGACAGTCCGAACAATCCACAAAAGAATGAAAGCATGGCGTAACTGGTGGCCATGGGTAATAACGCTAGTGCTAGTCCACTAGATCCGAGTCCACCAACGAAATAGTAATACTTTGGCACAAAATTAATATCCGACAATGAAGCGCCACTGATTCTTCCAACTAAGTCGAAAACGGAGACCACTGACAGAAGCAAAGCTGACGAATTCTTGTCGAAACCTTGAGAGATAGCATAAGATGGCAGTAGGATCATAAAATTGGTATTACTGATCGCTGAGGTAGTATTTGAAATCAGAATTACTAAATAAATTGGATCCTTAAGTACACTTAAATCAAAGAAGTGTGATTTCTCTGATTTCTCCGATTTCTCTGGTTCCTCTACCTTGGATAACGATACCTTCGAAACCGACTTCTCCGATAATTCTCCCAAATTCTTCCTAGGACTTTTGCGACGCTTCTCATCTTTAATATTGATTTCCGAGTACCTCTTCAATCCTGGACTTCCATTCTTGTTGTCCACAATACTGGTCTCTGATATAGCGCTTTGACGTCTCAACACATTTGCATTTTCATAGTTCAAATCACATCCTTTTTCTTTGGTGAAATTTTCGTCGTTCGTACTAAACGTGCTCTCCTTCTCCACCTCTTTTTCTTTATCTTCGAGTGAGCTTCCGTTTTTATATTCTGAGCATTGATCTTCCTTAGAGTCGTTAACTGTTCGCGAATTTTCATTTTCGAGTTTTTCTTCTTTGTCATCATTCGTTTCAGTTTCGTTGTCAACAGTGGTTGCTGTAATTTTGAAAAGTTGAAACACAAGTTAGAAATTCTAAACTTAGACATTTAATCGTGGTAAATTACCTGTCTCCTTCTTTTTATCAAGGGTTGGTTCGTCTATAGATAACGCGTCATTATCAATTCCTTCTTCCACTGGGACTTCGATCATGTGTTCTTCCACAGGATGATATAGCAAAGCGCAAACTAATGTATTTAGTGTAATTGCACCCATTATTAGCACAGCACCCCTGAAATGACATGATATTTCTGTTTGAGCCATATGGAGCCTAAATTGTTTACATCTTTGCAAACATATTTTATGGATTCCATTATTAAAATAACATGAATATTTAAGGAACTATTACAAAAGATGTTACGTTAAAAGTTCTAGTGTTTTTATGGTCTACAATTTTGTTTGAAGTTCCATTTTTTCAATATAAGCTGTGAAACATTCACTTTTAATTTAATAATCATTTATATAATTTTTAAACACCAGTGTCTTAAAGTGAATTCTCTAAGATAAGAATTTGGATTAAAAGTTTTAGTGTTTTTATGGTCTACAATTTTGTTTGAAGTTCCATTTTTTCAATATAAGCTGTGAAACATTCACTTTTAATTTAATAATCATTTATATAATTTTTAAACACCAGTGTCTTAAAGTGAATTCTCTAAGATAAGAATTTGGATTAAAAGTTTTAGTGTTTTTATGGTCTACAATTTTGTTTGAAGTTCCATTTTTTCAATATAAGCTGTGAAACATTCACTTTTAATTTAATAATCATTTATATAATTTCTAAACAAAAGTGTCTTAAAGTGAATTCTCTAAGATAAGAATGTGGATATATCCAGTAAACACGTGGCGTCGGCTCGATTTGTGCAGGGGCCCCGTGTGCGCCATGGCGCACAGATCATCTGCAGAAACCCCGAGCTCAGGGCCTGCAGGCTGGGTCGGTATTCGGCCCATTTGCAAGATTGCAAGGGTGCGGGATTCGCGTTCTCATTTCGTTATAATACAAACACGGGTTTTTCAGTAGTCAAAAACGCCAGATAAAAGATCAATCTAGGCAACAGTCGTCCTCAAAGTCTTATTTTCTTCGTATACGAGGCGTAATTTGCATTATTAGGCAGCATATGAAATATTACTTTTGTCGGTAAAAACGGAGCTATGGTTCTTGAACCATTCGAAAGCTGACCAAGAAAAACCCCTCTGAGTAAAATTTCAGCCCTCTAGCTTGCCCGTGAGGGTAGTTACAGCAAAGTTCCGATTCCTGTTCAGGGGGTGGTTCTTGGAGCGAACAGGAATCGCAACCTAGACTTGCTTTTCTGATTTACTGCTGGGTCTACTATTCCGATCGCGCCGAGCGAGACTACAATAGAGCAACGGTGTCGGCGACGGCTACCCTCAGCGTGCGGCCGCAGCGTGTGGCCGACACAGTTTAAAGGCCCACGTGTTCTCACAATGTAATGCCAATTCAAAATACTTTATTTTTCATTATTTTTTTATGAGACTTTCACTGACTTGTTTCTGATATTATTCTGATTAAAACAAGACCAAACACGATATAATTTGGCTCATATTTATTCTACATGTGAGAAGCATAATTTATAATTCATCATACATTCAACATATGAAATAGCATATGTTTAAATAAACAACGGAGAAATGCGACTCTATCTTTCCTATACAAAACTTTCATAGTCGATTAAACCAATAAATACAATTGAAATTATATCGTGTTTGGTCTTGTTTTAATCAGAAAAATGCCAGAAATACGTTTTTAAAGTCCCATAAAAAAACTAGCTGGTTATTGTTGCTCGCTCGCTTCGCGAGCCCGCGGGTAGGGTTATTGTTGCTCGCTCGCTTCGCGAGCTCGCGGGTAGGACTGCTTTTGCGAGAGGGTTAGTGGTACGCATTGCTAGTGGGGCATACAGCTATTAATGGTTTTTTTTTATTTTGTGTGTGAGTCTCCACGAGCCACACAAAAAACTTCCCGATTCGTTAGTTGTAAGCGGTAACATTAGCATTAGTTGCATAATTAGAAAAAATAAAAATGAAACCAGCAACTCGAGACGATTTCGGTCAAATTAGGTGAACATTTTACAGGTACTTCAAAAACATTTAATTTAAAAAAAATTAAAAAAAAAATTTTACCAGTTTATTCAACTCTGTAATTAGTTTTGGTGTGATACTTAGTAAAACAATAGCCAAGATGCATCCTTGCCACTTCACATCGGCCGGACGCCGTATCGGCGCCGCTCGAATTCAAAGGGTTAAATTAAAAAAAAAATTTTTTTTAATAAAAATGAAATATACAGGGTGTCCCAAAATTCCTCCGACGCCCGAAAATGGGAGGTTCCTTGGGTCATTTGAAGCGACATATTCCTTTACAAAAATGGCGTCCGCGGCTTTGTTTAGGAGTTATTAACGAAAAACACGGACCAATCAGAGCGCGACCTAAACGCAAGTTAGTACAGTCGGCCCGACGCGCCAACTGTCAATTGGCCGAACGCGTCATCGCATGTCTAAATCGCGCTCTGATTGGTCCGTGTTTTTCGTTAATAACTCCTAAACAAAGCCGCGGACGGCATTTTTGTAAAGGAAAATGTCGCTTCAAATGACCCAAGGAACCTCCCATTTTCGGGTGTCGGAAGAATTTTGGGACACCCTGTATATAATTACGTTTGTTTATTCGGTGGAAAATTTCCATCCTCTCGTATAAATTGCATTGTTGAATAAACTTCTTTCGAAAAAAACTAAAAAAGCTAAAAAACTACTTGACCAATATGGACCAAAATCTAATCAGCTCTAAGCTACGACGGGGCACATCGATTGCATCATTCATCGTTCTGATCGCGTTGTTAGTTTTTCAGAAAACGTTAACGAAAAATTTGATAACATAAAAACGGCCATACGCGCGCGCGCGCACGCACACACACACACACACACACACACACACTAACAATTTGATAAAAATAGTCTAAAATGACTCCAATGACCATGAAACGTGAAGATCTGCTAAAAAATCGATTTTCGATTTTCGGGGTAATTACAGTAACTTCCCTATGAATCGGAAAGTTGATAATAAAAATTAAGATGTTTGAACATTCGATTCGTTGTGTCAATGTAGTTGGGTTCACACCGATATACCCGGGCCGAGAACAATAGTCGCCGCCCTGCGGCGCGGGACAGCGTTGACAGGCAGTGGAGTGAGTAGGCCTGAACAAGAATCGGGACCTCCCAAACTGAACAGGAATCGGAACTTCGCTGGGTAAAATAGATTTTACGCTTTCCGACGCATGTTCCGGTCTCAAATGCGCGTTCTAAATTTCTGAAAAAATGTGACACATTCCAGATCCTAAGGTGCATTTTCGAAATTTTTTCAGTTCTTTTTGCTGCAAACTGTGGTCGTAAAAGATGAAAAACCCCAAAAAAATCGGAAAAATATTTTTTTCTAAAAAATATGGAAACATGCTATTCTACTGTTTGATTATAAAGTACTATAACAGGCAGTGTCGTCAATTTTTTTGTTTTTGGTCGGCTGCTTCATTGTCAAAAACAAACATTGTAGATATGGTCGATACATTCTATGCTCATCAAAATGATACCGAGATAATGTGCGTTGTTCTTCAAAATCCAAATGGATTGAAAACCTTCATGAAGCGGGGAGACTTTTGTATAGTCGACAGAGGCTTTCGTGATGTTACATCTCATTTAAAAGATCTTGGTTTTAAAGTTCTTATGCCTGCTTTAAAATGTCAATGACACTGTCCAACAAATTTCACCTTTTTTTATGTTTTCATATAACTGATGGGTGTATCTTATAAAGTTTTTTGAGCTGATTCTACACGCACAGCTTTTGAAAAACATGACTATGAAAAAAAACTATTTTTCAAATTTAAATAAATATTATGATGTTATTATAATAGATACTGAATTGTTCTTTGCAGCAAAAGATTCTGTAGACTTTCATGAATACAGTGATATCCATTATTAATACATTATGATTGTTTAAACATGTTTAAATAACACTGTCCAACAAATTTCAACTTTTTTTATGTTTTCATATTAGTAAAGGGTGGATCTTATAGAGTTTTTTGCGCTGATTCCGAATCTGCCCTTAGTTTTTCTCCTACACTCACAGTTTTTGAAAAACATGATTTTGAAAAAAAACCTATTTTTCAACTTTAAACAAATGTTGTGACGGTATGATCAACGAAGTTCGAATTTCGTTAATTCGAAACCGAACTGGAGCGATCGCGAAACTAATTGTAAGTGGTCGTCATGCGTCTCGTGCAACGCCACTCGCCGCGGAATTGCGTGTCACGCGACGCTTTAAACCATCATAATTTCCGAGGTAGTTCTTCGGGGGACAAAAACTTTACAGGATCTTTTACAGCAGATGTTGCTGAAAATGTTCCACTTTGTTAGAGCCTCTACATCTCCCTACATTTTAACTTTTCCCTTTTCAAAGCTGAAAAACTTGGACGATTTTCCTTAGTTGACCGAGTATTTTTTAAAATAATAAATTGTGAACATTAACGTTTAGTTCTATTGGATATGGGTATAAAAGATGAACACACTGATTTAATAAATGAAAAGATAACTTTATTTCACGACGCGAAAGGAAGCTCTATACCGACCGATGTCTTGACTTCGACAAAGCTAACTGACTCGACGTTGGAACCCCATAAGGAAAACCAGGGTCCCTTCGGATCACCAGACTGTTTAGGTTAGCCCCCCACAGTCGAGCTTTATAAAGGAAGTATACATAGAATGGGTTACCTCGAAATCTCTGTTTAGAGAATATGATTCTGAGAACGTTCCATCGATACTTTGTAATCTCTGTTTAAATAAAACGATCTTGAGAACGTTGATTGATTTTTGATAATTCAACACGCCCCCTCAAAAAATAGATCAACTGTTCTCAAATAATACTAAAAAAACGATATATGATCCCATTCTATATATATTTATACATATATATATATATATAATTAATTGTAAAGAGATTCCTTTCTTACCGTTTTCTGGGAAGTTACAAATAGTCCAACATTTGTTGCCAAGGATTAGGGAAACCCAGAAAAACCTAATCAGACTATATCGAAAAACTTATACTTAAAACTTTTAAACTTATTAAAACTATAATATATTCATTCAAACTATAAAACTATAATATATATTCACTCAATACATATATTTTTATAAAAAAACTTTTTCTTTTCTTTTCTTTTTTTTTTTTTTTATATAATTATTATTTAAATAAAAAAAACTATTCATTCTAAGCCCATTTTTCTTCTAAATTCCATAAATTTAGGGGCTGGCAATGTCTTCGTCAAAACGTCAGCTACTTGGTTTTCTGTGGAGACAAATTTTAATTTTATAACATTCTTTTCAATTTGTTCCCTGGAAAAATGATACTTGATATCTATATGTTTCGATCTCTTGTGATTACTTGGATTATTTGCTATGCTAATACAGCCATTATTGTCTTCAAATATAACTATTGGTTTTGAGATATTCATACTTATGCTCACCGCTAAAGATTTTAACCATAAAGCTTCTCTGGTGGCTTCAAAGAGTGCCATATACTCTGCTTCAGTAGAAGAAGCAGCTACTGATGCCTGTCTTTTTGTTGACCAACAAATTGTGCAACGTTCAAATAATTTGAATAAATAACCCGTGGTACTCCTTCTGTCATTTTCATCATGACCTCCCCAATCAGAGTCGGCATAACCACTTATAATTTCGTCATGATTTCCTTTCACATATACTAATTTAATATTAATTGAACCTTTCAGGTATCTTAATACTCGCTTTAAGTTCTGCCAAAGTTCTTTGTTATTTTTGTTCGTATATCTGCTTAATATATTTATTGCCGCACTTAAATCGGGCCTTGTACACAACATTACGTACATTAGACAACCGATCAAATTGCGGCATGGTGCTTCGAACTTTTCTTCAGAATTTAAAGCTTGATAATCTAATTTGCTTGGCAAAGGTGTACTAACGGGGTTACATTCACTCATATTAAATTTCTCTAAAACAGTTTTAATATATCCACTTTGATCTAAGGTTATTTTGTTTTCATGACGTTCAATTTTTATTCCTAAAAAGAATCTTATATCATTTAAATCCGTCATTTTAAATTTATTCATTAAATAACCTTTGAATTTAGTCAATGTTTCCAAGTTTGCAGTAGCAATCACAAGATCGTCCACATATAGTACAACATATATATTTTGCAATACATTTCCTTTATCCAAGATATAAATACAACGGTCGACTGATGAACTTCGGAAACCTTTTTCTACAAGACTTCTATCAAATACATCAAACCAACATCTTGCTGCCTGTTTTAAACCATATATTGCCTTATTCAGTTTACATACTTGGTTGCTTTCACACGTAATTCCTTGAGGAACTTTCATATAAATCTCTTCCTCTAATTCACCATTTAAAAACGCTGTTTTTACATCCATATGGTGTATCAATAAATTAAACTGATTAGCAAGAGCAACTATAAATCTAAAACTAGCCATTCTTGCTACAGGTGCAAATGTTTCATTATAGTCAGTTAAATATTCCTGACTGAATCCACGTGCGACAAGACGTGCCTTGTATTTTGACGGATTTCCGTGTTCATCGCTCTTAATAGTAAATATCCATTTACAGTCGACTATATTTATACCTTTAGGTTTTTCAACTAATGTCCAAGTTTTGTTTGACATCAGTGAATTGATTTCACTGTTTATTGCTTGTTTCCAATGAGCAATATCATCCCTACTTTCAATTTCCTCGAATGAATTCGGTATGTGCTTTACAAAAGATTGTGCACACATGATAGTATCATCTTGTGTGTCATATTCATTGTACGAAATGTGAGGCCGTTGCTTAATCCTGTCACTCCTTCTAGGTTCGATTTTCTCTACTATCTTATCATTATCATTTTGAGAGGAAGATTCACCGTGCATATTTGTTTCTATTACAAATTTATTTGGGTTTTCATTTAACTCTTCTTTCGAATTTACTTCTACTCTCGACTTCAATACATCTGATTTAACATTATCAGATTTATAGAACAATTCATCTATTTCCACTGATTTTGACCTTATGTGAGATGCATCAGTTTTACCATAGATGTTTCCATCAACCTTTTCAGGTCTCGTTCCTGGTCGAGTTTCTAAGTAATTCGTTTCATCTACTATTACGTCTCTAGCTACTACGTATTTTGCATTATCCACGTCCCATACCTTATAACCATTCGGTTCATAGCCAAGTAAAATTCCTTTCCATGACTTTTCATCAAATTTTGTTTTTCTTACTTTATTGTGAACATAAACAGTTGAACCAAAAATTTTTAAATACCTTAATTTAGGTTTTTTACCGTGCCATAATTCGAATGGCGTTTTATTAACTTTTAAAGCTCTAGTCGGGGTCAAATTAATTATATATGTTGCAGTAAGCACTGCATCTCCCCAAAACTCTTTATCTAGACTAACACCACTTATTATCGTGCGTGCTTTTTCTGTAATTGTCCGGACCATGCGTTCGGAAATACCATTTAATTGAGGTGTTCGTGGAACTGTTAAATGAAAACTGATACCCTTTTGCACGCAATAGTCTTTCATCTCGTTTGATAAGTATTCTCCACCGTTATCGGAATATAAATTAACAATTTTTAAATTAAAATGGGCCTCACTTTTTGCAACGAAATCTTTGAATACCGAAAATACATCGGATTTATATGTAATCACATATGTGACACAGTAATGAGTAAAATCATCAACAAATAATACAAAGTAATTCTTGTTATCCACCGTAGATGGAGTGATAGGTCCGCAAACATCGGTATGAACAATAAACAATGGTCGTTTTATATGACTTTTGTCTTTAGCTTTCTCAAAACGCAATCTTGCTTGTTTACCATATATACAAGCTTCACATAAACTATCATTTGGTACAACATTCTTAATATGTTCTATGTCGTCGACCATTTGTTTATCCCTCAACTGTATAAATTTAGCCTTTCCAATGTGGCCCAATCGTGTATGCCAGAGTTCATAATTATTGCTGATAGCATTATGAACTCGTGGAAGACTGTTTACTATTTTTCTATTTATTTTAAATTCAATGCATGTTAAATTCTGTAAAGGCTTACCACGCATTACCAATTTACCATCCTTTGTAATGTTGACCCCTTCCTCATCGAAGGTGATGCACAACCCTGCCTGCTGCATCTTCCTCACTGACAGTAAATTATACGGAACGTCCTGGCAGTAGAGTACATCTTCCAGAACACCCTTGATCCCAAGGTTGCTCGTCACCTTGATGTTGCCCTTCTTTGTCGCCGTTATGAATGTTCCGTTTTTGGCAACGGAAATCCTGATGGGTGGCTGCAACGTGCAAAACGTCGTGAAACAGTCGTCCCTGTTCACCAGATGGTCCGAGGCCCCTGAGTCGAGTAGGAATGACAATTCTTCTGATCCTTTGTTGCTCAGGTTTCCTGCCATAAACGCGAAACCTGCCGCTTCATCCCCTGATGCGCTCGGTTCCGTCACTTGAGTTGTTTGTGCCGTCCTTTTCTTATCTTCGTGGTGTCGCTGATTTCTCTTATAATGGAAACAGTCCCGAATTTTGTGTCCTTTTCTCCCACAGTGATAACATTTCATGTTTCCCGCACGATTAATTTTAGGAGACTGGTTCGGAATATTCATTTGATTGAATTTTTTATTTTTATTAAAAACCCTTCTTGTGCTTGTATTATTAGTTTTAAAATTGCTTATTCTTTGTGCTTGAAGCATCTTCGTACTAGTGGAATCACTTCCTGTTCTTAACTTTACTTCATGATCCAACAGGCGCGTTTTAACAAAGGCTAATGTTAAATTGTCCTCCGACAATGTCTCAATGGCGGTTATTACACCGTCATATATGGAAGGTAAAGTTAATAATAAGTTTGACACTTTGTCGGCCTCTTCCAAGTTTGCACCCGCGGATAATAGTTCCGCATTTAAATCGTCAAATACAGTGAAATGTTTCGCCAATGGTGTATCGCCTTCTAATTTCAAGCTTAAAAGCTTCTTTCTCAACGCTAATTGCGTCGCAAGGCTTTTTCGTTCGTATATAGCATCTAAGCTTTTAATTATTTCTTTCGCCGTGCTCCCAGTGTGTGCAATACCCAAAAAGGAATCGGACAAATACTCTATTATTGTATTCTTCGCGATTCTTTCCGCCTTAATCCATTCGATATTTAATTTTTCCGGAATGTTCTGATCTATTACATTAATTACATCTAATTCGTTCAGTAGTGATCGAATTCTTAACTTCCAAATGCTGTATCTTGATCCATCAAAAGGTTTAATGTTCCTTTTCGTTCTCAAGTTCTCCATGTTTAATTATGTTTGGCACTATATGTTTATACACAGAAATGTTTTAAATAGTTAGTTAAATGTCACTAATTTAATTGTCACAAATTGATTATCACTTAATTTATATGTCACTAGTCCTATACATATGTCTTAATTAGATATGACTTAAATATAATTTATAAACACAGTTCACTAAATTTAAAAGAGTATTTTAAGTAGCACTACTGGGCCCATAACCTATTGGATATGGGTATAAAAGATGAACACACTGATTTAATAAATGAAAAGATAACTTTATTTCACGACGCGAAAGGAAGCTCTATACCGACCGAAGGAAGTATACATAGAATGGGTTACCTCGAAATCTCTGTTTAGAGAATATGATTCTGAGAACGTTCCATCGATACTTTGTAATCTCTGTTTAAATAAAACGATCTTGAGAACGTTGATTGATTTTTGATAATTCAACAAGTTCCTGGGGCGTTCTCAACATAGATATACATTATTCATAAAAAACAATTGGGCACTTAATCTTCAGTAGGTCTTCCAGAACATCGTTATGAAGAAACGGAATTTTTTCGGTGATAAATCGTATCTGAAAAAGTTTGATCTTTGAACGCTTATTGTAACAAGAGTTTTTAATAACTTTAATTAATATTATCGTTTTCGAATGTAATGGACACTTAAGAATCACTGTGCATTGGTTAAAAATTGATATGAGGACTTTCATTTTTTAGCTCATGAATAGCTTCCGAGCCATTCTGGCCCACTGTGCGGCGCACAGATTTACTCCAAAACGTGACCAAAAATTTAAAAAATGAATCTTCAAATCAAGAGTTTTGTTTACGTGGGTTGGCTACCCAGACAGTTGGGCTATTGGATGGTTAATAGGAAAAGGGCCTGACTTTTCCACCTGAGCGATAAATTCAGTCTGAAAGTGATCATCGTACAGGCAGCAGCTACGCACAGTAAATTAGCGAGTGAGAAAAGTGTCCAGAAGTGAATATATTTGTGTTATATCCTACTAATTTTTATTCTTCAAAATGGGGGGTGGCCCTGGAGGTAAGTAAATCATGTTTATACATGATATATAAAATGCAAGTAGCAATGGATAATGTAATATATAAGATATAACAAAATTTCATACGAAAATTTTAGAAACCTTGGGAAATACTTATGATTTTAAGCAATTTTAAACATGTGACTTGTGCACACCTTTAATTTGTACTACCACCTAGTACAATCAACAGACATTGGCTGCCCCGAAGTGCCACCGTGGATGTTACGGCAATTTTTGTAATGTACTGCATGAGCCGGAAGCCCATTTTTGTGATCTAAAACTATCGTAGCTTTATTTCAAGGTTTAAAGTAATATTATTAGAGTTCGTTGAATTCGTCTCGATATCAGTTACAATATTATGAAGTAAACAATATATGTTAATATTTAAAAACTTGAATTGACTTTTTTTTACAGAAAAAACATTTATTGTTTCAATTTTTAGTATTGAAATTTGTAGAAAAGCGAATACTGATCAACTTTTATTGGAAACATGTTTTTGTCAGATCAAACATATTTGAAAAATCGTGTTAAAATACCAATATCGCGCTTGTTCCATCGCACGGAAGGTTTTACGACAGTCGTATTTCTATTGTGTATACTTAGTTAGTTTAAGTGATCGTACTTCTTGGGGCATCCTTTGCATTGGGAAAACCAAAAGTGTACGGGATTTATTACGATTTGGGTAGAACATCGGTTATATTAGATTAGATTCTTGACTTGATATTAGATTCATATTTAACAAGACAAAAAAATTTGAGGTATCAAGTTTCACCTGTATTTAATACCTGCGTACTACGTACATCCGCTATATTGGTTTCGCCATTTTATTTTCTATTCTTTTAACTTAGATTCATAATTAACGACTTCAGGAACCCCAAAATACCAAGTTTTGTCCCATTCTGACAGTTTTCATAGATTCAATCTTCATTTTACAGCCGCCATTTTACTTTTTTTGCGATTTTGAGTTTAGATTCGTAATCAGCGACCTCGGAAACCCCGAGATACCTAGTTTCGCATAAATCAAAGAAAGATTTGATTTTTGGCCAAGTTTTGGAGTAAATCGATCACTGTGCGCCGTACCGTCCGCTCTCGTGTGAAACGGGGCTTATAGTAAGTTTCATCATAACTCATCTGAAATCTACTAAGTCTGCTTAACACTAAATGAGATATCTGGTCGAGTCCCCGAGCTGATATATAATAAACTCCTATCAAATTTCGGTATACACTATCGGAATTTATTACATTCGTTGGTATTAAATTTAATTTTGCTTCCATGGGTGTATTGTAAAGCTTCGAATATTTTATTTCATATTTCCCCGCCAGTGATTCTATATAACTTTGCTGACTCAATCTTAATATATTATTATTTTAGTAATATATAATATATTTACTAATACATTATATATTTTTAGTATTATATAATATAATTACTAATTGCATCTAGATCCTTCATTCTGAATCTCTCAGATAGTTTTGTTTTAACATTATTGATCATTTGTCTGTTTGTACTACACACTAACAAATCATCTACATAGAGCAAGATCAATATTGCTTCCTTTCCTGCAAATTTGAATTACAGACAGTAATCACACTCACTCTGACAAAAACCTAAGTCTGTTATAAAATTATCAAAACACTCATACCATAAACGCGGACTTTCCTTTAGACCGTACAACGCTTTATACAGGGTGGGGCAGTAACTATTAGCACCTCAGATATCTTCGAAATTATAAGTTTCACAGAAATATTTGCTGAAATAAAATTGTACAGTACGAAGGGGACCATCCGGTGGCTATAATAGTTTTTTTGTAGGTGGAGGTACTTCGGACTTTTGAAGGTCACCTCCATTTTTTTTAATGGAATGAGGTATTTTTGAATACATCAACCGACGCAGCTGGACATTCGTTACAAAAAAGTACTAATCTATGTATGTCAAAAAGTTAGTAGTTCAGGAGATATTACAATTTAAATAACTCTAAAACACCATTGCAATCGTACTAAGACGTTAGTGTTACTTACTGTTGTATAGCTTATATCATATACCGGGTGATTCACGAGAAACAGGCCACCTCAATAGATCTGTTAGGACTAGAGATAGAAGAAAATGTTAGAGAGAAAAGTTGTATTGTTAAAGGGGGCAAATATGGTGGTATAAAAAATGTGCCGATTGTAGTCGTTTTCAAGGTCTTTTAAAGGCCATTTACGATTTTTAAATAGCACCATATATTTTTCAGTTCACAGTGTTGTAGCTGATATCAGTACTGTAGCTGATGTCAAGACCTTAAAGGTTAGCTTAGTGCTTCGTGGAGAAAACGTCGAAAAAATCGGTTTTTATTTTTTTTAACAACGGCGCACCAAACCAAAAAATCTGAAAAAATTCATGAACAATACCTATAACTATATACTGCTACTGTAAAAATATAAATGTGGACACTCTAGAACTTCCATGTGAAATCTGCATTTTTTCGATTTCTTTCAGGTTTTTGATTTTTTACAAGCAGGATTTTCACTTTAAAAATCTGAAACCAATTGCAAAGTATGTATTTGGATACTTGACATGTGTCAGATTTTTCTCAGAATTTCTGAACATAATTAACTGGGGAAAATAGGCCAAAAACTGATTTTTCGATTTTACCCCATAACTACCCTTCGGATCGAGATACAGGGTTGAAACTTTGCACAGTATGTTTTTTCTTGGTGCTCTATCGAATGGCACATCGTCGATAAAATTCGGTTCAAGGGCATTTTTGACTATCTTATCCGGCTATACCCTTTCTCAAGAACTATGCGTCTAGGAGAAAAACTAAGACCAGATTCGGAATCAGCGCGGAAAACTCTGTCAGAATTGCATAGTGAGAATCGAAACATAAAAAAAAGTTGAAATTTGTTGGACAGTGTAATTTGAAGTGCCTTTGACTCTTTTAAGTACATTTTATCAAACTTTTTAATAATTTCATAAGCTGTATCCAACTCAATGATATATTCCAGTTGTCTATTTGTTATTGCACTATAGATATAGTTAACTGCCTTTACGTCCATTTCTTGCCATTCCTCTTGCCTATCCAGTTGTGTTCTTTCTCGCTCTACAACACATTTGCATTTCTTAAATTCCATGAACTTCAGGATTCGTCTCTTTCAATTGCAATATTCTGATCCATCAAATATGGGTATTTTAATATCTTCGTTTTCATTATTTTTGCTTTGTTTTCTTTCCACGTGCTTGAATTTTTTTCAGTACTTTTCTCTTTACCCAGATAGCCAAGTGAATCACGAGCAGAAATCGAGCCCGGCGTGCCGGGGTCAGGTAGCGGAATTTTTACGGGCCGAACATCGCTTGAACGGGCTCAAGGCATACGATGATTAGAATCTGACCCAGGTACTTACGGGGATAGGGTACCCACGTGACATTACTAGAATCTAACTAGAATATCACTAGAAAAACAAGTGAAAACCGTATTTACGAGAACACACCTCACGTCCTCATACGATTATATTTTGAGCTGAGTGAGGGCTCATTCTAAAGGGGAAGGTTAAATGAAGCGCGCGTGGGTCCAACTTCAGTTACATTATGTTTATATGTAGTAATGTGAGTGTCCAAAGTAGGGAAAACAAATGAAGAAAAATTTCGGAAATTCTAATGTATTTTTCGATCACAAAAAGGTTTTTCCTGCTAATTTAGGGACCCACGCACGCTTCGTTTAACCTTCCTCTTTAGAATGAGCCCTCATTGAGCTCAATATATAATCGTATGAGGACTTCAGGTGTGTTCCCGTAATCGCATTCAATTGTTCCCCAGATTTCGTTCATGAAGGTCAATGAAGGGCAAGTAGAAAGAATTTTAGTTCAGCTACTTGAACGAGATGGCGCTTTGTCAGTAGAATTATCAGCGTAGTTTCTTAACAACAAAAGTGTAAAGGGCATGAAGCCACTCGGATTCTTTAATAGCAATAAAGATAATGATTAAAAGAAAAAACCTGTAATTATAGCAAAATTGAAGCGTTAGATTGATACAAATGTATGTTCATCACTTCCACATTTATCTTCTTATCCTTGGACTTCCTTCTATACTGCTCTTCTTTCTCCTCCTCACTCCATCTACTTCCCTCTTCTCCTATCCTAGCGTTCCAGTCTCGACTTATTATTGTTATTCCTTCATTCTCCTGTATCAAGTTTGATACCTTCCCTTCCATTTCCACCATACTTCCCCCTATGTACACTGTCTATATATTGCATATCTCACCTTCTACTCTCATCTGTCGTCTTACTATTCCCTCATCCTTTTTCCTTTCCTCTCCTATTGCCCATTTTTCCCGTACACCTGGTACTATTCCTCCTATTGCTCTTCCTTTCTTCGCCCTTTTTTCTGCTGTCTGGCATTGCTATATAAATCCTTTTGATAGCTTGTCCTTTATCTTGTTCCATTTCTTCTCGTCCACCCACGTTTCGACTAGCCCTACGAAATCTTGTAATTCTATAAATCTCCAGAATTCTCTGTCCTTGCCCAGCAATCCTGCCACGTTCCAGAACACTATGCTGCCTCCCTCTTTCTTATCTACTATTCCTCTCCTCGTTACTTGTCTTCGGCCGCGAGTTTCCTCTAAAAATTTGTTACCCCCCCCCCCTGCTTTGTCTCCTCTGCTCCCCATCTTACCCATTTCCCGTTGATTCTTATCTTTTGGTAGCCTATTTTTACCTCATTCTCATTGTTCCGTTCCCTATTAGCGACTTGACTCAACTCTTGTTGTACTTTTCTTTCCCTCCAAGTTAAGTCATGGTCTATATATATTTTTGTTCTTCTCAGGTTCGCTTTCCTCTTCATAATTTCTACTTTTTTCTCCCAACTGCTTATCCTTGCGACTAGCGTGTCTTTCTTCTCATCGCCCACTCTCTTTACCCACTCGGTCTCGCATTGTATCCCTAACTCCTTCTCACAGAAGCTTTCGACTTCTTCCTTTGTATTTTCCTTTTCTTTTGTAGTCTTTAGGCCCCTTATTATAATATTATTCCTCCTCTACCTTTTCTCTTGCACTTCCAGCAGTGTTTCCAGTTTCCAGATCCCCTCCTCCATCTTTTCCCTCCCTTCAACGTCTCCTGCTTCTCTCTGCCCTTGTAATATTTCCACTTTATCTTCTAGTGTCCTTATTCTGTTCGCCAGCTCCTTCCTTTCCTTCCTCCATTCCTCATCTTTCCTTCTCATTTCTTCCCTCATTCCTCTCAACTCTGTCCAAATATTTCTTAGCATATCCCAAATATCATTTCCATGTCCCTTCCCTTCCTCATTTAGACCTTCCCTTTCCCTTACTTCTTCCCTACCCCTACCTTGTTCTACCGTATTTACCCTCTCTTTGTTTTTTCTCCCCCGCTTTCCAAAAGCTCTCCAGTCCCAGCTTCCCTGCTGTCGCTTTTTCTCTGCCCGTTCTTGTTACCTTTACCTCCTCTACCCTCCCTTCCTTACCGGCCTTCCTTTCTCGTTCATGCTTCTTTTGTTGTAACCTCTTATTTTGCCCTTACTATTCTACGCCTCTTACCGCTTTATTTTCTCCTACTATTTCGTGCCTTTATTTCCACACACTTCTACTCTCCTCTACTTTGATCCTTCCGCCTCTTTTCCCTACTATGCTCTCTAGAACTTACCGCTCTTTCCGATTCGCACACTCGCACGTCACCCACGCATCCACACTGAAACACGCCACCTATCCAAGTCCTGTTCATTTCTTAGGTTTTAGGTATGTTTTGGGAATGACTGTTTCTAAAGTATTTTTTTTTAACTTCACGTAAAATTGTTTACAACAATTGTTATGAATATGTTAAATTTTTTATTATATCAACATGTTTTACACAATGAGTGGAGAGGAAGTCTAACAGGAACCATGCGGTAAACGTACCGTTTAGCTACAATTTGTTACATTTTGTGGAAAATTGTGAGCATGTAGTGGAGCACACACACACAACGAATATTACAGGCGTGCTAAAGATCTTTACGTCAGGAAGCTTTTATCTCATTATAATGCTAAATACTCCACTGTGGCGTCGCGCGTCGCATCACCGCGCGTTTACGTGAAGTGAGGTCAGTTTAGCACGTGTTTGTAATATTTCAATTAATAAAAAGCGTGTGTGAGTAATTCGATAACTTCAACCACTTGTCAGGATTATGTTGGTGAAACTTGTTACTGCGATTTCAGGTTAGCTTTCATTTTATATTTATATATTTTCAGTCATTGAAACATTCCCAGATAGCCAAGCAAACCTCGGGCAGAAATCGAACACGGCGTGCCGCGGTCAGGTATCGGGATTTTTACGGGCCGAACGTCGCTTGGACGTGCCGAGGGTAGCTCGTGCCTCAAATCTACCCAGGGCAGTTATGGCCGTATGGGCTCGTAAAATACCCTCGGTAGAGATGAGGAACGACGTGCCGAGGGCAGGTCCTACCACGTTTCTGCCAAATTTTAAGTAGGTCCAAGATTGTGAGAGGGCAGCACGGTCGCACTAATGTGGCAAACGTTGTTATAACGTCGTTATAAAATTTGGCAGAAACGAGGAACGACGTGCCGAGGGCAGGTCCTACCGCGTTTCTACCGAGGGCATTTTACGAGCCCTCACGGTCATAACTGCCCTGGGTAGATTTGAGGCATTTGGCTATCTGGGTTATGACCGTGAGGGCTCGTAACGTTCCTTCAGCAGAAACGCGGCAACAAGCTGCCCTCGGCCCGTCGATCTTTGTGCAATCATCATTTCTGCCATGGCAGAAACGAGAACCAACGGGCGGAGGGCAGCTTGTGCCGCGTTTCTGCCGAGGGAACGTTACGAGCCCTCACCCAAGGGGGCGCAGTGGCTGAGTGGGGGGCAAACACCAGAAATGTAACAAACAACAGCCTAATACATAGCTCCACTTACCCAAACCCACAATACTTTGAAAATACGAGACGCACAGGTTTCACACCACCTGAATCATTTATACATTTCGACGCCGAAGGCCTAATACAAAACACTCACGGTTACCCAATAATTTACCATTACAATCGCAAAAACTTCAACAAAACAATAACATATAATAACAACCAAAGCATTCACGACACAGAAATGAGATTCCAATACAGATTAACAGAACACGACAGCGAAAAAGTACACAGGTCAAACAATGAAAAATACTGGTGGCTTGAACCAACTCCCATATACCCAGATAGCCAAATGCCTCGAATCTGCCGAGGGCAAGTTATGACCGTAAGGGCTCGAGGACGTGCCCTCGTCCGAAACGCGGTTCGATCTGGCCTCGGCAGGTCCGTCCTCGTTTCGGCCAACGCTCTAGTGTGCGTGACGCACACAGCGCTAGACACGTATACATACACGAGGATTGCAGAGGTTCCGTATATTTCGAATCCTGATGCTATAATGCACATTTCAGGGTTCTAGGTAGTCGCAATCGCTAGATAAAAGATTAATCTAGGTGGGACGGACCCTAAGAATGGATGAATTTTACGTATTCAAGGCATAATTTACATTGTTCGACAACAAGTAGCGGAGCCGTGAAAAGTAACGGGATAAGCGACAGTGTTGTCGCCTATCGTGGCTGCCGAGAGACATTTTCATAAACCTACAACCGCCGAATAATGTAAATTACGCCTCGAATACGTAAAATTCATCCATTCTTAGGGTCCGTCCCTCCTAGATTAATCTTTTATCTAGCGATTGCGACTACCTAGAACCCTGAAATGTGCATTATAGCATCAGGATTCGAAATATACGGAACCTCTGCAATCCTCGTGTATGTATACGTGTCTAGCGCTGTGTGCGTCACGCACACTAGAGCGTTGGCCGAAACGAGGACGGACCTGCCGAGGCCAGATCGAACCGCGTTTCGGACGAGGGCACGTCCTCGAGCCCTTACGGTCATAACTTGCCCTCGACCGAAACGCGGTACGAGCTGCCCTCAGCAGGTCCAAGCGATGTTCGACACGTAAAAATCCTGATACCTGACCTCGGCACGCTCTGCTCGATTTCAGCGCTAGGCCCGCTTGGCTATCTGGGTAACTAAAAACCCAAACCCAACGAAAAGAATATCCAACGAACAGATGTACAGTTTTTGTTTCCCCGTGCCTTTCTGTACACAATAAAAATAAAATCTTAGAATAAGCAACCCTTAGCTATAAACCGTCACACCTGCATTAAGTGCAATAAAAGACACATTGTAAAACTGCGCGAGCCCGTCCGTACGGGCCTTTAGTTTAAGATTACCTAGATTAGTCATCTCGACAAACTTGTGTGCGTAAAAGTTTAAGGCATATAATGTACCCGACTTTTATTTTTTGGCACAATAAACGCGCTTTTAAAAAAAAAAAAAAAGTGGCTGAGTGGGTAGAGCGCGCGCCTACGGACCCCGTGGTCGCGGGTTCGATCCCCGACGTCGGCACCTCTGGAAATACTCCATGTGCTCTATAAACTGTGGTGCCCAAGGTGGTTCGGAACTCACCTTTATAAAAATGTAGGTCCCGTTGCGATGCGACGTAAAAAAAAACCGAATAACAAACCTCAAAGGAAAAGGTCAGGCGGACGGAGCTATTTGCTGAACACCGATCGGACCCGAGGATGATGGTCACATCCAAGCAATCAGTCATTATTCCTAGAATGTGCCAAGCCCACCCAAAGAGGAAGGAGCACAATGGAATTGATATCTACGCTCCGAGGAAACAGATTTCGGTAAAGTTGGAGCGTCTGACCTCCGCTACCCCACCGCGAGTAGTAGGTAATCGGCAAGAGATATACAGCTTCTCCCCAACGACAAACAATCGCGATCGCGTCCATTGATATTTGCAAGCCCGTAGAATCACAGAGTAGCCTATCCTAATCTTGGGGAGGGAGTGGGTAAGTCTCTGACTAGCAGAGACAGAGTAGGGACGGGATTCGAAACTTGACACATTCAATCTGGAATATGACGAAGTGGGGGGAGCCTAAATGGGCAGGCGAGACACCCTGCAGATCTGAAGGTGAGAGGGCCCGACGTTCACTCCGAGCCTTAAAACCGCTCAAAAATCCAACAATTAGGTAGCATGGCCCTTCTCATCAATGACGACCGGACCCGTCTAGTAAGCCGACGAATCCGAAAATGGCCCGGGCCGAATAAAACGGAGGAGGGGCGGAACGACGGGAAAACTGCAACCCGTTAGTGGGCCGAGTTGCTGGAAGCGCCGATTATAATACTGGTGATGAAAGATCCGGTGTGCCTTATGGAAGTGAGGGGCGGACGAGCCGCTACCCTCCCCGGCAGTGTACCATTCTACTACTCTACTACTACTACGAGCCCTCACGGTCATAAGTGCCCTGATCAGAATCGGGCATTTTGGCTATCTGGGTTACTGGCAAAAGGAAAATACAAAATGGTAATTAGGTTGGAGGGAAAATTCTATAATATTTTGGAACGAAGTAAAGTTACCGTCAAAGACTTATAGTTTAATTGTATCATTATATTTTTAGATAAAACATTTGAAAACTCAATTTTACGTTCTTTATCAATTTTACGCCCAAAAATCCCATAAATAACCTGATGTATAATAAGAACAAAATTGATTAAATATGCACTTAGTTATATGTATTAAATATGTAATTAGTTGTTTAAGTAAAATTACAAAATAAATGAAGTTTTAAATAAATGTCGTAACTTCTTTAAACTCTCAGAAAATGTCCAGAGAACGTTACTTTCAAACATCCTAAAAACGTTTAGAAAATGTCCAGACAACGTTACTTTCAAACATCCTAAAAACGTTCTAACATATTCAGAGACCATAACTAGGACATAACTGGCATATTTGGACATTGGTTGGACATTCGCTGAACGTACATAGGATATCAAATTTTGAATCTAAAGCAAATAGGTAAGAGCATAACTGTTCACAAGATTGCGGATTTTGTGCATTTGGAACAAAAATGAATAGGAATAATTAGAAACAACAGTAGAAAGATTAAATAAGTTCTACAGTGTCGGTACACTATTTTTAACACATGGAAAAAGTATTAATGATACTCCTTATATACTACAACTTTTGTTTAAAGAGCTTTTTCATATATACAGTTAGCGATGATTTCGCAGAAAATGTAGGCAAACACCAAACTACGTTGTAGTAGTGAGCAATCTAATAGATTCCTTCTATAAGTTGGGATGTAGTATATCGCTCAAAATGCATTTTTTACATTCGCATTTAAACTTTTTTCCGGACAACCTTGGTGAAGTGAGTGATGAGCACGGTGAAAGATTCCATTAAGATAGTTTGGTTATAGAAACAAGATCCTTGGGAAAAGATAGTACATCCATACTTGAAGACTATTGTTGGAATTTAATAACAGAAGCAGAAACATCTCATAAACATCAGTCAAGAAGATAAAAGTTTTAGATACGTTTTGTAAATTTTTTACTTTAAAATAAAATCGTGTGCGTGCAATCCACGCGCGACAGAAGTGGAACTTATTGCTTATTAGGTATAGATACAGATAAATTATTAGTATTTCTTTCATTAAAAACAAGTGATAATCTATGTAAATAAAAATGAAATGCTGTTCGTTGGTAACCGCATCAATTGAAAACGGCTGGACCGATTTGGCTAATTTAAAAAAAAATGTTGGTAATAGTTCGAATAAGGTTTTTAGGGAAAGAAAAATTGGAAAAGTTGCCCGGAAAAATGTAAAATTCGGGAAAAAATGAAAGTGCTTTCTTCAGTTTCACTTCTGTCGCGCGTGGATTCCACGCACACGATTTTGGTTTGATCCTACTACCGAGCGACGGTAAATTGCTGCAGCATTTTATTCGTAGCGACATATACCAAAATGTTCGCTATCATTCTAAAATCGTTGGTTGTCCAATAGGTTAAGAAGTTGGACTACAAATTGGTAGAGCGGGGTTCGTATCCCGTCGGGGTAAGAAATTATGTTTCTCCGTTCATTCTCAGTTTAAATTTTCGCGCTTTCGACTTCCGTAACATCGAGTTCCGTAACATCGATTTCCGTAACATCAGAAAATTGTTACCCTCAGCAAAGAAGTTTCACTTGAATAAATAAAGAACAAATATATTAATAGAATGGGGATATAGTAATAAATAACAAATAACATTTAAATAAGCTGATATAATTGCGCGCTTAGAGCGATTGCATCGCCGTTACGCCGCGCCGCGCCGCGCCGTAACCAATGTTCCGGATGCAATGGAGGCTGCAATTTCTCGCGCATGCGCGGCAATTTCATCCTCAGTAACGTAACCTTTTCGATGAAATTGGGTAGCTTGAGCGACCCGCAGACTTTTAAAAATTTATTAGTGTATACATATGAAATATTGAAATGGTAAACCGAACAAAATATTGTTCTAAAATCATGAGAACAATAATACCGGTACACTCCCGCCAATACAACTGCCACAGGCCATCAGGGCCAGAGATGCTATGCATGGTGCTTTTTTTCGCGCATGCGCGAGTTCGTCAGGAACGTATCTGCGTCCGAAGTTTGTGGAGGACTATTGGGGGGAAAGTAGTGGGAGACTATTATTAGCGGGAACGTCTAGCGGAGTCCGTTACGACTGTTACGACACGAGGCGCGAAAGAACAGCGGGCTGCGAGAATTTCAGATAAGTTATTGTTAATATTTAACCAAATAATAAATTTAGCGAAATTAGCGGGGCGACCAAGGTACCCGATTTTCGTACTCGACTGAGGCCGTCTACGTCAGAATATTCGCGCATGCGCGAAAAAAAGCGCCACGCATAGCATCTCTGATGCCAGAAGGAGGAACTTGCCCCTCCGGCTGAGACCCCCACTCTTACTTATACTAGTTCTACTGTGCACGCACTATACACTAACGTACCTCTACTCTGCCCGAGTTAGTTACGTTCAGAGGTACGTCGTGTGAGGCGCGTGCGCAGTAGAACTAGTAGAAGTAAGAGTGGGGCGCCCAGCTGAAGGGGAAAGTTCGTCGAGGTTCCTCCGTTTGGCATCACTGCACCACTGGCGGCGACTCGTGTCGTGCGCAGATATTTTACTTTCTACATCGAGAAAAACGTCGACGTGGGAAAGTTGGAAGAGTGGTTTCTCAAGAGAAATGTCTGCTCTATCCCGTGGTATAGTTCGTTTTTCCGCTTGACCCTTATTTTTTCAGATAAATTAAAAAATTATCATCAAGAAACGGTGCCAACGTGGTGCCTCTCCGCCGTTAATGATGTTTAACCATGTTTAAACAATCACTATCTATTAGTATTGAACATAACAATATTTGTAGTATTGAACAATACAATATCTTTTATAATAACATCACAATATTTGTTCAAAGTCGAAAAATATGTCTTTTTTTCAAAGTCAAATTTCTCAAGAATTGTGCGTCTAGGGGAAAAATTAATGACAGATTCGAAATCACTGCGAAAAACTGTATAAGAATAGCATGGTAAGAATCGAAACGTCAGAAAAGTTTCAATTTATTGGACCATGCAATCGAGCAGAAAATGTTATTTGAGCTGTCTTAGTAATTATCGGAATTAACATATAAAATATTATTATTCTACATAAACTATATAATATTAAATTAAAATTAACTATTTAATTGATAAATTTATTAAAAAATGTTTAATTACTTTAATGCTTTGGGTACAGATTTATTTGAAGTATAGATTTATTTGGGTACGTATTTGTTTAAAGATGTTTTGCATATGGAATGAATTTAAGTTTTTGATGTATGTAAATGATCGATTAATGTAAAAATAATAGATTTTGAAGAATTCGTTTATTGTAGTGATATTATTTATATAATTTTAAACACGACTTTAATAACAAAATAAAGATAAATATATAAAAAAAAACATAACCTGTGCATGAATGACTAGTGTAAGTCGTCAAATGTACCCAAAGGGTTAATAGTCACATTTGAACTAATTATTAGACTGTGGATGTTTATGCAGAATAAAAGTTACGTTCTTACTTTCAGATATTAGATTCTTACTTTAATGTCTTTAACTAGGATGACTTTCATTGAACATCCCTTAAAAATGTCGTATACCGACTATCTACCACTAGCTGTGCAGTTCGTTGACCCGACCGTACGTTATTCACGGTTGATTAAGTGAGTCATTAAATCAAATTCTGCTTCTTCTCTTGTTCGCGACTTTACCGCAGCGCGACACCAACGCTACGCGCATTGTCAGTGGAACCTGCCGTTGAGCCGGACTCTCACCGTGCTCTTATTGGTCCGCGTTTTTCATTAATAACTCCTTAACAAAACCGAGACGGACATTTTTTGCAAACGAAAATGTCGTCTTAAATGACCTCAGGAACCGTGCCTTTCAAGAAAGTTGAACATTTTTTGGGACATTCTGTGGAACAGTGTTGGACAATATTTAAATAACAAGCTATTTGTTAGTTGGATATTCAAATAAGAAGCAAAAATAATCTATTATTCGAGCAAGTCTAAATGAATTAATTTGAAATAATGAAGTTAATCGTTATTTACAAATCCAATTGCAATTATTATTTGCATTGACAAATAATACATTAAATTGTATTTTTACTTATTAATAACTAGTTGCTCGCGGCGTGCCTACGGCAGGCGCCGACCACTGGCGGTATGTATACCTGAAAAGGTTGCTATAGCAGACAAAAATCGCGCACGAATCAGCGCAAAAATAGT
Organism: Lasioglossum villosulum; assembly: GCA_963971365.1. NCBI lineage: Eukaryota > Metazoa > Arthropoda > Insecta > Hymenoptera > Halictidae > Lasioglossum > Lasioglossum villosulum. The sequence continues at coordinate 14,374,778 of OZ020499.1, forward strand.
TGTATTTATGTAAATATTATACATACGGGTAATGACGATATTAATTTCGTTACTTATTAAATACAAAATGCACAAGAATAAAAAAAGACCAAATACTATTATTTAATTTCCACCTCAATATAAATAATAAATAATCTTTTATTTGTAAATAAAAAATAATAGATAAATTACTTTTGGAGTTATTTAAATGACTTTTATTTAAATAAAAAGTTTAGTTATTATTTGCAATTAAAATCACGCGTTCATTTATGATTTATCATTTAAATAAAAATTTGCCCAACACTGCTGTGGAGTAATAGTAACAGAATAACACATAATTACCTGTATCCGAAACAGTCGAGTAAATATTGCAAAAATGGCGGTAGAACGATGGTTCCAATTGCGCTACCGGAAATGCACAGTCCATTTGCGACTCCTCGCAGTTTTTCGAAATAAGCTGTCACGATGTACACCGTTGGTGGAAATGTCAGTCCAGCACCAATTCCAACCATTAATCCATAGCTGCATTTTAAAAATGAATTGTTTATTGTTCAGGGAATATTCTTCCATTGTTTCATATATATACATCGAGTGTTCCAATTAATTTGCTCATGCAACATATTTTTATTTATTATTTATCATAATATTATAAATTTATTAATTCATTTGTTCTATTTCTATCTTAATTTTGATACGAAATATCAGCGAAGAGAAAGAAGTTTACCAGGAATTGACTTTTTAATGGTTGGACTATGGGATCTTATGCAAATTTACATTTTTAATACATTAATTAACATTGTTTAAACAGATTTTGGGCTACTTATCCTACATAGTTCTCTTGTTGTTTCCAATAAAACACATACTACTTGAAATTCATTATCAAACATTAAATACATAAGTTACGTCCGTAATAATGATGATAGCTGACCAGATCAAAATGGAACCGGCCATCGTCATCTAGGAATCGATTGAAAGTGAGTTTGCGTATACTCAAACGGAAGCTTATTTAATAGAAAACTTCTTCAACGATTACAAACTTAGTCAACTATTGCCCTATTTGCTTACAAAATGAATTTTAAAAAAGTATTTTCGATTGCAATAATTGAAACACTCCGTGTACGTATGAAAGGTTTATGAATTTTTTGGTAGTGTCCGACACGCTTTGCCGGTGAACCGACCAATTTTAAAACCGTACCTAACATACAAGTAGGAAACTGAGTTCGCGAAGTAACTCGACATCATTCCGCAAGCTGCAAATGCACCACCGATGATGGTTACCGTTTTGTACGAGTACCTTGTGGACAAGATACTGGACAAGGGACCTATAAAACATATCGTTATCAATTTTTCTTTATACAGTGAAGGAGCAATGTGTCTGTAAAAATATTTACACTCATTTATATCCACTCGTATATACCAATAATGCAAAAATATCGTAGCAGGGAACATCAAGCAAATATAAAAATGGATTTGCGTTACGAATGACGCACTCTATCTGCACACAAAGTTTCGTAGTTTTCCGGGACCGATATTCAGAAACACTTCTCAATTGTTGATGCATTTCGTCTATTGACTATTGTAATAACAACCATTATAATAACCATTACTTTAATTATTATTGTTCTCTGTCATGACGCGAGGATTTTAGTTTTCCCGTTGTGCTAGAATATTAACGGGAAATTGTTGATGTCTTCAAAAGTGTTCATTATTTCTCTTTCTAGAGTATTATGTGCCCTTGATGCATTTTAGAATCGCTTTCTATTTAACACTAGATCTATGGAGCGATGTCAAAACTTAGTTGTTTTTAATGATTTTTTAATTAATGTTCCACCGACATATTGTACACATTTTTCTGATTAAAACGACTCCAAACACGAAACAGTTCGCATCATTTTCACTTGTTTCATCCACACCCTCCTCGTTAGTTCGGATAAACGAGGTTTTACAAAATTGTGGATTAAACAAGTAAATACTGCAAGCACAAACTGCGTCGAGTTTAGACTCATTTTAATAAAAAAAATGTCACGGATATGTTACCAACAATTTGATAAACAAATCATCAGAGGACGAACAAGTTTTATGCATGTTTGCTTAACAGTTAATCGCAAGTTCAAAAGTTTGGAACCAATCATTTTGTTTGGGCTCGCAATTCTAGCGTTAATCGACCGATATATTCGCAATTATAGTGAACCATGATGCGCAGTATTTTCTCTATAAGCATGCTTCGTCGACCTTCGTATCGTTGCGGCGCCATTTTCCATGAAAATGTTAGCACGAGAGGCCTCACTTCCTGTTGCACGTCGACCTGAGAATGTTACACTGCTAGAGAATAATATGAAGCGAAGGCTCAAAAGTCTTATGCAATCTGCACATATGAAAGTAATCTACAAGGTGTCCCGTTTCCATTTAATCGCGCAATTATCGCCTGATTTATACACTATTATAATAAAGTGTTTCCAATCAAACTTGTTCTGTTTCAAAAGAGATGTCTTGATGATGGACGCCATACTTCTTTAAGCTTTTGAAATTTCTATTGCAGAATAATAATTGATAGTATCCAGTAATTGCTCGCAGCTCTGTGATTTCTCTCTCAATTATGCAGAGTTACAATCTCCAGTTAACACAATGAAACTTTTCAAAATTACTGCTAACAATGTTAAAATATAATTGGCAGTAAAGAAATTATAGTTTTGTCCTTCGCTGTGTCCACGACGAAGCAAGATAGTTTTGCAAAGAACTATTAATAGTGAAGAATCCTCCACTATCCTAAACTTTCTCGAGATTTCACTATAACTGCAAACATGTATTTTTCACGCAATTTACGATGATTGGCAAATTTTACTCCACGCATTAAAATCTTTCGAGATCCAACATGATCAATTAAAATATGAATCTTTGATAAATAGTTTTACATTAGATAAAACTTTTTTGTCGCAAAAATTATAACAAGACAAAAACGACAGTAATAGATACAGTACAAATATGAGTACAAAGACACATAAAAAAATATAGTATTTACTAAAATTTATAATAGCAAAATGTAATTTTGTTAGAAGTCTATTCTATTGTGTGATTAATAGCTTTATCAAATATAAGTCACTTTCATTATAAATTAAGCTAAATTGTTAATTAGTAGTTTTTCATTGAATTTAGAATTAAAAATTAACATTTCGATAAAAAGTGAATAATTTTTTCAAAAATTGTTAAAATTGAAATAATTCTCCATATCTTAGATACTAAATTTCATCTACTATACTAAATTTCAGGAACTCGTTTATAAATAAATATTATGAAACGTTAATATGAATAAATATTTCAAACATCACTGAACAGAATAGAATATTACCAATTAAATGTCTCTTTAGCACAAGACTTCCTTTTATATTCATAGTAAATAATATTAATAGTAAATGACACATAATTATGCACAGAAAATTCATGCACACTTTATTCCATGAATTTAAGAAATTGTTAAGTGCTAAACGGAAGATTTGATTAATGTGTGTTTGAAGCTGTCACGTTCGCCAGTTTCTGCGCAATCTTGTATGCTAATAAACGAATAAATTTGCAATCTAGTAACAATAGAAGACAAAGCGATTAGTTTCAACTAACGACTGCTCTATTCCGAGAGAGAATGTTCGCATTAACGGCGATATTTTCGCAACGAGTCCGGATAGTAGACGTTCTTATTGCGTTTGAGAAACGAATGCGAAATGGTGGGTACTGGTTTGTTTACCTAACGAATTGTACAAGAAATAACATAACGCCGGCATCCACGAGGCTGCTGTGGAGGACGCCTTGAAGACGTGGAGAAATTCGACAAAAAGGACGCCGAATGACTTCACTGTTCCTGGGATCAGAAAGTTGACGAACAGGGCGGATGTTAAGACGACCCATCCCCATCCTCCATCCGGCGGGACCAACTTCGTTTTCTTAGTTTTCACTCCCATTTTGCCTATGAGATCCTGAAGAGGAGTGCTTAACGATGTCGATCTGAAAACAAGATAGAAAAATTAATTTTCTGTTCCGTCTGGTACCAGACAGCTATGCAGGCTTGGACATTATCAAAATAAATCATACGAAAAAATAAAATATTATCTGAAATAATCATGTAAGGTAAAGGTACTAGTAGTTGACCAGTTAAGAGAAGTTCTCCACGCGAACAATAGTAACTACTTACTCTGTCATCAAATAGCGAGAGTCGATGCCTGATGACACTATTTAAGTCTTCTAAATTATGTACCAAGGCTACTATTTAAAAAAAGTTTACTTATACACATTTAAGAAATGTATTTAAAAATTCAGTAATTGCTTCAGAAGTTGACCACTTTTGAAAATAAAAAATCTAGTAATTGACCTCCTTTATTCGTTAGTAGTTGACTACTTATACTAGAAAGAGGGTTCAAGCAATAATGTTGGGAATCATTTTACTATCATTTAGTTGCAACAATTACCAGCACAAATTACAATTAAAGAATGAAATAAGAAATAAAACAAATCAATTCCATAAAAAGTTTAATTGAGGAACAGAGTAGATGTTGCAATAGAGAATATTATTAGAGAAATTTAACCAACAGATGGTATGGCATCCGAGGTTCACTTTCATCAAAAGTGTACAGCTTGTAAAAATCTTATTTTTTATGTTTTCCTATAGAATGGTCGACTACTCGTACATGGTCAACTTCTGGTACCTTTACCTTACTGTTTTCTTTCGACAGACAAATAGTTTTTCGTGATTGGGAATTTATTTCAAAAAATTTCTCATTTTATTTGATCACATAGTTTCTCAAATACGCTCTCCAATTCTATCATCTCTCGAAAATAATGTGCACAGACATTCAAAGATTTTAAAGGTACTGTAGCATCGTTGTCAACTATAATTATTAAGAATACAAATTTGATTTTGCATCAAAAGCAACGATTGTTACTACACTTGGGATTTTATGTATTTATTACAAAAATCAGCAGGTAAAACATGAAACAGTAAGAAGAGAAAAGGATTTAGAAGTATCAATATATTACACGGTCCAACAGCCAAAAATGGTTTCGATTCTCACTATGCAATCCTTATAGAGTTTTCAGAGTTCTTGAGAAATTTGAGTTTGAAAAAAAACAACATATTTTTCGAATTTGAACAATGATTGTGATGTTATTATAAAATGTATTGTATTGTTCTTTACAGCAAAAGATTCTCTAGACTTTCCCGAATCCAGAGATGCGCAGTAGTAATACATTATGAGTGTTTAAACATGTTTAAACAAACATTAAAGACGGAGATGTACCGCTTTTGTACCGTTTTTTGATGATATTTCTTAATTTATCTGAAAAAATAAGGGTCCAGCGGAAAATCGAACTACACCACGCGATGGAGCAGACTTTTATCTTGAGAAACCATCCTGTCAGACTTTGAACATCGACATTTTTACCTTCCCAGAAAGCAAAATATCATCGCCCGACACGAGTTGCTGCCAGTGGCGCTCTTCCACAAGGTAAGGTAAAAATCTGTCTGGTAAGGTAAAAATGTCGATGTTCAAAATCTGACAGGGTGGTATCTCAAGATAAAAGTCTGCTCCATCGCGTGGTGTAGTTCGATTTTCCGCTGGACCCTTATTTTTTCAGATAAATTAAAAAATATCATCAAAAAACGGTACAAAAGCGGTACATCTCCGTCTTTAATGCTTGTTTAAACATGTTTAAACACTCATAATGTATTACTACTGCGCATCTCTGGATTCGGGAATGTCTAGAGAATCTTTTGCTGTAAAGAACAATACAATATTTTTTATAATAACATCACAATCTTTGTTCAAAGTCGAAAAATATGTTTGTTTTTCAAACTCAAATTTCTCAAAAAGTGTGCGTCTAGGAGAAAAACTAAGACCAGATTCGGAATCAGCGCGGAAAACTCTATAAGGATTGCATAGTGAGAATCGAAACATCAAAAAAAGTTGAAATTTGTTGGACAGTGTTATTACCGATTTATTAAAATTATTAATGGAACAAACAAATATCTATTTGGTTCTAGTAGCTTGTAATTGACGCACAATATTCTTATTTCGTATGAAGAGATCCGCAGTCTACTTATTATACAGTACACGGAAAGTGAAGTTTATTATTTAGTACACAGTGACCGGATGAACATTTCAAAAGTATGTATAATCAAGTGAATTAGTCAATGAAAAGTAGTTGAAAGCGTTTCCGTATGTAAAAACGTTAATTTTTTAACGAATAAACAAATTTTCCATGCTCTGGTATTTGGTACAAGGCTACGGGATAAAGTGAACGTGATTACAGCTATGTGTTTCCTGTGAAAAACAAAACATATCTTGTTTGCTATTCCTTTCGTGCTCGCATAATTCCGCATGATTTTTTATTCTCATTTTACGAATGATTACAAAAAGAACATCGCTCTATCAATATCGATCGAAAATCGTTTTGATATCTGATCCGCGGGAAAAAATGAACAATCAATTAACGAACTATGTTTTGTCGCGTATTTGTTAAGGCAACTGGCTTCTGCACAAAGCTTACATAGTTGCTTTGCTGTGATTCGTTGAAAAATAAGGTAAATTAATATTTTATCGAATGCTTGTTATCGATCTTGTCTTTGTGTTATGGTTACGCAACAGTTATGAACGAGGCTGCATTTATTTATAAATACTTTGGAAACTGAAAGAAAAGTACGAATTTTCTGTTACTTGATTTCGAATTGCCAAAGAAATAATGATTTATTTATTTATATATAATATAGAACATAATTGTGTATATATTTATAGATCATGTTAAGAACGACTTACTGTTTTTAATTTTGTTAAGACAACTTTTCTTTAAACGAGACCTTTCGAAAATATTTTGGTCCATTTTTTAAAAATTTGCAAGATATCTAAAATAATTTTCAAACAATACAAAAAATAAAAAAATTTATATAGTTTGTTTATATATTAAATTGCCCAAAAGACACGTAAAATACAAACAAATAATTAATTTTAATCAACTCAGCGTCAGTATTATGTTATTGTGGAGTTTACAATTTAAATGTTCATTAATGTGCAATAAAGTTAAGGAAATAGTATATGCAATAACGTAATCATGATGTTGTCCAAAGATTAAAATGATTCATTTGTTGTTTTATTTCTGATTAAGATTTTAAATTTGCATCAAAAGACTATAGTGTTCTGTAATAGCAGCCTGTTATCATGAAACTGCAATTCTCTAGAATTTATTCTGTTGTAAATCACCATACACAGCACAGGATTGAATAAGAAAAATTGATCTTCCTAATACTAACTGAAAGATTGATTATTGCTCTTATCCGTTTTAGTATCTTGTATACTATAAGGATACGTAAGTTCGAATTTTTTATTGGATGCCAGTCGATTTCAATTACGTTCCAAAGCCTCTGTGGATCCTGCCGTCTTTTCATTGCGGGTTCTACGAATCGATTATTTTAATTGCCGATCAAGTCATTATAATTTCTTAAGCGTAGCAATTAGCTGTCTAGCTTACTGGATACCCCGAACGCTATAACCACCGGAGATCAATTGGAATAACTGATTACACATTTACACATTTCGAAATTATAAAGATGCATAAACAAACGTTATTGGAGAAATTGCTGCTTCTATGAGAGACACTGTAGAATATAAATTACTAATTGGAAAATTATACTAAATTGTCGTTCAAACATCACAGATTGCGGATTTTTATGTAAAATTAAAAGTTACTAAGTCAAAGAATATTTCTATACTTAGTATTTGAAGAAGTCTCAAATAATGAAACAACAATTTGCAAATCTTTTACAATATATTTGTAAAATAAATGCATAAAATCCGTAGTTTACAGATGAATAATAAAAAGTTTTTTAATAAATGTTTTCGCAGCTGATCGAGAAGATTAATTATTAAAAATATTATTGGACCAATCGAAGTTTTAACTGTATATTAAGAAACACAGTAATGCTTCGATATACGTGAACAAGATCTGCACGATATTTCAGCGAGAAAGTATTAAATCAATTAGGTATCTTCTGCGTATTTAATGGGTTTTTAGTAAAACTTTGGCCAACATACTCGTGACATTTTGCTCATTTAATCGAGCCCAAACACGACACTGTTTAAATATGAATATAGGTTTCGACAATTCGGATAAGCGAGGACCTATAATATCAAGAATTAAACAAGTAAAACTAATCCAAACAGTGTCGTGTTTGGTATCATTTTAATCGGGAAAGTAAAGCAGATATATTGATAAAAGTTTCATTCAAAAATCATTAGAAATAAAAATATTATAGTTAATAATACAGTCTCGAATCGCTGAGTCAAAGTAACTTGAAGGATCCACTATCGTCGAAAGAGCTTATTAAATCGGTAATAAACGAATATATCTGGTTGTTAGTCGTTCGTGACGATAATCGGTCATTTCTGACGTGCATGAGAGTCGACGGAATTTTTCGTGGTATCACGAGACGTTAATTAACACGGAGCAATTGACACTTTGCTAAACACGCGTAAAAGTGCTAAAACTGCCCACGGAACGAGCAGCCATTCAGAAGATCTAATAGACACGTTTCCGCTGTTTGGGTTACCTTGTTTTTGGGTCACTCAAAAATCTCAACAGTCGAACTGTATTCAATTTTCACACCTGTTACATATTGAACACAGATGTAAAAATTCGTTCAATGCCTTTCCAGTCGAGCGATTACAAAACCGTTTCAAATTTCAATATTTTCAAGTAATAGAATTCGATCGTAGATCTTTAGGTAAGACAAAAATTATCTGCCAGCAGCCAAATACAATTGTAAATCTTCCTTAAATAATTTCAACATGATAAAAATACATCCTTATTCTAAAATTCTTAAAATGCTTCCACTGTTTCAAACTTCATTTACTCATCCTTTTCAACAACCATTTTTCTGGTTAAAATCGTAAATTCTTATTCGGTCTCACTATTTTGTCAATTTCTTACGTTTTTTGAGTTTTTCGAATTCATCGACAATATAGATGTGTGAAGATAAATTATTGTTATTAAATTTCTACACGTTTTGTCAATGAAAAAATGAGTAAATATTGAAAAAGGGGTGCTTCAAAGTATTGAAAAAAATGTAAAAATCACCTTACTTTTAGCGTTCTAAACCGGGTTCCCATGATAAACGGAAAAATGTGCTTATATGACCTTCGGTGACCTTGAAGGTCTCGGTGTTACAGGTCGTTGAATTCGTCTTTAAAGCAGCTATAGCGTACATGCAAATAAGATACTGCATTCCATTCAGACAAAAAACATGATTGACCTTCGTGCCTTATTAATCCTTTCCGTCAGAATAAAATTAGTTTTTACTGTATAAAAACAAACACCATCTCACAATCAGTGGAGAAGAGAATTAGATAAATTCACATGAAATTCAAGTAATAGTTCAACTGAATAATGTTATCACAAACTTTTGATTTTGTAATTTTAATATTTAGAGTGATTTATGACAGCTGTTTTTGGAAACAATAATGATGTAAGTTAACAATATCTGCAAGTTGAGTACGAAATTATGATTTTGCTCGTATTCTTCAGCAAATTTTCCCAAAGAAGCTGAACGATACATATCTAAATTCCAAACGCAGAAGCAAGCGAGCAATGCATCATATTAATTAGTGGATTGCGCATCTTCATATTATTTTCTAAAAAGGATCTATCAGGCTAGAATAAAGAATTTATTTCGACAATTAGAAGATTTCTAACAGCAAAAATGAAATGAAAAGTGCTAATATAAATATGTCTTTATATTCTTTTTAAAGTATGTAGTCTATGGAGAATTACAAACAATTATATTCAAATAGTATTGTCTTGAGGAGCCAATTAAGAGTATCCGATAAAAACAAGCATAATATGTTGAAATTATAAAACCTCGACAACAACATGTTTCCTTGCTTCTTAATTCTGGCGTCAAAGATTTAAATGAATGAGTCAGAGGTAAATTAATTTTTTTGCAGTATGCAAAATTGTAAACGTGATTATGAAAAAAAAATATTTAGAACATCACACGATTCACGGTTTATACCAAAGCAGAATTTATTTCTAAACCCCGAGCAAAATAACAAAAATATATAAATACGAAAAATGAAACCTGTCTTTCATTCCCCACTAAATAAGATAATAGAAATAAGAATAGTCTTCTAGGACCATCAATAATTAAAATAATAAAATATCTAAAATCAAGTCCGACCATTTTCAACATCCTTTAAATAGAATTTTAATTGAATGCTGTCTTATTTTAACATGTTGTATTCAAGGACATTTTAACTTAATTTTAATTTAATAAAAATCTTTCTAATAGTAACTCTTTTGAGACTATTATCTAGTTCTCGATGAAAGGGATTTTTTCCACAGAAAATGTGGAGGTGACAGCACAAACTACGTAATGCAAAAATGGGTTTGGGAAAATGACTGCCATATCCTTGTAATTAGAGGTATTCAGCTCAATTTTTTCAGCAATTACTAATAAAACACTGTATGATGTTTACAATAAACATACAAATAAAATGAATTTTAGAAGAAAAATAATTTTACATATAAAAAAAATTGTCGAAGTTCTCTTATGTATCGACCATTAAACTAACATTACTTGATTGCATAAAATCCTCGATTTAGTGACAGTATTACGTATATTAATGACGCTGACGTGCAATTTGTACTTTTCGTGATGTATAAAAATTGCAGTATTCATACACTTGTGTCCGACTGTCTATGTATGTTAATGGAATGAGGAAAATGGTGGCCACGCGCGGAAAACAAGTGTCGCACGGGTTTCTCCGGCGCGGCGGCGCCGTATCTTGTCGGAGCCTTCCCGAAGACGCGTGTATTTCATTCTTTTGTATGAATACAAATCATTGTGAATCATTTTCATAAAGGTCAGATAACGTTAGACGAGGAAATACCTCTGTCAAGTTACTGGTAGCGGTGTTCGGCCTGAAGCGGACATGAGCATTTTAAATTGCCGGCGCTTAAACGCTGCAACACTTGAAACGAGCCTCTACGAACGCGAGGAACTTCTTAAAGATCCTCTTAAACGAAAACAAGTCTCCGGAGACTCGTCCAGGTATTTGCACCGAAACACGGATATCTAAAAATAGCAATTACGATGATCTTCAATTCGACAACACTTGTATGGAAAATATTAAACGCGCTTGCCGTTGCTTAACTGGACATTTATGCAAAATGAAAACAGACATTTATTTTTTTTCTTAGAACTTGTGATTGGTGGAAAATAATACAACAGTATTTTTAACACTACAACTAGATGGCAAATAATCATCCGCGAGAAATATGTTTCAAAGTTTTTCGAGACACTACAATCTGCAGTATTTTGAGGAAAAATGTGCCCGAGGCAAATGAAAAACGTTTTGCGAAAGTAGAGGCTTTTAGCTTGAAAATGTGCTCAAGCTTGTGGTTGTACTATTTGTTTTTACGAAATTATTGCAATTTAAATATCGACAATTTTTAAAATTAATTTTTAATGGTTAACAGTGTACATAAATTCACTCCTGTTGTATAAAATAATATAAAATGATCGCTTTTGTTAAATCCTATTTGGAATCTGCAGTCTAGAAATAAGCAATTCGAAAATTTCTGAAGTGATTGCGTCATGCAGTTTTGTGATTGATTATATTAAATAAGGAGAACCAATAAACACAAGCATAATAAATTAGTTCTGTGAACAATTCACGGTACAGTTTCGCGTGATTCGAGTTTTCGTTCTACTCCAGTTCTATCGAACATCTTCAAGGTCGTTCGTGTCCAGCCAAGGTCACGCTGTGATTAGGTCGTTACCCCGATCGCGAGGAGCATAATAACGATCCACGCCGCCGCATTTTTTGCTTTCTTTGAAAAAGCCGGGTCCGAAACCATCCAGAAATTTATTACGCGGAAATGGCGGCCGAAAACCATTCTCTATCTCTACCTTTTGGTTTGTGAATTTATGATAATGAAATATTATACCTTTCACTGCGAAGAAGATAAAATGTATATTGTAGTCTAAACTATTCTTATTTATCAGTTCTCTGTATCTCGATCGTCACTTGTTTATAACAACGTATTAATGTTATCGGCGCACTGGTTCGATCAATTGGACAATAAGCAATTTTGCATAATATTACATGAAATTTATTTCAACGTTTCGGTCTCAGTTTTAGACCATTTTCAAGAATATATTATGAACGCATTTATGAAATAATATATTCTTGAAAATGGTCTAAAACTGAGACCGAAACGTCCAAATGTAATATTATGCAAAATTGCTTATTGTCCAATTGATCGAACCAGTGCACCGATAACATTAATACGTTGTTATTCTTATTTATTACTTAACTATATTCTATACATTTTCGTATACGCACGGCACACACCAAAAAATTTATTCAAATAACAAACACCCGAAATGATAAAATAACGTCATCACAGTTTCATAATAACAAAATATTGTTAAATTTAACGAAACTGTTCCGTCCGAAACCTAATGTTTGCTTGATAATGTATAAATAATCGTATCCGGACAATGCGAACGTCTGGCACGATCTTATCGGCTAGTAATTCGTAGAAAATTATATTTAGCAGGGGATCTCGTCGAATGTCTTATTTATGAAAGTAATTTAATCATCTTCGGAATCAGTTGAATCGAAGTCGAAGCGAAGGCTTCTCAGCCAGCAACAAATCATTGAGTCATTAGTGTCTGTGCTCCTTGAAAGTTGTTTATACCTGTACACGCAAGCATGTCAATATTTGCGGGCATTATTTCAAAGCTAAAAACGCCCGTTTCCATGGAAGGCCGTTAATACCGTCGAGAAAGTTGATTAGCCATTGCCGTAAACCTTTTCTTAATTGCCGCTCGTGCCGTAAAATATTATGTCATACGTTCATTGTCACGTTTGCTTCCTTCAAACGTCTGCAAACGTGCTACTGTCTCTTCCTCGTGCGGAATATGCTATGTGGAGAAATTTATTGAAAAGATTATATTAAGAAAACATTACAATTGGATTGGCAAAAAAGTAATTTCGGTATTTTAAAGGGAATTAGAGCCCAATTATTTTTATTCGAGCAATGAACTTTAATAAATAAAACATTTTCCCTTTTGTTCGATGATCTTTTACAAATAAAAATAAATAAGAAAATATTTTATTGATTCTAATTCATCGTTTGAATAAAGAAATTCGCATTTATTTCACCTTAAAATACCAAAGTTACTTTTTTGTCAACCCAATGTATTATTAATCTTCTAATCTGACAAATAATTCTTTCATTGAACATTCATTGTAAATGTTATTACTAGATAGTGGACTTTTATGCATTTATGACGAAAATGTGCAGCTGTAATTTAACACAGTAAAATTATCAGAAATTACCAGTTCCTATCGATTGGACATATTAAGAAAGAAAATAAATTTCTATTTCTCTGCAGTTTGTTGAAATCCAGATAGAAAATTTTTATTTTGCATAAAGATCCACTGTCTAGTTATTACAAATCAAACACTACTATATTCTAATTAGTTCTTTTAATTCAACAAATAACTCATTCAGTGAAAATTCATTGAAGAGCTTCAAAATTCATTTAAATATTCTCATGGCACAAAACGATTTTCTAATGGTCTTTGACACACACACACACACAATTGTAAATAAATAATCAATGGTGTGTAGGCACTACACTGTCGTACGTGTTCGTGATAGTGGAAAATTAGAAATAAGTCGGTCAAATTGTTTCACAATCGTTCGCAAATAAAGTGTTCATTGCAAGGAGAATACTATCGTTGGTAATTTGCCGACAGCGTGGTATAACTCGCGAGTGCACGTGACATTCGGTTGCGTGCGAAAGCGATACTAGGAACAATTAAAAATTGTATGCAAGTTGCAACATTCGAATGTAATTAATCCTTCGATAAATTAAATAATTGTTTCATGTAAATGTGCGGATACCGATAATAGCATCTCTAGGTAAAATCTTTCACGAAATATATGAATATACGTATAGTATATAAATTAAAAATCTAGTGCAACGAAAGTACAGAAAATTATGTAGAGTCGGTTGCAAAAGTTTATATGAAAAAAGGATGGAATAAACAAAGATTGTTAGATTATAATTAATACAATTTCGTAGTATTATTATTATTATATTTATTTATGATACCATTAGGTTCCAAATTTGTTAAAAAAATTATATACAGCATATTAGAATCTCAATCATTAAATCTTCTTAATTTACACTACAATGAGCTTAGAATATATATATATATATATATATATATATATATATATATATATATACTGAATAATAAATACTATATTGCTTAAATCCTGAACACCATAGAATGATTTTTAACACTGAAAATTTTATAGCCACACAATTTTGTAACATTTCTTATTATTGTTCTATATGTATAAAAATAATATATTTTTAATCATTTAACATATAATGTATTATATATGAATAAATTATTATTATTATACTAGATTGTTTTATGAAATTGTTTTAAAAAATAATATACCCAGTAGAACTTCGCTGTTGAATCATAGGCTGCACACGATCGGTCAATGATATCGTTCAATTAATCTTTTATTCATTCAGAAATTCAATATTCGCTCGGTATTAATTAAAAAACTTCATTAAAGAACATTGGTTTATTGTATTCGCGATCATTAGCTATTCCATCACTGTGTACGATGCATCTTTATAAATTTTGCTTCCTCACTGTGATTTAACGGAAAAAATATTAGCATTTCCCGGAAAACGTTATAAAACCTGAAGCGCCTGCTTTGCCTCGTCGGCAACATTAACTTTATCTGATTTTATTGAAAACAATTGCAACTATCAATTCTGATCCAGGCTTGAGATTAATTTGTACGAGACAAGAAGTTGTACTAAAAAAAATGTGCAAATAAATTTTTACGAAATTGTGTTTACATTTCAGTTGATTAATATTAAATAAATTGCCATTACCGTGTTGTGTTCTATTACTTCGCATAAATGCTAATTAAAATGGTATTAAGATCGATTAATAAAAAAAACAACGTTAGTTTTCATTGCTTATTGTTATAAATCTTCTTCAAATTGTCGATATACAATCCATTAACTGTACATTCTGTGATTCTGTGATAATGCTAATATGTAGTGTTCAATTTATTGGCATAGTAAAAAATGGTACAAGGGTACGTATAGTTTTTCCTATTGTATTTCCAAGCACACACGAAACATGTTGGATTAACAATCACGGACACTTGATTTAATAGGTTGAATAATTTTAGAACAATGGCGATATAAATTCTCAGATTGACTGACAAGTCAAGTGCGATTTAGATTTACTTGAATTCGAGAATGAATGTCGAGAAACATGTGCAATTCGATGATCTTTGAACTCGTCAAATTGGAAAATTTAATTTTCCAAATTCTCAGGAACTGGCCTGTTTAAATTGGAAAATTTATTTTTCTAAATCCTGGAAAACTTGACTTTCCAAATTGGAAAATTCAACTTTTCAAATTGGCAATCTGAATTTTTTCAAATTGGAAAATGAAACTTCTCAAAATGGAAAATTAAATTTCTCAAATTGAAAAATTCATCTTTTCAAATTAAAAAGCCTAAATGAGAATTGTTAAGTGCTTTGATTTGCGATTTTTCATCATATTTTTCGTTGCGAAAACGAATATGCATACATAACATATTAAAGTCAATTATGTGATTTCCATTGTTTTTAATTATCATTTATTATATGCTTATCAGCATTCTAATCCCTGTATACAAAACAGATATAATATAAAACAACTTCAACAAGGATACGTATAATATGATTATATGAAAAAATAATGTATAGGAGTATTACAAAAAAATTGTGCGCATGGAAGAAATAATACTTCACACAGACTGCATGCAATAAACTCTGTCATTTTTATACTGATAAATTATTTTGAAACTACACCTTACAAAATTACAAATTAAAAATTACTAAAAATAGTGAATGCATTGTATATATATATATATATATATATATATATATATATATATATATACACATATATATATATATACATACATATATATATGTACATATATATATATGTACATACATATATATATATATATATGTGTGTGTGTGTGTATGTATATATATATGTATATGTATATATATACAATATATAAAATATATATAAAAAAATATGTATATATTATATAATACAAATTTTAAGAACATTCAAGTCAAATTGTGACAAATGTACATATAGAATATATTTACCAAAAACCACGCTTCGCAAAATTCGAAGAGAGACTATTCGTTAAAAATTTCTAACACAGATGTATACGATTAACAAAGACAAAAACAGCCAACGTACAATATTATAAAAAATATATTTATCAAACGAACGCTTCATAAAATGACAGAAAGAATAGGTTTACATTATAAATTCACAATGATAGGTAGAAAACATGATGCATATCTAATTGATATAGAAAAAACCGTTCAAAGTTGACTGTGTGAAATACTAAGAAATGATTTCACAAAGTTACGAAATAAAATCTGTTCGTCGAAAATCTTTGACAGACCCAAAACCACATAACAAAGATAAGAAAGAAATACACGATCTATCGGACATTGGAAAAAAGTTCAAAGTAAAATATAAAAGGCAAATTAATTGAAACGTTGTTTTACAAAAAATGCCCCTAAACAAACCTATTCATTAAAATTCACTAGCAAAACCGTAAACAATAAATACCGATCAAGGAAGCATAAATCGGAACGTTGAGAACGTCGTTAAAATACCTCTGAAGTAATCTCGACTGTTAACGGATAGCAAAAAGGTGTGATCTAAACCCATGAGCAAAAAAAGGTAGCAGAGGATTCGAAGGTTGCAGGGGACTAAAAATGGTCGGCTACAAAATCGGCGGTGGTGTTATAGTATATTATAGTTATCGCGTTCAAAAAGAAAGGGAACCGGGTCGGCGGTAATGGCCTGGTAGCAACATTAAGCCGCATAATTGTTACATTCGAAAGACATAAACGTACACTGACCTGGTGCGAACGTTGGCCGGTCCACGACACTGGGTGACACTAGTTTCTGGTTTAGGCGGAGAGAAGGCCGGCCGGGCAGAGGAATCTTCATGGGAGGACGTTCACTATCATCGCGAGTCTTGAACTAGACTGTGCACGGGCACCGAGAAGAACTTGTTCCTTTCCCTCTTCCTTTTCTTTCAGTCCAACTCGAGCTGGAGCTGGAGGCGGAGGGACACTCGAAGGTTGCCCTCGGCTTCAACGAAACCAAAATGGTGAGCATATTGCCGAGCGGCATCATAAATCCGCAAGCGGAGCGTCTTCGCGAGAGAGTTCTGATCCTCTTCTCTTCTCTTCTCTCAACCACCCTGGATCCTGATACCGAGGATCTTCCACACGAGATCTACTCGATCGCGATCGCACTTTGATCCCGATCGGAGAATTTAGACTTTCTTTTTAATAAATGCGACTGATGTAAAGATTGCTTTAGACTAATTATTTAGACTTTGTGCCATTTTTGTTGTACTAATGTTCTTCAATTCACTTCATACGTTTACTCTGTGGCAACGATATCTAGCTGATCTAGACACCGTTCGCGACGGTACAATGATCCCAATCGAAGCATTTAATGATGATTTTTTATGAGGTTCATTAGAAAGTTATTTAAATCTTCTCGACTCTTTAGAGAACCTTGAGTCATCGAGAATTAACACTGTCTGCTAAATGAACTATTGTGAGTAAAAAGAGGTTGATGATTTTATGTTGTGGTTATGTAGTTATGTAGTTACGGAAGAAGTCACACTAGGTTCAGCAAAATAATCTGTTATGGATGGAGTTGATATTTGTTTGGGATTATCCGATGGGAAATTCTCAACAGCTGATCTGTTCTCAACAACTGATTGATTTCGAAGGCACTTTGGATTAGAAAGGTGCTGTCCAAATGTGTATAGGTCTTCGAAAGGGAGAAATTAATAAACCTATATAAATATTTTAGTTATTGCATTATAGTTACTATGATTAATTCTTCTGGTTCTACAGTTGCCTTATTCATGCCGAACTTACTTTATTTCGTGAGATAGTGTTTTATCACGATTCATCGATTCTATAATTGGCAAATTAATAGACTTTCGATATTTATGCAAAATAGAAATTGTTTGGATCAAGTGCAAGAAGCAGAGCCATATTAAAATTTCTATTTTTTCTGTAATGATCTTAATAAACTGAAAATAATATATGGACTCGTCTAATAATTTTTCAAATTAATTTTGAACTGAAAATAGTTATACTACAGCAAACGTTTTTTAAAAAGTAACATAATGAATAAAAAATACGTGAGAAAAATGGCTACGGTAGCAAATATTACTTTGCAATATTAACAACAAATATTATAAGTAAGCGATATCTACTGAATGCAATACCAAATTACAGTAATTTAGCTATCACCTCCAAGTAGAAGACTCACGTAACAAGCAACAGATAAGCTCCTAATTGTCCTTTTCCTGTCGAATGAACGCAGGTACAATTGAAAAAGCCACTAACTTTTTTTTAAATAATCGCACATTAGTGGATCAGGTTAATGTAGATACAAATGCAGATTGACAAAGATTGCGAGGAAAATTAAGAGGAAAACTATAGAAAACAAAAAGTAATGTAAGGAATCTGAACGAAAAAATAGAATAAAGTATATATGTATGTATACAGTGAACCACGAAAGTATCTGAACGCACTTGAAAACAGTATAACCTTTTTATGATCGGACTAAACGACTTTTTCTGAGCAATTAAAAGAATTGATTTACCACGTGCAAAAAAGATTTTGAAAAAATTGCAATTGCTAAGAATTACGTAAGAAAGTAAAAGAGTCACCACTTATAACTTTTTTATTAGAGTCCGTAATAAAAATTAAAATATGCGTTTTGTACATGTATGTTAGTTATACACATGCTGAAAATTTCATCGGAATCTGTCGACGCAGAAAAAAACGACACGCATCGAAAGATGTAACAATCTGCAAAGACTATGATTTTCACTACATTTAACCACTTTTAGCTCTTGGGTATGTTAATCGATTTTGATGAAATTTGCAGCATGTCTATAACTAAAATAGATCTACAAAATAAATATTTTAAATTTTCATTAAGAGTCCAAATAAAAAAGTTTTAAAAATGCTTGTAAATTGTAACTTTTGGAAAATCTTTCTTTGCAGGTCATTTAGTGAACCAATGCTTCTAATTGCTTACAAAACATTATGTCGTTTGGCACAATTAGTTGTACTGTTCTAAAGTGCGTGCAAATACTTTCGTGATTCACTGTATGTAAATAGGAACAAAATAAATACATATACACAGTCAGGTTCACAGTTCAGCTGCAAAAAGTTAATGACTAGACGGCGGATCTTCATGCAAAATAAAACTTGTCTACATGAGTTGTAACAAATTGGAGTGAAATAGAAATCCATTTTCATTCTTAATTTGTGTCATAGGTTGAAAATAATATAACGGTATATTTAAATTCTTTTAATGTTATTAGAATTTTAAATGACGCCTACTCATTTTTGTCACAAATGCATAAAATCCGCTGCCTATTAATGACTATGTTTTCTACATTATTTTTTAAACTGTTTTCCGAATGAACCTCTCTGCCACCGTGTCGAGGAAATCTGCTTGTGCAACTTCAACATTTTCAGGGCAGAATAAACGATCTTGTTTAGCTAGTACTTCCTTCTATCTTCAGAAAAGTAAAAGTCGCTTATAAGTTGAACAAACATTGCGGTTAATAAACATTTTCCCAGCATTTCGACAATTTCATCTGATCCTTGTTTTGGATAGAATCTAAAACTACTTAAAAAATGGCATAATTCTTTCGACCTCTGGTTGCAATTATTATCAAGCCGCATGGTATCAGAAGATTTCGAACGACGCGACATGTGGAAAACAGAAGAGGTGATTCACAGAAAATCTACTATACATTATTCATAACCGAATAAATCCTCGTAGTCGGAAGATCATTTCTTTCGATACTGCTTTTTTGCCATGATCGACAAGGACGGCTATTCACGTTTACAACGTACAGTGGTGCAGAATTTAGTGACATCTAAGCATAATTTTTTGTCTGTATCAAATTCAAATTTTGACTGAACTTTCACACAGTACATGCTCCTTAAATTTCGAAAATTGAACATTTCTTCCGACCTAAAATATTTCCATTCCCTATGATTTTTCAAGTTTTATGGATATGAAATTGGTATAACACCTCGTACAATACCTAAATGTTTAGTAATTGATTAGTATACAGCGAGTCTTTATGCAAAAAAAATGTTTTGCATTGATTGTAGGAAGCAGAAATAACATAAACATTGATTTCAACCCTTAGCTACTTTGTTACATTAATCTTTACTGTTTAAATATTGTTTTGAATAATGGTACAGCAATTGTTTAGTGGCGTCTCTCTCAGAGTCGTCATTCGAGAGCAAAGAGTTAATAGACGTTCTCTTCATTTTCTCAATTATGGTACCACGAAATGGTACTCAATTGTCATTATAGTTAAGTATACATGTATCACGACTAAAAAAGTTTAAATAACTTATGTAACTTATGTTTTTATCTGATTGTTCTATTGCTTTGGAAGCCTATTTCTATTGCTTTGGAAGCTTTTGTAACAGTGTCTCAAATTGAAAGATCAACATAAGGCTTACGGGGCTGAAACAGATACATAGATCTCCGAAAGTCGCACAATTTGCTCATGCCTGTGCAATCACGACAATTATTGAAATTTGTCAAGAAAATGGCATTTTCATACATTCACAATTGCGTAATGGCGTAGGGGAAAGTAGACGGGCGCGAAATGGATACATATAAGTTTACCGTTTGCGAGGAACGCGCTCTAAAGACAACTATCAAAAGTAGCAATAACACAAATTTATTGGAATACAATTATTTATTAATTGCTTGACTAATGCCCATGTTAGCTATTTCTTGTTAGTCATATTTAACGTATATCAGTACTACCGTAACGATAAATATTCATTATTACAATCTCCAAAGTATATATACGATATCTAAGAAGCATCAAAATGGCAACGAAAACTTTTCAAACTACCATCTTTAGTCTCTACTAACTCCGACAACATTTTCCAGCATTTTAGTATATTATTAGTAACAATTAATTAGAATGAACACTATTAAACCACTAAAAATATCTTTAGCTAATATCGTTTTTTATTAGCTAGAATAGTTTTATTTAACATTTTACTACAGATTAATTAGTTACAAATTGTTTTCACAACAAGCACGCCGTTAATTTACAATATATATATGTATGAACAATAAATGACAATTTAATCACCATACGGGTAAATGTTTACTGTTTCAAAATCCGCAGTCTAATCCATTGCTAATCCCATCGAAACAACAAATTGTAAAATCGGAAAATCCTCGAGCCGCTCTCGCAGTGAACGTTGATCGCGGTTTTTCGTAGAAATCGTCGCGAGTTTTCACTGCATGCGAATTCCACGGTATCGTGTGACACAACCAAAGAACGAATGCCAACATTTCCAACATCGCTTACGTCGTGTGTGTGTGTGTGTGTGTGTGTGTGTGTGTGTGTGTGTGTGTGTGTGTGTGTGTGTGTGTGTGTGTGTGCAAGTTTGTGTGTGCGTGTGTGTGTGTGCCACGAGGTAGCCGTTCCGACACAATATACTTATTTTGCCACCGAGAAAAAGAACCGAGAACAAGCCGAAGAAAAAGAAGAAGAAAAGAAGAGCAAGAAGACCGCAAGCTGGGATCTATTGGGTTGTCCGAGAGGCATTCTCGTGTCTCAGGTGTAAATCCTACGAGGCGAGCTTCGACCTCGACGAGAATAAAAAAGATTACGAGTAAAAATCATTAAGGAATCAAAGTTACATGAAAATGTATTTCAATCATCTCAAATACTCATAATTACAAAAACTCTAAGCACTCGCTTTAATGTTTAATCATACGGTTAGAACGAAAGTTCGTACAACGTTTTTAAATTAAAACTCGAAGATAAAGTTATGATTCATAGATTTATTCAATAACATATATATTCCGATTTTTGCCACTTTTAGGTAACTAATCATGTTATATTGAGTTTGTATTTAAAAACGCTGGGAGCGTTCGTTCTAACCCAACATGATACACAATGGTATCGATGGATGTTACGTTTGTCTTATGCAACCTAAGATTATGTTACTGTGGATTTGTATGTAGAATAACAATTGTCTGCATCAATTGCAAGGAGCAGTAATAGTAGAAAATTCTTTGTTTTCTAATCTGAACAATTACAAATCGCCACCAGCTAGTTTTTGTCATGAATGCATATAATGTCCACAGTATATATATTGAAATGATGAATGAACCCTTGAGATGTGGTGTTAAATAGACAAATATTGACTTACACCACTTTAGCATCAAACGGCTCACATCATTGCCAGATTTTCTTTGTTTGCATGACACTTGTGGTTCACGTGTGCAAAAGAGGAGAGACACGAGATGGAAGTCAGCCAACCCAACAATTACCCCCGCAAATAATTTTCACCAGGGTGTTGTACACGAACCGCGTATACCGAAACTAAAAATCTGCAACTTAGTGTATCGTGGCAGTAGTCTCCATGCATCGGTGTGCACCAGGTATGTTCACTTAGCAAAGGCCTGATGCTAGACACAGGTTGGCAGTATAGTAGAACTCCATTTATATGAACCTGTCGGGACACAAGTTGGTTCACGTAATCAGGTGGTTCATATAATAGGAGTCCACCTCTCTCCCACCACTGATAACGACTTTTCGTTCTATTCATAGGAGTTCACGTTCTAAAGAGGATTTCGTTTAGCTAAAATTCAATTAACCACACACTGCTAAAATTTAGCTCATATAAACGAAGTTCGTGTAAACGGAGTTCCACTTTATAGCCAATAAACGCGCGGGTAAAAGCCAAGAAGGGTGGGGGATACCTCCTCCCAAGTGTACTCTGTTGTATGTGCACCACCGGTTCTCACCTGTATCCGAGAGAGAGACAAGGAGAGAGCGCGCGAGAGAGAGAGAGAGCACGCACGCACGCACGCAGCTCTTGGCCATTAGAGATGGGACTAAGTCTGTCGTAGCTAATATAGTGGACAAAGTCAGGGACTTGAACTGTCTGGACCGAGAGCGGAGACCTTTTATAATGTCTAAATAATTTTATGTTATAAATTGTCAATTTTATCATGAATAACTGTGATGGAGAACCTAAATTTCACATTACAAAATTGTCATAGTACTTGTGAAAGAGGTGTGCATGATGTTTTTGAAGAAGTCCCCATTAACGCGAGGTGTACCTCTTGTAGGTCCCGAAAACTTGATCGCCGACTAGTCCAATAAAAAAATCTGTTTTGGTTGGAATTATTTCTTTATGAAACTTTTGTTAACAACATATTTGCGAAACTTTTCTGATTAAAACAAGTTCAAACACGATACCACTTCGACCATTTACTTGTTTAATACGCGGCTAAGTAGAACCTCCGTTATCCGAATTGATATCTGAATTCTGCATAGTTTGGTTAATCTAAAATGAACCGTAAGAGATGTGATTTATTGTACAAGTGAAGATTTAATCTATCACTGTATCCAGTGGTAAGCTAGTTGTTTAATCTATCACTTTATCAGTTCGGATAATAGAAGTTCTACTATATCGTGAATTAAACGAGTAAATGCTATCCAAACTGTGTCGTGCTTGGACTCACTTGAATCGGAAAAGTGTCAGTAATATTTGCTGATGACTATTTCATAAAAGAATAATGAAAAAGTTGTATCATTTAATGTATAAACACGTTAAAAAATGCACAACCTCATAAAAAAGTATACCATTGTAACTAGAAAAATCTACAGAATCGTCTAACGTAAAATACATTCGCCCACCTTTTGCGACTGAATCAGAACAAATTCTACTTTGACAATTAAATTACCCCAGAAACTGATGGAGATAAACGACTCTCGCACTGGTAAAGGGTGGTCCAAGTGTCTACTAGACCATTTCAAAATGTAAGAGGAATCCTTTCTAATGGAATAAATATGAATTTTCAAAAAATAAATAGGTTATTACATTTTAAAATAGTGTAATGACTCTTTAGAGCCAGCCTGTACTTATAGCAGTGCTTCTAACGAATGTTAGGTTTTTTCAGTTTTTGAAAAATTTTTTTAAACAAATTCAAATTATGAATTGTCCAATGACGTTTGAGTCAGCCTGTAGTTTCTGTAAACCGATGGAACGAAACTCGGATTGACTAACTCAGATTCGCGCGCACAAATTGAGCTTGCTCCCATCACTACCAACCATTATAGTCGATATATTATTTCACTGGGCCAAGATACTCGACCAGGCTGGCTCCTAAACCCCCTTGCTCCCCTCACTCCGTATAGTTACGATTCTTTTTTGCAAACCCCTCCCACTGTACGAAGCATGTTATTTCGTTACGTCTCGTGTCTTCTTCCGATCGACAGTACCGCTGTCTTTGATATTTTCTACCTTCTTCTCCTTTTTGCCTCCTCCTCTTTTACCCTCCTTCCTTTTTTATTACTCCTCGGGCTTAATCGTTATTCTACAGGACGCTTATTAGTTTTTGTTTGGAAACGCGTCCCTGCTATTTTTAACCCGGGTTACTCCCCTTCCTCGTTGTCTTATTTCTTTTCCGATCGTGTTTCTTCCTACCGAGGAGCCGGACGTCGATCTTTTCCTTTGCTGGAGAAAAACATGATCGGACATAGTTATATTCGAGTCACTTTTGTACCCTGTGGAGACGGTACTGGGCGAATAAATCTTCTACTTGGATGTAAGCCTTCAAAAAAGGAAATTTCCTCTCTAATGTCACGATTCTCACCCCTCACTTAAATATATGTACGTTCTGTCCATGCATTGTCTCGCATTTTGTGTGCATGCTGTTGACCAGGTGCAGAGGTATACTGATTCTTCAGACTAAAAAATATCACACTGGGATCTTCCTCAAAATCTAAAATTTAAATTATTAATTTGCATTTAATTTACACTTGTAACGTCGATATGAAAATCGGTGTGTAGTAAATTTTACTGGGGTTTTGAGACATCCCAGGATAAGCCATTACAGAATAAAATTGCTGCTATAACAAGGAATCATAACGAAAAAAACTTAATTTTCAAAAGCTGTTGTTAGTAGTAAAATAAAAGTAGCTTTTTTGTATGGCTTAAAAGTGTTTAATTTATAAAATAAATAATACATGTTTATTTTGCGGAGAGGGATGGATGAGGGTTAAGTATAGATGCTGATTTCTAAATGTAGCTGAAAATGAGGTCTGCTCTGCAGCGTGGTTGTATTTTAGAACGTTCGAATGAAAGGAATTAGGTAAAATACTTTATTTATAGAATATGAGATAGAAAGAAAAGTTGAAAATTGATGGTAACAGTTATGCTTATTACTGATGCCAGCGAGACTGGAAGTAATTGAGCGGATTCAATATTAGCTTGGTCTGGTTAAGAATAGCCACGATGGGAATCCCGTTTGACCACCTTGCGTGCCGGTTGCTTACTGACTAAATTAGGGTGAATGTTCCGTTGCACAAAAGTCGTCGTTGTTGTTTGGTTGTTGGACGATAATGCTCATAATTAAGTTTTCTAAAAAAACTTGATATTGTTGTACGTTTAAACACGCGCACTATATTTATTTTACAACAATGATTTCACATTATTTAACTCCGCGAAGTTATCACCCCAAGGTGGAATTTCATCTATTGGAAAATTCACTAAATTTAATTTTATTCGATCCATTTCGATTGTTTATACGATATCTTTTTTCCTAAACATGCATTATGAAAATTTGCAATTGATTTTTTTTCAATTTCACAAATGCACACGTCTATAGTAAAAAAAGGTATGTATTACTGTAATATCTACAACAAAATCGCTAATCTCGAAATTTTCAGATTAGTCAATTAAAGACTTCATATTAGTCTTTCAATACATTGGCCTTCAACACTTTTATGTGTTTTATATTTTCATATATTCTATTAATTTGTAAATGTAATAAATCATCTGTTAAAAGCATTTGTCTACTAAAATTTCATCAGAGAACTTCTCAAATAAATTAAAGAAATCAACGTTTTGTTCACGTATTGAAAAATATATATATAAACTTTGTGTTATTTAAACAGACCTATAATTTACAAGTCATTTAGTTTTATAAAAAAGCAAATATAACAGAGCAATCAGTATAAATTTTCTTAAAAATAAACTGTTGGTAGAGTAAAATAAATTGTTTTAAATTTAAATGATTATTCGCCCCACACAATATTATATATTGGTTTCATTGGTACAAAGCATTAAATGAATACATGTGTGTGTATACATATAAACATTTAAAAATAATACATGAATTTAGTATACGCGATATTTAATTTGTTACAAGTATATTAAATAAATCCTTCTTGACAATCGTCGTTACATGTTTCTGAAAATATGAATATAATAAAATATTTTTTTCATTTCATTGTACATCATTTATACATTTCATCAACATCAAATTCGCACCATTCAAGATCATTAAACTAGCGCATAAAAGCAATCGAATGAAAAGTATATAGTTGCACCAAAATCGAAATTTAATTTTGCACACCCACTCATTCATTGTGTAACGCATATAATTTTCAAATTAATATAAAATGTTTATAAAAGTATTTTAACAATCCTTTATTCTTTTGTAATCTTATACAAAATTATAATTCAGATATTAACTTCCTCCAATAATTATTTGAAAACGGTTTTACAAATAAATATATATATATAATATATATAATCTTTCTATAATTATACAATTTGTAACATAATTAATTCATTACTTTTTAATTTAATTTATATAAACAAAAATAAAATAAACTTAACATTTACACGTTTCATCTTCCCAGAGTTATTTGTCAGTTGAATATTTCTTTCAAATAAAAATGGTAAATGTATTTTTGTTTGTTAATTATACTTTGAATCGATATGCACTATATCTTGTACTTGTCAAAATGGAAATACATATTGTAGTAAAACCTGTATGTCATATAAAATGTTGTATATGGTTCAAAAAAGTATATTATTTGTTAATTGATATCTACCGTAATAAATATACTGTTATTCTAACATTTCGTTCATTGTTTTATATAAATTACATATTCCTTAATGATAACATCCAGAATTATGAACATTTGCAGTGTTCGTCTAGATTTATTAATAAATCATTATATTACATTCACAAGTACTAAAGATACGATGCTTATGTTGGAACACCAAAACAATACATAATGCTGATTTTTTTCCTTAACATTTAAAAAAAAAGGAAAACAAAAAAAATATAAAAATGGTCATATATTCGTCGCATTATAGTTTTAGTAAAAACTTAAATTATTTGGTACTTTCAAGATATAAGATTACAAAATAAACTGTTACTACAGAGATATTTGTTAAAACTTCCATTTTAACTGTTTCCATACACAACACTTAAAACCAAGCGATTACTTTATAAAATTTGTTACTACCTGGTTTGTTGTCGGTTACTTCCACATCGTGTATTATTTGTTATTTATAAGCGAAACTATGTTACAAAAAATATATATTCTCTTAAATTAAGGAATAAAAAGTCGAAAATGATTTCTTAAGTCGGTGGTCTATCTTCTGGTTATACTACGAATGAACATGAAGACATTACGTTTGACATGTAGGAAAGGAAAATCATCCTCCTGTACCGACAGCGAATTAAATGGAAGCAAGTTTCAGTTCGAGAATCGCATCTTCATAATGCGTGATACCTAATTCAACTCTATAGCTGAAATTATGGAATCTTCTGCGCCCGATGACCCAAAGTAACCCTCCAATGCAATTGCCCAGATAGCCAAAATGCTCGATTCTGACCAGGGCACTTATGACCGTGTGGGCTCGTAACGTTCCCTCGGTCCAAACCGGGCACAAGCTGCCCTCGGTCCGTTGGTCCTGATTTTTGCCATGGCAAACTGCAAGGCCTGGTCATAAGTGCCTGGGTCAGATTCTAGTAATCATGTGTCTTGAACCCATTCAAGCGACGTTCGGCCCGTATAATTCCCAATACCTAATACCGGCACGCCGGGCTCGATTTCTGCTCGAGATTCGTTTAGCTATCTGGGTGGCTTCCTAGTTACAGTATAAGAATGGGAAAATCTCCTGAACAGGGTATCGACGGCTTGATCCTCAATATACAAACAGAGAATACAGTAGAACGTTGATTATCTGAAGTAGTACCGACATGAAAACTTCAAATAACTTGTACAAGTATACAGGGTGGTCGATTTATCTGAAGACATTGAAATATCTCGAGAACTATGCATCGGATCAAAACAAGTGCGTAATAAAAGTTATTCGTCGCGAAGGGGCATATCCAATGATACCAAACTCGACCCCTCACCGACACCCCCAGGGGTGGCGGTGGAGGAAGATGAAAAACTCAAATAGGAACCTCCATTTTTCATTGCAGATTTCGATTCATCAGAATAAAATATACAAATTTGACCTAGGGGTTTTTGCATTTTGGTTCGCAAATGGCGCTGTAATGGACAAAAATCAAAATGGGTAAAAAAATCGTTGAAAATTGGAGATATCTCGAGAAATACACATTAGATCAGAAAAATAAAAGTAGACCTATTTAATATTTTTTTAAATGTTATTCAATAACACCATAATTGACCCCCCACCCCTACCTCCTGTGGGTGGAAGAAGAAATTATTTCAAAATCTTCAATTTGGAAACCCCATTTTCAACGTTGTATTTCTCCGACAAATCGAAGAGGGGACTGCTCGACGCGCCACTGTGGGCGTGTGGCGAACCACATCTTATTACTAGGTAAAAGGCAGTGCAGTGCCGTCAGAGGTCACTTTTCTTTCAAAATTAGAACTGAAAGCAGCTGTAACAATTTCTGTAACAAAATGAATCCTGCATCCTTAGAAGAAAAAATTGAAATGATTTTGATTTATGGTGAATGTAGGAGGAATATTGACGATGCTGTTGCCTTGTATGCTGAGCGTTTTCCAGACAATGTTCGCTCATGTTCTTTTTTTTACAAAGTTCTGAATGCCTTTACTCCTGATGGCAGCGTACAAACTAAAAAAAGAAAATGAAGAACAACTGTTACAAGAGAAGTTAATGAAAAAGCTATGCTAGCAGTTGTTCACCAAAACCCACAGATAAGCACTCGGCAATTACATCGCAATTTCGGAACTTCCAGAGATAGTATTCGCGGAATATTGCATCGTCATAATTATCACCCATATCACATTTCACTGCATCAAGAACTTCATGGCAGTGATTTTCATAA
Source organism: Lasioglossum villosulum (assembly GCA_963971365.1). Taxonomy (NCBI): domain Eukaryota; kingdom Metazoa; phylum Arthropoda; class Insecta; order Hymenoptera; family Halictidae; genus Lasioglossum; species Lasioglossum villosulum. The sequence continues at coordinate 14,404,116 of OZ020499.1, forward strand.
TCGAGTGGCATTTTGGGAATGGGCACTTCAAAAAATGCAGACGAACCCCAATTTTATTGCTAATGTACTATTTTCAGATGAGTCTACATTCACAAACCATGATGCCGTTAATCGGCATAACATACATTACTGGAGTGTAGAAAATCCCCACTGGTTACGACAAGTTGAACATCAACGTCCTTGGTCGGTTAACGTTTGATGTAGAATCAGAGGGAACAAACTCATTGGTCCTTATTTTATTGAAGGTACTTTGAATGGAATCAAATATCGAAATTTCCTGGAACAGGAACTACCACCATTACTTGAAGATGTTGCCTTGGACGTTTGACAAAATATATGTGGTTTCAGCATGACGGTTGCCCAGCGCATTGCTCAATAGCAGCACGGGAAGTATTAGACCGTGACTACAATGGTCGGTGGGGAATGGTTGGCAGAGGTGGCCCAATTAATTGGCCTGCTAAGTCGCCTGATTTGACATCGCCGAATTTCTTTCCATGGGGTTACCTAAAAGATAAGGTTTATCAACAAGTACCAACAACTCATGAAAATATGGCAGAACACATAAGAAACGCTTGCGCTGAAACTCCCGCAGATATGCTTTTATCCTGTATACAGTCATTTGAAGAAAGGATCAATAAGTGTATTGAAGTTGAAGGTCTCAATTTCGAACACTTACTCTAATTAACTGAACAGTAAGAGGCAAGGGGACTCATAAAAAAACACCCCCATTTGTGAGTGGCAAGGGGACTCACATTAAAATAGCACCCCAAAGGGAACAGAAAAATACTACGTCCATGTCGCTGTTCCTGGGTAACGCTAAAAGTAGTTTTTAATTGATTGATAAACAAACCAATGAATTTTTCCAACTGCTTTCGATTGCAACGACATCTGTGAAAGAAATTATACCAATAATATCAAATCAATGGAGAACCAAGATTTGCTATAAAAAAGGGTTTCCCATTGAAAATGTTGAAATAATTCCCTCTCCCACACTCAGGAGATGGGGGTGGGGGGTCAATTATGGTGTTATTGAAAATCATTTTTAAAAATATCAAATACGTCTACTTTTATTTTTCTGATCTAATGTGTATTTCTCGAGATATCTCCAATTTTCAACGATTTTTTACCCATTTTGATTTTTGTCCATTACAGCACCGTCTGTGAACCAAAATGCAAAAATTCCTAGGTCAAATTTCTGTATTTTTTTCTGGAGAATCCAAATCTGCAATGAAAAATGCGGGTTCCCATTGAAGTTTTTTATCTTTCTCCACCGCCATCCCCTTCGCAACGAACAACTTTCATTACCCACTTGTTTTGATCCGATGCATAATTCTCGAGATATTTCAATGTTTTCAGATAAACCGTCCACCCTGTATAATATAATGCTTTTTTACACAGAAGATTGGGCATTCCATTAAAAAAAACTGTAGGTGATCTTACAGAAGGTGACCCTCACATCCGGGTCGCATAATAGATGTTCTATTGTAATTGCAAAAATATTTGGTCAAACGCTTTAGTATTCATTCCCATCTAATTTAGCACAAACCACAGACTTATAAGCCTGTGGCACAGACACACATTCAGGGCAATTTTCCACCCGCTCCCACTATTCCATGAGCAACACAAAACCAATTTTTGAGTTGGAGAGCACAACTAGGCCAGCAGGTTCTCATAAATTATGTGAAAGACCTCGCCTATCCTGATATCTGCTACAGAAGATCAGTTTTAATTTGAACAAATCAAACATAAAATAAGGAAAATGTGGTGACAAATCCACCCATTAAGATTACTTGAACCTTGCTGCTCAATGTAAAATGATCAGTTCCAATGCCTTCTCATCATCTCGTCGATGATTCTAAAGATTATTTACAATTTGAAGTCAATTCTAATTTAAGAAGTTGTACAATATCGAGATAGTTGAAAAATTAAATATTGCATTGTAATTATACGATTGTTTTACAATTATGTTTTTTTTATAAGTTTTTATATTAATTATTTAAAAATACACAAATGACAACTTACATAGAAAAACTGTTAATACATTGAATTATTTTGTCGTTGTAAATCTGCGTTATATTTTTCATTACTGTATGTGCAAGATAATAGCCTACCCAGACAACCGCAGCTGCTCCAATCTGCAGCGGCAGTGCACGGCAGCTATGTCGCATTTAGGAGGTCTGCTGCCGCGAGGCTATACAAATAAAAGTCCTAGTTCGACACATTAGCGCGACCATATTGCCCTCTTACGGCGGTCCAGAAACCAAGATCGTTTTCCGTGCAGTGCGCGGCAGTAGGGCTCCTAAATGCAACATAGCTGCCTGGTGCAGCACTGGTTGTCTGGATATATGACCAATACTCTTTTTCGTTTCAATTAAGGCCTCATACCAACTATATTTACCATGTTCAAATAAATATTTATCTGTCTGGCAGTTTCTACCCATTTTATGTAATTTTTAATTATCATTGTCATCTTTAAAATTTCGTTTGAAGAATATGCTAAAATAATATCTATTTCATGCATTCTTTTTTAATGTAATTTCACTCTGGATAGAATTTCCAAAATAACTATTCTTTTTTTTGTTTAGGCCAAAGTACAGTATTTAATTTTTATTTTATGCCCCACCTTTTCTTCACAGAAATCATGTGATACAATTAACTGTGTTGAATCGTTTAATACACATACATGGTCATGTAAATCTTTAGAATAAATTATTTATTTTATATTTCTTTAGTTCATGCAATTATAAAAAGTTTTATAATGGTTTAGTTAATGACGCATCGGTTCTTCCGTTTACAACGATTTTGACTTAAATTTTTGATAATTATAGCATGTTAATAATGTTCCTTTAGTTAAACACATTCTTTTTTTTTAACAATTTCGACCTCCAACTGTTATTAAATCTTTTAGTTTATAGCTACGATTTCGTTTTAATTCGATTATATTGTTTTGTTAATTATGAACACACATTGGTAATTACAACATGCAGCATTTCTTTTTGTTTTTCTTATAATTTGGCTTTAATGGTGGTCTTTCAGATAACTGAAACTTCCTGACAATTCTTACTAACTCATGGAAAGCTTGGTCAACATTCATCCTTAATTTTGCACTACACTCAATATAAGGAATTTTTAATTGGCGTGCCATATTTTGTGCTTCCTCGACAGAGACCTAAAAACCAGCAAAAAGGGTACTATACCATGTTACTAAATATATTAATATATCATTATATTTGTTATTCACAGTTTAAATACATACAATTCTTTGCTGATCCAAGTCAGCCTTGTTTCCAACCATGAGCATTGGAAATTCATCACGGTCTTTCACTCTTAGAATCTGCTTATGGAATTTCAACATTTCATCGAAAGACGAATGATCCGTTACTGAAAATACTAAGAGAAAGCCTTCGCCGCTTCTCATGTATTGTTCACGCATTGCACTAAATTCTTCTTGACCTGCTGTGTCCAATACTACAAAATTATATAAATCATGTTAATTGTGGTATTAAAACTATTACATCTGTTTATAAATAGTATATTAAACATGTACAAATTTACCATCATAATTCTTTTAACTATTTGATTCTAATAAATAAGGAATTCTTACGATAACGAACCCATGTTTCATTATGGTACTGCATGAAAATTAACATAAAATATGGTAAGTTATAAAAAGTTACCATAATTGAGAAAACAAGTTTGAAATGGGTTACAATGACCACACTGGGAACCATTTCATCGACACAAGTTTTGTCAACAATGTCAACATTCATGTTGGATGGTTGATTTCTACCTTATGAATATTATTTATGTATTCATCTCATCCTTATAAGAAAATATGAAATCGTGTCTGAAATGCATGTCGATGAAATAATTGTTGGTGAGGTCAGGGTAATCTGATTGAAATAATAATGCACAATGTTACATATTTTTATGTATACTCACTGTCAAGCTTGGCAGGGACATCGTCGATGACGCATTGTTTGGTATATGAATCTTCAATAGTAGGGTCATAGTCGGTTACAAAATAACTCTGTAAAATGTAATTAAATGTAATAAAATGTAAAGGGCAACAGGTTTTGCGAGAGCGACTCTCATGACATATGTAAAAGGCTCTAAAATAGCAACCAGCAAGTGAACCCACTTGTGGCAGTTGATCTCAGAGAGCGGAACAATGTATATACAATATTTGCAAACAAGTGTACACACTTCTGCAAGTCGCGAAAAATGTTGCAAATTACTTGCTAATGTGTTTGCACCCCTAGAGTGTCAAAAAAGAAATAAAAAGTCAATAAAAATTCATACAATTTGTTTCTGAATAAATTCTTGAAAGATGTTGCAACATAAAATGTAGCAGATGATGCGACATGAAACTATAAATAAAAAATCAATGTAGCATAAATGTATTATAATTTCTTTTCCTTTACTTACTGTTTAACTATTAATATTTATAAAATACGTGCAAGATTATTTCAAACGTTGAGAGATAAGAGAGGATAATATTATACACTTCTGGAAAATGAGTTATGATAAATGTACGTAACAATGTACAGTGAGCAACGAAAGTATTCAAACGCACTTTAAAACTGTATAACTATTTTATAATTGTATCAAATGACCTAATGTTTTATAAGCTATTAGAAGCATTGGTTTACTAAATGATCTACAAAAAAGATTTTCCAAAAATTACAATTTACAAGGTTGCATGCAAAAATAAAAAAAGCACTTTTTAAAACTTCTTTATTTGGGCTCTTAATAAAAATTTAAAATATTTGTTTTGTAGGCCTATGTTAGTTACACACGTGCTGAAAATTTCATAGAAATTAGTCGACACAGGAAAAAAAGACACACATTGAAATGTGTAAGAATCTGTGGATTGTAAGCAGAAACTGACCAAAAGCCGCAAGAAACTATGATTTTCACCACATTTAACCACTTGTACTTAGCTCTTGGGTATGATAATCGATTTTGATGAAATTTTCAGCACGTGTATAAATTACATAGACCTACAAAACAAATATTTTAAATTTTTATTAAGAGCCCAAATAAAAAAGTTTTAAAAAGTGCTTTTTTTATTTTTGCATGCAACCTTGTAAATTGTAATTTTTGGAAAATCTTTTTTGTAGATCATTTAGAAAACCAATGCTTCTAATAGCTTACAAAACATCAGGTCATTTGATACAATTATAAAGTAGTTATACAGTTTTAAAGTGCGTTCGAATACTTTTGTTGCTCACTGTATATAGATAGCCAAATCTGTAACTGTATGACATAATCAGTATTAAGAGTATCGTGGTTTTAATATTCCTTGAGCGTGTTTCTAAAATTGGTCAGGTTTTCAAAGCAGTAAACGATAGAAAGATTTTCATTTCTTTATTTCAACGAAGCTCGCAGCACGCGGATATCCAAACACAAATTTCATTCATGAGTTTTAATAAATACACACAAATAAATGAAAAAAGATACACACGCACAAACACGCACGTACACGTATGTGTAAATAGACGTCTCTACGTCAAGTTACATAGCATGCACATATGTGGTGTACATAATAACATGTGTACACAATATCGAGCACATATTTTCTGTACATATTGGGAACACCTATTGGCTATAAAAAATACTTACTTGGATAAATTGTATCGTGATTGCAGATTTTCCAACACCACCCCCACCCACGACTACTAGTTTATATGTCTGCGCGTAGGTTTGTTTGTCACCAGGTTTCGACATTTTTGGTATGGCCAACGGGAGTTGGTAAATTTTTAATAAACATTCAATGACACATATCGGGAACCGTGCGGCGGGTCACGGAAAAATCGAAAATCGGGGTGCATTCACATGAAAGCACACGGGCGAATTGTTTTTCTCGCGAACAGTACAAGGATATATAGTGAACAATGCATCAGATGAACGTACTTTCTCGATATCGCGACCGCTCACCGCCTAAGCACCAACTAAAGTATTGTATGTAAGACTTGTATGCACGGACTCACTGAAAACTGTAGTAATGAACGGTGCGCGCGAGACGGAGAAAGAGAGAGAGAGATGTCCCCACCTTGCTTGTGTATATACAGCTATAAACATGTACATGCGTGTGTCACGTTATTTCGATTGATTGCGCAGTCGCTATTACGATACCACCAATACCACCTTCTCGCAAGCGCCTATGCTACCTGAAATACATACTCTGTAAGGTTGAATGGGTCTAATAGACCACACATATACAATGTGTGTGTGTGTGTTTGTGTGCGCGCGCGCGTGTGTGAAGTATACTTCTTTGACAATATTTCTCATGTACAATGACAGTCTTTGTCAACATTCTATGTAGAACTATACATTCACTTAATGCTTCCGAAACTTCTTTCTGTAAACATTTATTGATAAAGTCACTTACAGTAATTTAATCAGCAGAGCTCTTGGAAGGGTTCGCACGATAGTCCTAATGTGTGTTATGGATAATAAACAAATATTTTAACGATACATATTTATACAGAAAAAAAGTAGCACGAAAGATCGTATATACGATCTACTTATATATATGATCTAGTATGTATACATACATTAACTAATATCTGCTTTTATATTTAAATTTTGACTGAAATGTATTGCTCAAATAAATAGAGTTATACTGATGTTATATTCGTCCACTTAACATATATATAACACGATTTAAAATCAATTGTGATGATATATATACTTTAGAAATGATTAAAGTATAGAAAGCATGTTATGAAATAGACAAATAATGTAACTTAAATAACATGAATTTTATTAAAATAATTTATTGACAATGGGGTAAATTTATGAAATATGTTTTAATCATTAAAATTTGGTTTATTACTCAGAAATCCCTTTATGTTATTTTTGGTGGACATTAAATATTGGTTCTATTTAATTTAACAATAATTTAGTTGCATGATAACTAAACGAAATTATAATTTATAAATACGTCTTGATTCAATTTTTTCAAAGGCTACTATATTTACTATATCGGGTTTGTTTCTGCTTTAGTTGGTCATAATTTGTTGTTAGTCAAGCTATGATAGAATTGCAGAAGTTCAAAAGGCACGGGTCTTCATTTAGAATTCACAACAGTATTTTTAACTGATCATTCATTCCATTGCATTGATTGCAATGTTTTCTACAAATGCTGAAATTTTTATATCTGAAAGCACAAATAATATAATTTTTCATTTCTTTTAATGGAGACTGTAAAAATATATAATTAAAGTGTTTGTCTATAACTGCTATGGAATTAAATTAAATAAATTGTAAATTAGAATTACTACAAGATGTGCATATGAACTAAATTTCATATACTTTAAAATGATGAAAATTTAATTGTATGAATGTGTTATAATATTGAATTATATTAATTCACGATTTTAATATTAAATACAAAGGTACATAATTGTTTGTTTAAACGAATTACTTATAGTATATTTATAAAATAAAGCCTTCTCAGTCGATAGAAATGGATAAGCAACATGAAAAATTATAAAAATGTACATTTACATTGATATTACAACATGTAATCTTTCAACTAATTTTAGTAAAAATTCAATGCGAAAGTTAAATGAATAAGAAATGATCAAACGAAGCCAAACAAAAGGTAATTGACAATTACTAATTGTCATTATCAAAAAAATAACACATATAAAATGAGAAATGTTTCTTTTCTAATTCATAATGTTTGACAAAGTTTTCATTATACACAGTATAGTTGCATAATATGTACATTTCTTTTTCTCCTTTTTACATAACATAATGTTATTTGGTTATTACAAAAAGTGTTAATACATTTTGGTTCCAGTGTTTACGATTTTGAATGATATATGTACAGTTTAAAATCATAAAGTCTCTGTTTTTCATTTCAGAAATTATACAATATTGAGATAGTTGGAACATTGGACATTGCATATAACAAATCTTTTTTTGCTATATTGATACATGTAATCGTATGGATGGTATATATTTTTTAAAATATATCCCCTTTTTGAGATTATTCAAAAATACATGAAATAAAACCGATATAAGGAAATTTTTAATGTATTTGCTTTGAGTTCCCCTCAGTGTAAATACGTGCAATATTTTTTTGCAACATAATACCCTATGTGACAAATTTTTTTTTTTTAACTTTAATTAAGGCCCCCTTATATTCGGTTCAACTACATTTACCACATTCAAATAATTATTTATCAGTCCGACAGTTTCTATCCACATTATGTAATAAATATTTTGAAGGTATAAACAAAATCTGATGTCAATAAGCATGTGGAATATTTTCATTTTATGTAGTAAATATACAATTCTTTTACCATAGTTTATACTTAGAATTTTGTTTGTTTAACACCGTTTCCGAAAACTTTGATAAAATAATTTTTTTCTGAATGAACATAATGTTACGATATTACTTTAATTTTCATAGATCTTTCTCCGGTATATAATTTTACTTTGGATAGAATTTTCAAAATAACTTTTCTTTCCTTGCATAGGCCAAAGTACAATATTTTATTTTTGTATTGTGTGCCTCTCTGTTTCTTAGCGAAAAAAATAAAATCATTTGAATAATATATAGAAAATAATCGAATATGTGTTATATTGTCTAATACAAATGGTTATGTAAATCTTTAGAAAAAATTATTTATTCTATATCTCTGTTCTCTAGTTCGAGTACTTATAAAAAATTTTATAATTATTTTAAAAAGAAACACTAATTTACATACGGCTTGAATTAGTTTTCACTTGTGATGATTTAATTAATGACACTGCGATTCTCTGTTTTATTACAACAATTTCGGGTTTAATTTTTTAATAACTATAGCACAGTAATGTTAATAATATTAATGACAATGATAATGAAAGTGGTACTGGTATAATATACACAAGAAAAGAGATGCATTCAGAGTGTATCGTTCAAACTTGAATTATTGATCTATTTTGCCACATGCAATGATGCTACACATTATACCAGATGCCCCTCTTGTTTGGTATTTCGTATTTATTTTTTTTTCAGATATTCTGTTTGAAGACAACTTTTTCTGCATATGAAACACTTTGCATCGCAATGATGAATGATGATAACGATAATGATGATAATAATAATAATAGTATAATAATAGTAACAACAATAACAATGCTAATAAAGATGAAAATGACGTTGACGATGATGGAAATGATTTATGTTTTTCACGACATGATTGAGTCAAATGCTAAAATGAGAATTGATTTCGAATAATAATGGAAATTATAATATTAATAAAGGGTGGTAGTAACGTGAGCATGTATAGAAATAAAGAGCAATCGCAAATTGCAATACAAAATTGGTTTAATAGAGTGATCGTCGATCAATCTCTTTAATATTTTTTCAGGGATTCTTCACAAGTTTGGGAATAATAATAGAATAGGATAATAAAATTACTAATCAATAATAACATAAGGCAATATGTGAAGGAGTTGGCCATTGTAAGTGGGCCTTGTTAGCATCTGATGCCACTCTCGAAATTCTTCGTCGGGTCGGCTACACACATTCTTTACACCATTGATTTCGGACATATCCTCCTGTACTTCTTGACTGTCGTTGCAAGTAGAAGAAGTTAAAGATGATAGTTTCGGTTGGAAATTTCCGTTTAGTCCTTCTACACACTCGGTGTGTAACCTTTTTATATCATCTTCCGTAATTTGCCTAGGTGGGTAATCAGTATTGTTCTGTTCATCGGTCAATTCTACTTCACTTTCACCCCAGTCGATCGAACTTGGATCTATAGGTGGTAACTTAGCTAGTATTTCTTCAACGGTTAGTTCGTGAGATTGTTCTGATTGTGTTTTTTGACAACTTGTAACTGACTTTTCTTTATACACTACACCCAATGATTCTTGACACTTCGACGAGACATCATGACAATTCTCTGCCGGCTTTAACCTACTTTCTGGCAAGCTTTCCGAAACTGTATTTCTATGTGACGAATTGTTCTGAGTACAACGAAGGAACTTGGATACTTGTTCGTTGCTGCCTCGTAAAATATCTTCCATGCTGGCCGATTCTTCATTTTGACTAGGTAGAGCACTTGAATTAACGCTAGAATTGGTGCCGCGTGCCCGCAGGTCAGCCAGCAGTTCTTGAGTCGTTTTTAATTTAGGATTTCTTGAAATACTAGCTAGTTTTTCTTTCACACGGTCTTCTAATATCGGCTGCTTCTTCATAGACTTACTGCCTTTCTTTCTACCACGTTTCTTTGGACCTGAATCATCAGGATCAGTGGATAACTCCACGAAATGATCAGAGATTCGTTCTTTAAATGTGGGGTTAGGCACTTGCAAATTTAAATTACCACTTATATTCTCGCCATTGAGACGTTGCTTTTTAAAAGGTTCACTTTCAGTAACTGAGTCTGAATCATGATATTGACAATTGTGCTTGTCATTTATGTGATCATCTTTTCGAAGACGTTTATTTGAACTGTGAGTTCGTGGCACTGCTTCCGTTGTGTGATTTTGACTTGAGGAACCAAGCATAGATGTCACATCGGAACTTGTTTTGTGGTTGCTGGTCACTGTAATTGACTGCTTGTTTGATGATGCATTTGGAGAATGTGAATGTTCACTATGCACGGATAGAGCTGGACTAAGCACCTGTAATCGGATTGTTCACAAGTTTTACATGTAACTTGTCCATTTAATAATTACAATATTAAATATACAGCTGGAGATACAATTAAGTGGGCACCCTCTAAAAAGTAATAACTTGTTTAACATGTTCACGCATAAGTGGCGTCCGCAATCTAATAGTGTACTTAAAGACAGTTACCTTTATACACTCTCTCTTTGTTGTTATTAATTTTCCTTAAACCGAAATAAAATTCCATTCTATGTTGTCAATATATGTCAATATAGTCATTGGAGACTACATAAGCATACAGTAAATATAAATTTCGTTCTTCTTATAAGAAACTATAAAGGACAAAGAAGTTCTAAATGCTGCAACCATGAAATAAATTGTAGTAAAAGGGGTTCAAATTGTACCAAACAAGTATTTTCGAGATGTTAGACGAAATACCATTTTGAAATTACTATTACTCAGGATTTTTAAAAAAAAGTGATAGTCACGATTTTCAACTTTCTTATCTGTGTCTTTAATCAAAAATTTTGAACATGCCTTCTGTAGATCTAAGTTGTATACATGTATAACATTTCAACAAAATCGGTTGCTGTATGAAAAATACCATATGCTTTGAAAGAAGTAAAAAATCTTTGAATTTTGGGCTCAAAATGGTGATTGATTTAAATAGCAGTTTTTCACCATTTTTGCCACTTTCAATTATTTATGGCTCATGGCAAACTTAATCGATGTTAACGAAATTTTGTGCATGTATATAACTAGACTGCGGATCTTTGTTCTTACTTGAAAATTTGTTCTCATTTTAATTATCTCATACAGTTGAAACTAATACACTGATGACTTTAAATTTTTTGAATATGGACACTGCTTTAAATTGTACGTACCTATTTTTGTCATAAATGCATAAAATCTGCAGTCTTAACTTACTTAGATCTAGAAAAAAAGTTAAAAATCATAACTTTTACTTTTTTCTTCAAAATTCCAACCAATGGTAATCTTCGATTAATTTTTTTTTAACAAATTACATAATAGTAAACTCTTTCTAACATCTAATAACCACTTCAAGTTGTGTGATGCAATTTTTAAAAAATTATTAATTTCTAAAGTATCCACTTAATTTTGTCCCTGACTGTATACAATATTAAGCATAGATATTAGAAATGCATTACGATAAGAGATGTATGTAATGTTAAAGTAAAGACAGTCATTACTTAATTGATTTGTATTTTTCTTGTGTTCTACAATATTTTATATTTGAAAATGGCGTCGCTTCTTATTAACCAAAAATTGTAATCTGATTGGGATACTAACTCCATACATTTGTATGAGCACACAAAAGAAATACGAATAAATTTAAGCGCATGTACTGCCAATCAAAATTGAAATTATATACCTAATATGTCCAAAATAGTTTTGTAACTAAAGTTGTAAGCAATAATACATTGTAAAAGCTTAAAACTTCTTATTTAAATTACAGAAGTAATTGCAACAAATAGGGTCTATTTTAGAAACATAGGACTCGAAAGCCAATTGTATCAATGCAGAAGGAAACAATTCAAATAAAAATTCTCAACACAGATGTACAAATGTATTATATTTATCTTTAGAAGTTCAGTTTCAGAATATATACCTAACATATAATAATATATAATAAATAACAAATCAAATAAATATCAAGGCATAAAACTTGTTCAACTTACTCTAAGAGGTGTGGTATCCCTCAACAATGGACTCTGAGGTTTTAAACCTCTTAATGCTGGACTTTGTGGTTTAAAACATCTTAGTGCAGGGCTGTGTGGCTTTGCACCGTTAAGAGCAGGTGGTGCCGTATCAGCTGGTGTAGGTTGTGGAGTAGAGTGAGCCGATGGTAGAACCATGTCTCGCCAGCGCCGTACCAAATCCTTTGCACGTTTAGCCAATGTGTCGTTATTTGTTTTCCGTCGAAGTTCATTAATGTGTTTTCCAAGCCGTGTAATCTAATTTAAGGTAAATCATTTGTGTAACTATTGGTAAGCAGTCACAATCAAATGTAAGAAACGAAGATGATAATAGGGCTATCCTAGTTCAATCATATCAATTGTGGACAAAAAAATTAGTACCACCTCAAGCAACTCCTTAGTGATCGCCGTCTTTTCCAGGGCCGTAATGACATCCACAACAGCTCCCATATCGATGACCTAAAAATTTCAATATTGATGTATATTATGTTAACGCATCTATAATGTTACTGGATCTTTATGAATTGTCAAGTGACTTTAAATTATTTTATCGATACAGTGACATTGATTTAATATAAGATCAATAATTTCATCGTAGAGATAAACATTGGTTTGTTATGTAATATGTAACTATTTTGGATAAATAATATTAAAAATCGTAATAAATATATTAAGTTTTGTTACACTGTACCTTCTTACAACAATAGCTAAAAAAATAAGAAAGTCATACTATGTGATACTGAAGAAATATTTAATTCAACATAAATTATCAATGTAAAGTTAAGTATCGTTTATTTTTTGACTATTATTAATAATAACAATGTATAATCAACGTTACATTTATTTGAAGAATTACAATAATTAATATTCTTTACAATTATACTAAATATTTTGACGAATTGAAACGAAATAAAATGTTAACTATGCTCGTGTCTACATAAATTTTAAAATTCAGTAAAATAAATCACCATGTTAGCTATCACATTGTACACCTATCTATTCAAATGAGTTATCAGTTTTGCATCAGTGATATGTACATATGATTGAGAGCGGTTATGTTGTTACAATAAAATGATTAAAATCACTTCTTCTATTTAATAGTATAGCATATTAATATTGATTTTATGATGAAACACTGGAACATATGACTTTGAAATACTATAACAATAAAAAGTTATCCTGCTTTAATTACAAAGACAAAGTTTTCTAACGTTACGTTAGAATATCGCATACGGATCCAGATGCGATATTCCGAAATGAAATGCATGTATAAAATGCAATAGTCAACACGTGTTCACAGGCATCCTTTAAATATGGGGCAAACGGTAAATCTGACTCATATTAAAGTTGAAAATATTTATTGGAAAAACTAGTATCGATCATCGAAACGGCAATCGGGCCAGAAAACAAGAACCTCGGTACCCACTCGAACGCAATCGTATTATCGAAAAACGTTCGAATTGTCCGATGTTAATTAAAAACTTTTATATGTATGGGAGTGCAAGGACAATTGTGTAAGTTATCGTGAGGTATGACATCGTCGGTTGTAACGAGTCGAGAAAACCACAGCTTATGGAAAAAGAAATAAATGGTGAACGAGGGGAGGGCGAAGGTGGTGTTTCAACATATCTCTTCTCGGTTTTCAGAAACATTTCATTTTGCGATTAAGGTTATACCCAGGGGTAGTCGACAAAACGCGTTTACATTCGACGTGTGCACACACTCGTGCATAGAGAAGATTTGCCGACTGGCATCGTACGTACACACAGGAAACGTATTACTCACTCACACGCGGAGCCGCCGCTACACTACATTCTTAGTGACTCTCGCGCACGCCACTGGTACAGGCACACGGCGCACGGGGGATCGAGAGTGGCCCGATAGCCGTTTGCGTGAGCGGACGGATGGCGCATCGCGGATTCATTCCGCTACTTACATTGTATTCCTTGTCAAGAGATTTCAACAATCTTTCGGTGAGCTCGGTGCAATATCTCTGCATCGGGGGGGCACACTTAGGGCCCTCGCGGGGAGATTAGGTTAGCGGAAAATCGGCTCCACGCGTACGAGTGTCACGAATACGAGAGCACGGGGGGACTTGCAATGGCGACTACTGAACTGTGCTCTGCTCGCATGCCCTCCCTGCCTCCCAAGTGCCTCCTAGTCGCAGCCCATGCATCGTCCCTAGCCCCACGCCGCCTCATACTGCGAGAGGCAAGCGCTACTAGCTCCTCTCGTGGTTGGATGAGACTCCCAACCATTACTACACCTCCCTTCTATCCCCACCACATCGAACAAATGCCGCTCGACTCAACACCGATCTTTCCGTAAACTTCAGGTCTATCTAGTACCCTAGAATCTTCTATGCTTGTTCCTACCAGACCTGGACGAAATTTATTTCGAATAATAATTTATAAATCAATTCTAGAAATAATGCTCTTTAGTATTTGACAAATAATGTATTTCAATTGATGATACATGTATCTCATTTCGTTAATTTAAGGAATTTTAACCTATGCAAATAATTATTTATAAATTCAAAATAATATCCAATTATATCCATGATATCGATGAAATCAAAATACTGTCTATACATTATAAATACATTATAAATAATATCTGTATATATCTAGAAATAATATTAAATGTCAAAAAAGAGAATAATCAGTGAAAATAACAAATAATTTATTTTGAGAAGTAATAAATAAATAATTTAATTAGAAGTAAATTAATTTAATTTTTGTATGATATGATATTGTTATTTGAAAAATAGATTATTGCGCAAATTATTTAAAAAAGTAGTTTCATTCCAACATGATTGTATCTCTCTCTTATTCTTTTTCAATCAAATATTATTTAAATCATTTTAAAATATGATCGATTCACACTATACGATCGTAAGTTACACATCTATCATAAATTTGTACATCTAGATATTGGCGAATTATTTGAAATAAGAATCTTGTCTGTTCGAATGTTTATTTCCAAAATCAAAGTTGTCCATATTCTATTTTCATTAAATATTATTGAAACTATTCTACCCTAATTGTTGATCAATTTTGAAATTGATATTTACTGTACGATTATAAGTCATTTATATGTATATCAAAATTGATCCAAATGTCGTTATTGCCGCGATATCAAGATAAGGCGATACCAGAGCCTTGAATATTACTAGAATATTACTAGAAAAACAAGTAAAAACAGTGTTTGTGGGAAACCATTGTTTGTCCTTACACAAGCATGTTACGAGCTCTGTGAGGGCTCATTCTAAAGAGGAAGGTTGATCGCGATTTGCTCAGCTCATGATTTAACGAGATTATGTTTATATTTAATAATATGAGCGTCCAAAGTAGGAGAAACAAATCGAGACAACCACACTCAGGTTCCCATGTATTTTTCTAATACAAAACGATTTTTTTTACTTAAATCATGAGCTGAGCGAAACGCGATCAACCTTCCTCTTTAGAATGAGCCCTCACAGAGCTCATAACATACTCGTATAAGGACAAACAATGGTTTCCTGTGATTGCATTCAACTTCCCCATATTTCGTTCATACAAGAGGCCTTCTTTGGCACACAAATCTTTTGTGTATATCGAGATGGCGCACGGACGATTGCACACAGCTCAATTGCTCACACGGTTCTTTTGCGCACAGCATTATTGCGCACACAGTTCTTTGCAAACAACATTATTGCGCATACGATTATTTTGTATACGGCAATATTGCACACACGTAGAATTCAACAAATGACAGAATTCAAGCTGATGTTTACCATCGTGAGTCGTGCTGTTTGATTAGTTTATGGTTATACTTTCTGGTTATATTTTATATGCATAATCTATCTATAGTTTCAGAATTTGTCAGTGATATTAGGGTTGTGTTTCTGTTACGTCCATTCCCAGAATTCGATGAAATTTTGAAAATAGGTCCCTTTTTGACTAAAATGACGATTGCCAGAAGGATTTTTAGCGACTCGAAAAAAATTTTGTATCTTCAATTTTTAAAGAATACACCTGGATTTTCGTATACGTGGTCGGGTCGGCCCTCTTCGCCCCCACTACGATGAGAGGCCTTCTTTGGCACACGTACGATGGCGCACATTTCTTTTGCACACAGCTCGATTGCGCACACGGTGTTTTTTGCACACAGCATTATTGCGCACTGGGGGTGGCTCGATTAGACACAGTACGATTGGAAACTTAGCTATTGGACACATATCTTTTAGAAACAACATCATTGGACACAAGTACGATTGGACACATTTCTATTGGGCACAAGTACGATTGGACACATTTCTATTGGGCACAAGTAGGATTGGAAACATCTCTATTGGGCACAGTACTTTTGGACACATCTCTATTGGACACAGTACTTTTGGACACAAATGTACCGAGACCAAATAAAATGAATGGTTTTTGAAGTGTCATAAATTTTTGGTTATGTTTTTACTTGAAATATATTTTCGATAACTTTTGTTAAATTATAAAGACGATAGAAGTGTACATTCATTAAATGTAAAAACTCGGCATTCGTTTTAAACAATTGCGAAAGAAATGGTGAATAAAAAACATTTTTAATAGATACTCTTATGTTTTCATTACAAGTTCCCAAAAACTCATTGCTTTGATAGTTCTAGAATTATGACTCGATGAAAAAAGAGTGACACGTTCCTTTACACACACATCTGTAAAATCAACAACTTTTAAGATATCGAAAAATCCTTTGAGATTCGTTCATAGGTCACTAAAGATTACAACATATTTGAATTTCCAAATCTTTATTTAGCAAACTATTCAGTTACAAGCTTTTTACTCAGAATCTAATGGTGGTATCGGTTGCATCTTTTTATCAAATTAATTATTCTACAGTGGCTAATCTCTTAATATTTTTCATAACTGCGATAGCTCTGATCAAACTGAATAACATTTGCCTGCACTATTTTTTATTGTGGTTATTATTCAGATATAGTATCTACCCAATTTTTTTTCATGTTCTAACACATGAAACCTGTGGTAAAAACAAATATAACAACAAATCTTTTCGCACCACGAACATGCAATTACACTTGATCAATTATCTGCATAAACATGCTAGAGTGCGCATGGTATATGTCTGACACATCTGAAAAACAAAATATTTTTTAAATATAAGTTGCGTACAATTTGCATGATGAATAAAAGTAAATATTTTATATACATATATTCCATAGAAGACTAAGTAGAATACTACGTATGTCACATAATAGAAACTAGTACATAGTAAAATTAGCATACATCAATTTTGCACGGGCCACTCCGAGTTTATCTATTAAATGGTAAAAATGTAGCTTCTGTTATTAGAAATTTAACCAATCAATTTCATTGTCACGTATTACAACTAATATAAATAATATTCTTTAAATCAGCATTTATATTTCTCATTCACAGCAATGAAACAAAGATTAATGTTTACACCCCATTCAAATTCCACGATACAGATTGTTTACTTTATAAACAAGTACTTATCAATAAAAAAAACCTTTACAAGACATAAAATGAAAAAAAGACAGAACTGTTTAGAGTCGAGTTTACTGTATTACCATTTTTTGTTCTTGTGGAAACTTATGTACGTATCTACATACTGTAATTCTTCAAATATATTTGAATTCTAAAAAGCACTGCTTACTTGATCTTTCCTATACTTATTTCATACATTGGAAAGTTTCCAGCAAGGTTGAGAACAATTATTGCACAGAAATATTGCAAATTCCAGAGCAGTTATGGTAATTTAAAATACATTAATTACAATTTAACCGCAGGGTTACTTTTCAAGGTATATCATATAGTTAAAATTAAAAAGAAAACGGAATATGTATCTACAACAAATCAATTACATTTATTATTCTAAAAGTTGTTGTGACTTGACACGCTGATTAACTGTTTTAAAACAAATTGTGTAAGGTACGATCAGATACGTCACGTATAAAGTTAGATTATTAATGCTCTTTTTATCTGAGTATATAATAGTTTTCAAGATCACTACTTGCATGTTACTCACCGCTAACACATTTTCTTGCCATAATCAGGATCTGACCGTGTTCAAATTGAAGTAATTCAGCTATTTACTGATTCTGCTTCGTATGTAACCTGTAAAAGATAAATTTAAAAAACACAAAGTATTGTATTCATTCCTTACAAAAATCCTAATACTTTATAGGTAGAAAATACTTATCTAATTTATCTCCTTTACATCGAATTATTCAGGAGCTGTGAAAACAATTCTACACAGTCGTATGATTTTGGAATATTTCACTCTTCGCTGTAACTATTTATTTATTTATTTATTTATTTATTGATGCCGTAAACCATGTTTGGTTTATATAGCATACATTATGACTTACAATATAATATTTTTCAGAAAACTAATGAGGTATTAACATACTATAAGGAAAAATAAGTATAAATGGCAATAAGATTAATTTCAAAAATTAAATAATCTACGTATTCCGTTGCACGTATTATATTTACATTTAATGAATGTACACTTCTATCGTCTTTATAATTTAACAAAAGTTATCGAAAATATATTTCAAGTAAAAACATAACCAAAAATTTATGACACTTCAAAAACCATTCATTTTATTTGGTCTCGGTGCATTTGTGTCCAAAAGTACTGTGCCCAATAGAGATGTGTCCAAAAGTACTGTGCTCAATAGAGATGTTTCCAATCCTACTTGTGCCCAATATAAATGTGTCCAATCGTACTTGTGCCCAATAGAGATGTGTCCAATCGTACTTGTGTCCAATGATGTTGTTTCTAAAAGTTCTGTGTCCAATAGCTAAGTTTCCAATCGTACTGTGTCTAATCGAAGGCCTCTCTTGCGCACTGAAGCTTGAAACTTAGCTATTGGACACACATCTTTTAGAAACAACATTATTGGACGCATGAAGGATTGGACACATCTCTATTGGACACTAGTACGATTGGACACATCTCTATTGGACACAAGTACGATTGGACTGGATTGGACACATCTCTATTGGACACAAATAGAATTGCGCACAGTACTTTTGGACACAAATGTACCGAGACCAAATGAAATGAATGGTTTTTGGAGTGTCATAAATTTTTGGTTATGTTTTTACTCGAAATATATTTTCGATAATTTCTATTAAAGTATAAAGACGATAAAAGTGTACATTAATTAAATGTAAATATAATACGTGCAACGGAATGTGTAGATTATTTAAGGTTAGGATAGGGTTGGGTTTAATGGTTTATTCTTTACTCCATATCATAATACAGAGATGGCGTTGTAGAGCCGAAGCTCTATTCGCCCAATTCAAGCCCGTCAATACATCTCAAGTAGCGTAGAACATCTGCTTACATATTAGTGTGTACATATTAAATTTGGAAAATATAATTATGCTTTTACTTATACTTAGTATTATAAAATGTGTAAAACTATCATTTTTTTTGTAGGTTAGAGACCCATTATATCGCTTTATCAATTTGAATTAGGAAGACCGCTATCGACCTCAGAATGGTGTCGTCTTTTTTACATAAAATTTCGATAATATCTTCCTCCAGATGTATGTCCTTCCTGGCGAAGGTCGCTAGGAGTTTTGCTCTTTTTCCATCGTATAGAGGGCAGTTCCAGATAATGTGGTCGATGTCTTCGGTTTCGTGTCCACAGTCACAATGTGAATGGGTTATGTAATTTTTTCTGTAAAGTGAAGCTGATAGATTATAATGATTTGCTCTTATTCTACTCAGCATGTTAATGGAGCGCCTTCCAATATTTTTTATTGCTTCGAACCAAGGTTTTCTTTTGCCAATGTTGTTATCTGTAGTTACAAAGTATTTGTTTCCTTTATGTTCACTTTCCCTTATATTTTTCAAATCTGATTTTTTCCATTTTGCGTTTTTAATTTGAATAAATAAGTCATTGAGAGGAATTTTGATATCCTCTTCGTGTTCAAATAATGTATTTTCTTTTGCTACCAAGTCCGCTCTCTCGTTGCCTTCGATACCCACATGTGCGGGTACCCATGCAAATAGGATTCTTTTGACCCCATTTTCGTTGGATTTCCTGACCTGATTGGCAATTCTTCTAATCCATGGGTTGGTCTGTTTGTCTGAAGAGAGGCCCAGAAGTCCATTCAGGGCACTCTCCGAGTCTGTCAAGATTAAGATTTTTTCATCGGCATTTGGGAATTTTTCTTCAGCCATGCTGATAGCCTTGCTGATAGCAATACATTCCGTAGTGAAGATCGTGGCGGTTTTGTTTATGCTGATTCCCTTTTCTTCCCAAATATTGTCCTCTTTGAAAACTATTCCTGCTCCGTTTGATCTGCTATCCTCTTTTTTTGAGCCATCGGTATATATTGGTATTATGTTGTTTTGGGGAATCCCAAGGTGTTCTTTAATCAAATTTATAAGAGCAAAGTCACTGAGGTAGTTATATTTCCTTACCTGACCTGACTGTAAGTCGATCAGGTTATTCCATTCAATTTCTCTTAGGGACTTCATTTCACTTTCATCCTTCCAGTAGTCGGATTTCCATATGATATCCTCCATCGTTTTAGTTTCAAACCAGGCTTTATTTATGACGCTATCCTTATTGGGGGGTGTGTCCGTTTCCACATAGGTAATTATTTGGCTGTTAATATGTTCCATGACCTTACTGTTAGATTTTGATCTCTGCTTCAAGATATATTTCTCCGCCAGTAGTTCGACCCTCTCTTCAAAACGCATCAGACCAGCCTCTACTGTCATTACGTTAATTGGAGTTGAATTTCTGTATCCCATGGCTATTCTGATTCCCTCGTTTTGTGTTATTTGAAATCTTTCCAACGATTTGTTGGCAGTGTTGTAATATGTTATTATAGCATATTCCAACACTGATCTTATCAGACTCTTATAAAGATATATCATAATATCTGGCGAGGCTCCGTTTTTGATGTGTGCTATGTACCTTAGCATATTCAGTCTTTTTTTCGCTTTAATTTCAGTTTCTTTAACCTGGAGGTTAAATTTTAATTTGTTATCTATTATTATGCCTAGGAATCTGGCGTTATCGGATTCTACAATGGTATCCTGCCCCACTCGCAACTGGAGCTTCTTCCTTCCTTGGGTGGGTTTTCTAAAATATAGGATCTGAGTTTTTATTATAGAGATTTCAAGTTGAATTTCATTTAGTTTCTCCGAAAGAGTTTGTATTGCGTTTAAGGATTTATGTTCAGCTTCGAGCAAATTATTGCATGTGATTATGATAGCGATATCATCAGCATATTGAAGAATTTCGTAGCCCTCTTCCTCGAGTCTCAGACCTAGATCTCGTGTGTATAAGTTATATAAGATGGGGCTAAGAATAGCTCCCTGTGGTAGGCCCGTCAGACTGTCTTCTGTAGAATCCGCCTCATATTCCCTGGAAAACATATTTTTTCTATTCTTTAACCATTTCTTAATAAAATTGTATATATTTCTCGGGCAGTTGATCTTCTTTAAAGTGTTTAGAAGAGTAGTATGATCCACGTTATCGTAAGCTGCTTTAACGTCTATAAAGATTACCACAGATTGCTTATTATCATTGTTGTTCCGCCTTATAATTGAAAGCAAGGAAACCAAGTTGTCCACTGTGCTTCTTCCCTTCCTGAATCCATTTTGAGAATCATGTATTAACTTACGGTTCTCAACCCAGTTAGTGAGTCTGTTTGTGACAATTCTTTCGCAAATCTTGCCAACGCAGCTGGTCATTGATATCGGTCTAACGGAGTTTTTGCCCGGTTTGTCAATAAACACGACCTTGGCCGTTTTCCACTGTTGAGGAATTTCCTCCTCACTGGACCATATCTTTTGTAGAATATCTAATAGTTCTTGTTTGGCGCGAGCAGGAAGATTTTTTATGACGTTGTTGTCCAGGTTATCTGGACCGGGAGCAGATTTTTTATTTGAACTTAATATGCTATGTAGCATTTCTTCCTGAGTGATAGTATCATTCCATATATCATTTGCCCCACTTGTGGTATCATCGTGAAATCTTGGAGGTTCCAAGTTCCCCGGTGCGAGTACCCCGTCTTCGTCCTCGGAAAGACGATGGGAAACGTTACTCTTTGGTTTTTTTGATAGTGTTCTTATTGCATTTTCTTCAAGTTGATTTCTGAGTTCCGGTGGTTGTTTGTTACCTCTCTGTTTAGTGAAGCCATACTGTAGCCTTTTAATCTTACTCCATAATTCTCCTGTAGGGGTTCTATTATTTATTGATTCTGCAAAGTACAGCCAAGTTTTGTATTTTTTTGTCTTAATTAATTTTTTTAGCTCCGTCTCTTCCTTTTTGAGATCTGTCCAGTTGTCCATAGTAGAGTGCTTACAAAATCTATTAGCAGCTTTTCTCAGTTTCTTTCTTTTTTCCCAGCATTCCTTGTCCCACCAGGGTGGGCTTCTTTTGTTGTTATTTGCTTTTTTAAAGGTGCTCCTGTTTGAAATTTGCTCGATTTGATTAGCCTTGGGGTTCCTATGAGGGTTATCGTTAGAGTTACGACTATTGGAGTTATTTGTGCTACTGCTATTGAAATGGGAATCTGTGATAGATTCCATAATTATGGTTTCAAGTCTATTGTATCTATCCTGAATTGGCAGGTGGTCTGTTAATTCGTTATTGTCTAGTTCACTAGTGGGGTTAGATTCCAGTTTTGTCTCGATAGATTTTCTAAATTTAGGCCAGTCCATTGAAATATCATTATAGAGTTTTCTAGTTGCTTTTTCTTTATTGCAGCGTCTGATGTTGTCGTAGAGGGTCATTTCCAAGATGAAATGATCAGAGCCCCATTGTTCTCCAGTGTTTTTGTACTGAGCTATACCAATTATGTTCATTGTTGCTATAAACAGGTCTATGTTGGAAGGGTTAGTTCTTTCACCACCAAGTCTTGAGATGGTATCCGCATTAACAATAAATAGGTCAGAATCCATTAGAGCCCCCTCCAGTAATTGACCTTCCCGGTTGGTGTCGTAGCAGTTCCATAATGTGTTCTTGGCATTGAAATCCCCTAAAAAGATGATGTCGGTATTATTTCTTTTACAACTGAAATAGTTATTCCAATTGTGTTTGGACCATTTCAGACTCGGTTTTCTGTAGGATAGGATAATGTCTATCTCTTTGTTGGTGCTGTATAGTGTAATGAAGATAGATTCAGTTTCCTTCAGTTCCTGGGAGTTAATGGCATTTATTGAGTGTCTAATGTTATTTTTTATTATTAAACATACACCTCCACCTTGGAGGTTATTTTCTCTATCATTTCTGTAAATGTTATATCCTTTGATATTAAAGGAGTTGAACTTGCTTGATAGCCATGTTTCGGTGATACACAAGATATCGAATTCTTCTGTTAGAATTTTAATGTCATTAAGCTTATTTTTGATACTTCTAGCATTCCAAAGGCCTATTTTGATTGGTTTTGCTGCCATTTGATTGTGATTAGATTGAATAATATGGGAACTGGGTTAGGATCTTGTTCCAGTGGCTAACTTATCGAACTTGGGTATTGGGTGTGTTTCGCTTTCATTAGAAGATAGGGCGGTTGTTGCCCTTTCTTCTAATTCAACATTCTGGTCCATTGAGTTGGGGACATGTAGGGCGCTATGGTCTATAAGCTCTTCCTCGTCATCATTCATATTGAAGCTATTATAGTAATTATTATTATTTGCGGAAGTGGAGGGTATAGCCTCACATTCTTCCTCCTGCGTTTCCATCTTGTTTTCTCCTCTATAATAGTTGTCTCTAACTTTTTTTCTGATGAGTTCTATTTCCTTTTCCCTGGTGGATTTTCTCTTTATCCTCTCCTGAGAAGAAGGGGAGGGGGCCAAATTTCGTCTACCACTAGGGTACGATCCTTTATCTTCATAATTCGTATGTTGAAATCTTTTTTGTTTCATTCTCTCCTCTAACTTGACTTCCAGGTTTTGTTCTTGTATAAGGAGGATCAATTGATCCAGGAGTTCTTCTTCTGTTAGAGCTTTCCTTGATTCTAGGTCTGTTCTGAATAGTTTCCTGTTTCTGTTTGTGGTAAGAGAATCTTCTGAATTTCGTTGTGTGATGTTTTTATGATTATTCCTGTGGGAGCTCCCTGTCAATTTATTAGGGTCGAGATTCATTCTTGAATGTCCCTGGTTATTTTCATATTGGAGTTCATTTATACCGTCGCTGTCATTATAGAGGGTATCAAACCTGTTGACTCTGCTGTTTAGCCATCGTTGTTCCTCGGTTCTTCCTCTAATTTGATGGTTGCTGGGTAAATGGTTGTGTGGATTCCGATTCGTGGCCATTGCAGCTCGACTGTAACTATTTGGTCTCTGACCTGTATTATGACTGACAGTCTTAGGATTCGATGGATTAGACGGATCTTGGTTTAGCTGTGTTGCACTACTTCTCTTAAGGTTACTAATGTCCCTTTCAATTGGTCCAGTAATCGATTCCCAATACTCCACTCTATTATGGTTCTTAAGGGGTGGGAGATTTGCGTTGTGTCGAGTTCGATGATTAGAAGGCTGTAAATCACAGTTAAAAGCATCAAATTCTCTACCTCCATAGATAGGTTTGGCTTGGTGTTGTAAGGTTAAAACATCTATATGGTGCAATTCGTCTACAGAGAAAAAGGAGGCCCTTTCTCTGGCCACTTTGTAAGAGGTATTCTTGTAGGCCATAATTTTCTTTATTAGCTTTTCTTTTTGCATAATCCTGCAATCCTTTGAAATACTTACATGATCCTCACCACAGTTGAGGCATTTTGGATTTTCTTTACAGATTCCATGAAATTCTTCCGTACATACGAAGCATCTTTTCATATGACTCCTACATTTAGTCTGCGTATGACCGAACCGCAGACATTTGTAGCATTGCTTAACAGATTCTATGAATGGTTCAATCCTGATCCAAACATGACCATAGCCGATTAGTAGTTTCGTGGGTAATGAGTCTCCCTGAAACTTGATCAATATGGATTTACTGTCCTCCCATATGGGTCCATTTTCTGTCGATTTTCTTTTTTTTAGTCGTTCCATGGTGAACTGTCCCTGGTTAGGGGATAATTGGTCAATGAGTTCCTGGATTGAGTCCTCCCATTCAGTAATGACCCCTTTTCTGAATTTTGATCTATATGGGATTGATGTGTACACATTGCAGTCGACAGATTCTCCTTTCTTTAAGATTTTGTTGGCATCGCTTCTATTTCTGGTTATAACTTCGGCCCTAGAGAAGCCGGTCATTTTGATTGATTCCGGATTTATTTTTTCACCTGTGATGAATCTGTAAATCTTAATAAGGTTAAATTTTTTTGACTTCGTGATTACATGATTTTTCAGTGAGACAGAGACGACGTAACTACCGCTGACAGACTCTGACTCATATAGTTCAGCTTTATCATTCTTGAGGGTTATGTTCTTGTTTACTGTGGTGTTTGTTGTGTTTTTGAGGATATTAGGTCCGTTACTACTTGGTATTGAGTCTTTCTTACTCGTACTAGAGTAATTGTGATCCTTCATATTGGAATTAAGTTTCTCGTCTGGGTGTTCCGGGTTTGGAATTTTTTGGGTAGTATTGGCATTTATTACTTCACCATTCTGAGATGTGTATTCCGACACAACATCTTGAGTAGTATCCATGATTTGGACGACCATTAGTTCGGATTCTTCCTTTCCGTTTTGATTGGTCCCATCCCTTTGAGATTCCATCGTGGACGTTGCTATTGGAGCAATTACCTATGTTTGAATCCGTCCCGCCACCCTGCGGGACGGTTTACTACCGCCTTTTTCTGGAGTAGGTGTGTAGGTTAGGGTTTATGCTGTAAGATAAAACCTAAACTACTATTACCTTCATCAAACTAATTATCTGAGAATAAGCCTCTAGGGGCACCCGATCCCCCTATTTACTCCTTTTTTTAACAAAGCTCCCTTATCTCCTCGAAAAATATCCAAAAATATCCGAACACCGCGAAGATCACTTTCCTTCCATGATTTTCTAGGATAGGGTTAGGATAATCTTAATCGACTCAGTAGTTGGCTATCGTGAATCTCTCATTTCCGAAGACGAAATTTCGGTTGTGTTTCCATTTACGTCTATTCTCAGAATTTGATGAAATTTCAGAAATATCGACAAAATTTTGCGACTCATAAAAAGTTTTTATCATTTCAATGTCGCTCTCTACCTTGCCGATTTACCGACTTTCTACTTTATGTCCGTGCTGTGCTCGATAATTCTGCATGACAGCAGATACAATGCAAAGATTATGTGATCCGAATGAGTTGTGGTTAGGTCGTAGTTGGGGCGGAGAGCGATCACACATACGAAAATCCAGGATTAGTCTTTAAAAATTAGAAATTGTTTTTCGAGTCGCCAAATGTCCTTCTGGCAATCGTCATTTTAGTAAAAAAAGAACCTATTTTAAAAATTTCATCGAATTCTGAGAATGGACGTAAATGGAAACTTCGGCGAAGTTTCGAATAATGTACTAAATTATCCATTAATTTAATTTGGTCTCGGTACATTTGTGTCCAAAAGTACTGTGCGCAATTCTATTTGTGTCCAATCCTACTTGTGTCCAATGATGTTGTTTCTAAAAAATATGTGTCCAATACACTGATATATATACTATGGATACGGTTTTGCCCATAAGCCCCGTGTAAATTTTATATCACCAATTGAACGGGGCCATCTTAAGAATTCAGTGCCAGCGCCGTCTTTGGAGAAACCGGTGTACTAAGGGAAATAGCGCAAGTTTCAAAAATGAAGGTTATAAGATTGAAATAATAGTATGTTATAACAGCACAAGTTAATCATAAGTTATAACAAATCAACCAGAAGTGAAATTTGTGTAATAAATGTAATATAAAAGAAACTAAGAATGATTAATGTGTGAAGAGAAAGAGCAAAATTGAATTAAAAATATTTGTATCATTTTTGTTTGCTTTTTTGTTGTACATAAGAGAAAGGTAAATAGGTGTGATATGAAATCAAACTCATAATGATATTGAAATACATTTATTACTGATGAAACACATTAATATACAATGAAATGTTATATTACTATAATTAATTGTTACATATAATTATACAAAAATAATACAATTAAATACATTAAAATAATGTTAATTAGATACATTAAAATAATGTTATTGTGTAATATAAAGGCAGTTATTCAAGATTCAATCAACGTGGCCACGCATTTTTCCGTCTCTCCTCCTTTGACAGCCTTTCTTTATGCTCACTTCGTCCAGGAGTAATGAACAAATTCATTTTTCCCCGCTTGCTTTTAATTTGTCAGACTTTTCTTTTAATGTAACAAAGGATTCTTCCGTAAAGCCTGGTATAGCATCTACACTAGTATACCAAGTCCTAAGGACGTCTGGATGCGGCAAAGCTAAATCAAACGTTTCGCGTATATAAGAATAAGCTTTTGGAGAATAAAAGTGTACCGTTAGAGAAAAAACACGCAAGCTTGGCGGATATTTGTCCCTACTTATTTTGCTCTTTCTATTTGTTATTATATGGTTAAATAACTCCAACGTAGTGTTTTCGAGAGCCAAAAGATTATAATACGCATTCTCCGGCAATAATCTCTTTTCCCTCAACCCTTTCACTACTTCTTTTAAGGAATGTACCTTTACTTTTAGGTGTTTCACTTGTCGCTTCAACTTCCTGTTACTTTCTTGGGTAGATTTTAGTCTTTTCTGGATGCTATTTAATTTTTTCAGAGTACTCCTCGGGGTGTTCAGATTTTGGTGGTCATGACGTATGTTCGTATGTACTGACATGGGCTGGAAGTAAGTTAAATTCATTTCTGATGTACTTGGCTGGAGATAACGCTCTTCATCAACTGCAATGAAAAATATTGTCACAAAAATTCTTATGTTATGGAAAAAATTATCATCTTTATCACTTAAATAATTATGTGATAAAACGAAATACTGTAATTGAAACTTATTTGAACATACGAATCGCTCTGCTAGTTGTAGGAGATTCAATGGAATCTACATGTATATGGGGACTTCTGGGACTTCTGCAATTGTTGCAATAGATTCATTAATATCTGAAATCAAAGTACATACACTCATTTAATATATTTTTTTTTATTACATTTAATTACATTAATATATTATAAATCAATTAAGACACAGTTACTTACTTCCATGATTACTTTCTACCAAAATGTTGGTATGCTCTTGAAACACTTCCTGGTGTGTTGAAATAGTTGGTAGAGATTTCGGTTTTAAATTTCCTGTTGTGATTTACATTTGAAACAGTCTTCAGAAAAGTGATCTGAACACAACAAACTATTCTTTGTAGGCATCCAATTTTCCCAACCTATTATTTTGAGCCACTGTTTGCACTGTGCTGAATCTCGTGGAAATCTGTGTTTTATCATATGAGAATTAAAACAAAAAAATTAGTACTACTGAAAATTTAAAATAAATTATATTATCTGTACAAACCTGTGCAAAGTTGCCTTTTTTTGGTTGCTGCTCATATTTCCGCAATAGACGCATTTACCCATCGTTATACTGTAATAAAACGGAGTATAATCAAAATCACATAAATGCTAGACTACTTGTAATGCTTTGTGTTCCATTATTTTCTGCTTACTAATATTAAATCATAAAGATAGTAACATACCTGATAAGTTGTAAACGCCACAAAATTCAGAACAAACAATGAATATACGCTCGTCAAACGCACCAAAAAGCACGTGGCAAAGTATAGAGGATCACGGTGGTGAAGAGGAGTACGGGGGATACAGTACAGCGGTTTCTCCCTAGAGGCGCTGGCATCTAATTCTGCCATAGATTTATAGAAGTAAGGACTTTCAATTTGTGACATGGAAAATTTCGGATACCGCATCCATAGTATCAGAGAGTAAATGAGAGTTCTCACGCCCGGGATTTGCCCGTGCCACTTTTGGCTGCCAATCGAGTTTAGTCCGGATCAGCTCCTACATCGACTTTTCTAGCTCGGACAAGAACCTACATCGACTTTTTGTTTCTGGCAAGAGCCCACAGCGAGTCGCTGTCAGCTACTCTCACACCGGACGAGATTCTACATCAACTTTGGCCATGATCAGAACGTTCAGTGTATATTGTTTGCTTCCATTTGCTTCGAAGCACCCGTATTATGTTCCCTTACGATCAAACAATTTTTACCTAAATGTTTTTTTCCAATTTTCGTCTCTCTCTCTCTCTCTCTCTTTCATGAAATGAAGGAAATATTCTATATTAAATTATTTATGCAGTTATCTGCAAAAAATAATTATTCAATTAGGGTCAAATAAAAGGAACAATTACAGAAGTAGACACGTTATACGGAATAAATAATTTTATTTAAACAAGAAAGATCAGACAACATTTTAGATCGACTTCCAACAAATTAGAAAATGTATAAGGTACTATTTAGTAATTATTGATAGGAATGCAATAACAATTAACTAGGCGAATGCCGATGAAGTATAAACCTTTTGGCAGGCAGCTATGACAGCGACGACTATGCAAATAGGAAAATGCATTTTATTATTCATTTCGAAGGTCTTTTTTACTTTATTTAAATATAATGTATTTAAATCTACTAAAAAACACGGATTATTTATGTTTGTTTAAACAATTTTATATGCCCAAAAAATTCGGTTTATAAATTGTTTATGGACATTTATACTTTGTTTCAAAAATTGTATTTGTTTAAATAATTTAATTTACAACCATTAGACGCAGCTCGAAAATCTATCGAGTTTGGTATCATTCTAATCAGAAGAACGCCGCGAAATCTGCTGACATGATTCCGTGAAATTATTATGTGAAATAACAAGTCCAGCAATTGCATTTTGGCCGTCTCATACTGATATACCTGGCTGGCTGTAGAGTTGCCCGGCCGTGTTTATTGCACCACTAGGCCGCGGCCACAAAGCCATTGTCGCCTAGGCACCTCGTCGCCCCAGTAGAAAATAAGGAAAGGGATCTTCTAGAAGTCTACGGATCCTTTCGCGAGTACATTCACGATTACAACAACCAAGCACAGCTCGAAAGTCTATCGAGTTTGGTCTCATTCTAATCAGAAGAACGCCGCGAAATCTGCTGACATGACTCCGTGAAATAATTATGTGAAATAACAAAGTCCAGCAATTGCATTTTTGCCAACTCGTACCGATATACCTGACTGACCGTCGGGTTGCCCGGTCGTGTTTATTGCACCACTTGGCCGCGGCCACGGAGCGGTCAGAGCCGAACTTGAGAGGTCTCGGTCGTCGAGAAATGTAAACATAGCTAATCCAAATTTCCAACTTCCTTATTTTTCATCATTTTTTTAGGAGACTGCGATTACCATATTTGTGGCATTTTTCTAATGCAAAATGATACCAAACATGGTATATTTCCGATGATATTTACTTGTGTAATAGACAGTTAAAGTTTCGTGCGCGAGCAAGGATAGCGTATGGGAAAGAAAGAAACGCAGAGAGTCCTAGTCGCCAGCACATTTCAATGGCTCGCCGGCAACTGTCCTTCCTTGCGCCCGAAACTTTGATTGTCTATTACACAACTAAATATCATCGGAATTATATCATGTTTGGTATCATTTTGCATTAGAAAAATTCCACAAATATGGTAATCGCAGTCTCCTAAAAAAATAATGAAAAATAAGGAAGTTGGAAATTTGGATTAGCTATGTTTACATTTCTCGACGACCGAGACCTCTCAAGTTCGGCTCTGACCGCTCCGTGGCCGCGGCCAAGTGGTGCAATAAACACGACCGGGCAACCCGACGGTCAGTCAGGTATATCGGTACGAGTTGGCAAAAATGCAATTGCTGGACTTTGTTATTTCACATAATTATTTCACGGAGTCATGTCAGCAGATTTCGCGGCGTTCTTCTGATTAGAATGAGACCAAACTCGATAGACTTTCGAGCTGTGCTTGGTTGTTGTAATCGTGAATGTACTCGCGAAAGGATCCGTAGACTTCTAGAAGATCCCTTTCCTTATTTTCTACTGGGGCGACGAGGTGCCTAGGCGACAATGGCTTTGTGGCCGCGGCCTAGTGGTGCAATAAACACGGCCGGGCAACTCTACAGCCAGCCAGGTATATCAGTATGAGACGGCCAAAATGCAATTGCTGGACTTGTTATTTCACATAATAATTTCACGGAATCATGTCAGCAGATTTCGCGGCGTTCTTCTGATTAGAATGATACCAAACTCGATAGATTTTCGAGCTGCGTCTAATGGTTGTAAATTAAATTATTTAAACAAATACAATTTTTGAAACAAAGTATAAATGTCCATAAACAATTTATAAACCGAATTTTTTGGGCATATAAAATTGTTTAAACAAACATAAATAATCCGTGTTTTTTAGTAGATTTAAATACATTATATTTAAATAAAGTAAAAAAGACCTTCGAAATGAATAATAAAATGCATTTTCCTATTTGCATAGTCGTCGCTGTCATAGCTGCCTGCCAAAAGGTTTATACTTCATCGGCATTCGCCTAGTTAATTGTTATTGCATTCCTATCAATAATTACTAAATAGTACCTTATACATTTTCTAATTTGTTGGAAGTCGATCTAAAATGTTGTCTGATCTTTCTTGTTTAAATAAAATTATTTATTCCGTATAACGTGTCTACTTCTGTAATTGTTCCTTTTATTTGACCCTAATTGAATAATTATTTTTTGCAGATAACTGCATAAATAATTTAATATAGAATATTTCCTTCATTTCATGAAAGAGAGAGAGAGAGAGAGAGACGAAAATTGGAAAAAAACATTTAGGTAAAAATTGTTTGATCGTAAGGGAACATAATACGGGTGCTTCGAAGCAAATGGAAGCAAACAATATACACTGAACGTTCTGATCATGGCCAAAGTTGATGTAGAATCTCGTCCGGTGTGAGAGTCGCTGACAGCGACTCGCTTAGGCTCTTGCCAGAAACAAAAAGTCGATGTAGGTTCTTGTCCGGGGTAGAAAAGTCGATGTAGGAGCTGATCCAGGCTAAGCACTGAGACTAGGGGGCAGCACTATAATGGGCACGGGCAAATCCCGGGCGTGAGAACTCTCATTTACTCTCTGATAGTATATATATCAGTGGTCCAATATCTAAGTTTCCAATCGTACTGTGTCTAATCGAAGGCCTCTCCTCCTTCACAGACAGCATTATTGCGCACACAGTTCTTCCGCACACGGCAATATTGCACACACGTAGAATTCAAGTTGAAGTTTACCATCGTGAGTTGAGCTGTGTGATTAGTTTATGGTTATATTTTCTATGCATAATCTGTCTATAGTATTAGAATTTGTCAGTGATGTTAGTTTTATAGGTGATTGTGTAAGATGTGCTTATTATGAAAAGTTGATTAAAATATGAGAAAATGTTACGGTTTTTAGTAATTTATTTTGTATACAATTCCCAAGGAATTATTTTTACTCCCAAGGTTATTTTGTAAGTATTATTATGGATATACCGAGAACTCTTAAAAAAAGGATGAGTGAAGCAAATATCGAATTTTCATGGGTTATTTTTTGTGTTGCAGAAATGATTGTTTTAAAGACAGTGATCCGTGATGCTATCTGTCATGATTTAACCATTGATATCGAAAAACTTGTAAGTATATTTTCTAATTTCTTTTTAATGTTATTTGCAACATTATAAGTAAATAATGATGTCTTGTTTCACGTATTACTTACCATTTTACTAATTTTTAGTTTTGGAACTAGTCCTGTGTATTTGCAATATATTTTAAAATAATTGTATTGTTATATTGAACTTTATTTATATACATAATATAATAATTACATATATTCTTGAAAAATTGTTTTAGGTTATCGTAGTGCCACCAAGATATGCTGCGACTTTTCTTCCACCACTTTTGTGGAATACTTACTGTTTACGAGAAAAACGCTGTACCAGTCTAGTCCAAGACGTATACATATGTATTGGCAATGTGTGGGAGAAAATTTATTGGGCGATACTTCAAAATGGTACGAGATGAAAATCAAGAGAAAAAAATCAATTGGATGCTAAAATCTGGTTAAAATATTTTAGATAAGTAAATTCCATTTCTAAAAAGTTAGTTCAAAAGAAATGTAAACATAGCTAATCCAAATTTCCAACTTCCTTATTTTTCATTATTTTTTTAGGAGACTGTGATTACCATATTTGTGGCATTTTTCTAATGCAAAATAATACCAAACATGATATAATTCCGATGATATTTAGTTGTGTAATAGACAGTCAAAGTTTCGGGCGCAAGGAAGGACAGTTGCCGGCGAGCCATTGAAATGTGCTGGCGACTAGGACTCTCTGCGTTTCTTTCTTTCCCATACGCTATCCTTGCTCGCGCCCGAAACTTTAACTGTCTATTACACAAGTAAATATCATCGGAAATATATCATGTTTGGTATCATTTTGCATTAGAAAAATGCCACAAATATGGTAATCAAAGTCTCCTAAAAAAATAAGGAAGTTGGAAATTTGAAATAGGCGGTTTCACCGAGACACCCGAGCCGCATGATGTCATACTTCTCGGCGACCGAGGCCTCTCGAGTTTCATGGCCCTTCAAGAGGGTATACCCCGCAGTAGTGCGGATTGATCTGAGACATTTACAGGCCAGACTTTTGGGACATTTACGGATAAAATACTGTACCTGGCTGGCCGTCGCACAGTGGTCCTTTCCAGTGATTTAACTGGCCCAAATTATTTATATTGTTTAATGATCTCGCAACGTTTTCAAATCACATATCATTTTTTATTTGTTTAAGTATTATAGGCAGTGAAAGTTTCGGGCACGAGGAAGGATAGCGTATGGTAAAGAAAGAGACGCAGAGAGATGCAGTCGCTGGCACATTTCACAGTAAATCGTGTAATATTATTGAGAAGTCGTATTCTGGACAGACAACTTTTGCAGAGAGCCTTTATTTTTTGATTTATGACTGCGTCTAAAGTCCACTGCGCCGACCGCGCCAAGACTTCAATCGAGAGCCGAACATAGAGAAGGGCACAATGAAACACGGATCGGGTGGCTGAAGCGTTCCTTTCTGTTCGCGTCTCTTTCTTTCCCATACGCTATCCTTCCTCACGACCGAAACTTTTACAGTCGATTAAACCACTAAATTAACATAACTTATAAAGGAGTCAATATTACCGAGCGAAAAAATAATATAAACAAATAAGTAAAAAAGTATTTTTCCTACGCGAGGAATGAAACCTTGTCCACCGTGTGTGAGTCTAGTACGTTGCAAATAGACCAGGACATTATTCGTAGAACAATTTTCTTCTAAAAAAAACCATATTCATGCACTAATAGAACTGCTTTTCGAAGAAAATCAACTGATCCTCCACCGTCACCAATTTTTCCACGTTTCTCCGAGCTCGCGTTTTGGTGGACCAAGTAGCTCAAACGCGGGTCAAGAGAAGCTAAGTCAACAGTGGAATTCATCGCGATAAGCTCATGTAAGTTGAATTAATCATTTACAATTCCATCAAATATATTTCTCATTTGAATGTATCAAACAAATAATTAAACTAGCTGGTTATTGTTGCTCGCTCGCTTCGCGAGCTCGCGGGTAGGACTGCTCTTTCGAGAGGGTTAGTGGTACGCATTGCTAGTGGGGCATACAGCTATTAATGGTTTTTTTATTTTGTGTGTGACTCTCCACGAGCCACAAAAAGAAACTTCCCGATTCGTTAGTTGTAAGCGGTAACATTAGCATTAGTTGCATAATTAAAAAAAATTTTTTTTTAAATTGTAACGAGTCCGATAGCTCGTCATAACGGTGGTTGTCACCCTCGTGCTGAATGGCTCGCCGAGCCAGGGTTCGCGGCGAGGGGAGCGGTCGGTCGGGGAACGACGGGTCGGGCAAGAAATGAGACAACTTTGAGACGGCGTTACTTTTCGCGTCTCACTATGCCGCGGATTGCGAAGACGCCGGTCGCGGTATTCCCACGGGTGCGCGTACGCGGTTCGGGGGTCCGGGTATCGGCGACGGGCACGTTTCGTCCAAGTACGCGGTGTATTGGAACCGGCGGCTCGCGGTCGGACTTGTCGGGAGTGATAACGGCGGAGTTTGTTCGACGGCGCGTTGAGCGGGCGAGGAGGCAGCGGCGCGTTGCACTGGGTGTTCTGACGGCTCGCGGGAATGGCGACGGGAACTTCGGCGTGAAGCTAGTGAAGGATTCGTTCGGCGGTGCGCGGAACGGGCGAGGACACAACGGCGCGCTGCGAAAGGGGTTCCGACGGCTCGTGGGAACGGCGAATGGGAACTTCGGCGCGAAGCGGTACGGCGGATCGGTTCGACGGCTCGTGGAACGGGCGCGGATGCAACCGGCGCGCTGCAAAAGGTGTCCCGACGGCTCGCGGGAACGGCGACGGGGACTTCTGCGCGAAGCGGTGACGGCTCGTCAGGGTAAGGCGCTTACCAATGTTCCGATCC
Organism: Lasioglossum villosulum; assembly: GCA_963971365.1. Taxonomy (NCBI): domain Eukaryota; kingdom Metazoa; phylum Arthropoda; class Insecta; order Hymenoptera; family Halictidae; genus Lasioglossum; species Lasioglossum villosulum. The sequence continues at coordinate 14,439,900 of OZ020499.1, forward strand.
GTTTGGGCGGCTCGCCTGCTGGGCCCGGAAAGAGAGCGAGTCTTCTTCCGTGCTGCCTCTTATAGGCAAATTCGGTGGTGACTGCGGGGTGCGCGGGTTGCGGTGTGCGCGAGAAATTCGCCGAATTGTGCCTGTTTCGAGGCGCGAAAACGCGGGAAGGTGCGTAATGTTGTATTGTGCCTGGTTACGAGGCGTGAAATTGCGCGGTACGACTTCGGGTTCGGTCGGGATCGTTCGGCGTGCTTCGGGTACGCGAGTTTTCGCGTTCGTAACAGATCTGTACTGGGTCCGCTGTACAGGTCTGTTACAAAATTAAAACAAATTTTTTTGAAATATTAAAAAAAAAATTTTTTTTAAATAAAAATGAAATTATATAATTACGTTTGTTTATTCGGTGGAAAATTTCCATCCTCTCGTATAAATTGCATTCTTGAATGAATTTCTTTCGAAAAAAACTGAAAAATCTAAAAAATCTAAAAAACTACTTGACCAATATGGACCAAAATCTAATCAGCTCTAAGTTACGACGGGGCACATCGATTGCATCATTCATCATTCTGATCGCGTTGTTACTTTTTCAGAAAACGTTAACGCAAAATTTGATAACATAAAAACGGCCATACGCGCGCGCGCACACACACACACTAACAATTTGATAAAAATAGCCTAAAATGACACCAATGACCATGAAACGTAAAGATCTGTTAAAAAATCGATTTTCGATTTTCGGGGTAATTACAGTAACTTCCCTATGAATCGGGAAGTTAATAATTTATAAATTCAATTTTTCGTAACTATATAATCTATTTAAACAGTTTGTAACAATCGTTTTGAAACGAATTCAGTTTGAAACATATATTTTTTTATTAGTGAACATCTTCTTGTTTGCAAGATAGTAAAATTGTTTAAAGAAATACAATTTTTTAAACAAAGTATAATTATTCATAAACAATTTTTGAATAACCATCTGTTTATAAACCGAATTTTCTGGGCTTATAAAATTGTTTAAACAAACATATAATTAATCCGTGTTGTTTTTTTAGTAGATTTAAATAGATTATATTTAAATAAAGTAAAAAAACCCTTCAAAGTGAATAATAAAATGCATTTTCCTATTTGCATAGTCATCGCTGTCATAACTGCCTGCCAAAAGGTTAATACTTCATCGGCATTCGCCTAGTTAATTGTTATTGCATTCCTATCAATAATCTAAAATGTTGCCTGATCTTTCTTGTTTAAATAAAATTATTTATTCCGTATAACGTGTCTACTTCTGTAATTGTTCCTTTTATTTGACCCTAATTGAATAATTATTTATGAAGATAACTGCATAAATAATTTAATACAGAATATTTCCTTCATTTCATGAAAGAGAGAGAGAGAGAGAGAGAGAGAGAGAGAGAGACGAAAATGGGAAAAAAACATTTAGGTTAAAATTGTTTTATAGAAAGGCAATATAATACAGGTGCTGCGAAGCAAACAATATAAACTAAACGTTCTGATGATGGTCAAAGATGATGTAGGATCTCGTCCGATGTGAGAGTTGCTGACAGCGACTCGCTGTAGGCTCTTGCCAGAAACAAAAAGTCGATGTAGGTTCTTATCCGGACTAGAAAAGTCGATGTTGAAGCTGATCCGGACTAAACTCGATGTGCAGCCAAAAGTGGCACGGCCAAAACCCGGGCGTCAGCACTCTCATTTACTCTCTGCTTCCGCCAATATAACTCCCACAGGCCGTCGGGGCCAGTTTTGCCAGACGGGGCGCTTTTTTCGCGCATGCGTGAGTTTCGGCAGGAACGTATCTACGTCCGAAGTTTGTGGGGAACTATTGGGGGAAAGTAGTGGGAGACTATTATTAGCGGGAACGTCTAGCGGAGTTCGTTACGACCGTTACGACACGAGGCACGAAAGAACAGCGGGCTGCGAGAATTTCAGATAAGTTATTGTTAATATTTAATCAAATAATAAATTTTTCGAAATTAGCGGGGCGACCAAAGTACCCGATTTTCATACTTGCCTGAGGCCGTATGACGTCAAAATCGTCGCGCATGCGCGAAAAAAGCGCCCCGTCTGGCAAGACTGGTCGGGGCCCTGGCCGCACTGCTGCGTCATTGTAGATATGCCACTGTTTTCACCGCGCATGCGCGAGAAATTTCACATTCGACAGGCCTTTGATTAGACACAGTACGATTGGAAACTTAGCTATTAGACACATATCTTTTAGAAACAACATCATTGGACACATTTCTATTGGACACAAGTAGGATTGGACACATCTCTATTGGGCACAAGTACAATCGGACACATTTCTATTGGGCACAAGTAGGATTGGACACATTTCTATTGGGCACAAGTAGGATTGGACACATCTCTATTGGACACAAGTACGATTGGACACATCTCTATTGGACACAAATAGAATTGCGCGCAGTACTTTTGGACACAAATGTACCGAGACCAAATGAAATGAATGGTTTTTGGAGTGTGTCATAAATTTTTGGTTATGTTTTTACTTGAAATATATTTTCGATAACTTCTATTAAATTATAAAGACGATAGAAGTGTACATTAATTAAATGTAAATATAATACGTGCAACGGAATGCGTAGGTTATTTCATTTTTGAAATTAATCTTATTGTGAATTAAAATAGTTACAGCGAAGAGTGAAGTACTCCAAAATTATATGACTGTGTAATAATTCGGTGTAAAGGAGATAAATTAGATAAGTATTTTCTATCTATAAAGTATTAGGATTTTTGTAAAGAAATGAATACGATATTTTGTGTTTTTTAAATTTATCTTTTATCTAATTTATCTCCTTTACACCGAATTATTACACAGTCGTATAATTTTGAAGTACTTCACTCTTCGCTGTAACTATTTTAATTCACAATAAGATTAATTTCAAAAATGAAATAATCTACGCATTCCGTTGCACGTTGCAACGTTGCCCCCGTGCGAACGACTTTTTAGGGCTGTCGGACAGAGCCAACCCCGAGGATTTACGGGCACTGAGGCCGGGCCGTGCGCGGCCGCGCGGTCACGGTCCCCTCGGGACAAAGTGCTTCTCCGCGAAGGCTCTTTCGAAACGCGAAACTCGAGTTCGGGCGTCAGGTACTCGGAAGTACCGCACGAAATGCAACCAGACACCGGGATTCGGGGAAGCCGAATCCGAAGAGAGCCTCCGCGGAACGCGAACTGCCAGGAATCCGGACGCAGGGAATAACGGGGACTACCCCCGCGGCAGGGCGGATCACGCAGGTCAAAAGTAATCGAGGCGGATTTGGGCTCAATGTCATTTATTGAAGAGACGTCAATTCGTCCGAATTACAATTGGGCGGCCACGTGGCCGCGGACCGGGAGCCCGCGCTCCTTGTACACTTTTGCGGAAGATGGACGCCCGCGGAGCGCGTCCCTTGCTCGATACCGTTCGCGAAATTACGAATCGTCGGTATTATTCTTGCGAAGCGCAGGTGGACGGCGCGACGGATTTTCGGGACTGTCGCGGGAATTTCCTGCCCGATCGCCGACGGAAATCGACTCGCCACGCGCGCTGAATAATCCGCAGTCGTACGGGTCGGACGGACTCGTAGACTCCGCGCGTTCGCGTGCGAATTTCGACGTCCGGCCGCGGTTCGCGATTCGGTAATTGTGCTCGCGACGCTATCCGATTTCCGACGCGACTCCTGAGGAAGACTTCTTACTCGGGGAGGGAAACGATACTCTCGCTCAAAGCGTCCTCAAGACGGACGCGAGCTGAATTCGAGGACGAGGCAAAGCCGCGTCGTCCTTGCACCAAAATGGACGAGCCAACGCTAATGCGAGATCGGGGAATCACAATGTCGACTTACCGTGGCTGTTCGGAACTTCCGCGGCCCTTTGTTAGCTCTGGACGGCTTCCGGACTCCTCGTCTCGCGGGGAACGGCAGTGGACCTCTTTTCGCGTCCCCGTACGGGAAAAACCCACTCGCGACTTATCTTACGGGATTGAAACCGGATTCGCGGGACTTCGGGATTGATTTTAGCGTGTTCGCTGCTCGGAAATCAGTGCGACAGTGACTCCGCGATTCGCGTCGACCGAGAGCCACGATTCTCGTTCTCCCCCCACTCTATCGGCCCTATAGACTTCCCGATTGGCGCTCTCCGCTACGCGATTAGATGGTCGCAGGATCGTATGCTCGGGCAGGTCCTCGGGCCCCAGATCTGTCATCGGTCCGGTCCATTCTTAACGGTTTTGTAACCGTTTTTGTAAAACGGGGTGACGTCGCAAACTTGCAACGTCACAACTCCCCCCTCCCTTAAAATGGACCGGACTGACCGATGACTGTCGACCTCGTGATTCCCGACTCGTCAAAGTAGAGCGTTCCCTCCGGAAGTCAACCTTTACAGTGGAGCCTTCACCGCCGGACAAACACGCCTTCGCCTCTTCCTGCTCCAAAAATTTTCTAAATACCTGAAAATACCTAAAATACTCGAAAACACCCGAAATTCGGACAAGACCAACACACAATCTAACTACGGGTGGGAAGGTAACAAACTAAATAACGAATTACGCAGTTGCAATTATCCGGAACTAATCAAAATTTATTCACGTTTGGGATGTTCTCTTCCCTCAGTACGGGATTATAATAACGGAACTTAGCAACAAAAAAAAATTTTCTTATTATTTAATGCCGGTAATGTGAATTGAAGTATGATATTTTTAAAGAATGAGTATAATATTATTGCCCCCGTCGCCGGATTCCTCCCTTAACGCGGTAGTTTCGGGAGTCCCAATGTTTGTCGGTACGCGTCGTTCATTTTTCTCCAGTCGTCTCCGCACGTCGGGCAGGTAAGCACGGAGACGTCTGGCCTGCCGCACTTGAAACAGATTGTCTGTTTCTTTTGTGGGTATTAGCTGCGACAGTGTCCCTCTTTGCCGCAATTCCAGCAGGCATCGGGGTCCTGCGCTTTCCTAGTGGACTTTCCGGCTACCCACGTTTCGTATTGCTGCCAGTTCGGGAGTCTTCGTCTCTGCCGGTGGTATTCCGGGACTTCTGCCACTTGTCGGGTGGTTTCGGGACTCGGTTTCGGCCTACTTGCCGTTTCTTTCGTCTGCCCATTCCTTCCCTCGACCGGAATTGTTCTCGGGGGGCTCTTGAAATAATCCTCCAGCGCCTCGATATTCGATATAATCCTTTTTGCCCTCTCGTCGAAGTCGCGGAAGTGTGGGTCCCCTTCTGGAGTGGCTTCTACAAACAGACCGACGGGATCTATTGCTTTTTGCTCCTCTCCTTTCGGAGTGTTTGGTTGTTCCGGTTTAGTTTGTTCGGGAGTCATTGGTTCCGGCAACTGCTGCTCGCTCCCTATGCCGCCTAGGAGGTCCCCCACTTCCACCTCCTTTCCCCTGGCTTGCGGTGGTTGCAAGCAGATTCTTATCGCCTCCACGTTTTCGGCCAGTAACCTCAGGTCGTTGGCTAGGACCCGGTAACTCGCCACCACGTGGGGGTCCGTTGTATATTCTTGCATCTGAAAGGTGTAAATTTGCAGTGGTGGGCTGTTCTGTTGGTATTTCGTGAGGTGGAACGTACGTTTTGAGGTCCGATACGTGGACTTTTCCAGCTTTTTGCCCCTCTAACGTAACTAGATGGTAAACTACGGCTGACGGTTTGCTCTCAATTCGGAAGGGTCCGACGAACTCCGGACTGAGCTTCGCGGCGATATTCTGCGCGGCGGACGATAATACGTGATTTCGTTTCAGGACTAAATCACCTATTTCGAATCGTTTATCCCTGTGTCGTAAATTATAATGTTTTGCCTGAGTTTCGTATGCTCTATCGAGATTTTCTCCTACCCAGTGGCGCAATGTCGCGAGATGCGTAATTCGTTCCTTCCACTCCCCGATCGGTACTATTTCGATATCTATTGGCGGTTCTTCCTCCGCTCTTCTGCATTTGAAAGGTATTGGCTCTCGTTCGAAATTAAGGAAAGCCGGAGACGCTTGGAGTACTGTGTGATGTGCGGTATTATAAGCGAATCGGAATTTCGGGATATTCACGTCCCAATCGCGATGATCTTTCCCAATGTACGAAATTATCATTGTTTTTAATATTCTATTTACCCGTTCTACGGGATTTGCCTGCGGGTGGCGGCGGCGGTGTCGATATCGTAATTCCGTATTCTTCCACGAGACCGTGAATATCTTTATTTACAAATTCGGTGCCGTTGTCAGTCACGAGTACCTCGGGTGTTCCCCAACGCAAAAATAATTGGTTTTCTAGCGTCTCTGCGATTTTGGCCCCGGTGGCCTTCCGGAGGGGACAGCACTCGATCCACTTTGTAATGAATATATCGGAGGCGCGAGGCTCCCAGCGTCCCGGGCGTCGCAGCCAGCGCGGAACAATAGGGAAGGGGTACGCATGCGACCACCTTCCGCGACCACCGCGAGATGGCCAACGGCGCGATCCGCTGTGGAAAAACTGTTCGTCGCCTCTATATGTTATGGCGATATTCCGCGTCCACACGCGGTTGAAACTGCACGTGATCAATCGACCAAGATGGCTGCCACGGCACGTGGTTAGGGTGCAAGAAATACACAATGGCTCTATGTCAAACGTTTAACTCGATGGTCGGAAGACGAGAGAGCTGAAGCGGTAGGCTCGGCGCACAGCTCGCGCCGACGACCCCCACTCCAGACCATCACAGGGGAGGGGGAACCATGTCCCCACAGACTCCCCCCCGAGTGTAAACGAACTTTATTTTTAAAAAAACATGAGTATATAAAAAAACAATATTTACAATATGTACAAGGAAAAAAAAACAAAACAAAACAAAAACAAAAAAAATAACGCACATCGTGCGAACGCGAGTAGGCTACATGAGCCTCGCAACTAAACTAATACAATGCTTAAACCTAGATTAAACCTAAACGCGCGTGTCTGTCGAAAACTTCACCGCTTTCCGCGCATACGTCCGTGGTGCGGGACGATCTCGACCAGAAGGGTCGGATGAGCCAGATGCACCCGGCGGCGGGTCCGCTAGGAAATCCGGAACGATAAACGCCGGTTTCACCAAATCAGAGGACACTGTTCGCTGAGCCCCGTCAACATCAATCTTGAACAGGTGCTCAGTGACCCTCTCAATAATCCGGTGCGGTCCAGTATATGGTCGCTCCAGCGACTTCTTCGCCATATTGCGGAGAAATACGTGCGTACATGTTCGCAACTCCTTGAACATGAACGCACGCGTCCTGCAATTATGTACGACCGGTATGGGTCGTCCCTTACGCATATATCGCTTAAATTCCTCCAAGAACACGTTCGGGTCAGGCGCATCGTTGTCGGGGAGGAAGAATTCCCCCGGCAGGCGCAATGTTGTCCCGAACACCATTTCCGCAGGCGACGCAGTGATATCCGAACGGACATGCGACCTTAATCCCATCAGAACGATGGGAAGGACGCGGGTCCACTCGTCGCGGGCGTGGCACATGATAGCTGCTTTAAGCACGCGGTGCCAACGCTCAACCATGCCATTCGACTGCGGATGATACGGAGTAGTCCTAACTCTATGGCAACCAATGAGCGACAACAGCGCTGAAAATAGTCTAGATTCGAACTGCGCTCCCTGATCGGTGGTCACGACCTTAGGCGCGCCGAAACGTGCAATCCACGTCTCCAGAAACGCGCGTGCTACCGAATCCGCCTCGCTGTCCTTCATCGGGACAGCCTCAACCCAACGGGAGAACCGGTCCACCATCGTCAAAAGATAGGAACAACCCTCGGAAGTCGGCAGGGAACCAACAATGTCCACGTGGACATGGTCAAACCTGCCATCCGGAGGAACGAAATGTTCCGGACGATGGCGATTGTGCCGAGAAATTTTGGATTGTTGGCAGCTCAGACAGAGCTTACACCAACGAGCTACATCTCGGTGCATATCCGGCCACACATAGCGTTGCCGAATAAGTCTATCAGTAGCCTTCGCGCCAGAATGGGCAAGATCGTGAAACAGATCAAACACAGCCCTGCGCAGATTCTCGGGGATATAGGGGCGAATGGCCTCCCCCGAGATCTCACAAAATATGGGAATGTGTTCTGGCCCCCAAAGTAACTTTCTCAATTTGAGCGGGTGGTCAGGAGAGGCGCTGATGAGCTTGAGTTGCTCATCAGCAGCCTGCCCCTCGGCGATGTCCTCGAGACTAACCTCGAGCGGCATTCGAAGAGCATCAACCCTAGACAATGCATCGGCCACAACATTGTCCGAACCTGGAATGTATACGATGGACGTCGTAAACTGAGCAATGTATGACAACTGTCTTGCCTGACGAGGAGAGGCCTTTTCCGGACGCTGCAAAAACGCGTACATAAGCGGCTTGTGGTCTGTGAGGATTGAAAAGGACCGACCCTCAATCGCGTCTCTAAAATGCTTGACCGCCTCAAACGCGGCTGTCAGCTCTCTATCATAGGCGCTGTATCTGACTTGAGCAGGATTGAACTTGCGCGAAAAATACGCCAGCGGCTCCCAGAATGAATCTCCGCTCCTCTGCTCAAGCACAGCGCCCATGGCGAAATCAGACGCATCTGTGACAACCCTCAAGACCGCTCCCGCGCACGGATGGACCAACAAGGTCGCCCCAGCAAGGGCTTCCTTGACTTTAGTGAACGCCTCCCGAGAATGACTCGTCCAAGGAATCTCCCTCGTGTCGTTCTTTTTAGAATCCATTAAGAACTCATTCAAAGGCGCTTGAAGATGCGCGGCACGAGGGATGTTGCGGCGATAAAAATTCACCATGCCGAGGAATCGGCGCAAGTCGACGACTCGCTTCGGCTCAGGAAAATCAACAATAGCCTTGACTTTGGAATCTAATGGTCTTATGCCGGCAGAATTGATGGTGTACCCGAGAAACTCAATCTCAGATACACCGAAAGTACACTTGCTCGGATTCACCCTCAAGTGGTGCTCATTGAGCCGCTGAAAAACCGTCCTCAGGTGCTCAGCGTGCTCCTCATCCGAGCTCGACGCGACCAGGATATCATCGATATAAACAAATACGAAATCAAGGTCACCGAGAACCCTATCCAGAAACCTTTGGAACGACTGACTGGCGTTCTTCAGACCGAAGGTCATAAACAGAAACTCGAACAATCCGAAAGGCGTTGTCACCGCAGTCTTTTGAATGTCCTCGGGTGCCATTGGAATCTGGTTATACGCCCTGAACAGGTCGAGCGACGAAAATATCGTCTTCCCATGAAGGTTGACCGAGAAATCATGAATATGCGGCGTCGGGTACTTGTCAGGAACCGTTTTACTGTTCAATCCACGATAATCCCCGCATATACGCCACGTGCCGTCCTTCTTCAAGACCATATGAATGGGACTAGCCCATGGGCTTGAAGAAGGACGACAAATACCCGCCTCGACCAGCGTTCTGAACTCACGCTTAGCGGCTTTGAGTTTATCCGGATTGAGACGACGTGGTCTCTCAGACACCGGAGGGCCAGTCGTAACAATGTGATGATGCACATCAGCCGGCTTAACCGGTGAAATGACCGACGCACCAACAACTTCGGGGAATTCCGCAAAGATACTCGCAAATCGTGAAGGAGGCAGACACGCGCTCACGCAACAACCCGGAACAGAGTACGGCGCAGTAACCGCGTACACATTCGTGTGCGAATCGATTAAACGGTTCGACCGAAGGTCGACAAGCAGACCGTAATGCCGAAGAAGATCCGCGCCAATGATCGCGTGCGGCACCGCGGCGATACAAAAATTCCATTTAATCGGACGTCGCAACCCTAAATCCAGTGTGCGAAACGATTCGCCGTACGTATCGATATACGTGTCGTTAGCCGTGATGAGCCTGAAACCCGTAGCCTTTCCCCGTATGGCTGGATTCGCCGGGACCAACGATAGATCCGCACCTGTGTCGATTAGAAATGACGTTCCCGTAAGACGGTCACGAATATGGAGACGGGAAGATTCGCGGCCACCTCCCGCGCCCGTCTCGGCCACGGAAGGAGGACTCAGTTTCCCGACTTAAACGTCGAGTACTTATCGCACCAGCTCTTGCACGAATGCGGCGAATCGGGATACTTTCGGTGAGCGTAGCATAGGTTAGGTCCCTTCGACCCGTCGCGAGATTTCGAACGACCTCGAGACGATGAACGCGCACGACGCGCGGAACTCGCGGAACGGTCGCGATGCCGCAACAATAAATTAACCGACGCATTCATTTTGGCAACCTGCTCGACTAATCTGTCGATAGCCCTCTCCAGACGATCTGAGGAGGGCGCACGACGATCTGAGGAGGACACATGTCGATCTATTGCGGCAATAGAATGGTCAGAAGGACCAGCTGACTCGGCGATCTTGTCCGCGATACTCGCTAGCATCTCAACATCCTCGAGACCCGTGGACGCGAGGATAGCCCGCTGACCCGCGGGGAGATGCTCAAGAAAAACGCTACGTATTACCGCGTTATCGCATTTGCCGTCATTTAGGTTTCTGAGACGATTTAATATTAGAGAAGGTTTCCCATCGGACAGGACCTGTCCCTTCAATAACTTTCTTAAATTCGCCTCCGGAGACGGACCGAACGTGGCAATTATGCGATTCTTAAGACGCTCGTATATATCGGCAGGACGCGGGGTGATTAAAATCAAATCGCGCACCGAAGCGGCAACCTCAAAGTCCAACATCGATAATATCGTGTCGGCCTTGGTAAACTCTGATGTAATGTTCGCCGTCCGCATTGTCCCTTCGGCCTGCGCAAACCATAGCGCCGGATCAGACCGGTAAAATGCTGGAATTTTCGGCACGCGATAACTGTCTATGGAATTGTTCTCTTCCGTGCTAGAGCCTGCTTCCGCCATAGTGCCGAATTCAAACTAGCTAAGAACGCGCGCACTAACCAAAATGGCGGCCGACCGGCGTCCTCGCAATAGAAGCGCGCGAACAGAATCGACTGCTACGCAGTCGTAACCGCGCAAGCGCAATAAAGACGTAAATAAATGGCGTCCAAATGCGATCCTCGATCGAGAAATCGCACGCGCACGTCACCAACACCGCTAGCACGCACAATGACCGGGCTCGCCCACTTTACAGCACAATGCACTCGGCTGAGTCGAGAGCACCGAGGAAGGCACCGATGACGATGGCTTCACGTACCCCACGATTCAAACAAGGCGCCGGTGACGGTGGCTTCACGCATCCCACGATGCAAAACAAGGCGCCGGTGACGGTGGCTTCACGCATCCCACGATGCAAAACAAGGCGCCGGTGACGATGGCTTCACGCATCCCACGATGCAAAACAAGGCGCCGGTGACGATGGCTTCACGCATCCCACGATGCAAGCAAAACGCCGGAATCCAGAGAGCCAAAATTACAGGAACGGCCAGACATCCGTCCCTGAATGCACAGAAGTGCAGCGCTCGTCCCTTAACACGAGGTTGAAACCTCGCCGACCATGAAACGTCGAGTCCACAAATTCGTCGGACCAAATTCCACGACGAACGACTAGATCACGTCGGGGTCACCAATGTGGAAAAACTGTTCGTCGCCTCTATATGTTATGGCGATATTCCGCGTCCACACGCGGTTGAAACTGCACGTGATCAATCGACCAAGATGGCTGCCACGGCACGTGGTTAGGGTGCAAGAAATACACAATGGCTCTATGTCAAACGTTTAACTCGATGGTCGGAAGACGAGAGAGCTGAAGCGGTAGGCTCGGCGCACAGCTCGCGCCGACGACCCCCACTCCAGACCATCACAGGGGAGGGGGAACCATGTCCCCACACCGCGCTTTCCCGCTGGTAGACGACGCACGGGGTTATTTATAAGGCCAGCGGATTTGCCGATTGGCAAACTTGTCGAGTCCGAGATTCCGAGCAGAGTTCGCAATACGCTAGCCTGACCGTACCTAGATCTCGACTCTTTCCCGATACCTCCGTAGCAGACGCTCGAGATTCCGATTCTCGGTTTGTCCCGGCTCTCGGCCGAGGGACGAAGTCTCCGCGCGCGATAAGGAGGGACGAAGGCGCGTACCCCGCCCGCGTTCGCCCCTCCCCACTCCCACCCCCTCCCCCCGACCCAACGATCTTTACGTCCCCCCGGGGGGACAGAGAAAAAGGGGCGGGAATAGTCCCCCCATAAAAGAGCAACCGCTCTGGGATGCCTCTTCGGGGGATGCGGGAAGGACTTAACGAATCCCGCCTCCCCCGGTCCGTCGCCCGCCCCGTAGCGTGGGGCGGGCCACTCGGCGAGGACGCCTCGCCAGAGCAATCCTTCTCTCGGAGAGGGGGTCGGCCTCCCTCTCCCTTTCCGCCACCTCCTTCCGCCGCATCACCTCCTCGCAGAAGGAGGTCACGGCCTTGTGCGACCTCTCGTCGCCAATCATGTGGTCGACCACGGCCGACAACGAGAGGTCGCCTCCAATCTCGCTTCTTAGGACACGGCCAAAGCCTCCGTACAGTGGTGGCACCGTTCGGTGGGTTCCCTCTTGATCCACGCCGGGTACCGGCCGAAACATCCATGGCCGGTTAACACCTGGGTGGATCTGTAGGTGAGCCTTACTCGCCTCTCCCACCATTCCTCCAGAATGGGCAAGAGGGCCCGGACTATTGGCCGGCCCGTATTGGCGGCCAGAGTTTCCGACCGCCACAGGGCCAGCGATTCTTGCCGGACCTGGCGCCTCACTTCTCCGATCCTGTCCTCCTCGTCCGGGTCCGCTTCTCTCCTGCGCAACGAGCAGACGGCCATATACCAGGCCGTCCGCTCCCTTGCCTGGTGGTGCAGGGGAATCAGACCCGCGAGGAGGCACGCCGCCTCGGTGGAGACGGTGCGATAGCCCCGTATGGTCCGCAAGGCTAGCCGGCGCTGCACTCTGTTGCAGAGTGTTTTACTGCGCCGGCTGACCGACAATGCGTCGGACCACACGGGTGCTCCGTATAGGAGCTTGGTATGCACCACCCCCGTATACAGGCGGCGGATCCGTCCATCGGGCCCCCTATATTGGGCAGTAGCCTCCCTAGGGAGGCCGCCACTGCTTGAGCCTGGGGGACCAACCGATCGAAGTGCTTTTCGAAGCGCCAGCGACTGTCGAGAGTCAGGCCCAGATATTTCATCTCCTGCCTGACCTCGACAACGGCATCACCCACGGGGATCCAGAGTTGGGGCGGCAGCCGTCTCGGAGGCAATGCGTGTAGCCACATTGCCTCCGTCTTGCCGGCGGCTATCTTGAGCCCCAACCCCTCGATCCTACCCACCACGGAGTCCACCACTACAGCCGCCAAGGCTATCGTTCCCCTCCATGTCTCCCCCTCCACGACCACCAGTGTATCGTCCGCATAGCAAATCACACTGGCTTCGCGGGGGAGAGTAGCCCGCAGCACGGAGTCGTATGTTATGTTCCACAGGAGCGGTCCTAGAATCCTGCGGGCTTGCCTGCCTTTTGGAGGAGAACAAGCCTGGCGACTTTCCATTCCCTGGGGAAGATTCCCCGGCTCAGACACGCGTTCAGTACGCCGATCAGAGCCGGGGCGAGGACGTCGAGCGCCGCAGCCAACACCGGTCCGGAGACACCGTCTGGTCCGGGGGCCTTAACACCCCCTTCCCTTATCCTCCGGATCGCCTGGGAGAGCTCACCGCCGGATATCCGGAGTCCCTCGTCCCACTCTTGGGACGGAATGGGCGGGTACTCCCTCTCCCCCTCAATAGGGGGGAATAGGGTGGATACGACCCGCCCTAGGAACTCCGGTTCCAGCTGCTCCGTCAACGGGGGCGCCCATGGGCGTAATTTGCCCAACACCATTTTGTAAGGGCGCCCCCATGGGTCACTCTGAAGAGTGCCCAAGAGCTCGTCCCAAGCCCTGACCTTGGCGGCAGCGATAAGTCGCTGCAGGGCCACTTGGGCCTCCCTGTAAGTAACATACAGGGAGGCCACCCTTGCCTCGGCATCGTCGTCATCCTCATCGGGATCTCGACGGCGACGCCGCGCGCGGGTATACTGGCGTCGGGCCCGGATGCTAACCACTCTAGCATCCTCTATTTCGCCCGACCACCAGTACACTTTCCTCAACGGGGGCGGCTCTTAATCCGGGGCATCGAAGCGTCGCATACGCTTTCCATGATGCCCCGGAACCACTCCACCCCCTCTTCCGCGCCGCGCTCTGTGGCCTCCGGCCACACGCAGGCAAGGGCAGCGGCCCTCAGGACGTCCCCGTCCAGTTTCTTCAGCGCCCATCTCTCGGGCGCTGGGTGGGCCGCTCCTAACCCTACCGTACTTGCGTCGGTCTGCAGGACGAACGGGATTTCAAAATGTGGACACGCGAGGGTCGGCGCGGTCGTTATTAAAAATCTTAATTGTTCGAAGGCGGATTGTTGTCCGTCCTCCCATTTCCATGTCTGTCTTTTCCGAAGCTAGATATTTAATGGTTCCGCGACCGTATCGAATTCCGGAATGAATCTTCTATACCAAGAAGCCATCCCGAGAAATCTCCGTAATTGTTTTAAATTTTTAGGAACTGGAAAGGACCGAATTGGAGCGATTTTATCCGCGTCGACTTTTAAACCCTCGCGACTGACCACGAACCCTAAGTATTTTACTTCTTCCCTACAGAATTTGCATTTCTCGGGATTTACGATCAATCCGGCCGATTTGATTTTATTAAAAACACGCCGAAGCCATTCCATGTGTTTTTCGAATGTAGTGGTCGCGATAATTATATCATCTAAATATGCGAACACGTAGGGTTCCATTTCCGGCCCGATTAATCGATCTAATAATCGTTGAAATGTTGCCGGTGCTGCAGTGAGCCCGTATGGCATCCGTCGGAAATGAAACAACCCTTTTCCGGGGACCGTAAACGCGGTAATTTCTTTACTATTTTCTTCGAGTGGTATTTCAAAATAGGCTTGGCTGAGATCGAGAGTAGAAATGTAACGCGCGGCGCGTAATTTGTCGAGAATGCTCGTCATAATAGCTAAGCAAAATCGATATTTGCCATTAGCCTTTTTAACCATGACTATTGGGCTTGACCACTCACTCTCAGATGGTTCAATTATTCCATTCTCCAGCAGCGAATCTACCTCTTTGTAAATCGCCTGCTGTACTATCGGTGAAACCGAGTAGGACCTTTGTTTAATAGGTCTACTGTCACCGACATCTATTCTGTCAGTGGTCAACGTTGCCATTCCCGGAATTTTCGCAAAGTCCGCCAGTTCCTTTTCAAGAAACACGCGTAACCGCTCCTTTTCTGTATTCGATAATATTTGTAAGCCGCAACAGAGTGGTTCGTTCGATTTGGGACCGAAGGGATATTCGACGGCCGGTCGCGACGCGAAATGCCACTTTGCTCTGTGATATTCGACAACGATACCGAATTCCGCGATCGCGTCGATTCCCAATAATAACGGGTTCACCAAATTATCAAGAACTCGTACCGTAATTTCTCGAGTTTCTTCTTTTATTGTTATTCGTAACCGAGCTTGTTCCGTCGCTTTATCTATCGCGCCTGTTGCTAGTAAGAAGTAGCATGTTTTATTTGTACGCGATGTTTCCGCGTGATGTCCTACTGAGCGAATCACCGCTCGACTCGCAAACAATATTGACGATCCGGAATCTATTAAAGCTCGTGCGCGATACGTGCCGATTTTCGTTTCGATAATTAATAAAGATGGTCGCGAATTTACATCTTTTTCCGAATTCATTTCCGTGATCCGGGCCGAAATTATTGTGGGCGAGTCCGTTCCGGCCCCTGCGAACGGCTCCTCCGGAAGTTTTCCTAATTTTTCCCGCAATGACGGCATTCGCGGATTGTTACTCCCTGTTCCCCGCAACCGTAACAGTGTATTTTACGTTGTTCTTTACACTCTCTCGCCCAGTGGCCTGTTCGTTGAAAGTTCCAGCATTTGTCTTTTACCGTCGGTTTGTAATCCGACGGTCGAACGGCGCAGCTGGCAGCTGTCACTTTCGGCTTGCCGCGATTCGGTTGCGGTCGGGAATCTTCGTCTCCCGTCGCGGAGTCGTTCGTTCGGCGCGTTGCTGCGTAGCGACGTTCGGTGGCAGGGGGTTCGTGTGGACGGGAGGGTCCCGCTCGGAATCCCTCGTCGTCGCTCTCCCCCCTCTCCCGTTCGAGAACCGCGTAGGCCGACTCATACTGATGTACGCTTTTTCGCGACCTAAACTTTTTGAGCGTTTATTGTATCGGCTCGGATCATAGGCGAATGATTTGTTCGCTAGATACGGAGACCGATACAAATCCGCATTTTTCCGTATTTTTTCTTCTAACTCTCAGAGAGTTTTGATGTTATCTAGCCCTATTACATTCCGAAGTTTGTCCCGCGCGCTCCAATAGATCCGCCGAATACATTTTTCTTCCGACCACGGATTTTCCAACCGGCTTATCATCGTTTGCATGAACGTGAGATAATCGCGTACCGGTTCATCCGGACCCTGTTTCCGGACTCGTAAATCGTGTTCGAGCAACTCTTGATAATCCGGGTCGAAATAGTTTTTCCGAAATTCCTTTACGAATTCTTCCCATGACGTTAATGTTCCCCGGGACGCGTACCATAGAGCGGCGACCCCGGAAAAACAGATCGGCAAACAGTGTAAGAGGTCGGCATCTTTTAGGTTTGTACAGTTTCTCATATCTCGGAGTCTGGTGAGGAACATTTCTGGATTCTCCTCCGGTTTTCGCGCAAAATTCAATTGCCATTTCCTCATGACCTCGTACGCTGAGGCCGCTCCGCGTCGTTCCATCGGGACTTCGTCCGTTTGTGATTTTGAATCCATTACGTTCGCGGGTCGTTTCAATATCGGCAGCCTAACTTTTCCGTGCCTCGGCATTTCCGGGACTCGTAACGTCGCGGTCGCAACTTGGGGGTTGGGCGGAGGGCCGTCCGGATCCCATTTCATCGAAGAGACGTACTCTTCCTCCGCGTCCGTCTCGTACGGGCTGTAAAGGTCGATTTATACATGACCGATCCGGAGTTCCGGCAAAATATAAATACATAGGTTTAGATGGAACCGTTCACAACCGGTAACCGGACCGGCATTTCTCACAATATTTTTCCGTCTAGCCGGTTGGGCCATATCTCACTGGTGGGTTGACGGCTCCCTGCGGTGCGTGGCAGAAAAAAAGGTGTCTATGGGCACCCCCACGACTCCTCAGCTAAACTATCGGTAGCTCTCTTTACAAGATCATGTAAATGAGAAACGTTTCTGCCACTTGGTGAATACTTCTTATAAATAATGATTTCAAATAATTATTAGAAAAATATTAGACATGTCTTTGTTCCACAAATTTTTTCATCCTTTCAAGTGTAAAAAAATTTTTTAGAAATATGGTCGTATTCTACGATTCTTCCTTTTGGAAATTCTGTTTTTTTTCACAATTTGTAACAACTTGTCGCCATCTTTCTGATGACCTGTCAATTCCCGTATCCCACCGGCTAATTAGCATCATGTGTCTTCGATGTACAAACAAAATATTCTATATAAACTATAAAGGTTAGGTTTGAATTGTTTCTTATTTCAGGTCCATGAAATTGCTGAATATTCTTTAAATATTCTCAAATAAGAGTCAACGGCGTTTATCCTAAAATTACACCTTCCACAAAGTGAAAAACATTTTCAATTTGTTTATGTCCAATACACTGCCCCATACAAGCGATAGGGAACAGCAGTGGATTAACCCTTTTTGCACTCGGAGCTACTTTAAGGTCGATTTATACATGACCGGTCCGGAGTTCCGGCAAAATATAAATACATAGGTTTAGATGGGACCGTTCACAACCGGTAACCGACCGGCATTTCTCACAATATTTTTCCGGCTAGCCGGTTGGGCCATATCTCACTGGTGGGTTGACGGCTCCCTGCGGTGCGTGGCAGAAAAAAAGGTGTCTATGGGCACCCCCACGACTCCTCAGCTAAACTATCGGTAGCTCTCTTTACAAGATCATGTAAATGAGAAACGCTTCTGCCACTTGGTGAATACTTCTTATAAATAATGATTTCAAATAATTATTAGAAAAATATTAGACATGTCTTTGTTCCACAAATTTTTTCATCCTTTCAAGTGTGAAAAAATTTTTTAAAAATATGGTCGTATTCTACGATTCTTCCTTTTGGAAATTCTGTTTTTTTTTTCACAATTTGTAACAACTTGTCGCCATCTTTCTGATGACCTGTCAATTCCCGTATCCCACTGGCTAATTAGCATCATGTGTCTTCTATGTACAAACAAAATATTCTATATAAACTATACAGGTTAGGTTTGAATTGTTTCTTATTTCAGGTCCATGAAATTGCTGAATATTCTTTAAATATTTTCAAATAGGAGTCGACGGCGTTTATCCTAAAATTACACCTTTCACAAAGTGAAAAACATTTTCAATTTGTTTATGTCCAATACACTGCCCCATACAAGCGATAGGGAACAGCACAGTGGGTTGACACTTTTTGCACTTGGAGCTATTTTATTAACTCGAAAATCAAACGTTCCTTCTGATCTAGAATATTTCCCGCTAGTATTTTGTGCGCAGGTGTTGGTGGGATGTACAGACCTCACGATGGACGCGATTTGTTTAGGTGCCGTTCCCGGGGGCTGCTCTTTATTGAGAGCTTTATGACAGGTCATTACTATTGAGCGGGAAATCAGCACTTTCGGACAACACGTGTTTGTAGTAAAAAACAGGCCTGGGTGACGCTGGAGCTCGGAGTTGTTTCAGCAATTGAAAACACATGTTTTTTCGCCATTAATTTTCCTACAGCGAAAAGTGTCCCCCCACCTAACAATATTTCAGATAACGGTTTTCACCCCCACGCAAGGGCTAATTGCTGTGTTAACTTTTTGGCGAAAGCTCGTCAAATGGTTATTCCTAGTTCGACCGTCAAACGCAGACAGCAGCAAGATAAAATGCAAGTGGAAAAATTCATAATATTTTTTTTCGCGTTGATCTGAAGTTCTCTCTTTCTCTCGCGCTCACCCCCGTGGAAAGCTGCAGTTCGAACAGTTAGACGCGGCGTTTCTTCGGGAAGGTTTTACAGAAAACCGCATTCGAAAAAGTCCATTCGTTGATAAGAACAGTAACTTCCCTATGAATCGGGAAGCTAATAAGCAGAAACGTGCGCGAAAGAGAGCGAAAAAGTTGACATTTGTTCACTACTGACGTCACAACTTTTGAACCAATAGACTTTTTTGCATGCAGTTTTTCCTAAATCTTCCCGAAGAAACGTCGCGTCAAATGGTCCAAGCCCCAGCTTTCTACGTTGAGCCGTTCTCAAGTGATGCCGTTACACATATACACACATACAGACATACAGCAGACACGATTTTATTATACATACAGTGACTCCCAAGAATATTCGCGGACTCTGGGCATAACTAACTTTATGATTTAATAATTCGTTTGTTGATAAAGCAATCGCCCTGGGGGGGAATTGTTTCTAGCAATAGAACATTTATTAACGTTGATAAACATATATCATTTATTCGAAAAATATACATACGTTTAATAATAAAAATTATCAAAAGAAATAATGTACCATTTGTGGCTCACAAAAATATTCGGACAATATTAATTTTTCTATTTAGATAATGTAATTTAGCATTACAAAATGTGTTTAATACTTTGTGGTATAACCACTTTGTTTAAGAACATGTCTTTATCTGTTTGGCATATTTTTTGTAATTTTTTTTAAATATTCAACTGTTATAATCGACCGCTCAGTTGCAAGTCTTTGTTTTAATTCGGCTATCGATGAAATTGGGGTTTCTCGAATCTTTCTATCCAATTCACCCTATAAATTCTCGATAGGATTGAGGTCCGGTGATTGGGGCGGCGGATGAAGGATTTTGGGGCAGTGGTATAATATAAATTCTTGCACAATACGTGACTTGTACGAAAAAACTTTGCAAGAGAGTTAATTTCTAAAGATGAAGAGTGGTGGAAGGATGTCATATTTGCTGACGAAAGCAAATTTAATCTATATAATTCCGACGGAAAAACTATGGTGTGGCGGAAAGCAATTAAAGAATTCAATTGTGAAAATTGAAATTAAACGTATGTATATTTTTCGAATAAATGATATATGTTTATCAACGTTAATAAATGTTCTATTGCTAGAAACAATTCCCCCCAGGGCGATTGCTTTATCAACAAACGAATTATTAAATCATAAAGTTAGTTATGCCCAGTGTCCGCGAATATTCTTGGGAGTCACTGTATATGGAGATAGATATAGTAGATATAGAGGTATAGACAGAGATGTATTTTTAAAAAATCAACTACATGCAAGTAGGGCAATATTAATATTTATTGTTATATGCATGTATATTACAAAATTTTACAAATATTTTATTCGTCATCGGTTGTGTTTTCGTCCGAAGCTTCGTCTTCTACTGATCCACACAAAAAATCTGCGAACGCTCTTCGAATCGCGAAGCACTCATTTGTCGCGTTCCCTCCTCGGTGGCGCATTGGCCGCCACGCTGGCGTACCCTCCGCTTCATCTATCTCGCCAACCGGTACTACCACGGCCGATCCCTCGTGTGCCCTAATAAAATTATGAAGTATGCAGGTGGCTATTATTATGTAATCTGCATTCGCGGGATTGACCTGCATTCGCCTATTATAGAGGCGAAACTTCTGAGCCAAAATACCGAATGTGTTCTCCACGACCCGCCGTGCCTGTGAAAGGCGCTTATTGAAATTGGTCCTATTAGAGTTTCCGTCGGCTTTGTTTCCGGGATATGGTCTCAACAAATTTCGCTTCAATGGAAACGCCTCGTCTCCGACAATCACGCAGGGCGCGCTAATTCTTGTGCCCGGCAAACAAGTGTCGGGCAACATTTGAAATCTTCCGTCTTCCATTGACCGCCCAAGGTCGGATTGGGCGAAAATCCCGCCGTCACTATTTCGTCCATAACCTCCGACCTCGATGGCTATAAAATTACATTTTGCATCCGCCAGTGCCATCAGCACTACAGAAAACGTTTTTTTATAATTAAAGTGCAGCGACCCCGTATTCGACGGTTTTTGTATTTGCACATGCTTTCCGTCGATCGCGCCCAAGCAATTGGGGAATTTGCATATATCCCAGAAGTCGTCTTTTATGGCTTCCCATCGTTCCCTGCTGGGCAGCGGCATCGTTTCGTGCAACAGTGTTCTCTTTATAACTCTGCACGTGTCGTGCACGATCGCGTGCACCGTCGTATGGCCCAAGCGAAAACTGTAGCTGAGTGATTTCAGCGAGTTTCCCGTTGCTAGGTATCTAAAATAATTTACACATTATTAATAATTAATTTTGTTTTGTTTGCAGCACTATTATGCAAAAAAAGATGGCAGAACATCCGAGATTCATTTCGGAAGTACCGCGCCTATTTAAATTCGGCGAGGAGCGGACAGGCAGCCAACGAGACTGCAAAAAAAATACAAATATGGGGACATTTTACAATTTTTGCTGCCCTACATGCGGGAGAGAGAAATGGTCTCTAGTGTTGGCATCGGCCTAGAGGCTGCAACTAGCAACATCCATCAAAATGAGGAGGGAGAGGAGGAGGGGGGCCGGGAGGAGGAGGAGGAGGAGGTGGTAATTTCTCGGCCACCAAAACGCAGAAGACGTGCGGGCAACATGGAGGATTTGGTGGCCTGCATGAGGGAATCCACAGAGGTGATAAAATCACTACTGAACGCTAGCGACCAGACGGAGAGCCAAACTGAAAATCAAAAGGAGAACATGCTCTTCTTCAAGAGTTTGGTGATGAACATTTCCCAGCTGAACCCGGAAAATCAACTGTACGCCAAACAAAAAATGCTTCGGCTGGCCGCTAAGCTACGCCGGCAAGAAAATCGTAGCAGGGCGGATAAAAGAAATAAATAAAGACAATTACAAAACACATATAGCTGTTTGTTATTATATTATACCGATCATTTCACACAATTTCACCACCGTATGTCGCTTCTTTCGTATGATAGGATAAATGTCGGGGAGGGGTGGGGGGGATATCGAATTCAAGGATGCC
Organism: Lasioglossum villosulum; assembly: GCA_963971365.1. Lineage (NCBI taxonomy): Eukaryota > Metazoa > Arthropoda > Insecta > Hymenoptera > Halictidae > Lasioglossum > Lasioglossum villosulum. The sequence continues at coordinate 14,461,913 of OZ020499.1, forward strand.
AATACGGTGCTAGGCTGAATTTTTTGCTGAAGGTCATTTTCTGGAGATTTCAAGGTCATCGTTTTTTCCCCAGGTCGGACTGCATATTTTCACTACACGGTCTCACAGCTGATAAAAAAAAACGAATTTAACGAGTTGCAATATGTTGACCTTCACGTGACCTTTAGCAGCGAAATTATGAAATGTTTGTCAGTGACTTCAGTACGCGTTCGGGGACGGTGAATGAAGGAATCTTTTGCTAAGATTATCGCTTTGATAATAATACTTATAAACATACTCCAACCGATGAAAGGAGAATACGAATGTCTGTTTTCAAGCACCAGGAACAATTACATGGTACCCTGTTTCAATGAAACTGAAATACCTTCATTTGTCGTCCCCGAGCGCGTACTAAAGTTAATGACAAACATTTCATAATTTCACTGCTGAAGGTCACGTGAAGGTCAACATATTGCATCTCGTTGAATTCGTTTTTTATCAGCTGTGAAACCGTTGTAGTGAAAATATGCAGTCCGACCTGGGAAAAAAACGATGACCTTGAAATCTCGGAAAATGACCTTGCAATTTTCAAACAAATTTCTTTTCACATCCTACAATAAACTAAGTGCCATATTTTCCCAAAAATGTTTAAATCGTATAGTATAATATGAATATGAAGAAAGTTATAGTCTCTTTTAGAACGCCCAAATATTAATTCGAGTTACTCCATACAGAGGGTGTTTATTTTATCTTGAACACTTACATTATTTCCGCGACTGTTAAAAGTAAGAGAAAATATTACGAGGTGGGATGCACATGGCTTTAGTCATAATGTCATGTTGTAGTCGACGTCAAGATGAGTTCAACGACCTGCACACCATGACCTTGAAGCGACCGCGAAGGCGAAAAAATCAGTTTCACTTTGAAGAATATTAAAGTAATAAAACGAAAAGAGTAACTGTAAGAACTGCCATTCATTCATTCATTCATTCATTCATTCATTCATTCATTCATTCATTCATTCAATCAATCCATCATTCATTCATTCATTCATTCATTCATTCATTCATTCATTCATTCATTCATTCATTCATTCACTTCTTGTGGCTTGACGCCGACCGCAACATTGCATTCTAAAGAACACATGTTGACATGCAACAAAAGTACAGCAACTGTTCGCGATTCGCTCACCATTGCGAGGTGTTTGTCTCGCGCTCCCCTCGCTCCGCGGTGACGTCACCCACCGAACGCGAGTCTCTCGCGACGCGAGTCTTCGTTCCCCCCCGTCGCTCTTCTCGGGATCTATCGATTGTTTTCCAATCCTCGATCCCGTGTCGTCGTATGATCCGTGACGCACGAATCGCGTCTCTGGATCATCGCGTGATCCTGAATCGGCCAATCAGCCGATTCCTAGAATTCGGAATCGCGGTGGTTCCGAGAATTGGGAATCATTCCGTTTCTCACAATCGATCGATTAATATCGTTTTCGTAACCTCGCCGTTCTTCTTTCGCTCGTTCAAGTAATTCGCGTCGTCGACGTAATCTCATTTAAAGCGAAATTCTATTCTTAAAGGTTTAAGCGAGTTTAATTGTACGGTTTCATTCTCATTCAAACACAAAATACAGTCCACTTCTCTACTTTCATACACGTGTTCAACCGAGTTCTCTCTTTCCTTCGACTTCGCGCACAGCGCTGTGCGATTCCGGCACCTCTCTCATCCACGTATCGTTCGGTCGTCGGCCTAATCCGATACATAAATTTGGTCCTTCGAGCCGGATTCGAAGTTGAACGAAATCAGAGTTAACACGTGCTCTCTCCAAAATGGCGGACTTCCAACGGCAAGCCATGCTGCAGCGGACAATCCTGCGGACGGTCGAGAATTTCCAGAAGATTAGGAAGGCCAATCTCACCAGCAGCAAAATTCAAGAGCAACTTTCCTGTCTCGAAAACGTTTGGAGTGCGTTTTTTGAAGGCCACGTGCAGCTGCTCACCAGTGTACTGACACCAACGAGCGGAGTACAATCCCCTACTTCGCAGACGACCACCTTCAGATAACCGAGGATGCGTACTTCAGTTCCAAGGATGTCCTACTGGACGCTCTCGATGACATGGCGAACAAAGTGAGTCCATCGTTGCAATCTCCGGAAACCGCCACCACGAGCCTGCTGAGGCCCCCCTCGTATGCTCTTGCGCATTCTCTCGCGCCTCCGCTCACGCACTCTCGTGCTCCGGCGCCTTCTCTCGCGCCTCCACTCTCGCACTCGCGTGCTCTCGCGCATCCTCTCGCGCATCCGCTCTCGTACTCTTGTGCTCCGGCACATTCTCTCGCGCTCGCACGCTCTTGCGCGTTCTCTCGCGCCTCCGCTCTCGCACCCGCGTGCTCTCGCTCATCCTCTTGCGCCTCCGCTCTCGCACTCTCGTGCTCCAGCGCATTCTCTCGCGCCTCCGCTCGCTCCTCCGCTCTCGCGCTCGCGTGCTCTTGCGCCTCCGCTCTCGCACTCTCGTGCTCCGGCGCATTCTCTCGCGCCTCCGCTCGCGCCTCCGCTCTCGCACTCGCGTGCTCTTGCGCCTTCTCTCGCGCCACCGCTCTCGCATTCTCTTGTTTTCGCGCTCTCGCCCTCCGCTCTTGTGCTCTCGCGCCTCCGTTCGGACGCTGTCGCGCTCTTGTGCTCTCGTGCGTCCCCTCGTGCGCACTCGCTACTTCGTTCGTGCGCTCTTGCGCCTTCGCTCTCGCACTTTCGCTTTCGTGCGCCTGCGTAACTTATTACTCTCGTAACTTATTGCAACATTCTGTATATTTTGTAAATAAAGTGCCTTTGAGCAATGTGTTGGTGTAAGTTTGCGTTAGTTTTAAGATGGCGTGCTTTATCTTTAAGTTCATTGCGTTTCATTGCGGTGCGGCTGCGCCCGTACGTCATCTTCATTTTGAAACCAACGTTTCAAGGCGGGCGGTATGTTCGCGATTCGCTCACCGTTGTGAGGTGTTTGTCTCGCGCTCCCCTCGCTCCGCGGTGACGTCACCCACCGAACGCGAGTCCCTCGCGACGCGAGTCTTCGTTCCCCCCCGTCGCGATTCTCCGGATCTATCGACTGTTTCCCCAATCCTCGATCCCGTGTCGTCGTATGATCCGTGACGCACGAATCGCGTCACTGGATTATCGCGTGATCCTCGTTCTGCCTACCCGCGATCCTGGATCATCGCGTGATCCTGAATCGGCCAATCAGCCGATTCCTAGAATTCGGAATCGCGGTGGTTCCGAGAATCGTGAATCATTCTGTCTCGCACTTTTCGATCGTTTAAACCGCCTTTTGTAATCTCTCTTGTCTACCTTCGCTCGTTCGAGTAAATCGCGTCGTCGACGTAATCGCCTATTAAAGCGAACTTCTAAGAAGTAAAGGTTTAAGCGAGTTTAATTGTACAGTTTATTCAGTCAACAAAAATACAGTCCACTTCTAGTCTTTCATTCACGTGTTCAACCGAGTTCTTTATCTCTCCTTCAACTTCGCGCACAGCGCTGTGCGATTCCGGCTCCTCTCTCATCTACGTATCGTTCGGTCGTCGGCCTAATCCGATACAGCAATCTTGAAAAAACTGCTACAATGACCTTCAAAGAATTCTTTCTTATTACCATCTGATGCGCGTCTTAAAGCCATGCGCATCCCACCTCGTAATTTTCTCTTACTTTTAATGGTCGCGGAAATAATTTAGGCGTTCAAGATAATATAAACACCCTCTAGGCTAAAAAACATAACAAAATTGCACAACAATTACACAAGTATTAGGTGATAAAATTAAAGCGATATATTTTGTGCCAAAGCCTTCAAAAGCTAAATATCGCAGTGCATTTCTCGGCTCTCTAGTATTTTTCTAATCCGTTCTTCTCTTAACTGTAGGCTGATTGTTCCAGAATTACAAGGGTGCGAGATTTGCGCTCGCTTGTCACGTTAATATAAAAATGGGCTCTCTCAATACTCAAAAACTGGCTTGAAAACAGTTTACGAGGCATAATTTTTATCATTGTATTGGGCAGCATGCAGCTATAAAAATAGCTACACGCGCAATTGTACGGTTCCGAATGATGTAAAGTACGCCCCGTCAACGAAAACATAAGACATGTTGGGGCGACAGCGCCCCAGATCAATCCCATTTTTGTGTCATCGAGAAATGCGAACGTTAATCCCGCACCCTTGCAAACCTGGGAAAAGGAGTCTATTCCCTTAATAATAGCAATCAATTATTTAGAAAATCACCTACCGCAGGCAAACTGCTAATCGTTCTTCTGGGGGAATTGGCCTCTTCCAATGTGTAATTTGTTTCGTTAGCTGATCTTTAATTTTATCCAGCAACGCAGCGAAACAGCTCCTTGTCATCCGAAAATATCCATAAAATTTCTCCTCACTGTCGGCGGACATTTCCCGAAACAGGGTGAGCTCCCCTTCCCTGTCCCGACTTCTCCATAAAGGGTGCACACTGTACTGTCTTGGAGCAGTTATTCTTCTTCTTCGTCTTCGGACTACCTGCCCCGATCGCTCGTCTTCTCGTTCCTGGATCACTAGATTCAGCGCCACTTGCTGTAGGGCGATTTGTACCCCAAGGGCTGCTAATAACTCACTGCTCAAGTCCATCGTCGATAAGATGCGCGCGGAAGTAACAGAAATCACTAAGAGAACAGGCCAGAAATGGTGCTGAAGTCATGCCCCACAGCTCCTTAAATACCTTCGCGACAACCCCCTATTCAGTGACGTCAGGGGTGAGGGCGGAATTTCCCGACAGAGAAAGGTCGCAAACGTTGCTACAACCAAACGTTGCTCGTTTAATATTGGACGCTGCAACTTAGATTTATTGCAGAGAAGTTTAAACAATTGATTGAAGATAGATGATTTTCGAGAAGTATTACTGAGATTTTGACTGTCGACTGAACTCGTCCTAGTGAGGAGTCATTCCTTTTATAGATCGATCAATCCATTGTTCTACGCTCAATCATCTTAGGGTGGATGCATCCTCATCAATTCTTCGTAATCATTTTCCTTCTTAATCTCTGCATTACGAACGGATGATTAATTTTCGATTCATTTTTAAACACCCTTCACTGGATCTTATGATCCACGCATCCTCCCAAGTATCAATTACCAATCTATTGTTAATCGATCTTTATGTATTTTTTCTACGTCCTAGTCTCTTCGCGACAATTGATTTCGCTTAATTCCATCGCTAGCAATATAGTATAATATACGAAAATTCAATTATCAATTATAATATATGATGTCACAGTTCTTGTGCAATATTAATAGAACAAATGCGAAAAGAATTTCAGAAATTGTATGATATATATGATTGATTTTATTAATTACTGCTCATGGCAGAACCACCGGACGTGACATATAATTGACACAGACCCACAAAACATACTCTTTAAATTTTCAATGTAGGCCCACATGAAAATGTTGCAAAATGCAACTTTTAATATATTCTCCGTGATCCCGACAACTTGCAATTTTTTCAAAAATTTTAGCCACGTTGTGCAACAAACCACCAAAAAAATTCAAATCATATGATGGAATATTAAAAATGTTGTCGTCTTTTTGCAAGTGTTCGAATATTGGCGGGAGTCACTGAACGTACCTTCATCACGAAATACATGAGAAAAAAGTCTTTTGGTTGCGCGGTCATAATAGTCATATTAGGTTTAAATGTTTATACGAGGCACGATGGCAACCAGAATGGAAAATTTGTTCGATTAAGGGTAACCATTTATTTAAAGTTGTTCCTTGGTAAAAGTGATGTGGCAACCCTGCAAAGGACTGTTTTTCCCATTTCTCTACGGGCTTTCCATCGGTAAAAGATTAGGGAAAACCACCAGAGGATCTTTCATTGCACTTACTATTCGCCCGCTGCCTGCCTGTTTTGTATTCTTTCTCAGAGTTAAAAATACTGGATTCATGGACCGGTCATGATGAAGAATCAATAAGTGACGTCACCCCAGAAGGCAAAAATTTAACAGTGTCAACTATTTCGAAAAAACTATTGGACTCATTCAATCTTTAGACTACATGGGTTTAGAATTCGGAAAAATTTTGCATGCCCCAAATACAATTTCGAAAATGCAGTCCTTACAATAATACATAATCACTTATGTGCACCTAGATGTAGAAATTTATTCCAATATGTATGGTTTGAGTGCGGTTACATACGTAGCTAACAGACCGAAACATTTTGAGATTCTGTCCAGTTTTTGTTTTCACCGAAATAGAATGTATGAATTGCTCGATTTGCACCAGAGTCGTTGCTCTTAAATGTTCGTGGTGCAAATGTTATTCGTACCCTGTACACTTTTTTCGATCCCTTTCATTATTGTGATAATTTTGTATAGTACCTTATAGATACACATAACGCTTGGTTCAATTTCATTTAATATATCTGTTTCCTAATTTTTTATCAATGAAAAACCCGCAAAAACACAGAAAAATCAGAAATTGCTATAGTACCTCTTATAATACTTAAATGTTCGGTAATTGATTAGATACCGACATATCCAATAATGCAAACAATGTTTTTAATAATAGCACAGCAATTTTTAGTGACGTCTCAGAGGCACGCTCGAGCGCTAAGGGTTCAGCTATAAAATATTGCACAAAACAAATTCGTGTGCGTGAGACCCACGCGCGACAGAAGTGAAATTTATTGCTTATTAGGTATAAATACAGATAAATTATTAGTATTTTTTTATTGAAACCAAGAGATAATAATAAATAAAAATAATAGTGAGTAGTAAATAAAATAAATAAGAATTGAACAAATAAAATACAACAATTGATGTCGTATTTTCAAGAAATTTAGAACGTATCACATGAAAAACGTTCGTGCCATATTTCAGCTATCACGAGCCTATTGTCACAATGATAGAAACTGATAATTCTGCGGAAAATGATTATTGTTTGTGATTTAATACGTCCTAAACTTTTTGAGAATACAGCATCAATTGTTGTATTTTATTTGTTCAGTTCTTATTTATTTTATTTATTACCCACTATTATTTTTATTTATTATTATCTGTTGCCTCTAATAAAAAATACCAATAATTTATCAGTATCTATACTTAATACGCAATAAGTTTCACTTCTGTCGCGCGTGGACCCCACGCACACAAATTTTGAAGCAAGTGTGTAAGCAAAATTGCAGCAAGACTGTGCTATGGGGAGTGGTTTAAAATTCGATTACAAGACTTGACGCGTGCAACAACAACAACACGGCAAGTTAATATAAGGGCGACAATAGTTACAAACCGTTGCCGCCATCTCAAGGCGCCATCTCGTATGGGTTCGAGCTGATGACATTGTGTATCGATGCGAGCTTGAGAAGGAGGTTTCCAAACAGGACGACAACGGTGACGTGTTTATGATCGAATGCGTGGCCAATTGGGTGAGAGCGGTGGAGGCAGGCCTCGTCTCGCATGCATTTTCGGCTGCTGTCGAAATATATTGGCTACAGCGGCCATGCATACAATGCAGCGTGCAACGTCGAAGTGAAAACCTTGAGACTAGCAGCGCGCGGCTGTTGGTGGGATGGACAGACCTCATGATAGGCGCGATTTGTTTAGGTGCCGTTCCCGGGGACTGCCCTGCATCGAGAGTTTTATGACAGGTCATTACTATTGAGCGGGAAATCGGCTCTCATCCTATCTTAATAAAATTTATTTAAAAAATATTAAATACGATACAATCTTTTCGGAGACAGCACAAAATTCAAAGTTTTCCAATTGACAGATGTTGCTGATCATGATTTGATTGGAGTATGGTGGAGTTGGATAATTAGTTGGTGGGAAGGGAAGATACATTAATATGTAAAAGCATGTAGAAGATTTTTCCGCTGCCTCCGAAAATATTGTATTGTATTTATGTATATGATATTTGGTCCCCTCAGGGTTTCAAATCCATTTACCAATTCTCCCCTTCTTTCCACTCTCTCTATCGCCAAATTTCGACGTATTTCAGCCTAATTTTCAGCGGGACCTACTTTTTATTACGGTGGGTTCCGAACCACCTTTTTGCCAACAACACGCGACAGGTACCCGGCAGTCACCGCCTGGTGTATGCTCTATACCCATGCGGTCACCCATCCAAGCACCGGTCACGTCCAACGCTGTTTAACTTCGGTGATCGTACGAGAACCGGTTTTTGAAGCGAGGCAATTATTGTATTGTATTTAATATTTTAATAAATTTAACAGTTGGTGTGTACTATTAAATTAATTGTCTCAATTTTAGATTCGTTTGGGGCACATTTTCCTGTTACCCGACCGAGCTGAATCTTTCCACAGTTTGTTTAATTATTAAGAAAATAAGGGATTAAGAAATTTCGACATAAAATTTTTGACAAGTGTGGAACGAGCAGAATTTGTAGAACACCGTAGGATGGTTTTTCTTTCTTATTGCTTAGGAAATATACAAATAAACAATATACTGGTCAAATTGAGTCGGTTAATAAAACAAAAACGACCATATAGCACATATAATTTTTATTATTATTTAACGAAATATAGAATATTTCTTAATTTTAACCTGCCCTCTACCGCCTCGCCGCCACCCTCTCCCACCCCTCCTGGGAAGATCAGTTTGTCTTTCTGTAATGTTATAAGACTGAGGGAAAGTTACATTGCCCAGAAAAAGGAAATTTACTCTTCTAAATGCGTTCTATTTGCAATAAAAACAGCAAAGTATGAAAAAATGCAAAATTTGTTTTCTCAAGGGGACAATCGGGAGACATACCTTACAAAAGAATGCAGAAGGTTTCGTCCTGATTGGCCCATTTATCTCGGGGTAATCGGTAAACATACATAGAAAAAAAACTAAAAAAGGCAAATAAATAAAAATTGCTCACAAAATAGTTTTTCTCGAAATATTAAGACACTGTAATTTGTTTAAAATTACTTTAACGTACTGAACAAACCAAAACGTGCAGAACCTCCATCGGAGTTGTTTGACAAATTGTTTTTTACCGTACACTTTGTCAGATGATATTCTTTTTTTTTCGTTATCATGATACAATAAATTTTTATTGTTTTTCGTTATAACGTTTAAAAATTCCTTAACAGCGTATTTTCCACCAATTAGCACGATGAACTCTGATAATTTCTATTTAATAGCTTTTTAAATAAATGTTATATTCTGCCTTCGTGTCGTCCGGTTTCCGGACAGATATCTTCTAGATGAATCCTTCCGGATTGCCGGAAACTCGGACCATAGGCTGCTCCTGAGGTGTAAAGGGGAGTAAACGGTTCTTAGAACCCCTGGGGTTAGGGTTGTAAATTACACAATCTTCGGCTCCGAGCCTTTGTCGAGCGTCTCGAAACCTTCTCAAGTTGCCTGAAAAACCTGACGGAAATGTATGAATGCCCAAAAACGCCGGCCGGCACCAGCCGGTTATGTATAAATCGCCCTTTAACCCGAGAGGCGTTCAGGTGCAACCACTGTCCTCTCCTGAGCTGCCGGGCGTCTGATAGCATTGCTTCGTACTCTCCCTTAACCTATGGGCGGCCGTGGTCTTACCTCGTCCTCTCCCACAGGCGCAGCTAAAGTAAGCGCTCTGCGATAATCTACCGGTATTTATACCGATTCGTTGCTAACCCTGTCAACAAGGTTAGAATTTTCCCGATTCCGCGGCTTTCTAGAACATTCGGTCGCGACGCGATTCTTCTGTCGCTTCAGGGTGGTGTCAAGGTGGTCTGGCGCCCCTCGTCGCGTTACAACATAAAATAAATATTGTATGAATTTTTGAAGATTATAAAAAGATTGAATCTCTTTTTGATATTATACGAATGTGTGCATAATATTTTGTGCTACTAGGGTCTACAAGATGCAAAAGGTTTCGTACCAATTGGTACATCCATCTCGGCGTAATCGGTGAACATACATAGAAAAAAAGCGAAAAAAGGCTCATGCAGGTCGAATTGAAATTAAAAACTCTATAAATCTTTGCCGAAGAGAATGATGACTCTTATTAAATGTAAAGGAGGAGCCACAATTAAATATTATAAAACGTCACCTATCTTTTGCGATACTTCCTATTCATTGACAAGCGTCGTGTCGATAACGCCTTTCTCTTGTTCATATGTTTCTTCTTCAGGCAGTGATTGATTTCGTCCCCGGCTCCTTGCTCCATGGTCACGGAGATGAGGAATCTCACAAAATAACACCCACACAATTCACCGCAATTCGCGGAAACTGCACGAAGAATTCGCGAACTGTCTTCGCCGTAGTAGCAATGACAAATTGACTTGTCAAAGCGGTTGCGCGGTCTTGTCAAATGTTCCCAACTTCGAAGTTAGAAATTTGACGCGGTCCGATGGCACTTGAAGTGTCGTTCGATTATTAGTGGAATTGTTGAGTTGGATAAAAAGACGATCGTGGCCCAGTGCCAGTGTTGCCAGATCCACTACCATGAGCACACTTCAGTGCCCCCACCCCCACCCCCACTAAAACCGTTGACTGGTAACGTGTAGCGCCGCGTGGTGCGGGTGAGAGAGGGTACCTGTGTTTCCCTCCATTTTCTCGATATAACAACACTGTCCAGTGCTACTCGGCGGGACGCACGTGCTCGGGCACGATCGCCAGTTACGAAGAGAATCTCGCACAGGAAACACGGTAAGTACATTCATATAAGAATTTTCAAATTGTCAATTGTTTTTCCTACAGTTTTTTTCCTACGCACGGTATATTCTGCGTACATGGCTCCTTTCATTTTGAACAGGTTGCTCATTTTTATTCTGCCCTGTTTCATTATGTTGTGCAACATGTTTTACACGGTCCGTATTCAACAATTCACACTGTATTCAGCTCGGAAGATTGCAAAGTCAGATACGCGTCGCCATCTTGTTAGACTGTGAATACTGGAATATGCACTGTGTAAAAAAAGGCTGCACAATATGAAGAAACTGGGCGGCATAAAAATGAACAACCTGTTAAAAAAGAAAGGTCCATGAAAAATGGAAAACTTGTATTAAACAAAGGCAAACTACAGGCAAATCAATTGACATCGTAGAAAATTGTTCTCAATATTTGTCTTTTATTCGAATTTACTGTGACAATATGTTCATGAACAAAATAATTTTATTGCATGCATCTGCATATTGCCAAGTGATAAATAATCAACCAATAAAAATATTCTATAAATGATAAAAATAAATAATAAATATAAGTGATAAATAATACAAATATTTCAGTTTATAAACATATCTTCACAGTAAATTCGAATACGAGTTAAATATTAATTTCTATGATATGGTAATCATTTTTATAATTATTTTCAGATGCCGAACGAATTAGAAAAAAATACACGATGTTTTTAGCTGTCGAAATTATTTATTTCACGAGCTTCGGTTCGTTACCCGCCAAATTAATCTTGGATAACCGATTGAATATTGCGATGGATCTAGTGAGGATGAAATGAAGGAATCGCGTTTCGTCCCAGACTTGTCGGTGGATTCGTCAGTAAGGCTGATCCGACAAGTCCTACCTTATACGCGCGCAGATCTTCGGTCGATCTGTATTTACTCCGACTTGTTGTCAACGGTCGCAAGTGAGTACAGACACTCCGATGGGACTAGACTTGCACGTTCTCGATTGCAGTGTGGAAAGCTTCGATGTCAGGATCGAACTGAACTTTCCACTCTTTTACCAGTCCCCGATGAGATGTCTTTTTTGGCTCCTCGTGGATAGAGAGGTTGGCCTTAGGTAAAGGGAGGAACTCGTCATCTATTATAATATGAGAGGAAGCAGTCGGGATTGGTGCTGTCAGTCGTTCAAGTTCCAATCAGAAAACTCGTCATTGTTCAAACCTCCTTCCGCAATGGTCTAGCGAACTGTCTAGTTGGAAGGAGGAGTGGACACTATACCTGAGTTGAGGGTAAGGAATTACGGTAATGTAAAATTGCTTGAAGGTTGACCGATGCACCCTCGAACTGTGTCGTAAAAAGTTGTCCTTCTAACTGGCACCCGAGCTCCACGAACGCGAGGGTTTTTTAACATCCCGATTCATAGGGAAGTTACAGCAATTACCCCGAAAATCGAAAATCGATTTTTTAGCAGATCTTCACGTTTCATGGTCATTGGAGTCATTTTAGACTATTTTTATCAAATTGTTAGTGTGTGTGTGTGTGTGTGCGTGTGTGCGTGTGTGTGTGCGCGTGTGTGCGTGTGTGTGCGTGTGTGTGCGCGTGCGTATGGCCGTTTTTATGTTATCAAATTTTTCGTTAACGTTTTCTGAAAAAGTAACAACGCGATCAGAATAATGAATGATGCAATCGATGTGCCCCGTCGTAACTTAGAGCTGATTAGATTTTGGTCCGTATTTGTCAAGTAGTTTTTTAGATTTTTTAGTTTTTTTAGTTTTTTTCGAAAGAAGTTCATTCAACAATGCAATTTATACGAGAGGATGGAAATTTTCCACCGAATAAACAAACGTAATTATATATATTTCATTTTTATTGAAAAAAAATTTTTTTTAATTTAACCCTTTGAACTCGAGCAGCGTCCGGCCGATGTGAAGTGGCAACTCGAGCGGCGCCGATACGGCGCCCGGCCGATGTGAAGTGGCAAGGATGCATCTTGGCTATTGTTTCAATAAGTATCACACCAAAACTAATTACAGAGTGTAATATTTATCAAAATTTGTTGTTTTCGACATATAAATGAATAAAATGGTAAAATTTTTTTTTTTAATTTTTTTAAAATTAAATATTTTTGAAGTACCTGTAATATGTTCACCTAATTTGGCCGAAATCGTCTCGAGTTGCTGGTTCGCGCAAGCGAAAACGGCCTCGAGTTCAAAGGGTTAAACAAAAATTTTTTTTTAATTTAAAAAAAATTTTTTTTTTCAATTATGCAACTAATGCTAATGTTACCGCTTACAATAATCAAAAAATATCCCAATGCAAGAGTGAGTTATTCATCTCTGCTGCCGAGAATACATCTCGAATTATATAAAATAGTTCTGTCACGCTAAAACGCCGAGCGGGTTGCCTACTTAAGGGGAACGAAAAATTGACAAGCAGGTTGCCTACTGAGGGGGAACCGAAAATTGAGCGCTGTGACAGTGTGTATCTTTCAGAGAGGGAGAGAGAGCGGGAACGAGAGAGAGAGCGGGAGAGAGAGACAGAGAGAGAGAGAGATAGAGAGAGAGAGAGCGAAAGATAGAGAGAGAGCGGGAGAGAGAGCGAGACGCCGCGGGGGTTGGCGAGCGAAGTGAGCAGGGGGCGGAGCCCCCTAATATTTATATAATTTGATTGTATCCACAGAATTAATATTTATACATATATAATGAATTGATATCATATTGAAAAAAATATAATTAAGTTGGACGACGCTAGCACGTTGGAATTTCTGACATCACGTGCTGTGATGTTTTTTTTTTAACTTCCCGATTTATAGGGAAGTTACTGTAATTTATATTTCACATCTGCTAATGGAATGCGTCCAGGGGCTGTCGGCTCCCATACCGACGAACATAATTCTAATTCATACCCCTAGGGTATGGTGGCAGCACAGTAGTGTCTCGGTGGTGGGGAAATCCTATCTTTGCCTTGCGCGTCATTCAGCTATTTGACGCCATCAGACGCCATTTATAACTGTTGCAAACTGTTGCGGAGTCAGTCTGTTGCTGAGTTTCCATATTTGCTGCTTATTTATTGATGCAATTCAATGTAATTGTTCAATGTAATTATTATATGTTACATTACCAATTCATTTTCCCTGAAAATAAATTCATAACCATCAATAGCTGGCGAAGAATACGATTACACGTACATATATGCAAGGTTGATCATGTGTGAGTTAGGTGTGCGTGTGATCACACACTGCTTGTATCCCTACTCTTTGGTCTCTACTGTGCTGCCACCATGCCCAAGGGGACTGAACTACAACTAAATTAGTGTCCACTTTTTTATATGGGAGTCGACCAGAGATGAGCCGTGGGGCGCTTTTTTTCGCGCATGCGCGAGTTCGTCAGGAACGTATCTGCGTCCGAAGTTTGTGGGTGACTATTGGGGGGAAAGTAGTGGGAAACTATTATTAGCGTGAACGTCGAGCGGAGTCCTTTACGACCGTTACGACACGAGGCACGAAAGAACAGCGGGCTGCGAGAATTTCAGATAAGTTATTGTTAATATTTAATCAAATAATAAATTTTGCGAAATTAGCGGGGCGACCAAGGTACCCGATATCGCACCTCACTGAGGCTGTCTGACGTCAGAATTCTCGCGCATGCGCGAAAAAAAGCGCCCCACGGCTCATCTCTGGAGTCGACACTCCCTGAATGCGTCTAACGATGTTGTCAACACGGTTGTTGTGTCGAACAAAATAAATACAACGAAATATGAATTGTTGACCTCAGTGGAATTCACAAAACATGTGTGCTTATAGCATCAGTTTGACTGTGCTTCGCGAGGAGTAAGATTGACAGGTAAGTCTCCATAGGTATACTAATATGAATTTCAAACGTCTTTATTTTTCATTCATAATTTGTTTTTATGGGACTTTGAAAAACGTATTCGTGGCATATTTTTTTTAATGCAAAATGATACCAAAAAAAAAATTTTGTTATTTCCGATGATATTTACGTGTGTAATGGACAATCAAAGTTTCGAGCGTATACACCTGTGTTTTGATCTTCGTTGGTTTCCAGCACGTGGAATCTTTTGAACTCGCGATCGTGAAATAGCAAGAAAAAGGAAATGAAAAAAGGAAATGAAATTAGTCGGGTTTTGAGAGAGCAGTTTGAGTTTATTGAGTTACCCGCAATCACTCGCGACACGAAGAATTACACTTTTACAGTCGTCGGCTTGTGTCTATCGACAGAGACGAGGAACGATCGTGTGTAAATATAATTGCTCGTTTAATCGAACAACCTGAATATGATCCGATTTATATCGTGTTTGCAGAAATCTATTAAAATAAGTTCTATAAAGAAATAAGTAATTCCTTGGTATTGCATTGTGAGGACGCGCAAGCCTTTGAACTGTGCCGCTGACTGCGACTCTCGGCGTCTCTTTCTTTCCCATGCGCTATCCTTCCTTGCGCTCGAAACTTTAATTGTCTATTACACAAGTAATAAAAAAAATATCATCGGAATTATATCATATTTGGTACCATCCTGCATTATAAAAATGCCACGAATATGTTTGTGAATGTTCTGTAGAAAAATAATGAAAAAAAGTAGTTATTTTCTTTTTTTTTCCTTTTTCATTTTTATTCAATATGTTTTTTTATAAATTCTCGTTATTTATAAGCATGTGTATTTTTCCAGATTGGAAATACCAAATTTAAAAAATTTTTTAAAAAGTATGGAACCTGCTGGGGATGGAGAGGTATCCAGTAAGTATATAATATTAACACTCATCATATTTCCTGTAAATAATTAACTTCCCGATTCATAGGGAAGTTACTGTAATTACTTTTTATACATCAATGATGTTTCATATTTTTTTTCTTTTCTAGAATATCTAACTACAAAAATGGAGCAGATTTTGTTGGGGGCGTCTACATTGCCCTCCGCATTGAGCTGCGAGCCACCACTTCCACCACTTTCCTCGCAGCCACCACCACCACCACCACCACCACCTCCTCCTACGCTGCCAGCACCTCCACCACTGCCAAATCCGGTGGCTGGTGGAGTAAGTGGTGTGCAGGAGCCAACCGTAGAGGTGCCCGTTGCAATGATTCAACGGCTCCTCCAAGAATTGGAGGCATAGAAAAGAAGTAAGTGTTTCCTTATATTTTTTAACTTCCCGATTCATAGAGAAGTTACTGTAATTTTGGATATGTATGGATCATATTTCTAAAAAACTGGGTCCGAAATACTAATATGGAAATACTTAATGGTTTTTTCTTTTTCAGATCGTGGGACCAGTGCAGGATCGTCGCGGGAGCGTGGCGGCGCGGCGTCTACGGACGAAGGGGTAGAGGAGGAGGTCGCGGGGGAGGGGGAAGAGGGAGTGGTCGTGGGGCAAGAGGGGGAGGTCGTGGTCACGTTGTAATTCAACATTTTCATTAAGTGTTTATAACGATAGTAAAAATAAAATAAAAATTTAAAAAAAAGAATTGAATTATTATTATTGTGTTACGGATTGGAAGGGGTTAAATTAGGCCACTTCACTTAAACGTAACTTTATTTCCCTTAAGTTGGGATCGTTCAATGTATTACAGAAACTATGTACACAAGATGTTTATCTTGCCAAAACATAAGCTCGTTCTGGCTAGATATGTTGAATAAAGTGTTATTGTAACAAGATGAGTTTAACTTTGCTTAGATACAATCAATCGACACCCGGAATCCTCGCTGCGTCTACGACAACGGGGTTTCTCTCTCTGAACGTTGTCAGACCACATCGGCATCCTCCATTCTGCTACCCTGTTGGCTACGTAAGTTGGCCAGCGTGAAGGATGCCCCTGGATCCAACTGAGTGTAACGGCGGAGTCTGACCATAGATGGAGGTCAACATCGGCCAACTCGAGAACCTTGGTGACGTGGGAGACGAGCTTAGCTAAAAGGAAGGCGGCACATAGCTCAAGTCGAGGCAGCGAAACCCGTTTCAATGGAGCCACCTTGGATTTGGCTATGATCAATGAAACGGTAGCGACTCCCTCCTCGTTTAGAATGCGAGAGTAAACGACGGCGGCATAGGCCCGCTCCGAAGCATCGGCGAACCCGTGGATTTCCAGGACCGAATTGGAGCTGCTGATGCCGAGCCATCGAGGTACTCGAACCGTACGAAGCGCTGGGGGTTGCTGTAGAAATTTTCGCCAAATATGTTCCTCCTTTTCGGGCAATGGTGTGTCCCAGTCCACCTTGAGGAGCCATAGAGATTGGAGTAGCACCTTGGCGACGATGATGACAGGTGCCAACCACCCTAGAGGGTCGAAGAGCTGCGCTGTTCCGCTGAGCACAGCTCGTTTGGTATAAACCGCAGTCTGAAGAGTGACAGCTGAAACCTGAAAGCAGTCAGAACTAGGGAGCCATTGAATACCTAGTACGCTGTGTACTGTTGGTGAGTCCCATTCTTTAATCCCCTTCAGCTCGTCGATGGAGAGTCCGCCCAAGAGATCCCGAGAGTTTGATGCCCACTTCCGGAGAGGGAATCCGCCCGCCATGAGGAGTTCCCGAACTTCCGTTTGCATCAGCCGTGCTTCAGGAAGGGAGTCAGAACCAGTAAGGACATCGTCCATGTAGATGTCCCTCAGTACGACCTGGGAGCCTCGTGGGTACAGCTGATCCTGTTGTTGGGCGAGTTGACGCAAACACCGGATTGCCAGGTACGGTGCACAAGCGAGTCCGTAGGTGACCGTGTTCAACTCGTAATCCTTGATATTTTTACTAGGATCAGGTCGCCATACAATTCGCTGCCATCGCCGATCATCAGGGTGAACGAGAATCTGCCGGTACATCTTCTCGATGTCAGCAGAGAAGACGAAGCGGTACCGTCGCCATCTCAACAAGACGTCGGCGAGATTAGGCAGCAGATTCGGACCCCGCAGAAGGAAATCATTGAGAGATTTCCCATTGGCTGACGGCATCGACCCATTGAACACCACTCGAAGTTTTGTGGTGGTACTGCTTTCTCGTAAAACTCCATGGTGAGGAAGGTAGTAGTTGTCGTCTGAAGGAGATTGATTCGTTATCGTCATGTGACCCATTGCCTCGTAGGTACCTAGGAAATCGTGGTAAGCGAGCCGGAATTCGGAGGAACGCTGAAACTTATGATTCAGTCCATTAAGCGTCCGAACGGCTGTGTGACGCGAATTACCCAACTCCGGTGGGGCCTTGAAGGGCAGTCGGACCATGAAGCGGCCATCAGGTAGACGACAGTGAGTGGAGGAGAAGTGATCTTCAGCTCGAAGATCATCCTCAGTGCCTGGTACCGAGACCTCGATTTCCTCCTGTTCCCAGAACTTGGTGAGGGAGTCCATCAGCTCGCGATCGACACTACAGTGTAAGACCGGGACCTCGACGCGTCTAGTTGCTCCTTCGGCGTTAGAAGAGCCAGCTCCTCCAGTGAGGATCCAACCGAAGCAAGTCTCCTGAGCGACTGGAGTGTGAGGAGGTCCTTTCTTGACACCCTCTCGGATGAGGAGGTCGTAGGAATCGGCTCCTAGCAGAATGTCGACTGGATCGGAGTGATGGTAGGTCGGATCGGCGAGTGATAATCCCCCCAAGTGAGGCCAGGAACTGGGAGATGGTAATTCCCGAGGTTGGTACGTGGAGAGCTCGGCTAGAACGTAGGCAGGGATTTGAATGGAGTCTCCCTGCCCCTGATAGGACGTGAGTGTCAGCACCGTCTTTCCCCGTGTATATTGCGTCTTGCCCCGTCCGACTCCACGAAGAGGAACCCGCGCTTGACTTCTCCGGAGGCCGAGCCGCTGCGTCAGTGCTTCGGAGATTAGGGAGACCTCGCTTCCGGGATCTATGAGCACGCGAGCAAGACTGCGTTGTCCAAGAGGGCCTAGAACTGCAACACGGGCGGTGCCGAGAATCACGGAAGAGCTACTCACGTCCGTTGATACATGTTGCACGCAGGAACCAGCTGCACAGGTCTCCTTGGAGGAGGAGAAGGACCCTTCATGTATCATCGTGTGATGTTTTGCTCCGCATTTTTGACATCGCCTGTCCGACTGGCAGTCGTTGACTTGATGAGCGCCTAGGCAGTTGAAACACAGGCTCAACGTCCGGATGGTGTCTTTCCGCTCGCTCGTGCTCTTGTCGCGGAATTGTGGGCAGCGCTGAATATAGTGCTGGTCCCTGCACAGGCGGCAGTCCAATCCAGAGGGGCCGGCCTTGGACACCTGGTGAACCTTGAATCCCTTGGAAGAAGCTCGGTTGGTCGAAGATCCTGGTTTCTTTAGCCCTTCAGGCTGAGGCGACTCCAAGGCCTCACAAGCTTGTATACGACCCGTCATGAAGCTCTTTAGCTCCTCCAGGGTAGGTACCGTTTTGGTAAGCTTTATTGAATCTTCCCAATCCCGACGTGACTGGCGATCCAACCGTTCGACAGTGAGCTCCACTACCCAATCACTCGCGTTGGTTACAGGTCTTTCCAGGTTGGCTAGGGCATCGACAGCATCGAAGGTCTCGTCATAGAGTCGCTGCAAATCGACGGAGGACTCCTTGCGAACAGGAGCGAGATTTGCAAGAAGACGAATCTGTGCCTGGACGAGTAGCCTAAGATTCTCGAAACGATCTTCAAGTTTAGCCCAAGCGACCTGGAAATTCTCGGCTGTTGTTTTAACGTTTTTCAACAGCGAGGAGGCATTACCCTGCATACACGATTTGAGGTAGTGTAAGCGTTCTACCGGCGAAAGAGACGCGTCCTTGATTATCAAGGACGTAAACAAATCTCGAAAGGCAGGCCAATCCTTGTGTTGTCCGTTGAACGTGGGAAGCGCTATTTTGGGCAGCACGGCGCGCGACCTTGTGGCGACCGTCTCCGTACCCGTTGCATTTGAATTGCTCGGCCCCTGAACGTTTGCCTCGGCCTTATACTCCTCGATCATGTCTCGAAGAGTTCCAGACTGTTCAATGAAGACCTGTTGTACATCTTCGTACTCGTCCGCCTTAATGTAGGAGCTTTCCCGAATTTTAGGGTCCGTCTCCGCAGCCGCTCTCACGGCCAAGTCTCCTTCCCGATAATCGGCCCACAATTGATTCAGGGTGATAAGGCTAGATTGTAGAGTCCCCATCGTGATGTTCGCCTTTCCCTTCTTTTTCATATTGACCACGATGCGAGAGATCCGTTGGCCGATGGTACGTTGGTTTCCGACAAGGTCAGTCATTGTTTAGGTAAAGAATTCAAACGGCGAGACGGTTGCAATGAATAATTTCCTTGTAATTTCAGTGGAATGCAGCACTGAATCCGGCTCGAAGGACCAAATGTTTCGGAACGCGTGGGAAATTTAGTCAGGAAGACTTTTAAACAACCACTTTTATTCACTGGAAGGAGTGAATGTCACTTTTAATGGTCACAAAAAACTATGTACAATGAATACAATAAATAACGCTTGAAGGAGCTAATTTACTTAATTGTATGCACAAACGCGTACCGAGAGTTAGCTAAATCTTTATCCCGAAACCGGTTTAGCAACGAACAGTTTGTGGAATAGAAATTTAGCGAGAGCAAAAGAGTTAATGTGCGAACGGTGGCTACTTTAACTGAACGAATGATCGAGAGATTCTCGTTCCGGGAACTAAGAGCGGTCTCTTAGCCGGTCGATAATCGATCAGTCGGCGGCGGCCAATAGCGTGGCGCGCCGCTGATCAAGCATCGATAGTGTCGAGTCGCGCGCGGCAGCCAATAGTTGAAGGAGCGGTCGATAGCTCGTTGATATCGATCGACAGAACCGACCAATCCCAAACAATTGTTATTATTAACTTCCCGCTCGATTAACTTCCCGATTCATAGGGAATTTACTGTTATTATTATTATAATATTATTACTAGTAGTATTAGTAGTAGTAATATGATTATTGATATTATTATATTAATACGTAATACTTTTATGAACTGATTGAATATCATGATTTCTTATCAATAATACTGTATGTATTTATCAATTTGTTAATTACGTTCATATTGCAATATAATTCAATTAATCATGAAGGTATCCAACTTAATTAACTTCCCGATTCATAGGGAAGTTACTGTAATTTTTTTTAACTTCCCGAGTCATAGGGAAGTTACTGTAATTTTTTTTACATTCATTTTACGATATTGCTCGAATCAATTTACGGTATAATCATTGTCACGTCGTTTCTCGTTTCGGAGCCGAAGAGAAACGAACTCGGGAAATTATGGCTTGGAGACCGGGCCACGCTCGGTCGCGCGACACGTGGTCCTCCCGGGACAAACAATCCTTCGCAGATTCGAGTCGTAATACGCGAAGAGCTGGACGATATCGTTCTCGGGCGCCAGACACTATAGGGTGTCACGCGAAACTCACACCTTGACGCAGATTCTATAAAACGGTCTCGACTCTGCGAGGACTGCGCGATAACCTGAAATAGCCGCGAACACGGTCAGGGTTCCACGTGAGGAAAGGAACGGGGCATTCCCCGCGACGGGAACGTTTCTCGTAGGGAGAATAACTCTTTAAAGATTTCGGCAACAATAGTACTCGTTTATTACCGCATGGACGGAATACAGACCGCCGGTGTCCACCGGCGGCAATGGAAATTTGCCGGCGCGATAACGATATTTTGCGACAGGTGTTCGGTCGATCGCGCGTAGGTTCTCCCTTTCGCGTTGAGCTCGGCGGTCACAGGACTCCGCGTGATATACAAGCCTTTACGGCACGAATTCCGCCGAGCTCCGATGTTCGACGCGGATTCTAATTGGACTGGGCGAGGGCCACGGCAAAGTCGCGAGAAAACGAGACCGGCACGTCGCGTCGTCCCACCGTGGAACGTCCCGAGAAAAGCTCGTTATTTATCGCAAAGGTCGCGCGTCCCGAATATTCCGCGCGCGGACAATCGCGGACGCGACGATTCCACGGCCTCGCGTTCCTCTCGGGAGAGCTACTCCCGGTACGCAGATACGCGAGGACTCGTGGCACACGACACGAGGTCGGAATTCGCGAATACGTCCCGAGCCAACACGAATGGATTTACAGGGGGAAAAACCGCTAAATAAAGCCTGATCGGCGCTCACCAAGAGATCGTCGACCCTCCGGACTCGGCACTCGGCACTCACTTTTAAAGTTTTCGCGAAAACAGAAATGGTCGTTACTCTTTGCAATCCTGCAACCCAGTAACCCAATTCGGCGTGGCTCGGGAACGCGGAAGCGAGGCGTCCCCCTACTTCCTCATCTATCTCCCCCTTGGCGACGCTCGGGCCTATCGCGCGGTTCCTTGCGGCATGGACGGAATTAGCGTCTATGGTCCCGGGCCCCCTGGAATTTGGTGATTTCTCATGGAAATCACAAATTCGACGTGGCCATCGGGAGAGCCGCGGAGCTTGTCGGCATGGATCCGAGCCGTTCCAGGATTGTTCTCCGCGCAATTCCTGGACGAGAGTCGACGAGGCTGGGCTGTTGGACGTCCCGTATTTTCGGTATCCTCGTCGGCCTCTCCGGTTGCTGAATCCGGGCTCGGTCCTGGTCCAACCGTCTAGTTAGCCAATGACGTGAGGCGATAGGTATTCCGAGCATCTTTCCTTAAGACTTGGCGCCAATCAGCGGCAGGAGATAGGTACCGGGTTCCTTATAGACTCCGGCTATTCCTGAAACCTCGTGTCGCGCCCAGCGGCGCGACATTTAAACGCGATAAATTTGTTCCGCTGGACCTCGGACGTCCAGGGAGAGCGATCTCGACGGCCGTTCTCGTTAAAGTATCGGCCGAGGTTGACCCGGTCCTCCGTTTAGGGTTCGGCGTGACGCTGGCAAAATCTGCCACGTCACAACTCCTCCCCCCCCGGAGGAGACCGGGTCACACCGGTGGTAGCTACCGATCAGGCTATTCGCGGGCTCGGTGGCGATCGCTCTACCTCGGACGCTCCCCTGGGTACCATCCCCAATGGTAGAGACAAACACGAGACCAACACCAGTAAACCCAGACGAGCATTGACATTACCTATCCTTCTTCATTTCTGCTTCCTTCCTAGATTGACGAGAGTTATTGACGCGATCGGTACCTATTGGAGAAATGTGTATTCGCTACTAATGGCCTCGCTTGGCCCGGATAAACGGAGGGGATATGTGTCAGAAACAAAAAGCACCACCTTGTAGGGACTACCCTCCTTTATTATATATTTTTTTTTTTCGTAGCGCCTGTACATTATGCTACTCTTCCCTATTTGTTTCCCGGCTTATTAGAGGCCCCCGTTCTCCATGACCTCCAACATTGAGGGCAGGTTTGTACCGTAAAGTTCGGGCGTCCGCAGCGGTAACAGTATTGCCACTTCTGTGGCGCCCGACACTCCGCATGAGTGTGCCCGATTTTTCGACACCGCCAACAGCCCTCCTCTATGTCCGCCCATAGCGGTTTTCCTTTGGACGACTTGTCCTTCGGTTTCCCTTCTGGTGTCGTTGGAGCGGTTGTGGCGATCGGTATGGGGCTGGTTTGTCCTGCCGTTTGACGCTGCCTCTCTCGTACCGCTTCTATCCTTTCCCGGATGGGCGGGGGTTTCTTCTCTGCTACCCCTGTTCCTTGGGGTGCCTCCGACTTCGGTATTGACGTCATTGTTTTTCGGGGCTTTACTTCCTCTTCCCCGAAATACTTTGCCCACACCTCGTCTAGCCATCCCCCGCGTCCCAATGCCAGTGGTCGGTGGCGCCGCGGTCTCTCCTCTGGCGGATTCCCTGGCTTCTCCTCTGCTGTCTTTCGTGGTGGGAAGTATACTGTCAACGTGCTTTTGTAGCTATATGTCTTGGGAGGGGCGTTCAACCCGTCCTCCCCCGGTATTCCTCCTGGCGTCTCCTTCGCCGGTGGCTGGCTCTCCCTTTCGGGGGGTCCTGGTGGTTGGTATGGGACTGCTGCCGTTACCACCTGGTGCCCTCCTGGGATCGGTAGTAGACCCATCGCCATTAGTCTCACCTCCGTCCATTCTCTTTCGGCATCCATTTTTCCCTATTTATATAGAAGGGAGAAGGTAATCTTCTATGTTCTCTCATTACATTTTCTCAATTGTGGGTCGGGAAGTATGGCTTCAGATCTCCAATGTGCGCCTTACCAAGGTCGCTTCCGTCCTCCGCGGCGAGGCGGTAGACTCCCGGGGACAGCTTACGCGATATTACCACTGGTCCCATAAACTTTGGGGCCAGTTTTGCTGCCACGTGGTCTGCCGCCGACGATAATACCCGTTGCCGTTTCATGACCCTATCCCCGACGTTATATTCCCGATTTCTCCTTCGCAAATTGTACTGGTGGCTTTGCTTTTTATATGCGTCCTCGAGGTTTTCCAATATCCAGTGCCTCAACGTTGGTAGTTGAGTCACTCTCTTTTTCCATGTATTATTGGCCGTAACCTCGAGGTCGATATCGGGCTCCACGCTGGCCCTTAAGCAATTCGCCGGTCGCGGCTCTCGCCCGAAATTGAGAAACGCGGGAGAGGTCTGCAATACCGAATGATAAGCGGTATTATACGCGAAGCGGAATTGCGGTAGATTCAGGTCCCAATCCCGGTGATCTCTCTCTATGTAGGCAACCATCATAGTTTTAAGTATTCGATTCACGCGTTCGACCGGGTTTGCTTGCGGGTGGTACGGGGGGGTAGTACTTAGCCGGATACCGTATTCACTAGCTAATTCCCTCAAACAGTTGTTTGCGAACTCGGTGCCATTGTCCGTTAGCAGCACGTCTGGGGTTCCCCAACGCGAGAAGATTAATTCTTCTAGGGCTTCGGCAATTTTTGGACCGGTCGCGCGTCGGAGTGGGGCGCACTCTATCCATTTCGTGAATAAATCCTGTATTACCAGGAGGTACGCGTGACCGGATCTGCTGCGCGGAAACGGACCCATTATATCGGCGGCTATCACTGTCCACGGCATGTCAACACGGCGCCGGCCCATCAACCCAGGCGGAAGTGATTGCTCTACCTTTGTGAGTTGACAGGTCTTACAGCGTCTTACGTATTCTACTGCTGTTCTATACATGCCTGGCCAGTAGTAGCGGGCCGCGATACGCTGGTACGTCTTTTCGACGCCTAAGTGCCCTGCCTGTGGGTTATCGTGCGCCTCCTGCAAGATTTCCGTTCGGCGTTCTTCGGGAACCGCGAGCTTCCACTCGGTAATATCTGATCCTAACGTTTCCGCGACCACAGGATCCGTACGACGGCAAAACAATTCCCCCTCCCGAATTGACCAGTCCGCAAATTTTTCCGGAGCCCGTTGTACTTCTGCTAATTTCCCCTCGTACCATTTCGCTCGCACCGCGGCTACTATCGGAATGTTACTTTCTCGGACTTCTTCCCCCTCGCAAATTCGCGACAGTGCATCCGGCACTTTATTCAGGGCTCCCTGCCTATATATTACCTTGAAGTCGTACTCGAGTAGTTGCAGGGCCCAGCGCGCTAATCTCCCGGATGGATTTTGCAGTTTTCGTAACCATTGCAAGCTGTTGTGGTCTGTTATTACTGTGAACGCGTACCCCTCTAAATATGGCCGAAACTTCTGCACCGCCCAGACAATCGCGAGACATTCCAATTCCGTGGCGGAATATTTTCTCTCCGGTAGCGTGAGAGATCTACTCGCGAACGCGATAACCCTTTCGACGCCCTCGACCTCTTGCGTCAAAACTGCGCCTAGACCAACCGCGCTTGCATCCGTTTGCAGGGTGAACGGCGTCTCGAAATCTGGGCATGAGAGAGTAGGTGCTGAAGCGATCGCGTCACGGAGGGACTCGAAGGCAGCTTGTTGGCCGTACTTCCATTCCCAATCCCGATCTTTTCTCAGTAGGCCATTCAATGGCTCAGCCAGTGTGGCGAATCCCGGAATAAACCTCCTGTACCAGGATGCCATTCCAAGGAAACGCCGCAACTGCTTTACTGTTTTTGGCGGAGGGTACGATAAAATTGGTCTTATTTTCTCCGCGTCCACCTTTAATCCCTCCCTGCTCACTACGAAACCCAAATACCGAACTTCCTGACAGCAAAACTCACACTTCTCAGGATTGATTATTAGACCGGCAGCCTTGATTTTGTTTATCACGCGCTCTAGCCATACGAGATGTTCCGCGAATGTTTTCGTTACGATTATTATGTCGTCCAAATAGGCGAACGCGTGTGGCTCCATTTCTGGACCTATTAATCGGTCTAATAATCTCTGAAAAGTTGCGGGTGCGCCTGTCAGTCCGTACGGCATGCGACGGAAGTGAAATAGGCCTTTTCCCGGTACCGTAAACGCTGTTATTTCGCGACTCTTTTCTTCTAACGGGATTTGAAAATAGGCCTGACTGAGGTCAAGGGTCGAGATGTATTTCGCCGCACGTAATTTATCGAGAATCTGCGTCATGAGCGGTAGCGGGTACGCATCTTTCCTCGAGACTTCGTTAACTTTCCGAAAATCCAAACAAAAACGGTATTTCCCGTTGGATTTCTTTACCATGACGATCGGACTTGACCAGCCACTTTGCGACGGTTCTATTATGCCTTCTGCTAGTAGTCTATCTACTTCCGCGTATATTGCCTCCTGAACTTTTGGAGATACGGCATAATATCGCTGTTTTATAGGCGGATGGCCATCTACATCTATTCTGTGGCTGATCAAGTTCGTCACGCCCGACATTTCATTAAATTCTCGTAACCTGGTCTCGAGGAATTTCTCTAATTGCCGTTTTTCGGCATCCGCCAAGGTTTGTAGACCACAACAGACTGCCTCAGGGGGCGTGTCCTCGAAAGGAAATTTTTCATTTGGCTGTTTCGCAAAATACCACACGGCATTATGGTATTCAGCCACGATTCCGAATTGCGCGATCGAATCCGTACCTAACAATAGAGGTGTCACGAGATTGTCTAAGACCTGCGCGAAAATTTCACGTTCCTCTCTGCCTATTCGTAACGCGAACTGTGCCTGTTCTTCGGCACGGTCTACAGCTCCCGTGGCGAGGAGGAAGTAGCAAGGTCGATCCGATTTCCCTAACGCGATATTATCATTTCCGACTTTCTCGAGAACGTCGCGACTGATAAACGTCAATGATGACCCCGAATCTATTAGGGCGCGTGTCGCAAAATCGCCGATATACGCGTCCACGGTCAGCAGAGGCGGGCGTTCGTTATCCCCAGTTATCAATACGCGGGCCGATATTAGTTCGGGCGAAGTCTTTCTGGCCCCTGTGATCGACTTCTCTCCCCGTTTCCCGCCGCTCGATTACATTTTCGGCAACTGACTAGTGTGACCCCCTCCGCCCCGCATCCGTAGCAATGCAGCCTTGGTTCGTCTCGGCAATCTCGTGATAGGTGCCCTGTCTTACGGCAATTCCAGCATTGCGGCAGGTTCCTTTCGCTCGCGCGTGGTCTATCGCGTGGCGGCCATTGACGCGTTGCCACGGTTGCGGTTACTTCCGCTTTGCGCTTCGGGGGGTCGTTAGAGGGTTCCCTTGATTTTACCCCGGGCCGGTACTTTTCGTTTCCCCTCTGCGTGGGCGCTAAACTCTTTTTAGCGCTTGACGCTCGAGGTTCTCGAATTCCCTGTCCGGGTCCTCGGTTCCTTCTACTGGATCCGGGGAGGTGGTCGTCCGAACCGTCGCTATCTCCGCCCCCGGCGGCAGCTATCGCGTTCGCGTAACCAAATCCTACCGACTTTACCCTCGGCTGTGATCTCGAACGTGATTGTCGGTTCGGATCAAACGCGAAACTGGGGTGGGCCATTTCAGATGGTTTCGGATTCCCCCGCCTCCTCCGCTGCGCTTCGCGGTCGGCCCTCAACAATTTTTCCGTCACGCTGTCTACCGTTGAATTAGACTCTATCGCGATAGATTGCCGCAAAGATGGTTTTGCGCCCCAATATAGTCGGTCGACCATCCTTTCCTCCGACCACGGTGGTTGTAATTTACGGAACATTGCCGTCATGATCATAACGTATTCGCGGATAGGCTCGTTATCGTCCTGAAACCGATCTTTTATATTCCGCTCTAAGGTGTATTGATATTCGGGATCCCCGAAGAATTTACGAAAAGCGCTCGCGAAGTCCTCCCAGGTCCTCCACTTTGACGCGTGCGCGTTATACCAGTGTTTGGCGACCCCCCCGAGACATACCGGTAAACAGCGGATTAGATCTTTATCCGCGATATTATGGTAGTGAATCTGTTGGCGGAGGTCCTCCAGAAAATCTTCTGGGTCCTCCCCCTCTTCCCCGGAAAACTTTAGACGCCAACGTCGCATTATTTCGGCGATTGGCGTTCCGCGATAATATAATTCGCGGGGTTTCGCCTCGTCTGGCATTCCGTCGTCCCGCCGGTCGGAAGACCTGGAGTGCGACGGCCCTTCTTCCGGGTCACGGTGACGGTCAGGGGACCATGGTCTCCATCTCGACGATTGTGGTACCGTAAATGCAAATTCCTCCGGGGGAGACCTGCCCCCGTCGACAGGGGAGTATGTCCCCGGGTGCAATCCCCCCCCGGCCGCATCGTCGTAGACCGATTGGTCCTCCCCGTCCCCGCGGTCCTGTTTCGGTAAATTTAACCAACTCCTCATTTCCTCGGAGGTCCCGATATCCGGCTCGAAATTTAGTCGGCGTGGGCGTAAAACGTGACTCCTGCCCGCGGCGTACGCGAAAATAGTTGAAATCTTCGAAATTAACGCGAACTGACTAGAGGGAACGCTACTATTTTAACTAGAAGACCAAAAAAAAAAAATCTTATTCGGAATCAAATAGCAACGCGAATTATCGTTTCTTTAACCCTTTGCGACTCTCTCCTTTTAGTTTCTCTTTAACTTCGTACGCGAATAATCAGAAATGAAGGGGACAAGTTCGCCAAATTGTCGCGCAACTTGCCCGTCGGCAAGTATTATTGCGCGTTCGCTAATTCAGTATTTATCGCCAAAATTGATTCTATAATTCCGCGAAATGCGTGTGAAGCAAACACCGAATTTGCTTCCTTGCAAAGTAAATAATACTCGTCCTAGCTTACGGCACACCCCGGACGGAAACCATACTTCCCATTACCACATAAAAAAAAACATAAAAAAAAATTTTGTGGATGGGTACAACAAGGGGCAATTACACAATCAATACTCAAGTATACAGTAATCGACAAAATTCATTCACATATGCTTAAATAATTTTCAATGAAATATACACGCGTGTGCCATTCCGAAAATCAATTAATATAAAATAGAAATCCAACAATATTACACAGTATCATATAGATTCAATAATACCTATAAATAAAATTATAGCCGTAAATGCTGCAGAAATATAGTACTAAGTACCGACAACTGGTGTACCGTAACCGGGAAGTCGCACTATTTGTGTGACTTTTCCAGTGGTTCCACCAATGTGGACAAAGCGTACTCAAACAAAAGTATTCAAAAAAAAAATTAAAGTAGGTTGTTGGTACGTATTCCGCTTGCGAGGAATATGAATTCTCGGAAACGGGATTACGTTGTCGCTTATTTTTCGAGATTCCCGATTATTCGAGAAATACCGGGAAATTTGCTAAATACTCTCTACTAAAAGTGAATAAATAATAAAAAATTAAAATCTGACGAATAAATAACGCAAAACAAAGCACGAAAAAAATAGTAAATTATAATAAATTACGACGCGAACTTACAATTAGCAAAATAAATAAATAAATAAATAAATAGCCGAAAATTAACAAATACTAACTGATAATACTAAAGACGCGAGAATACTAAAAGAAATAACTGAAAATTAAATAACAATAATGCTGCAAGAAGGTTCAATCATATAATACAATATACATGGAATGGCACACGAAATACAATTTCGATATCGAACACCCGGTAAACATCAACGGGATTCATTCATGGTTGACTTTCCCTTGATGTTTACGTTAACGTTGGCTCGTATACTTGGCTTGCGGGAAAAAAAAAATTCCGTTCGCGAGTGAATCGTGTGTCTCTACGACGCGGCGGCCTTTGTCTCTCCCGCTCGAACTTTCTCGCTTCCTCGCTCAGCCGAAATTTCTATCACGAGAGCCCCGAACCCCTTCACGTGTCTCAATCGAAAAACCCGTTATCAAAATCGCTTTTCATCGCGAGAACTACCGGAAAACTGTTCGGGCGCAGGACCCTTAGATATCTCTCTATTATATAAAATAGTTCTGTTACGCTAAAACGCCGAGCGGGTTGCCTACTGAAGGGGAACCGAAAATTGAGCGCTGTGACAGTGTGTATCTTTCAGAGCGGGAGAGAGAGCAGGAACGAGAGAGAGAGAGAGCGGGAGAGAGAGAGCGTGAGAGAGAGAGCGTGAGAGAGAGAGCGTGAGAGAGAGAGTGTGAGAGAGAGAGCGGGAGAGAGAGAGAGAGAGCGGGAGAGAGAGAGAGAGTGGGAGAGAGAGAGAGAGAGCGGGAGAGAGAGAGCGGGAGAGAGAGAGATTTTTTTTTTTTATTAATTATTTATTAGCTTTCTCAGCTACTTTGGTTTACATTTACAATACATTACTTTACATTTGTTATAACGTATTCCTTTAGCATTCTCTTGAATATGTCTAAATGTTCACATCGCTTTACTTCTTCTGGTAGTGTATTATACATTAATATTCCTTCATAAAATAAACTTTTTTGGGCACTTCGCGTTTTACGAAATTCAACTACAATATTCCCAGCTTGTCTTGTTTGCATTACACTTCCCTCGGCTACTATCCTTAGCTTATTTGTTAAATACTGCGGTAACATATTTTTTAATATCTTAAAGACAAATATACTTATATTATAGTATAGCCTCTGTCTTATTGTCATGAACTGCAACGCTTGCAGCATATTTTCTACTTTGGTTCTTCTGTCACATTGTAATATGACTCTCATGGCCCGGTTCTGCGCTTTTTGCAACCTACTTATCTGTGTTTCCCCCATATTAATTAATAACGTGGCACAATACTCAAAATGAGGTGCTATGATTGTCTTATATATAGTACATCTAGTATATGCTGTAATATAATTTCCCACTCGATTCAGAAAACCTATTTTTTCCCCGATTTTCTTTAGCATGTAATCACAATGCTCGTTAAATCGTAGTTTATCATCAATAATTACGCCTAGATATTTTATCATTTCTACCCGTTCAATCTCAGTTTTATCCAAACATTTCACGGCCATACTACCTTGTAGCTCCTTTCTTATACTTCTAACTATCATATATTTCGTTTTCCCTGCGTTCATCTTCAGTTTGTTAATACTCATCCATTCCTCCACTATATTAAATGCTACATTCATTTTCCTCTCTAACTCCATACAACTCTCACCTGTTACATATATTAAGGTATCGTCTGCAAACATTTTTATATCGCAGCCCTCTGGGCACACTTTAACGAGATTATTTATGTATATTATGAATAATAACGGTTGTAGCATGTATAGATAATTTTATAATTATGTCAGACCGAAAAGCTTCTAAAAGCTTCTGGAACAATAGTTTGTGGACGACTGACGTGAAGTAGCGACATAAGGGGAGCGCGCGAAAAGTCGAATCGCGCTTAACAACTGGGTTGTTGATTTTCACGTTTTCGGATAGTAACGAATGCGTATAAATAGAGGGTTCGCGGAGCGACTCGGCCTATTTGCTATTCCAAGAGAGAGGACGAGGTAAGGACCACGGCCGCTCTTGGTTAGCTTTAGCACCCCGACAGGAGAGTACGGCGATAATACCTGGACGCCTATCGGGAGTATCGGGAGAGTGTTCCTGGCCGCTCGCTTAGACGAGGAGAGTACGGCGATAATACCTGGACGCCTTGTCAAGCGAGAGAGGACAGAGCACCTCCTGGTCGTTTGAATCACGGAACCTAGCTAGAGTACACGTGTGAACTTTCTGGAAAATTGTATTTCGAATTACGCATAGTACATTGAATATGTTAATCGAAATTTTCCCAACACATTTCCTGTACCAAAGTCCTAATTCCACAATAAATCCATATTTTCCAGCATTTTCCTGATTTATTTCCTTGCGATGGCTACACGGTCCTAATACCGATCCTTGTGGTACTCCATATTCCGTAGTTAATAATTTAGAGCATTCATCATTATATCTAACTTGTTGTGTTCTATTCTGAAGGTATGATCTAAACCAGTCTAGAACCGCACCCTTAAAACCATATTGGAATAATTTCTCTATTAACCTCTCTCTATCAATCGTCTCAAATGCACGCTTGAGATCCATAAATATTACTCCTACCATTTTTCTTTCACTAATTATCAATTTCCAATCATCTATGACTGTTTGTATTGCTGTCTCACATGAATAATTTTTCCTAAAACCTGACTGATGTTCCGTTATGATATTATTATTCTCCAAATACTCTTCAATTTGTTTTTTAACTACTATCTCAAGCACCTTCTCATATATTGGTAACATATTAATAGGCCTAAATTCGCTTGCCTTTTTTGGTTTCTCTACTTTAGGGATTGGAATTATCGTGGATGTTTTCCATTCGTCTACGAAACAACCTTCGCGTAATAATTAATTTATTATACTAGTTAATTCTTCCTGTATTACACAGAACACTGCTTTTAATATATCACTATTTATACCTTCTTCTGTACCCTTTTTCTTTGGTAGCCCCCTAATAATTTCCCCTAACTGTTCCCCCGTAACCATTTCAAATTTATCCATCTCTCCTTTATTGTCAATGACATATATAGTTCTCCGACTTACATTCACAATATTGTTCCCCTGTATAGAATTTATTATGTCCCTAATACTCTGGATATAATATAAATTGAATTTCTCAGCCATATTGCACCCTGTGGTATTGTTCAATATTTCAAAGTCTATATTATCTATTGCTTTTGTCCCTACTGGTTTACCCCTAATAACTTCTTTTAGAGCTTTCCACATACTTGTAGGGTTATTCTTATTATAGTCAATTTCATTTTCATAGTATTCTTTTTTCTTGGATTCAATTAATTTGACTACTTCATTTCTTCTAATTTTGAATTGCTTCCAGTTTTGATCTGTGTTTTCGTGTAATGCTTTTTTATACGCTTCATCCCTTTTGGTCGCTAATTCTTCTATTTCACTCGTATACCATTGTTTACCTTCCCAAATTTTTGGAATTATAAAAACTTTTTTGGGTGCCGAGGTATCTAGCGCATCTACTATGCTATTTATAAGTCTCCTCGCTCGTATATTCACATCTATATGCTGGGAACCTAAAACTTGTTTCTCCCATAGATTATTTTCTACCAGCTTAATAAAATCGTCCGCAATGAATCTACTGTAGTCCCTACCACTAAATTCTTTGTATTTATTTACATTCTTGTTCACATTTAGTACTACTTTTAACCATGCGTGGTCCGTTATCTTAGGGTCATGAACTACTTGTGCATTTATCTCCTTATTTGCAAAGATTAGATCTATGAGTGTTTTACTATTGTTAACTTCCCGATTCATAGGGAAGTTACTGTAATTACCCCGAAAATCGAAAATCGATTTTTTAGCAGATCTTCACGTTTCATGGTTATTGAAGTCATTTTAGACTATTTTTATCAAATTGTTAGTATGTGTGTGTGTGTGTGTGTACGTATGGCCGTTTTTATGTTATCAAATTTTTCGTTAACGTTTTCTGAAAAAGTAACAATGCGATCAGAATGATGAATGATGCAATCGATGTGCCCCGTCGTAACTTAGAGCTGATTAAATTTTGGTCCATATTGGTCAAGTAGTTTTTTAGACTTTTTAGTTTTTTTAGCTTTTTTCGAAAGAAGTTCATTCAAGAATGTAATTTATACGAGAGGATGGAAATTTTGCACCGAATAAACAAACGATTTTATATATACTTCATTTTTTTTAAATTATGCAACTAATGCTAATGTTACCGCTTACAACTAACGAATCGGGAAGTTCTTTGTGTGGCTCGTGGAGAGTCACACACAAAATAAATAAAAAAACCATTAAGAGCTGTATGACCCACTAGCAATGCGTATCATTAACCCTTTCGCAATAACAACCCCACCCGCGAGCTCGCGAAGCGAGCGAGCAACAATAACCAGCTAGTTTCTATATTAATGGTCGCGGACCGAGGGTAACTTGTTCGACGGTTACAAGATACCTGGAGTTTATTACGGTGCCATCCATGATGTAGAAAATTCCCTTAATCTCCGAAACAGTCTCTTAGTCACGTATGTCCGGCAAACAGATGCGAAAGAAACCTTCTGGGACTCTATTGTTGCTAAGTCTCAAACCTTAACGGTGTCATAAAGAGAGGCTCGATGGACGAATCTTGTTTTATAACTATTTTGGCGAGGGTACGCTTCTTTCTGAAAACTACGGTTCTAGCGACGGAACATGCTCCCCCTCGTTGATCGATTCGATCGATCAATGTTAAATATAATGATAGTAACTCACGTTTACGCTGGCACGGTGTCACTGACTGTCTGTGCACTGCCTGTGTTGGGAAGAGGCGCTAACCTCTTTACGTTTCGTCTGTATACACCGTTGATGGTTCGGACGGTCACGGCACGTATGATGCCATCTGTCCCTGGGTGGACGTCTTGTATCCGACCCAGATGCCAACATGATGGTGGAAGATTGTCATCCTTTAGGAGGACGACCTTTCCGATGTTGATGTCGTGGGACCCCTTGGTCCATTTGTGTCGAAGGTTGAGCTGGTGAATGTATTCCTTATGCCACCGGGTCCAGAAATCCTGCTTGACTTTCTGGATGTGTTGCCAGGTGCATAAGCGATTCGATGGAGTCCTGCTGAAATCAGTCTCGGCAATGCTCGTCAAAGAACCACCGATCAGGAAATGGCCTGGGGTAAGAGCTGATAAGTCGTTTGGGTCTGACGATAATGGCGTCAAAGGTCGCGAATTGAGAATGGCTTCGATCTCAATGACGAATGTGGTGAACTGTTCATAAGTGAACAATTCTTCACCGACCACGCGTTTGATGTGATGTTTGAATGACTTGACCGCAGCCTCCCAGAGCCCGCCAAAATGAGGTGACAAGGCAGGCATGAAGTGCCAGGATATCGCTTTGGTTGTGAGGAAATTATTGAACTTCTCATCTTTCGGTAACGTTTGTTGGAGTTCAGACAACTCATTATTTGCGCCAACAAAGTTCGTGCCATTGTCTGAGTACAGGTTTTTGCAGATTCCTCGACGGGCTACGAATCGTTTGAGTGCTGCTATAAGTATGCTGCGGTAGTCAGATCGCTGACTACTTCCAAATGAATGGCCTTTGTCGCGAAGCAAATGAAGACGGCCACGTAAACCTTGACTCGGTTTCGATTTCTAAATTGCCGTTCTTTTATTCTTCTGTCCTTTCGAAGAAAGGACCGCAATAATCCACTCCGCTGTTTATGAATGGACGACCCTCGGTGACGCGTGCGGCGGGTAGGTTACCCATGATGTATTCAACGGTGGGGTGTTTCATTCGGAAACATCTAACGCTTTGTCTAACGATTTGGCGAGTGGTATTCTTCCCGTCGATTGGCCAGTACAATTGTCGAACGTCGTATAAGGTAGCTGTGATTCCGGCGTGATGGTTTCGATG
This sequence comes from Lasioglossum villosulum, assembly GCA_963971365.1. Lineage (NCBI taxonomy): Eukaryota > Metazoa > Arthropoda > Insecta > Hymenoptera > Halictidae > Lasioglossum > Lasioglossum villosulum. Next base: position 14,497,038 of record OZ020499.1, read on the forward strand.
ATGGGAGTCGCGAATTATAAGTTTTGTGATATGATGTCCTCGAGGCAAAAGTATTGGGTGGCTTTGTTCAAAGGATAAATTAGAATTTTGTAATCGTCCTCCAACCCGTAATATGTCCTCATCATCGAGAAATGGACATAACGGCTGCAGGTTGCTAGTTCTTGATAATCCTTCCTTTAGTAAATCGCGAATGTCTTGTGCAAATGTGACGGCTTGTAGCAATTTGATTATACGTTTGTTTGCGTCTTGTATTTCCTTGGTAGTCAACGGTCCGGTAGCTCGATGGTTGATTCGAAAACGTGAACAGTAGGCGACAATTCGCCTGAGCCTTTGTATGCACGAGTAACGCACAAGGATCTCGTCGGTTTGGATGATCGAACTTGTCAGGCAGGTTATCGTTCTCAATTCCGGCAATTCATCATTCCTGTTGAATCTTGAGGCTGGCCATTTCGCTTGCTCTTGAATGAGCGAATCGGGTCCGTTGCGCCAAAGGTTGCTATTTTCGAATTCTGCCGCGGTAATTCCGCGAGAGATGAGGTCAGCTGGGTTTTCTGTTGATCGAACGTGTTGCCATGATTTGACATCTGTTTTTCGTTGAACATCGGCCACGCGGTTCGCGACGAAAGTTTTTAAATTGGATGGTTGTTTGCGTAGCCAGCCTAAAACTACTGTTGAGTCGGTCCAAAAAGTAGATTTGTCTACCTTGTGCGTTAACGCTTGTCGCGCGGTTTCAAACAATGTCGCTAATAATACGGCGCCACACAATTCTAAGCGTGCCAGGGTTATTTGACTAAGCGGTGCGACGCGTGATTTGCCGCAGAGTAGGTGTGCTTGGATGGATCCGGAATGATCGATCATTCGTACATATAAACAAGCGCCGTAGGCCCTTTCGCTAGCGTCACAAAACCCGTGCAGTTCAATCCGTCTGGCGTTTCTTATTTTTACAAGGCGATTGAACTCGATATCGTTGAGCCGTTGCAAGTCGGTTTCGAATTTGAGCCTTTCTGTGTGAAGGCTGGCCGGTATTGACTCGTCCCAATTGATTTTCAATGTCCAGAGTCGTTGCATCAGGATCTTGGCGACTATGGTAATTGGACCGAGCAGACCAAGTGGATCGTATATCCTTGCAATTGTCGACAGTATGCTTCGTTTGGTGACCTGCGTGGTTGTGGTAGGTTGGACCGAATATCGGATAACATCGCGGCGGGCGTCCCACGACACTCCGAGCGTTTTCATATCGGTCAAGTTTGCTAATAGCTTCGGTTCGTTCGACGCCCACTGGCGAATGTTGAGACCACCTCTTTTTAATAAGGTGATGATTTGAAGTTGCAACGTCTTCGCCTGTTTGAGTGAGTCGGTGCCGGTTAACAAATCATCGACGTATAAGTCCTTTCTGAGACGAGCTGCAGCCTCCGGGAAATCGTGTTCTTCGTCTGCCGCTAGTTGGTGTAAGCACCGTATGGCCAAGTATGGAGCTGGTGCGAGTCCGAAAGTGACAGTGGTTAATTGATAAGTTTTTATTTCCTCGTGTGGATCTCGCCATAATATCCTCTGATAGGCACGATCTTCGGGCCGAACAACAAATTGGCGATACATTTTTTCCATATCTCCGGTTATGACATACGAGTGCATTCGGAATCTTAATAGAAGCGATATAAGATCGTCTTGCAGCGTAGGGCCGATTCTGAGAGTATCATTCAACGATAAATTTGTGTGTTTTGGCCGACCCGTCGAAAACTACCCGGAGCTTCGTTGTCGAACTCGTTGGCTTTACGACCGCGTGGTGTGGTAAGTAGAATACTGGTGTGGGTGGTTGTTACTTGCTTCATATGTCCGAGCGTACGGTATTCGTTCATCACCTTTGTGTATTATTCTTTTAATTCGTTATCGCGTTCTAGTTTTCGTTCGAGAGCTAGGAAATGATTCAAGGCGCGCGAGTAAGAATCCCCGAGTTGCTCCCTTTTTTCGTTAAAGGGTAATGCTACCACGTATCGACCGGATCCGTCACGTTTCACGGTGGCTACGAAGTGATCTTCGCAAGCTTGATCGTCAACCGAACGAAATTGTTTAATTAACTTCCCGATTCATAGGGAAGTTACTGTAATTACCCCGAAAATCGAAAATCGATTTTTTAGCAGATCTTCACGTTTCATGGTCATTGGAGTCATTTTAGACTATTTTTATCAAATTGTTAGTGTGTGTGTGTGTGGGGGCGCGCGCGAGCGCGCGTATGGCCGTTTTTATGTTACCAAATTTTTCGTTAACGTTTTCTGAAAAAGTAACAACGCGATCAGAATGATGAATGATGCAATCGATGTACCCCGTCGTAACTTAGAGCTGATTAGATTTTGGTCCATATTGGTCAAGTAGTTTTTTAGATTTTTTTAGCTTTTTTCGAAAGAAATTTATGCAACAATGCAATTTATACGAGAGGATGGAAATTTTCCACCAAATAAACACACGTAATTATATATATTTCATTTTTATTAAAAAAAATTTTTTTTTTAATTTAACCCTTTGAACTCGAGCGGCTCCGATACGGCGCCCGGCCGATGTGAAGTGGCAAGGATGCATCTTGGCTATTGTTTTACTAAGTATCACACCAAAACTAATTACAGAGTGTAATATTTATCAAAATTGGTTGTTTTCGACACATAAATGAATAAACTGGTGAACATTTTTTTTTTAATTTTTTAAAAATGAAATGTTTTTGAAGTACCTGTAAAATGTTCACCTAATTTGGCCGAAATCGTATCGAGTTGCTGGTTTCATTTTTATTTTTTTAAATTATGCAACTAATGCTAATGTTACCGCTTACAACTAACGCATGGGGAAGTTCTTTGTGTGGCTCGTGGAGAGTCACACACAAAATAAAAACTAGCTGGTTATTGTTGCTCGCTCGCTTCGCGAGCTCGCGGGTAGAGTTGTTGTTGCGAGAGGTTTAGTGGTACGCATTGCTAGTGGGGCATACAGCTATTAATGGTTTTTTTTATTTTGTGTGTGACTCTCCACGAGCCACACAAAGAACTTCCCGATTCGTTAATTGCAGTATATTATTATTAATACTAGGGGGCTCCGCCCCCTGTTAGCTTCGCTCGCCAACCCCCGCGGCGTCTCGCTCTCTATCTCCCGCTCTCTCTTTCGCTCTCTCTCTCTCCCGCTCTCTCTATCTCTCGCTCTCTCTCTCTCCCTCTCCCGCTCTCTCTCTCTCTCTCTCTCTGAAAGATACACACTGTCACGTCGCTCAATTTTCGGTTCCCCCTCAGTAGGCAACCCGCTTCTCAATTTTCGGTTCCCCTTCAGTAGGCAACCCGCTCGGTGTTTTAGCGTGACAGAGAGGAATAACTCACTCTTGCATTGGGATATTTTTTGATTATTGTAAGCAGTAATATTAGCATTAGTTGCACATTTAAAAAAAATATTAAAAAAATGTTTTTTTAAATTAAAAAAAATATTTAAAGAAATTTTTTTTTTAACCCTTTGAATTCGAGGCCTTTTTCGCTTGCGCGAACCAGCAACTCGAGACGATTTCGGCCAAATTAGGTGAACATTTTACAGAAACTTCAAAAACATTTAATTTAAAAAAAATTTCACCAGTTTATTCATTTATGTGTCGAAAACAACCAATTTTGATAAATATTACACTCTGTAATTTGTTTTGGTGTGATACTTAGTAAAACAATAGCCAAGATGCATCCTTGCCACTTCACATCGGCCGGGCGCCGTATCGGCGCCGCTCGAGTTGCCACTTCACATCGGCCGGACGCCGTATCGGCGCCGCTCGAGTTCAAAGGGTTAAATGAAAAGAAAAATTTTTTTAAATAAAAATGAAATATATATAATTACGTTTGTTTATTCGGTGGAAAATTTCCATCCTCTCGTATAAATTGCATTGTCGAATGAACTTCTTTCGAAAGAAACTAAAAAAACTAAAAAATCTAAAAAACTACTTGACCAAAACGGACCAAAATCTAATCAGCTCTAAGTTATGACGGGGCACATCGATTGCATCATTCATCATTCTGATCGCGTTGTTACTTTTTCAGAAAACGTTAACGAAAAATTTGATAACATAAAAACGGCCATACGCGCACACACACACACACACACGCACACATACTAACAATTTGATACAAATAGTCTAAAATGACTCCAATGACCACGAAACGTGAAGATCTGCTAAAAAATCGATTTTCGATTTTCGGGGTAATTACAGTAACTTCCCTATGAATCGGGAAGTTAAAAAACCATTAATAGCTGTATACCCCACTAGCAATGCGTACCACTAACCCTCTCGCAAGAGCAGTCCTACCCGCGAGCAACAATAACCAGCCAGTTTCCTTCTTCGATCTTTCAGAATTTTTGTAAGTCGAACTGCACGTTGGTAGAGAAAGATCTATGATTCGCCCGCGGTGTTGTTGGGAGACCGCCTCCCACAATCCATCCGAATTGTGTTTTTGTAGAATAAGATCGACGTTGGATTGTTTGGATAGATTAATTTGCCCGATACTGAGACATGATAACGCGGGTCCGGTTCCGAGCAGCATGTCGACCTTCCCAGGGCGGTGAAATTCTGGATCGACTAAACGCAAGTTTGCTGGGATGTGGAGGTTGGCTCGATCGACTTAATTGTCTGGAATTGATCCCGCGATTTGTGGAATTGTGCAAAATGTAAGAGTCCGCTGGTAATTCGACAGTCGCGATTTGACGGTGGTGGTCACGAGCTCACTTGTTGTTGTGTTGAGCTGATTCAACGCTTCGATGACCGCTGTCTGGCGAGTTGTCGGCAGGCGTAACAGTTTTGCGAGTTCGTCCGTAATGAGGTTTGCGTTGCAGCAAGTGTCTATTAAGGTCCGAAACAATACTGAGTTGTGATCGCGGTCTAATACATAAATTCGCGCAGTCGTCGACAGACCGCTGGTTAGTTCATTTGAAAAGAAAGTGCGGTGGTGATGCAATGGGTGATGTGGCATTTCCGAAGCTAGTCATGCCTTTGTATCTGGAGTCGTCGGGTTTTGATCTACGTGAAGTCGAGTATTATGCCTTTGACCGCAGACGCGACATTGACCTGCGGTGCAGTCCTGAATTTGGTGACGCGAGTCGATGCAGTTCGGGCACAATTTTGCTGCTCGCACGGTTGCCCATCGAGCGTCGACCGTCATGCTCGCGAGCTTAGGACATGTGTACGCCTTGTGAAACTTTGATCTGCAAATCTGACACGCTTGGGAACTGGTCGTTGTCACGAATGTTCGCTTTCTCGGAATGAGGGGTGAAGACGTTCTCTTAGCTGCTGCCGCGGTTTCCCAGGGTCGCTTCGCGGCTCGCGGTCGATGAGTTGCCGTTGGTCGGTCGCTTTCCGAAAACGCGTGTTTGGTTCGTTCGACTTTGCTTGCTGTGGAGTGCAAACTGCCCTGATGTGATGCGTTGCGGAGGTGCTTGAACATCTCTGCCGCGTGAGGCATACGCGTGTCAACTAGCGTTCGTTCCCATGTTCGGCGCGTCTCGTGTCCCATGCGATTAATTGCGATGCTTGTGATGAAATCGTTCGCGATGTCCTCCCAGGATCGACCGAGTGATTGTAACGAACGAATATGTGATTGATCAAGTTGTTGATAGCGTTCGGCGTGTCGTCTGGCATCGCGGGTGTCTCGAGTAATAGCGCGGTATGTCGTAGAACAAGTGCGCGTTGGTTGTCGTATGTCTCGAGCAACTGAGTCCACGCGGCCTTGTAGTTTTCCTCGCTCATCGTGAACGTTTCAATTGCGGATTCGGCTTGTCCGGTTACTGATAATTTTAAATAATTAAATCGTTGTATATCGGTGAGCCCGGCGTGTCCCTGTATTAAACTCAAAAATGCGTCTTTGAACGGTAGCCATTTTTCAAGACGGCCGTCGAACTGTGGTAGGTTGATCTTGGGGAGTTGTATTCCAGTGATGCTGGTAGCCGTAGATGGTGCCGGTGAATCGGTCGCGTTTCTCGTGGATATGCTTGGAGTCGATTGTACTCCTTCTAACAGTTGTATCGCGTTTGCTAGCGCATCGTCGTTCGCGGAGATTATGGCCCTGCGTTCGGTTTCAGTCTGATCAAAGTCCTCGTGCTGACCTAATTCGTCTAGCGCGTCGTTGAAGGCGTCGAATTGTTTCCGAATCTTGATATTCAGACAGCTCGGTCGTGAAATTAGTCAGATTCGACTTGAAAACACGTAGTTTGTGTTTGAGGACGCGAACGCGTTGGTTGAGTTTAGTCGCGCTAGCCATTTCGAGACTTTCTTACGGGAGATTGCCAATTGAGTATTTCTGATCAGTAAATTCAAGTAACGTGCCTACCTTGAGCTGATGTGCCTCGATCCTTTCTTGTTGACTGTTGGTCTCGCCGTCTGGTCAGCGGTGACGATTGATTGCGGCTAAGGCTGGTTGATTCCTTCAGATCCGGCTGCTGCTGCTCACTCTAAACTGTCGTTGCACGCACTGCACTGCCACTAGGCCGCCGATCCGGCTCGAAGGACCAATGTTTTTAGCTGTCGAAATTATTTATTTCACGAGTTTCGGTTCGTTACCCGCCAAATTAATCTTGGATAACCGATTGAATATTGCGATGGATCTAGTGAGGATGAAATGAAGGAATTGCGTTTCGTCCCAGACTTGTCGGTGGATTCGTCAGTAAGGCTGATCCGACAAGTCCTGCCTTATACGCGCGCAGATCTTCGGTCGATCTGTATTGACTCCGATTTGCTGTCAACGGTCGCAAGTGAGTACGGACACTCCGATGGGACTAGACTTGCACGTTCTCGATTGCAGTGTGGAAAGCTTCGATGTCAGGATCGAACTGAACTTTCCACTCTTTTACCAGTCCCCGATGAGATGTCTTTTTTGGCTCCTCGTGGATAGAGAGGTTGGCCTTAGGTAAAGGGAGGAACTCGTCATCTATTATAATATGAGAGGAAGCAGTCCGGATTGGTGCTGTCAGTCGTTCAAGTTCCAATCAGGAAACTCGCCATTGTTCAAACCTCCTTCCGCAATGGTCTAGCGGACTGCCTAGTTGGAAGGAGGAGTGGACACTATACCTTTTTTTTTAGCGTGAGGGAAGTGTTTTTACGCATACCCCGTACCCCCTGGGAGAGATACGAGGTTATGTGGGGCTACGTTGCCAGAAGGGCTCAATACCCACTAAAAACCTCACGACAACCTTCCCTAAGCTTTTCGGGGGCGGCTGGGATCTCCAAAGAACACAACCAGCCATCCACCTTCGCCCTTGGCCCTGTGTGGGTCCTCGTCCCGGGGGGGAGAGAAGCTCCCCCCAGCAATACCTAAACTATCAGGGTGTAAGCAGGTTGCCCACTTACACCCCCCTTCCCTGGGCCGTTCGGTGGGCTTCGCGATTCTCCAGCTCGCTCCGCCCAACGACCCCCGGTGACTCCGTTCCTCGCTCGAGGAGCCCTTCAAAGGGCTCTCGGCCGAAGGACGAAGTCTCCGCGCGCGACAAGGAGGGACGAAGGCGGGCACCCCGCCCGCGTTCGACTCTCCCCCACACCCACCCCCTCCCCCCGACCCAACGATCTTTACGTCCCCCGGGGGGACAGAGGAAAGGGGCGGGAATAGTCCCCCCATTAAAAAACAACCGCTCTGGGATGCCTCTTCGGGGGAGGCGGGAAGGACTTAACGAGTCCCGCCTACCCCGGTCCGTCGCCCGCCCCGTAGCGTGGGGCGGGCCGCTCGGCGAGGACGCCTCGCCAGAGCAATCCTTCGCTCGGAGAGAGGGTCGGCCTCCCTCTCCCTTTCTGCCACCGCTGCATCACCTCCTCGCAGAAGGAGGTCACGGCCTTGTGCGACCTCTCGTCGCCAATCATGTGGTCGACCACGGCCGACAACGAGAGGTCGCCTCCAATCTCGCTTCTTAGGACACGGCGCGGCGCCGACCACGCTGGACACTCTTCCAGCGTGTGCCGCTCCGTGTCCAAAGCCTCCGGACAGTGGTGGCACCGTTCGGTGGGTTCCCTCTTGATCCACGCCAGGTACCGGCCGAAACATCCATGGCCGGTTAACACCTGGGTGGATCTGTAGGTGAGCCTTACTCGCCTCTCGCACCATTCCTCCAGAATGGGCAGGAGGGCCCGGACTATTGGCCGGCCCGTATTGGCGGCCAGAGTTTCCGACCGCCACAGGGCCAGCGACTCCTGCCGGGCCTGGCGCTTCACTTCTACAATCCTGTCCTCCTCGTCCGGGTCCGCTTCTCCCCTGCGCAACGAGCGGACGGCCAAATACCAAGCCGTCCGCTCCCTTGCCTGATGGTGCAGGGGAATCAGATCCGCGAGGAGGCACGCCGCCTCGGTGGAGACGGTGCGATAGCCCCATATGATCCGCAAGGCCAGCCGGTGCTGCACTCTGTTGCAGAGTGTTTTACTGCGCCGGCTGACCGACAATGCGTCGGACCACACGGGTGCCCCATATAGGAGCTTGCTATGCACCACCCCCGTATAGAGGCGGCGGATCCGTCCATCGGGCCCCCCAATATTGGGCAGCAGTCTCCCTAAGGAGGCTGCCACCGCTTGAGCCTGGGGGGCCAACCGAACGAAGTGCTTCTCGAAGCGCCAGCGAGAGTCAGGCCCAGATACTTCATCTCCTGCCTGACCTCGACAACGGCATCACCTACCTGGATCCCGAGTTGGGGCGGCGGCCGCCGGTTCGGAGGCAATGCGTGTAACCACATCGCCTCCGTCTTATCGGCGGCTATCTTGAGCCCCAACGCCTCGATCCTACCCACCACGGAGTCCACCACTACAGCCGCCGAGGCTATCGTTCCCCTCCATGTCTCCCCCTCCACGACCACCAGTGTATCGTCCACATAGCAAATCACACTGGCGTCGCGGGGGAGAGTAGCCCGCAGCACCGAGTCGTATGTAATGTTCCACAGGAGCGGTCCTAGAATCGACCCCTGCGGAACTCCTCGGTGCATGTTCTCCCTCTGCATCACACCGTACCGGCCACGGTACTCAAACCGCCTGTCCCGGAGAGGGTCCCGAATGACCTCACGGAGGTAGGGGAGCACCCTGTGATACTCCAGCGCCCCCACTACCTCATCCCAGGGCAGGGTGTTAAACGCGTTGGTGATATCAAGCGATACCGCCAACAACACCCTGCCCGCAGCGACCGCACTGGTCCGGAGGGAGGCGAGTCGATCGATGGCATCGATCGTAGAACACCCCCTGCGGAACCCAAACTGGCAATCGCTGAGATCGGGACCACTCGTGGACAGGTGCTCGACGAGGCGATCTGGGATAATCTTTTCATAGATTTTCGCCACCTCGTCGAGGAGACACAACGGCCGGTACGCAGAGGGAAGCTCTGCGGGCTTGCCTGCCTTTTGAAGGAGAACAAGCCTGGCGACTTTCCATTCCCTGAGGAAGGTTCCCCGGCTCAGACACGCGTTCAGTACGCCGATCAGAGCCGGGGCGAGGACGTTGAGCGCCGCGACCAGTACTCGTCCGGGTATACCATCTGGTCCGGGGGCCTTAACACCCCCTTCCCTTATCCTCCGGACCGCCTGGGAGAGCTCAGCGCCGGATATCCGGAGACCCTCGCCCCACTCTTGGGACGGAATGGGCGGGTACTTCCTCTCCCCCTCAATAGGGGCGAAGAGGGTGGATACGACCCGCCCTAGGAACTCCGGTTCCAGCTGCTCCGTCAACGGGGGCGCCCATGGGCGTAATTTGCCCAACACCATTTTGTAAGGGCGCCCCCATGGGTCACTCTGAATATTGCCCAAGAGCTCTTCCCAGGCTTTGGCCTTGGCGGCAGCGATTAGTCGCTGCAGGGCCACTTGGGCCTCCCTGTAAGTAACATACAGGGAGGCCATCCTTGCCTCGGCTTCGTCGTCGTCCTCTTCAGGATCTCGACGACGTCGCCGCGCGCGGGTATACTGGCGTCGGGCCAGGATGCTAACCACTCTAGCATCCTCTATTTCGCCCGACCACCAGTACACTTTCCTCAACGGGGGGCGGCTCTTAATCCGGGGCATCGAAGCGTCGCATACGCTTTCCATGATGCCCCGGAACCACTCCACCCCCTCTTCCGCGCCGCGCTCTGTGGCCTCCGGCCACACGCAGGCAAGGGCAGGGGCCCTCAGGACGTCCCCGTCCAGTTTCTTCAGCGCCCATCTCACGGACGCTGGGTGGGTTGCTGATTGGGGGGTGCCCGCGGACAGGGCGGCCTCCACCTCCATTGTGATATGGAGATGGTCGGAGAGGGATTCCCTCTCCTCAGCCACCCGCCAGGTGGACACACGTGCGGCGGCGGTCGGGGAGGCCCATGTCAAGTCGACAATGGACCAACCGTTCCACCGGAGGCACGTGGGTACGGAGCCCCGGTTCACCAACCGGAGCCCCAAGCCCCCCGCCCAATCTTCTGTCGCCTCGCCGCGTGGGGTGGTCCCGGGGTTTCCCCAACTAGTGGACTTCGCATTGAAGTCCCCCAGGACCAGCACTGGACCGTTCATGCTGGGGGCAAGAAACACCCCCAAACGGTCCAAGTATTCCCCGTATTCGGCGAGGCTACAATTGGGCGATATGTAGCATCCCACTACCTTCCCCATGATATTGCTACCATCCCCCGGCCCCGTTCGACCACGGTGCCGGGGGGAAACTCCTGGCGCTCATTGCGCCATATTGCCACGCAGCCCCCCAGGTCCCCCGCCCAGGATGGGGCGTCGGGGACCCTGTAGGGCTCCGTGACTACGGCTACTGCAACCTCCCACTCCGCCAGGCCCTGGATGAGCAGATCCTGAGCCCGGCGGCAGTGGTTGAGGTTGATCAGTGTTACCGGGAACGTGCGTGGCATTATGGGGCCATCGACGTTCCCGGCACCGCCGACGCCTCGTCAGCCGGAGGTGGAGCAGCGTCCACCTCCATCATCGTTTCCCTGGGTTGAGACGCAGGGGCGGGGAGGGGCGTGGCAGTGGTAGCCCCGCTCGTCCTCGCCTCCGCCGTTGCTTTGGTGGCCCCCTTACCACCAGCACTCCGGCCCTTCTTCGACGGCGGGGAGCAACTCTTGCTCCCCACCTTGTGCCCGGCGGGCCTGCCCATCTCTGCACAGATGGGACAATTAGGCCTCGCCGAGCACTCCTTGGCACGATGGCCCTCCGCGCCACATTTGTAGCACCGGCCACTGCGGTCTACCTCCGATGTGCACCGTTGTCGCACATGGCCGATGGCCAGGCAACGGAAGCACTGGAGGGGCCTTTTGGCCAGTGCCTCTACTCGGGCGGAGTGGACACTATACCTGAGTTGAGGGTAAGGAATTACGGTAATGTAAAATTGCTTGAAGGTTGACCGATGCACCCTCGAACTGTGTCGTAAAAAGTTGTCCTTCTAACTGGCACCCGAGCCCCACGAACGCGAGGGTTTTAGTTTCTATATTAATGGTCGCGGACCGAGTGTAACTTGTTCGACGGTTATAAGATACCTGAAGTTTATTACGGTGCCATCCATGATGTAGAAAATTCCCTTAATCTCCGAAACAGTCTCTTAGTCACGTATGTCCGGCAAACAGATACGAAAGAAACCTTCTGGGACTCTATTGTTGCTAAGTCTCAAACCTTAACGGTGTCATAAAGAGGGGCTCGATGGACGAATCTTGTTTTAAAACTATTTTGGCGAGGGTACGCTTCTTTCTGAAAACTACGGTTCTAGCGACGGAACACACGATTTGAAGTTATCACCGCGACCGCGATCATCCCACCGATCGCGGTCGCCGAGTCACCGACGGTGGCGGAGTCACCCCCGCTCGTGGTCGCCGAGACAATCCCCCCTTCACATTCACAGCGTCACCGCCGATCGCCGTCAAGAATTTCTATATCGTCCTGCTTGGCGACCGTAGGGCCGCCAATATTTTCTATTTAATAAAAAAATATAATATTGCATGTTCTTTGTTTTTTAATTACAGCTGAAAAACGTAAAGAAACAATTGAAACGTCTCAAATATGGAATGTAATCCGGGGGACGAGGAGGAGGAGGACGGACAGGATACCGCGGGCGAGGAGAAGGCCGCGGACGAGGAGGTGGAGAAGGGGGAGGATGTACACAACATCCAAAGAAAACTATTATTCAAAACATTTATTAAAATGCGTGCGTGCGTGTGCGCGCGCGCGCGTGTGTGTGAAAGAGAGAGAGAATGAGTGAGTGAGTCATTAAAATTAAACACTTTGTACTTTCTTTTTTTAAATATATAAAAATCATTTGAAAATATTTTTGTACATCTTTATTTCGTATCAGGTAAAGTGCCCTATGACAGTTATTTAATCTCTTAATTATTGATTTTACTATAGAAATTCAATCCATATTTAAGTATCATTTTTGGACTGCGGGCACTTCACCTTATATACCTTTCTGCCGCGTTACAAATTCTGCGTCGACTGTAAGAAATAAAATTGACGTCTCTGTAGCGTGGCTACAGCGGATTGATTCTGGCTCGATCAACACCGATGCGACGCGCTACGCTAAGCGAGATCTGTCGCCGAGTTGGACTCCGTTAGCTGTAGCCGCACTCTGATCGATTCGTGTTATAATCGCGTTACAATCGTAAACATAACTAGCTGGTTATTGTTGCTCGCTCGCTTCGCGAGCTCGCGGATGGTGTTATTGTTGCTCGCTCGCTTCGCGAGCTCGCGGGTAGGACTGCTCTTGCGAGAGGATTAGTGGTACGCATTGCTAGTGAGGCATACAGCTATTAATGGTTTTTTTTTATTTTGTGTGTGACTCTCCACGAGCCACACAAAGAACTTCCCGATTCGTTAGTTGTAAGCGGTAACATTAGCATTAACTGCATAATTTAAAAAAAAATGAAATATATATAATTACGTTTGTTTATTTGGTGGAAAATTTCCATCCTCTCTTATAAATTGCATTGTTGAATGAACTTCTTTCGAAAAAAACTAAAAAATCTAAAAAAACTGCTTGATCAATATGGACCAAAATCTAATCAGCTCTAAGTTACGACGAGGCACATCCATTGCATCATTCATTATTCTGATCGCATTGTTACTTTTTCAGAAAATGTTAACGAAAATTTTGACACACACACACACACACACACGCACGCACGCACGAACGCACACACACACGCACACGCACACGCGCACGCACACGCACACGCAAACACACACACGCAAACACACATACATACCGACATTTTGATAAAAATAGTCTAAAATGAATCCAATGACCATGAAACGTGAAGTTCTGTTAAAAATTCGATTTTCGATTTTCGGGGTAAAAAAACATTAATAGCTGTATGCCCCACTAGCAATGCGTACCACTAACCCTCTCGAAAGAGCAGTCCTACCCGCGAGCTCGCGAAGCGGGCGAGCAACAATAACCAGCTAGTTTGATTATTGTAAGCGGTAACATTAGCATTAGTTGCATAATTGAAAAAAAAAATTTTTTTTAATTAAAAAAAATTTTTTTTAACCCTTTGAACTCGAGGCCGTTTTCGCTTGCGCGAACCAGCAACTCGAGACGATTTCGGCCAAATTAGGTGAACATTTTACAGGTACTTCAAAAGTATTTAATTTTAAAAAAATTAAAAAAAAAATTTCACCAGTTTATTCATTTATATGTCGAAAACAACAAATTTTGATAAATATTACACTCTGTAATTAGTTTTGGTGTGATACTTAGTAAAACAATAGCCAAGATGCATCCTTGCCACTTCACATCGGCCGGGCGCCGTATCGGCACCGCTCGAGTTGCTACTTAACATCGGCCGGACGCCGTATCGGCGCCGCTCGTGTTCAAAGGGTTAAATTTAAAAAAATTTTTTTTACATAAAAATGAAATATATATAATTACGTTTGTTTATTCGGTGGAAAATTTCCATCCTCTCGTATAAATTGCATTCTTGAATGAACTTCTTTCGAAAAAAACTAAAAAATCTAAAAAACTACTTGACCGATATGGACCAAAATCTAATCAGCTCTAAGTTACGACGGGGCGCATCGATTGCATCATTCATCATTCTGATCGCATTGTTACTTTTTCAGAAAACGTTAACGAAAAATTTGATAACATAAAAACGGCCATACGCACACACACACACACACACACACACACACACACACATACTAACAATTTGATAAAAATAGTCTAAAATGACTTCAATAACCATGAAACGTGAAGATCTGCTAAAAAATCGATTTTCGATTTTCGGGGTAATTACAGTAACTTCCCTATGAATCGGGAAGTTAAAAATGGGACATTTGAGAGCGATCGCGGCCCAGATTTATCTTTTATCTAGCGCTTTCGACTATTGATGGGCGTCCATCTTTGCATTATCAAGGAATGAAAAGGCGCATCTTGCACATTTTTTTAACTTCCCGATTCACAGGGAAGTTACTGTAATTACCCCGAAAATCGTATATCGATTTTTTAGCAGATCTTCACGTTTCATGGTCTTTGGAGTCATTTTAGACTATTATTATCAAAATGTTTGTGTGTGTGTGTGTGTGTGTGTGTGTGTGTGTGCGCGTATGTCCGTTTGTATGGTATCAAATTTTTCGTTAACGTTTTCTGAAAAAATAATAATGCGATCAGAATCATGAATGATGCAATCGATGCGCCCCGCTGGAACTTAGAGCTGATTAGATTTTGGTCCATATTGGTCAAGTAGTTTTTTAGTTTTATTAGTTTTTTTGGAAAGAAGTTCATTCAACAATGCAAATTATACGAGAGGACGGAAATTTTCCACCGCAGAAACAAACATAATAATTACATATATTTTATTTTTATATTTTTATAATTTAAACAATTTTTTTTTATTTGAAAAAAAATTTTTTTTTATTTTCCTTTTTTAATTATGCAACTGATGCTAATGTTACCGCTTACAATAATCGAAAATTATCCCAATGCAAGAGTGAGTTATTCATCGCTACTGCCGAGAATACATTTTCAAAGAATATCGATGAAAGTACAAAAACATTTATATTACAATCTTTAAAAAAACAAGCAGTTCAATACGAATTATTAACTGAGATGAAATTGAAAGTTAATATAAAAAAATGGTTAATGGAGCATGCGAGCAACGAGCATACGATGTTGGTTTAATGCGACGCCATACAGCAAACATTTTGATAAGTAGAAAACTATTGAACTTCCCTGAGAACGTATAATCTTCTTAAAACGTACACTAAATAATGATAATAATATACTGCAACTAACGAATCGGGAAGTGCTTTGTGTGGCTCTTGGAGAGTCACACACCAAATAACATCCGTACTACTAACCCTCTCGCGAACTCACAAAGCGAGCTACAACACCCCCACCCGCGAAGCTCGCGAAGCGAGCGAGCAACAATAACCAGCTAGTTAATCCTGGAAACGCGAGTCTTATAATATATAATACTCGCGCCTAGGCCTTCCAGACCAGTGATGCGATTGTTAGCGCTTTTCACACGCATGTGCGACGATTCTAGCCTCAGACGGCCTCAGTCAAGTACGAAGATCGGGTACCTTGGCCGCCACGCTAATTTCGCATTTCATACTCTCTCACTATTTTCCTCCCAATAATTCTCCAATGTTGGACGCAGACGTAGACACGGCCCTGACGAAACTCGCGCATGCGCGTAAAAAGCGCCAACAATCCCATCACTGCTCCAGGCGGGTTGCCCTGGCAGGCGGCGCACAGTGACTTACTGTGTGGAAAAACTCTTGTTCACTCTATGATAGAGGTATACCGCGTCCACACGCGGTTGTAATAACACGTGATCAGATACAACAAGATGGATGCCACAACACGTGGTTGGGGTGAAAGAAACTCACACCGTCTCATATAGGAAATGTTGCACTCGGTGGTCGGAAGACGAGAGTGAAGCGGCAGGCTCGGCGCGCAGACCGCGCCGACGACCCCCACTCCAGACCATACCAGGGAAGGGGGAACCACGTCCCCACAACTGTGTGGGGAACGTTGTTCCCTCTCCCCTATGTTGGTGAGGAGTGGGGATCGGCTGCGCTGTCCGCGCGCCGACCACTACTCGTGTCTGGTGGCTGATCTTCCGACCACCGAGTGTTACGGTTCGAATCCGTACATCTAGTTTTTCTTTGGTGTTTACCCTGGCCACGTGCTGCAGTAGTCGGAAGCCGTTTTCGAATCACGTCGATACCTTGTATATCCGCGAATGGGCGCGGTGCACCTCTGTTATATTTCCCACAACTGTGTGTCCGTGCTGCCATCTAGCGGTTCTGCTCGGTAATCAGCGCGCGCTCGTCAGACCACGTCACACAGTGGTCGATTTACTCCAAAACGTGGCCACAAATCAAATCTTTCTTTGATTTATACGAAACTAGGTATCTCGGTGTTTTCGAGGTCGCTGATTACGAATCTGAAATCAAAATCACAAAAAAAGTAAAATGGCGGCTGTAAAATAGAGATTGAACCTATGAAAACTGTCAGAATGGGATAAAACTTGGTATTTTGGGGTTCCTGAAGTCGTTAATTATGAATCTGAAGTTAAAAGAACAAAAAACAAAATGGCGGAACCAGTATTGCGGATGTACGTAGTAAGAAAGTATTAAATACAAGTGATACTTTTGTCTTGTTAAATATGAATCTAATATCAAATTATATAAAGAACACAAGTAGCCGGCTAATTATTAAATTATAGAAGAAGAAATTCTTGTTTTAAATATATGTTTTGAAGAATGAAAGGTTTTAAATTAGGAAGCATTGTAATGATGAATGTATCAAATGGTTTATTCAACATCTGAATAGTCAGAATCGTCATCTATTACATTTTCTGTCGCCAAATTTGTATTAATAATTAATAATTGTATTGCATCTTCAGATAATTCTTTTGGTTTTCTTCGTGGCAATGCTCTCATGCTACTAATGTACGGATCAGATGCAAGTTGTAGTCGGCAAAAAACGTCTTCTAAATTTTTTGTCCGAAAACTCTTTCGTGCAAAATTTTGACGGAATCTTCGTATACATATATTTATTCGATGCTTCCTGAGCCTCTTCCGACATTTGGCCGATCGGCAATAGTGCTGCCGATATTACTTCTGATCCATGAATTAATATTTTATGAATCGTAGTGGGCATGTAATACCATGGGTATAATTGCACAAATAATTTAGCTGTTGTTACTGCATACTCCTTAAATTTTTTGACGTCTATTTCGAATCCGCTGCAAGTAACTTGCATTATTGTAGAAAACCGTTTCATTAATTTTAAATTTACTCCTGTTATTCTTGCAGAAATATCAGCGTTTGCAAAAAAACGTCGTGCTGTATTGCCATCGTTAGAGCTGCCGAATGTTTGTTTGGGACGATCCACGATAAGGCCCAGTTTGATGCGGAAACCTTTCTGAATTATTTTTTTGCGTTCGGAAACTGACTTTTTTCTGCCGCAGAGCGTGCTTGCCACTTTTTAATGTCTAGTCTATATGAAACGTGTAGACAACATTCGAAAAATCGAATCCACTCGTGTAATGTCGAAAGCCCAAAACTTAAATGGTCCTTATTAATTTGATTTTGTAGCATATTATCAATGGAATTGAAGTCCTTGGACGTTGCATTGCACAAATAGCAACGTTGCGTAGACGCAGTTGAAGTAGCTGCGTTGCACACTTTGCCATCTACCATTGTACATGCCAATTTGTAAAAAATGTTCGTTTGTTTTCCATCAATAACTAATTGCAAAGGAATAAGTTGATCCTCTTTCCTCTTAACGTGATCAATCTCCTGCATAGTACATTCTGTACTCTCCTGTAAAAACTGTAATCGTACAGGCCTACAAAATCTGGGAGATGCGGGTGTAGGATTCTTCCACACTACTTTTTTCTCATTTTCAGAAATGAACTGTAGAGGGACAAGCGATGTCAAAAAAACATATTCATCTGTTTTCTGTCCATCATCATCCGTAAATTTCTGTTTATATGTATACGCTGTGGCCACTGCTCACATCACAGCCCCATTTGCAAATTAGCGTCATATTTCCTAGATCTTTCTCATCCAGTTTTTCTATTTCATCTAGTTGCGTCCGAATAATTTGTTTTGCTGTGTGGTCTAGCAATGCTTGTAGTTTCACTTCTGCACTGCTTTCTGTAATTACAAGTGCACTTGGATCTGGATAACATTTACGTTTTGCCTCCAGCACAGCTGAATATGATGGAAACAAATGGCAGTTATATGCGATGCTAATAGCACGTAATCCCTCGTATTGACTTCGTGACAATTGTAGATCCACTATAACGGAATGTGCCTCTTCAACAGATAATGGCAGTTCTCGTCTCTCCTTCATAGATTCGTTATATTCCAATGCGGTACTCGGGCCCCTAACGTAACATTTGTTACTATATTGGCAGCTTCTGATTGGCCTAAGGATCGAAAGCTCATTTGTGTAGCGTAACTTAATTCCTCTACACTAAAATTGGAGCGAATATCTTCCGTCTTCCTTCTTTTAGATCTTTCGCTCAATGTTGAAAAATTCAGAGAGGGACGACCTCGACTCTTACGTGTCTCTTCTTCGAGTTCTGTATTCGACATTTGTTCAAATGTCAGGGAACCGTTCAGACATTGGTCGAACTGTTGGTAAAATCTTTTCTCAGTCCTGTAAACTTTCAACCACTTTTTCGTTAATTGATATATAAAATTTCGAAGCGTCTCTTTTTTATGGTCCGTCAATTGATAAGAACTTCTACATTTCTTAGATAATAGTTCTTCAATAACGGAAAATATTACTTGGATCTTGTCCTGTAAATGATCTTTTATTACAACAAAAAGTTCCTTCCTGGAAATTTTTACAACTCGGACACCGGAAGCTGAAACAAAAAAACATGCATAATGTATACTGCTGGGCATAAGTAATTACTCAATATGTGTGTGGAGCCGATATTATTATACAATGTATACCTTTAGAGTAGAAAAGAGATAAAAAGACAATACGGAAGGTGAGAAATAGAATGAGAAAATAAAAAAGAGCGAGGAAGAAAGACGGATACAGAAAAAGAAAACGTCTGAGCTGAAATGACAAAGAAACTAGCAGCAAATGCTTGAAATCGTAAAAATACCAGGTATAACCCATGTTCTACCGAAATCGTAATAAAATACCGTTACTTTTTCGGTTTTTCCGATGCAAAGTATGCCCCAAGAAGTACGGTAACTTAAATTAGCTTAGTATACACAATAGAAATACGATCCGTCGTAAAACCCTCCGTGCGAAAGAACAAGCGCGATACCGATATTTTAACACGATTTTTCAAATATGTTTGATCTGACAAAAATATGTTGATCAGTATTCACTTTGCTACAAATTACAATATAAAAAATTGAGAAAAAAAATCTTCTAAATAAAATAATGAAAATAAGTAACAATACTGCATATTGGAACCTGAAATAATAAAAATAAACAATTATTGCACATAAAATAAAATAATGAAAATAAATAACAATACTGCATATCGGAACCTGAAATAATAAAAATAAACAATTATTGTACATAAAATAAAATAAAATGATAGCAAAATTTTATGTATGTATCAGACTATCAGATGTGCATTTTTATTGATGTAAATTTTGGTTATTATGCAGTTTGAGGTGCCGCGAATCAATTTCAAAATGCGTACAATTAATGTTAAGTGATTGAAGCATGGACCGAAGTATACAAATGGAGGAAACCGTATCGTTAGATAATTGGTTCCTTTTTTTATTTTTCACATCGGTGACTATTGAAAATATCTGCTCGGCCTCGGCATTTGAATGGGGCAAAGAAAAAACTACTTCAACTAATAATTCTAAATTTAGAAACATTCTTTCCCCATCTATATCCGTAAATTTAAAAATTCTATGCCACATTTCAACAATTTCTAAGGAAGCTAATTCTTTTTTCTGCTCGTCATCATAACAGGATGGCAAAATTCGCCATTCAAAAGCTAATTGATTTATATCTAAATTTCCTATCCGGTTGGCAATATAAGTTAAGTCTCTAATTTTTAGTCTACCTTTATCATGCAACGCTACTTCAGGGTCTAAAAAAGTTAATTCTTGAAACAATTTGTCGTTTAAAGGTAGACGTTTAAGCATTTCTCGAACTGCAGTGGTATAAAAATTCATGCAATTAGACCAAATATTACGTGAATACTCAACATCTAAAGTTCCCAATAAGCATTCACATTCTGGATCAACATATATATCTTCTACATCCATTAAATTATCTTTAACATTAATATTTAATTTGGCAAAATCTTTTAAAGCGTTAGGCATGATAAAATTTTGCCCTATTCGATTAACTATCTGCCGACTGTTCTCAAATAATTTATGAATTAAAATATCTCTCGATTGAAAGAGAGCATTGAAACTATTAAAAAAATTTAACGCGTATTTTAAAAATAATATATAAGCTTTAATGCTGTCGTCATTGAAATACTCTAAAATAATTTTGGCAGATTTTGACTTATCATCTTCGACAACAGCTAAAATGAAATAATTTTTTAAAACTTCCCAATTTTTAATTAATTAACTTCCCGATTCATAGGGAAGTTACTGTAATTACCCCGAAAATCGAAAATCGATTTTTTAGCAGATCTTCACGTTTCATGGTTATTGAAGTCATTTTAGACTATTTTTATCAAATTGTTAGTGTGTGTGTGTGTGTGTGTGTGTGTGTGTGAGTATGGCCGTTTTTATGTTATCAAATTTTTCGTTAACGTTTTCTGAAAAAGTAACAATGCGATCTGAATGATGAATGATGCAACCGATGTGTCCCGTCGTAACTTAGAGCTGATTAGATTTTGGTCCATATTGGTCAAGTAGTTTTTTAGATTTTTTAGTTTTTTTAGTTTTTTTCGAAAGAAGTTCATTCAAGAATGCAATTTATACGAGAGGATGGAAATTTTGCACCGAATAAACAAACGATTTTATATATACTTCATTTTTATTTTAAAACAATTTTTTTTAATTATGCAACTAATGCTAATGTTACGGCTTACAACTAACGAATCGGGAAGTTCTTTGTGTGGCTCGTGGAGAGTCACACACAAAATAAATAAAAAAACCATTAAGATCTGTGTCTCCCACTAGCAATGCGTACCACTAACCCTTTCGCAAGAGCAGTCCTACCCGCGAGCTCGCGAAGCGAGCGAGCAATAACCACCCCATCCGCGAGCTCGCGAAGCGAGCGAACAACAATAACCAGCTAGTTTAATAATACATTGGTGCATATAAAGCCACCTCGTGTTTGCTAATTTCAAAAGTTTATTGCGTTTTACGCCAAAAAAATCCTGAAATTCAGTAAAAATTGCGCATCTCTTTGCACTGGCCGAAACATAAGTGGCAACTTTTCTAATTAGCCTTTCACATTCATACGGTAACTCGTCACACGCATTACTAGATATAATCGCGGACGTGTGACATATGCAATTCAACAATATTAAATTTGGTATTTCTTGTTTTAAACGTGAAGCAAAAGAATTATTACAACGAACCATTACAGCCGCGTTGTCACAGGCCAATGAAACTATATTCTTGAGAGGTATTTCGATCTTTTCAAAAAAGCTTTTAAAAATTTGGAACATTTTATCCGCGGAACAATCAGCGCTATCTAAAAGTAATAAATCTAACAATTGAGTAATTACTTTTTTATTGGTTGGTGAAACGTACTTTACGAGAATGCACATTATTTTCATATTTTAAATGTCTGTGCTCTCGTCTACTAAAATAGAAAATCTAATGGTTCTCAAACATTCAATAAGATTTTCCGATTCGCGTTTGGCTATAACGTTCTTAACAATGCGGGCGCACTTATGCCGAGCAAGTGAAAGATCCTGCACAACTTTTGACTCGCTAAAAATATCTTTCAAGATCGGAACTAAATGGTCAACTGTGCAAAAAGCTACATTGTGCTCTGCAAAAAAGGCAGACAATTTTATTTCCGCGCGCTTTACCTTATCATCATGTGATAAATGAGAACTACTATCGTTGTCGTTATTGTTATTACTATTACTATTAATTATTGTCATACTCGGTAGCTTTGTATTACCAATTCTCATATTTTGTATATGTTTGTTTGTCTGTGAATGCCTATCTAAATCTTTTTTATGACATCTCATAGTTTGATTACATGCAATGCAGTACACTTTATCTTCTACTGGAGAAGGAGCTATTCACAATTTAAGTTGGTCATCCTCTATCCAAGAATTTCGGCAAACCCTACTCCTCTTTGTAGCTCCTTTTCCAGTATTAGTTGCCATTATTTAATAAAATGTTAACAATAACTTACCTGAATTTCCGTCAGCCGTCAGCCCGCTCACTTCTTGCGCTTTATGCCTCGTACCGTAACGGTCGTAACGGACTCCGCTGGACGTTCCCGCTAATAATAGTCCCCCACAAACTTCGGACGCAGATACGATCCTGACGAAACTCGCGCATGCGCGCGAAAAGCGCCTCACGGGCCGTGATGCCGATGTTATGTACGTCTTGGTAACGCGGAATTACGAACTTGCCTGTAGATGGCACAACCGGTTAATTTGTCGATTTCGCGGCAGGGGTTCAAACGCCTCAAAGTTCTAAAGTACTAAACTCCCGAACGCGACTTTAACTGGGAAGGGAAGCGAGGTAAAGAAATAATTCTGTACAAGAAAATTATTGGTTTCGAAAGAGACTTCCTCTGTATTTCGCTTTGAAGACTCGACCTTTTCGCTCGGAAGATTTTTCGAGAGTGCCGATTTTCGTTTTTTCGCTTCTTCTCTCGGCTCTCTGGTCCCGGGGTGCGTCTTTGGTGGGGCGTCGTGAGGTCCAATCGGGAGGGTAGTCGCCTCCCCTAAGTCGGGGTAGCGTAGCAGTCTTGCGGGGAAGGGGAAGATGTCGTAGGCGTCCCAATTTCCCATCCTTGGTGCGTGAGACCTCGCAGGGGTGGTCCCAAAGGGAAATTTATGTTTCCGCGTCCTTGACGAGAGTTGGAGAGCTGTCCTCGGGTCTTCAATTTCTCCTAAAAAGGGGGTCCTTTGTTCAGGATGACAAATTTATGTATCCGCGTCCTTGACGAAAGCTGAAGAGTTGTCTTCGGGTCCGCTTTCCTTGCTGTCCCTCGCTTAAGGGGTTTTAATCCCGCAGAGCTGTTTCCGCTCCTTTTTATGGGCTGCAGATGGCCTCCCTTTCCTATTACTTTTCCTACTCGAGTGACCTCCTAACTATATTGCAATATTATCTGGCTACATATCTAAGGGATTACTATCAAACGGGTTACACTTAATTTTTACGATCAAAGTCGCGCGGTAATGCGACTGTAGTAATACCTAGTAGTAGTAGTAGTAGTAGAAAATGTAGCCGGGGCAGGAGTGATCGGCACTCCTCCCTATCCTTGCGGGAGAGGGGGTGGTGCCGCCAGGCATAGTCAGTTTCATATGGCGACCGGCTCTCGGCCCCGTAGGGTTGCAAATACCACTGCGTTCAACCGCCGCTCTGCTTTTTATAGCCCGGGCAACTTTCAGAGCAGTCGGTCTACTGATCAGGGAGCGATCGTCATCGATGAGACGGCCATTCTACCTAATATTTGGATTTTTGAGCTTTTTAGAGCTCGGAGCGTACGTCGGGCCGTGCTCACCTTCGGATCATGCAGGTTCGCCACACCTGCCTAGTTGGCCCCCCCTCTTCACCATAGAACCATGTCGTGCGCCTTGGAGTGTTACATCCCGTTCCCTAGTCGGTCTCGGCTGTCCGAGACTTTCCCGCTCCCTCCCCGGATTAGGATAGGCTACTCTGTGCTTCTACGATTATCACAAAGCAAGGGGCCGCGCCTGTACGTTCGTTGGGATGAAGTTGTATACTGTGTGTTCGGTCACCTTGGGATCCGATCCGACTTCGATGAAATTCCAGTGAAAACCGGAATATCGTGTCCATGCGGTCTTCGCCCTCGGAGGCTTCCCACTCTAATGCGTATACATCAACTTGGGGTCCGATCCGACTTCAGCGAAATTCCCGCCGAGGCTGGAATATCGCTTCCATGCGGTCTTTCTTTGCCGAGCCTGCCGCGTATTGGGTTGGGGGGACTCAAGCCGCACTAGGTTCTATGGCTGGTAGATTTTGAGCGTGACCATCGCCCTCGGGGTCCGGCGGGAGTGCAAGCTTGTGCTGCCTCCCGGCGTTGCCCATTCAGGTTTGTAGTAATACCTAGGATGGCGCTGTTATCGATAGGGCGACATCACACCGAATTCGTGGTACTGTGGTACTAAGCCGTGGTACGAGACCCCCCCACTATGACCTACCGTTGCCCCTACTGGCCTTCTCCAACTCGCTCGCGCGCTACACTCACCAGCGTACCTCTCCTATGTCCGTGTGCGCTGCTTGTGCGCTTGCGCCGTCCATGGCAGCCACAATCTATTTTTAGCACTTTCCATGCATTGCTTTACGGAAACGAAACTGAAATTCGGCCGTCGAGCGCATGAATCGCAATCTGAAGCTATCCTTCGAGTCCCCGTGTAGCGATTTTCATTTTTATTTTTTTTAATTACATTTTTAACCTTCCAAAAATTTAAAATTACAAACTATGTTAAAAATATATATTTATTTATCACAGAAACGTTTATTACAATAAAAATTGAATCTTCTTTTTCGACGTTCAGCACCATGTACTGATTCTCGTAACGTACAAGTCGTCTAACTCCTGCGGATTAAAAAGTAAACGTTATGATTATTTTAATTAAATAATTTATACATATGTATATGTTAAAAAATACTTATTAGTAAAAATAAGTTGAACTCAAAATTGTAGCTGCATCGATAATGTCAAAATGTACCCCCCGCCAGAAGTCAGAAGTTTTGAAGAATAAATGCAACCCTTACAAGTCCACAGCTGCATGCAATGTTAACTTGTGAAAGTTTTGTGCATGCGGCGGACTTGCATTTAAATGCTTCCCTGACATTAGCTTTAAATGGCCATCATCGATGGACATGGTGCGGCTAGATTCTTGTCTAGCTTTCAGGGCTGTGCGCACCACACACATGGAATTTAGGAGGTGAGACCCTAATTTATTCCGTTTTTTATTTTTGATGTCAGGGAGCAACGAAAAAACTCTTTCTGCCTCGGCATTGGAGTGTGGCAGACATCGGACAGCGTTAACCAAAGCTGTTAGTTGTGGGAAAATGGGACAGTTGTCCGAATTTTTTTGCATTCCGATGTCCATCCACCTGCCGTCGAAAGAGAGCAGTGCCCAACGATCTTTTTGGGATTGAGATGTGCCGAAATACAAAATGTCCCACTCATTTTGTAAATCTTCGGCACTAAAATTTCCCAATTTTTGGGCAACTGCAGCGACATTGTGGAAAGGTGAATTCCTGTCGTTATTTAGCAATGCAATTGACGGCTTGAAGACCGTCAATTGCGTAAGAAATTCATCGTCATGGGGAAGGCGATTTCTAATTTCATTGCTTACAGTGATGAGAAACTGTAAGCAATTGTTTCGGAAGGAGTGTAACTCAACTTCCGACATCCCATGACGTAATGCCTCGTCCAAGTGAATTTCAGTGTCCGGTCCAAGACGCACTTCATTAAGTGGAACTTGGTTTGATTTCAAAGAAAAATCAATTTCCCGAACTTCTTTAAGGTCATCTAAAAGGGACTTTTTAAGAAAACTCTTCAGGAAGAAACGAAGCAGCCTTGCAGAAGAGGGCTGCAACTCCTGCACCAGGGTATCTCTACATTGGAACGAGGCATTAAATACATTTAGAGTATTTAGCACATAATCGAGGAAATGAAAGTATCCTTTAATATCGGATCTGCTGAGCAGAGAAGAAAATTTCTCAGCAGATGCCAACTTTTCTGAAATCATATACTCTAAAAAATAGCCCTGGAGATCGTCCCAAATTTTAAGAATCCTTTTGACACACTGGTGCCTTGCCAGCCAGCGCGTCTCGGATAATTTAAGTACTTGTACAGGAGATTTATCGTAAATCTCCCGAAATTGACGAAAAATAGCTGCCCGTTTGGGGCTGCCATTAACAAAGGATGCGACTCCTCGAAGTAAATCGTTGCATTCCTTAGGGATGGTACCGCAAGCAGCAGTTGCCGCCAATGCTGCGGAATGGCAAACGCACGGCATAACAACGACGTTTTTCGGACAATTTGCGGGATTTTTTTCGAGCAATTTGCTCTGGAACGAAGAATGGCTTCCCATCATTACAGAAGCGTTGTCGCAGCTAAGAGCAGCGACGTTCCTTAGCGGAATTTGCTTTCCCAGCAAATAATTTTCAAAAGATTTGAAAATCTTTTCCGCTGAACAGTCGCTGGCGTCAAGATGAATTAGCTGCAACAGCTCTGTCCTGATAGACAAACGACATGGCTCAATGTATCTCACCACTAATGAGAGCCATTTGTCGTTTGTGGAGTCCGAAGTTTCGTCTTCGTAAACAGAAAATTTTGTATGCCGTACGTTATCTACGATGCGTTCGGTTTCCCGAACGCACAGAACATTAGAAATAATGTTTCCGCACTTCGTACGGCCTACTTTCATACCCTGCAAGACGGCACGGTTTTTAGCAATATCTTGCATGAGTACAAGAAATTTCGGGGCAACTGAGATCGCGATATTGTTTTCGGCAAAGAAAGCCGCATATCGGATCTCAGCGATTCTTATTTCCTTAAGGAAAGGACGCGATGATGTCCCTTCCTGGAGAAACTCGTCAGGTTGATTGTCCTGAACATCGGGCTCATTACCCGAAGGGTTATTAACAGAGAGCAATTGCTCCATGTTATTTTGATGAGCCCGTGTGGACGAATGCTTGCGAATTTCTGTAAGTCCACAACCGAAGATTTTCTTGCAGACTTTACAGACGCATTTCGATTTGTCCGAAGGAAGTTCTTCCAACCAAACCTTCAAAGTTTCATCAGCGTCGAACCAGTGACGCTGAAATCTCTTCTTAGATCTTTTGGCGGGTACAGAATCCATTTTACGATCAGTAACAATAAGCTGAAAATGAATTAAAATATGTATAATTAGAAACAAGCACAATCCCACTACATCTCGCGCACGATATTTAAAAGGCTCTGCTTCGAGAACCTGTCAAAACTACACTGTTGCACTCGTCTCTTTAAACTCGCGTCTTTTGTCAACCACGTGGTGTGGTATTCAACGCGCGCATCAACGTAACGCTGATTTTCTACTGTTTTGGATCATTCGTTTTACGCATGTGCATGATAAAAGCGGGATAAACTACACTGTCCAACACCAAAAATGTTTTCATATAACTAAAGGGTGGATCTTATAGAGTTTTTTGTGCTGATTCCGAATCTGTCCTTAGTTTTTCTCCTACACGCACAGTTTTTGAAAAACATGACTTTGAAAAAAAACCTATTTTTCAACTTTAAACAAATGTTGTGACGGTATTATAAAAGATATTGAATTGTTCTTTGCAGCAAAAGATTCTGTAGCTTTTATGAATACGATGATATCCATTATTAACACGTTATGATTGTTTAAACATTAATAAATAATCATTAAAGACGGAGAGACACTACTTTTGCACCAAATTTTGATGATATTTTTTAAATTATCTCAAAAAATAAGGGTCCAGCGGAGAATCGAAATATACCACGCGATAGAGCAGATTTTTATCTAGAAGATCCACCCTTTCAAGTTAGCAACAAATGACGTTTTTACCTTTCCAGAAAGCAAAATATCATCGTTTGACACGAGATGCTGCCAGTGGCGCTCTTCCACCAGTGCGGTCTTACACCGCGTGGCGCGCCGACGAACGACCGCGCTAGTGGAAGAGCGCCACTGGCAGCATCTCGTGTCAAACGATGATATTTTGCTTTCTGGAAAGGTAAAAACGTCATTTGTTGCTAACTTGAAAGGGTGGATCTTCTAGATAAAAATCTGCTCTATCGCGTGGTATATTTCGATTCTCCGCTGGACCCTTATTTTTTGAGATAATTTAAAAAATATCATCAAAATTTGGTGCAAAAGTAGTGTCTCTCCGTCTTTAATGATTATTTATTAATGTTTAAACAATCATAACGTGTTAATAATGGATATCATCGTATTCATAAAAGCTACAGAATCTTTTGCTGCAAAGAACAATTCAATATCTTTTATAATACCGTCACAACATTTGTTTAAAGTTGAAAAATAGGTTTTTTTTCAAAGTCATGTTTTTCAAAAACTGTGCGTGTAGGAGAAAAACTAAGGACATATTCGGAATCAGCACAAAAAACTCTATAAGATCCACCCTTTAGTTATATGAAAACATAAAAAAAGTTAAAATTTGTTGGACAGTGCTATTATGTCTATATTATAATGGCTAAGAGAGCATAGAGGAAAAGTATTCCTATCCTTGTCTGTCTACGTTCACCGCTGCCACCGTATGCTTCAATGTTCGCCGCTGTCATCGCAGCTCCATTTTTACATATTTATATGTGAATTTTTCAATAATGTATAATACAAATATTATATTATATTATTTTAAAACTTCTTGAACATTTAAAAAACATTAAATTTCGTTTCACTTTTCTTGTATCTTAAGGCGACCTAGTAAAAATAATACAGGGTTATATTTACTTTATTATTGTATATTTCTAACTAATAAATCCTTTTTAATGAATTAATAAATTTGATTAATACATCTTTTATTGTTATTATTTTAAATGTGCAATAATAAAGTAAATATAACACTGTATTATTAACTTCCCGATTCATAGGGAAGTTACTGTAATTACCCCGAAAATCGAAAATCGATTTTTTAGCAGATCTTCACGTTTCATGGTTATTGAAGTCATTTTAGACTAATTTTATCAAATTGTTAGTATGTGTGTGTGTGTGCGTGTGTGCGTATGGCCGTTTTTATGTTATCAAATTTTTCGTTAACGTTTTCTGAAAAAGTAACAATGCGATCTGAATGATGAATGATGCAATCGATGTGCCCCGTCGTAACTTAGAGCTGATTAGATTTTGGTCCATATTGGTCAAGTAGTTTTTTAGATTTTTTAGTTTTTTTAGCTTTTTTCGAAAGAAGTTCATTCAAGAATGCAATTTATACGAGAGGATGGAAATTTTCCACCGAATAAACAAACGTAATTATATATATTTCATTTTTATTAAAAAAATTGTTTTTTAATTAATGCTAATGTTACCGCTTACAATTAACGTATCGGGAAGTTCTTTGTGTGGCTCGTGGAGAGTCACACACAAAATAAATAAAAAAACCATTAAGGGCGCGTCTAATGTACAGTAGTGACGCCTATGGCGTAAAGGTGAACTACAGGAGGTAAAGTGGCGCCTCTATTGGCCGAGAGGTGAACTACGGGAGGTAAAGTGGCGCCTCTATTGGCCGAGAGGTGAACTACGGGAGGTAAAGTGGCGCCTCTATTGGCCGAGAGGTGAACTACGGGAGGTAAAGTGGCGCCTCTATTGGCCGAGAGGTGAACTACGGGAGGTAAAGTGGCGCGTCTATTGGCATATAAGTGAACAACGAACGAAGTAGGAGAAGGATAGAGAGATCCTCGTCTCTCCTGTTCGGCTGTGACGGAGAGGGAGATATGTCATGCGCTCGCAGGAGAGACAAAGACGGAGATTCCAATAGGATTTGGAAATCGGTTCGCACGTTCAGGAAAGGAGTTCGCGTTGGGGGCGTAGGGAAAGGAATATGTACAACATAAAAATAATTTCTACATATTACTTTAGAAATATATATATTAAACTTTATTTATCATAAAATTAAAATTATCATAAAATTAAAAATAATTTTTAAAAATAACAATTTTATTATTCCCATTGCCACGGCCACGGCCCCGTCCACGGCCTCGCCCACGGCCTCGTCCACGGCCTCGCCCACGGCCGCGCTGCTGTTGCTGCTGCTGTTGTTGTTGTTGCTGCTGCTGCTGCTGCTGCTGCTGCTGCTGCTGCTGCTGTTGCTGCTGCTGTTGCTGCTGCTGTTGCTGCTGCTGTTGCAGACGCAGCAACTCCCACCGTGCCTGATACAGGCGGTGGCGACGCCGCTGGTTCCGCAGCCGTCTCCGCTCATTCTGAAAATGCCATAAAACCATAAAATATTACTGTTGTACATATCAAAAGTAAATGTTGAGACATCATTTTTTTTAAATAACTTAAACTGTTTGCAGAGCCCGCACGAGGCAGGTTCAGCAGCGCGTTCGCCGGAACCCGGCCTCGCGTTTTGAAAGGTCTCGCGGTCTATAAAAACTCATCAGACATTTTGCAGGACCCCCTGTATAGTAGACTGAATATTCGGGTGTGTGTGGAAAATACAATCGCAAAATAATAGTAAATCCTTATTGTAAAATTTATGTATGGGATATGACTGTATTCTGGCCCTGCAAAGTGTTTGAACCTGGCCCCGCAAAAGGTCACGTCGGCCCTGACTGTTCGTTACACAAGTAAGATGTCTCAACAAAAAATTTGAATTGTTTTTTACTTACATTTTGTTGCGGCGGCGGAACACCCGCTCCCGGCGGCACACCCGCTCCCGGCGGCGCACCAGCTTCGTCGGATAGAAGTCTGAGCTGCTGCGGTGGTGGTGGCGGCGGTGGCGGTGGCGACGGTGGCTGCGGCGGCTGCGGCGGCGGCGGCGGCGGTCCCATCCCCATGGGAATGGGAATTTCCATCCCCATGGGAATGGGAATTTCCATCCCCATGGGAATGGGAATTCCCATCCCCATGGGCATTCCCATGTGTACGTACATTACCCGTCGGTCTAAAATTATTGATGGAACTGCAAATAATACAAACAATATCCAATGATTTCTATTGCTCTGGTACTTTTTTTTGTACAAAATGTAAAAAGAAACAAAACTTACCGTTTGGATTGTCGTTTTGCATTTCACTTGATTCGACTTGTCAGACAGCTAGCAATGAACTACTTTCTTACGGCTCACGCACTCAGTGATGCCAGGCGGAGGAACTTCCCCCTCCGGCTGGGCCCCCACTCTTACTTCTACTGCGCACGTGGTACACACGAACGTACCTCTACTCTGCCTGTGTGAGACTCACAAGAGGCTGAGAAGTAAGAGTGGGGGGCCCAGCCGGAGGGGCAAGTTCCTCCAGGTTCCTCCGTCTGGCATCACTGCAGGCACTGTTCGAGTCACCTCCCCCGTTGAGGGCCTTCCATCACTAAGAATTCTACAAAAATACCATTGATTTTTGTATAGTTTGAAATAAAAAAGAATTAATCAAATAAATGAAATAGACCTACCAGAACGCTCTAAAAAGACGATAGCTTTTTCTAATATTGTCCAGTACCTTTTTATGTGAACATGTTCTGAAAATGTAGCAAATACGTTTCGTAGATTTATGTCAATTGACATATTCTGATAATTTCCTCAAACTCGGTCAACGTTGCAATCAACTAATAAAGTTTAAAGATAGTAAAAATTGCAGATGTCTTCTCGAAATGTAATTTAGCAAAGCATTAGCGAGCGCTTGTCAAGATTTTCTGAGAAAATTGCATTTGAAAATTGATCATCAATTTGAAGTCTAAAATCTATTTGTAAGGGTGAGTTACGCGGAAAGTCAAGATGTCGATCTATTCGTAGTCGTGCGACAACTGGTCATCGAGACCCGTCTTTATAGCAGCCAATATTCAAAATCAAAGGCCCCGCTCATCGCCACGACGTTCCTTGCGGCACCATGCCGAAAGAACACCGCGGCATCGGTACCACGCCGAAAAGGACACAGCGGCTCGAACAGTCATCGCGGCCTCGCGCCCCGATCGGCGAACACCAAACACACACGCGGCATCGTCAGCGGCAAACCCTTACATATTACTTATAAGTTATTTTTATTTTTTAACCGACTTCGAAAAGAAGGAGGTCATCAATTCGACCTATATGTGCCTTTTTCACTTTTTTTTCTATGTATGTTCACCGATTATGCCGAGATAGATCGACCAATCGGTACGAATAAACGTTTTGCATCTTGTAGAGTCCCTAGTAGCACAAAATATTGTATACATATTCATATAATATTAAAAAGAGATTCAATCTTTTTTTAATATTCAAATATACATACAATAATTATTTCATATTACGGAAAAAATATTTTTTCTTAATATAAAATGAATTTTTATGTAATATTAGAAAGAGAATATATATATTTTTAATATACAGGAAATATTTTATGTTTATCATGGAAAAATATTGTTATTCCGGAATATGCTGGAAGACATACACACCTTTCATATTACAAATGAAGTATTGGTTTCAAATATAAAATAAATCGTCATTGAATATTGGAAGTAAAATTTGTACTTCCAATTTACTTTGAATTCGTGTGTGTCACTTAATCGACACACATTTATATTATAAGAAGAACATTAATGCGGCAAAGTTGTTGCACAAAAAATAATCGTGTAGCTCTTACACGTCTTACACAATATGTGATTGAACTGTAAGATTAAAAAGTTTGTAGCAACAGACTCATAGTTAATTAATGTTCTTATAATATAAATGTATGTCGATTAAGTGACACAAAATATTTCCTACATATTAAAAAAGAATATTATAATTGTAACATTACATAAAGTTCCGTTTATAATGAGAAAAAATATATTTCATAATATGATAAATATTATCTGCATATTAAAAAAAATATTTGTTACTGAAGGTGAAATAAATATTGTATGTACATTTGAATATTAAAAACAGATTGAATCTTTTTAACATGATATAAATGTGTATGCCATATTTTATGCTACTATGTTTACAATGTATACGTTTCGGTGCGCGATCCGTGTTTGCCTGTTGTCTTTCTCTACGTTCGGCTCTTCATCTATCTCTTCCTCTCTCACCGTCTTTCGTCTTTTGTTAGTTATTTGGAACTGATCGCTCGACTCGGAAAGTCGGTTCCTCGTGTCCGTGTCTATTCAACATCAATTGTTGACACGCGGATATTATATATATTGTTTTAATTTTAATTTTTTTATTTTGTGACGTGAGTGATGTTTTCCAAACAAAGGAAAGGATTCTCGCGAGCTGTTTCGATGAAGAAACGGATGGTTGCTATACGAGCAAAAAGATTGCATGCTACGGCAACAAACAACGTAACAGGTACGTTGAACAATTTAATTGAAGGGCAGGGTCATGTATCAGATACAAATGATGATTGTAATGTGCCTACGTCATTTGAAAGCACATCTCATCCATCTGCCGATACATGCATTTCAATTAATGAGGAAAGCATTATAGAAAATGCAAGTCCAGCAATGCATGTTTGTGCGGATGAAGGAGATGTGCCACAAACCGACATCTCCACATTACAATCAGTATCTGCTACATTGCATGAAAGTATTGTAGATGCATGTAGAAAACACATGGTAGTAGAAAACGCATCATCGGAAATGCAAAACGATACGGACGGTACCACGATTTTGCCTGAAGATGGGAACATCGTCGAAGATGAGAACATCGTCGAAGATGGGAACATCGTCGAAGATGTCGAAGTCGAAGATGAGAACATCGTCGAAGATGGGAACATCGTCGAAGATGTCGAAGTCGAAAGTATCGTTTTGCATGAAGATGGGAACATCGACGCAGATCGTTTACGTTCTGCCGAGATCAGTGGACGGAGCATCGTCGACATGTCACATGTCTTCGAACAATTGCAAAGATTGTCGAATCATTTGAATAAAACATGCAATTTCACTGATCTTGTTATAACGAAAACGGTGCGTTACGGTCTCAGAACGCAGTATTTTGTAGAATGTAGAATGTGTCGCTTCAAAGGCAACTTCTGGAGTGATCCGACAGACCACAAAATACTGGATATCAATACAAGTGCCGTTTGCGGTACTATATTGACTGGGACCGGTCACACTCAGCTGAATCAAATTTTGGCTGCTGTGGATGTTCCATGCATGAGCGATAATACGTATAGTAAATATGAGAATAAAGCGTCCAAAGCTTTTGCTAGCGCCGCAGAAGACGAAATGCGAGCGGCTGGCGAAGAGGAAAAAAAATTAGCAATCGAGAGAGGTCATGTAATTAACGGCATTCCATACATACCTGTGATAACAGACGGTTCGTGGATGAAAAGATCGTATCGTAGTGGTAGTTACGATTCTCCATCCGGAGCGGCTGTTATCATAGGTTACTATACTAAAAAAGTACTGTTCGCTGGTGTACGTAATAAATATTGTGTTATCTGCGCGAGAGCAGCCAATATTAATACGACACCAAAAACACATGAGTGCTATAAGAACTGGGGAGTCAATCAGAGCTCCACCAGTATGGAAAGCGACATTATTCTCGAAGGCTTCTGTCGTAGTATTGAAATGCATGGAATAATGTATACTAAATACATTGGGGATGGCGATAGTAGTGTATTTAATAAATTGAGAGATTTCCCACCATACCCGGGCATTCTTGTGGAGAAGATCGAATGTGTAAATCATCTTCTCCGCAATTTGTCAAATAAAATACGAGAAGCGGGCACAATTGGTGGTCGAAATTACTCACAAGAAAAAAAAATCGTTACTAACAGCGTAATGAAAATCCGAAACGCTGTTGTAAAGGCGGCAACGTTTCGGCAGAACAGTACGCTACCTTGGAATGAAAAAGTTGCTAATTTAGTAAAAGATTTAGGCAACATACTCAGCCACGTATTTGGTGAGCATAAAGATTGTGCTTCGTTGGAATACTTTTGTGACGGGGTTGCAAAAGAAAACGAGCGAAATCTTATTCCCAAATTACAAAAGGCAAAGATTTATGAAAAATTAGACGATGCCATGCATCGCATAAAACAAAATGCGCCAAGTTTGCTATACGGTTATACCAGCAATTTGGTAGAAAGTTTCAATGCCATTATTTGCAAATTTATTGGTGGCAAACGCACGCATCTATCGCAAAGAGGATCTTACAAAACGCGCGTACAAGCATCAATCGTGCAATGGAATAGTTCCGCACCGATGACGAATGCTTGTCGCGCATTGGGTAAAGAGCCCCCAGCACGTGCAATACTGTTGGAAAAGCGACATATTGCCGAACAGGCAAAACGCAATGAACGTTTGCGCGTGGCAAAAGAATCAGGTATCGCTGTTCGTAAATCTAAATATTCTAACCGAATGCTTAGACCTGATAAAGATTATGGTCCAAACGCGGAACGGCCTGATATTGATCAACAGATGTACGAACAGCTGAAAGCCGATCATTACCAATCGCTGCGAATTGATCAACAGAATTGCGAAATAGTAGAGCATGCTACGCGGGATCAGCATGAAAACCCGCAGTGGCATCTCCTACGTCGCAATTTGATTACTGCATCGCATTTCGGGAAAGTATGTGTAAGAAAAGATTATACCCCGTGCGAGAGCCAAGTAATACAAATTCGTTACCCTCGCGACGTTAAAAGTATCCCTGTTAAATGGGGTAAGGAGCACGAGATTACGGCGCTCAAACAATTAGAAATTATTCTGGGCAAAGAGATCCATAAATGTGGATTATTCATTGATAAAGAAATCCCTTATCTAGGCGCGACGCCTGATGGCATTATTGGTGACGATACCATAGTAGAAATTAAATGCCCTTATAAGGCGCGCCATGTGACTCCTGAAAATGCAATTTTATATAAAGTTGGAGAAGTCCATCGTTTTTTCGAAAAAAACAACACGAATCGTCTAAACGTAAGACACGGTTATTATTTCCAAGTACAAGGGCAATTGCACGTGACGCAAAGAAAATATTGCATCTTTGCAGTCTGGACGCCTCTTGGAATTAAGTACACGACTGTCGTACGTGACGATAAGTTTTGGACGGATAAAATGTTACAGCCGCTCCAACGCTTTTATGAACACTGCTTGGTTCCCGAAATAATTGATAGTAGACGTAAAAGAAACATGAATATTCGGGAACCGCAGTACATACTTGACGCACAGAGAGAGTTTAAAAGAAGAAAACTTTCATAAAGAATAATAAATGTATGCCAGCTTAGAAGGTGTTGTAAGATAGGGAGCCAGAAGGAATATCGCATTCGTTCTGACTCCCTTTTCGGGTCTCTTGTGCAGCAACCTCCTCGTGGTGAGACCTGGTCAATCGGTATTATTCTCTATTAGTAAGAACTTCAAGTATCTTATGAATAAAGAATAATACCGAGCTAATAGCTGCACACTTTGAATTTTCGAAAAATAAAAAATATTACTTACAACAATTGATGTGTTCTTTCTTTAACTTAATCCGAAACGTGTCACATTTTTTTCAGATTTTTAGATTGACAATAAATGGGGAAAATGGACCAAAAACTGATTTTTTATTTTTTTGCTATAACTACCCTTACAGATGAGATAGGGGGCTGAAACTTGACAGAGAAGAGTCTCTTTGGATAGGCTATCGGATGGTTCACGAACGATTAAAATACCACTGGGGGTGAATATGACCCCCAAATCCGGCCATAGCCATCCTGCGTAGGCACATCGAAAAATCAACCTGTTGCTTGTTTGTATCTCCGTCTTTGTCTTTCCTGCGAGCGCGTGACATATCTCCTTCTCCGTCACAGCTCTGCAGGAGAGACGATGATCACTCTATCCTTTTCCCACTTCCGTCGTAGGTCAGTTACGCTGAAGTTACGCTCGGAGAGAAGTCGGAAAGCGCGATAGTCAGGCAGCCATGTTGGAATACGAATTGTTCAGTTTTATGACAATTTCCTACTACAAAAGCATTCAGCGAGGAAGCAATATTTTTGCATAATTTTGGTATCGAAATATTCCCTGAATTATTGCGCGTCGCCGTACAGAGCCCTTTTTTGGAAAAAGTGTACAGAAAAAAAAATTTTCTATAAAAAACATACAAAATTATTGTTTATAAAGATTCAGGAGACAAATTGCAAAAAAGGGCTCTGTACGGCGACGCGAAATAATTCGGAGAACATTTCTACACAAAGAGCATCAAAAAATATTGCTTCCTCGCTGAATGCTTTTGTAGTAGGCGCATCGGAAAACAAAGCAGCTTCGTAATCTCTGTCTTTGTCTCTCCTGCGAGCGACGCATGTCAGTCTCTGTTGCAGCCCTACAGGAGAGAGAAGGAGGATCTATCCTTGTCGAGGAGCTTTCAGGTTTCGCCGCAATGTCGCTAAGTACGCCAAAAAATTCCCACGGGGGTCAGACGCATCCTTAAGACCTGTATGTCCCACTAGCAATGCGTACCACTAACCCTTACGCAAGAACAGTCCTATCCGCGAGCTCGCGAAGCGAGCGAGCAACAACCTTACCCGCGAGCTCGCGAAGCGAGCGAGCAACAATAACCAGCTAGTTTTTATGTTCGATCTCTTTTTCAATACCCACAAATAAAAAACATGCAATTTCTATTTAAAAAATCATTGTTTAATGTCAGATTTCATAAATTTTAGGATTAAAACTGAAAAAAAAGACTTTTAAAAAATTTCAACAGGTAGACTCGAACCAGCGACTTACTGAATACCAGTCTTTCTCGCAACGTCCTCGACCACAGCGGTTATTGTTTATATGTTAACGCGAACTGTTTATGAATGAGTCGAGATTTTCTCGAAAAATCTTGAAAAGCGCGCGCTACTGCTTTGCTAAATTACATTTGGATACGTCATCTTCATATACTGCAAGTTTCAGGAAAATCCGGTTCCCGAATACCTTGGCCTCTCCTTGTTAGCGAAAACCAATATCAAAATACTTACCAAAATTTAATGACATTAAGACTAAACCGAAATATTAGACTGAGTAAACTAGTATACATAAGCGAATTGTAAGTGTCCATAAGAATCGTTGGTCATTTTTTTGTTATGTTTTTTTTGGGTACCAATTTAATTAAGAGAATGTATATATATAAATACTAATAAACATATTTACGAACAAAAATGAAATTGTTGAGGACTTAGGATTCGGAAACGCTGGGATAGTTTTTGGCGGAGGTTTACGCTCCACGAAGGTCAAGCTTTTTTTGTCATGAAATATATATTTTTCTAATTATTAATTACATCACAATAAATTTTATTCTCCTAAAAACATTTCCTAAACATAAACAGTGTCTTAGCTGAATTAATGGCTGTCCACTACAACATAAATACATTTCGTTTAAAGCAAACAAATAATATTAAAACATTGCACTCTATCGAAAAATCTGAAAGAATTGAGAATATTGCTAATGCTAATACCTAACTGCTATAAATGGAAAAATCTGGTCCACGAAATCTTGTACACAAAATATGCATTTTTCGATTTTTCATACTTAGTATTTACAAAAAAATCTGAAAAAATTCACAATCATAAGGAATCATATCTACAAAATTATAAAATTTTTTAAGAATTTTTAAGTATACATTAAATAGGGAAAATGTGACAAAAACCAATAATTAGTTTTTACTTTTTAACTACCCTCCTGGTTAAGATAAAGGGTTCAAACTTGGTGTCGAATTCTTTCTTTTTATGAGTTATCAAATACATAACCCGGTACCATTGGTACAAGCGCACTTCTCACTCTTAACCTGCTAGACTATTGGTATTAATGCAATTTTTATTGTAATAAACGTTTCTGTGATAAATAAATATATATTTTTAACATAGTTTGTAATTTTAAATTTTTGGAAGGTTAAAAATGTAATTAAAAAAAATAAAAATGAAAATCGCTGCACGGGGACTCGAAGGGTAGCTCCAGATTGCGATTCATGCGCTCGACGGCCGAATTTCAGTTTCGTTTCCGTAAAGCAATGCATGGAAAGTGCTAAAAATAGATTGTGGCTGCCATGGACGGCGCAAGCGCACAAGCAGCGCACACGGACATAGGAGAGGTACCCTGGGAGTGTAGCGCGCGAGCGAGTTGGAGAAGGCCAGTAGGGGCAACGGTAGGTCATAGTGGGGGGTCTCGTACCACGGCTTAGTACCACAGTACCACGATTTCGGCATCACTGCTCACGGCTCATCGCTGCAACCACGGATGCACCTTTTTTTTTTTTTTTTTTTGCGTGAGGGAAATGCTTTTACGCATACCCCGTACCCCCTGGGAGAGATACGAGGTTATGTGGGGCTACGTGGCCAGAAGGGCTCACAATTACCCACTAAAAACCTCACGACAACCTTCCCTAAGCTATCCGGGGGCGGCTGGGATCTCCAAAGAACACAACCAGCCATCCCCCTTCGCCCTTGGCCCTGTGTGGGGCCTCGTCCCGGGGGGAGGGAAGCTCCCCCCAGCAATACCTACGCTATCAGGGTGTAAGCAGGTTGCCCACTTACACCCCCCTTCCCTGGGCCGTTCGGTGGGCTTCGCGAGTCTCCAGCTCGCTCCGCCCAACGACCCCCGGTGACTCCGTTCCTCGCTCGAGGAGCCCTTAAAAGGGCTCTCGGCCGAAGGACGAAGTCTCCGCGCGCGACAAGGGGGGACGAAGGCGGGCACACCGCCCGCGTTCGCCCCTCCCCCACTCCCACCCCCTCCCCCGACCCAACGATCTTTACGTCCCCCGGGGGGAAAGAGGAAAGGGGGCGGGAATAGCCCCCCCAGCACAAAAGAACAACCCGTCTGGGATGCCTCTTCGGGGGAGGCGGGAAGGACTTAACGAGTCCCGCCTCCCCCGGTCCGTCGCCTGCCCCGTAGCGTGGGGCGGGCCGCTCGGCGAGGGCGCCTCGCCAGAGCAATCCTTCTCTCGGAGAGGGGGTTGGCCTCCCTCTCCCTTTCTGCCACCGCTGCATCACCTCCTCGCAGAAGGAGGTCACGGCCTTGTGCGACCTCTCGTCGCCAATCATGTGGTCGACCACGGCCGACAACGAGAGGTCGCCTCCAATCTCGCTTCTTAGGACACGGCGCGGCGCCGACCACGCTGGACACTCTTCCAGCGTGTGCCGCTCCGTGTCCAAAGCCTCCGGACAGTGGTGGCACCGTTCGGTGGGTTCCCTCTTGATCCACGCCAGGTACCGGCCGAAACATCCATGGCCGGTTAACACCTGGGTGGATCTGTAGGTGAGCCTTACTCGCCTCTCGCACCATTCCTCCAGAATGGGCAGGAGGGCCCGGACTATTGGCCGGCCCGTATTGGCGGCCAGAGTTTCCGACCGCCACAGGGCCAGCGATTCCTGCCGGGCCTGGCGCTTCACTTCTACAATCCTGTCCTCCTCGTCCGGGTCCGCTTCTCCCCTGCGCAACGAGCGGACGGCCAAATACCAAGCCGTCCGCTCCCTTGCCTGATGGTGCAGGGGAATCAGACCCGCGAGGAGGCACGCCGCCTCGGTGGAGACGGTGCGATAGCCCCGTATGGTCCGCAAGGCCAGCCGGCGCTGCACTCTGTTGCAGAGTGTTTTACTGCGCCGGCTGACCGACAATGCGTCGGACCACACGGGTGCCCCATATAGGAGCTTGCTATGCACCACCCCCGTATAGAGGCGGCGGATCCGTCCATCGGGCCCCCCAGTATTGGGCAGCAGTCTCCCTAAGGAGGCCGCCACCGCTTGAGCCTGGGGGGCCAACCGACCGAAGTGCTTCTCGAAGCGCCAGCGACTGTCGAGAGTCAGGCCCAGATACTTCATCTCCTGCCTGACCTCGACAACGGCATCACCTACCTGGATCCCGAGTTGGGGCGGCGGCCGCCGGTTCGGAGGCAATGCGTGTAGCCACATCGCCTCCGTCTTACCGGCGGCTATCTTGAGCCCCAACCCCTCGATCCTACCCACCACGGAGTCCACCACTACAGCCGCCAAGGCTATCGTTCCCCTCCATGTCTCCCCCTCCACGACCACCAGTGTATCGTCCGCATAGCAAATCACACTGGCGTCGCGGGGGAGAGTAGCCCGCAGCACCGAGTCGTATGTTATGTTCCACAGGAGCGGTCCTAAAACCGACCCCTGCGGAACTCCTCGGTGCATGTTCTCCCTCTGCATCACACCGTACCGGCCACGGTACTCAAACCGCCTGTCCCGGAGATAGTCCCGAATGACCTCACGGAGGTAGGGGGGCACCCCGTGATACTCCAGCGCCCCCATTACCTCATCCCAGGGCAGGGTGTTAAACGCGTTGGTGATATCAAGCGATACCGCCAGCAACACCCTGCCCGCAGCGACCGCACTGGTCCGGAGGGAGGCGAGTCGATCGATGGCATCGATCGTAGAACGCCCCCTGCGGAACCCAAACTGGCAATCGCTGAGATCGGGACCACTCGTTGACAGGTGCTCGACGAGGCCATCTGCGATAATCTTTTCATAGATTTTCGCCACCTCGTCGAGGAGACACAACGGCTGGTACGCAGAGGGAAGCTCTGCGGGCTTGCCTGCCTTTTGGAGGAGCCACGGATGCACCTGGCTGCACTCAATGTCTGTTGATCCTACTAGGTGATAATAATAACTAAACGTGTGTACAAGCCACATGCTCAAAATCCCTCAAAATCATAACTATTTTCCTAGGTTTCTAAATTTTTCGTATGAAATTTTGTTATGTTTTATATATTACATTATCCATTGTTACTTGCATTTTATATAATGTATAAACATGATTTACTTACCTCCAGGGACATCCTCCATATTGAAGAATAAAAATTGGTATGATATAACCGAAAAATATGCACTTCTGGACACTTTTCTCACTTGCCAATGTTACGTCGTACCAACGTTTTGCTTCAGAATTTGCTCGAACAAGCAAATTCTCGGGATCTATAATTCGCGCGAACAAATCGTGGCCATTACGCCGATTCTAATTCTATTTTCGTCCCAGGTCAATCAAAATGTACATTTATGTATCAAAATGTATATATATATACAGGGTGTCCCAAAATAAGTGTAACTCCCGGAAATGGGAGGTTCCTTGGGTCATTTGAAGCGACAATTTCCTTTACAAAAATGGCGTCCGCGGCTTTGTTTAGGAGTTATTATCGAAAAACACGAACCAATCAGAGCCCGGCTATAGCGAACGGAGTCCGACTCGGCGACAGGTCCCGCTTAACGTGGTGTCGCTATTGGCCGAAACAAAGTCAGTCCGCTGTAGTCGCGCTCTGATTGGTCCGTGTTTTTCGTTAATAACTTCTAAACAAAGACGCGGACGCCGTTTCTGTAAAGGAAAATGTCGCTTCAAATGATCCAAGGAACCTCCCATTTCTGGGAGTGACACTTATTTTGGGACACCCTGTATATTCATATCAAGCCACAACCATGAGACGCCGGTGCGAGCGAACCCTGGCATAGCAACAGCTATTACAGGTGTTTACCGAACTTTCGCGAATAATGGTAACACGAAGAACAATAGTATAAATCGTATGATCGAGAACAATTAATGTCACGCTCCACCGAATTCTTATGGTCCGCGCTCCCATTATAAATATGGCAAGGTTCGCGCTCTGCGACAGTTCTTCGCAACAGTTTCTTGAATTCGCTTCACTCTTCTAGTTCCTAGTCATCTGACCTGATCGCATCGCATCTTGCTATATTCGTTTTGTTCATTTCAATTTCCATCTATCTCATTTCTTTTATAATTCTAGTTAGTAATTTAGTTTAGTGCGCGTTGTTCTATCATAGTTAAATAATTTTAGTTTCGGTTATCAAATTTTGAATTGCGTTAGTTCCTAAGTTTAGTTATAGTTATTTCCGTAGATTTAGTTATTTCATTTATATCGTGTTCGTTATCTCGCCGTCGCGCAGTGTTCTAGTTTAATTTTCGTTTTCGTTGCTATCGCGTAATTTTGTATCCAGCCACTTTCTTTTAGTTATTACACGTTGATTTAATTTACTTATTTTCTTTTGCGATTACGTCAGTGTGGTTGTGTCTTATAGTGTTTCGAATGCCGCGTCGCGCAGGTCGCAAATATCAACACAAGAATTTGTTCGGAGGACTCTTCCGAAAGGGAAAAGGGACCACCTACGACCAGAATCTCGGGATTCCGAAACCCCCGCGCATCCTCCGAGAAATCGAGTTCACCAGTACCGTTACGCGTCGTAAATCGCGGTTCCCATTCTGACAGCGACGCGACTTCGCTAATTCCCATTTTCCGTTTCTTATCTCTCTCGGACAACCGAAAAATCGGGCCTGGTCAGACGTGGACGTACGTGCCACGTGGATCGAAGATCGTGAAAGTCCATAAACACATTACGACCCCCATCCGGGACGTAACACCAATTTACTGTGCGTAGCTGCTACCTTAACGATGGTCACTTACAGACTGAATTTCTCGCTTAGGTAGAAAGATCAGGTCCTTTTCCCATTATCCATTCAATAGCCCACCTATCACGATAGCCAACCCATGTATACGAAAGTCTCTATTTCAAAGTTCATTTTTTGGATTTTCGGCCACGTTTCGGAGTAAATCGACCACTGTGCGTCAGACCGAATAATATCGATCGAAATATACAACATACATACTTTTCTTCTTTATTTAGGTACCTTATATTTACATATAATGCGTACACTAATTTATATACTTCTAGCTTTTAGTAAACCAGTTTTTATTTGTACGAATTAATTTTTTATTCAAAAATCCGCACGAAAATGCATACATTGACTTCATCGCGCTTTCACTGTGGTATACATATCAAGTTGATATTATCAACTTAACAGTCCTCTCACCAGAAGGCACCCCTGCCTTCCCCACTCCGTGGCCAGATCTTCGAACAAAGTCCCAATTCTTTTGGGCGGAATGGCCTCGGGTTGCGTACCCTCGGCTAATTTCACTCGTCGTATCCTCATAACACGACCTTTCCGAACGATAGCTGGATGGGTCAGAGTGCCCACCCGTCATCGTCCGGGGACGGTTCTGTGTACTCTCAAGCGTCCCTATTCAAGACGTCACGTAAGCCCAGGTTCTACCATAAATCCTTCCAATCTCAAGTATCGCCTCGACATCGGTCCTTGATTTTGTTTAAAACACGTTGACGCTAACATACATACATTGTAATTCCAAGCGGCTATGCAAGATTCAAGTGGATCTGCGTATCCAGGCGTTAAATAACCGCGGGCCCGTATTTGTTAAAATCCGTTTATAGTTCAAGGTTTCGGAAGGTTGCAGTTAAAATTTACATGCTCTTATTGATAAATGTTCAAGCTTTCATATATGAACCTAGTTCGATGCTTAGCACTCTTCAGCGTTTTTGTATAATTGTTTTCAAAGTTTGAAATTATACTAATTTCCGCTATTCGTGTATGGATTAGATATTCTCGTGCTAGATCAATCAAAATGTATATATATATATATATATATATATATATATATATATATATATATATATATATACACACACACACACACACACACACACACACACACATTCGTAGCAAATCACAACCATGAGACAACGCGAGGAATAATACCTCGACAATAATATAACTTGTATGATCGAGAACAATTAATTTCACGCCCCACCGAATTCTCATAGTCCGCGCTCTCATTATAAATATGACAAGATTCGCGCTCTGTGACAGTTCTCTGTGACAGCTTCTTAAAATCGTTTCGCTTCTGATTCAGTTCTCTGACTTGATCAAATCGCCGCATCTTGCCATATCCATTTCTATCTCATTTCGTTTAAGTTTCCATTTTCGTTCTAT
The DNA here is from genome assembly GCA_963971365.1 of Lasioglossum villosulum. Lineage (NCBI taxonomy): Eukaryota > Metazoa > Arthropoda > Insecta > Hymenoptera > Halictidae > Lasioglossum > Lasioglossum villosulum. Next base: position 14,541,487 of record OZ020499.1, read on the forward strand.
TTATCCCGCGTTATAGATTTACAGTTTCTTCATTTTGTTATTAACTTCCCGATTCATAGGGAAGTTACTGTAATTACCCCGAAAATCGAAAATCGATTTTTTAGCAGTGTTGGAATTGGTTGGTAGAGGTTTGAATAAATATCCGTAGAATTTAGTAAAAGGAAAAAGGATGAATATATTAAATATATTTGCCATTGTTACCCGGCCACAACATATTTGCCACTTCATATAAATATATAACGTTTAAATATATAACATAACCTTAACTTGCGCAATGCACGCGGTATTACTGAACTCTTTCATACGACTGCTTACTGTACAACGCCAACCAGAACTTCTCTGTTAGTAGAGAGTTATGTTTGAATACGCTAGATGGCGCTGCGAACATAATTGAATTCTTTTATTGGAATATTCAAGATTATCATATTTATGTTGAATATCCAACAAGCAGATCTTCACGTTTCATGGTCATTGGAGTCATTTTAGACTATTTTTATCAAATTGTGTGTGCGTGTGTGTGTGCGCGCGCGTATGGCCATTTGTATGTTATCAAATTTTTCGTTAACGTTTTCTGAAAAAGTAACAACGGGATCAGAATGATGAATGATGCAATCGATGTGCCCCGCTGTAACTTAGAGCTGATTAGATTTTGGTCCACTTTGGTTCAGTAGTTTTTTAGTTTTTTTCGAAAGAAGTCCATTCAAGAATGCAATTTATACGAGAGGATGGAAATTTTCCACCGAATAAACGAACGTAATTATATATATTTCATTTTTATTTCTTTTTAATTATGCATCTATTGCTAATGTTACCGCTTACAACTAACGAATCGGGAAGTTCTTTGTGTGGCTCGTGGAGAGTCACACACATTATAAAAAAAACCATTAATAGCTATGCCCCACTAGCAATGCGTACCATTAACCCTCTCGCAAGAGCAGTCTTACTCGCGAGCTCGCGAAGCGAGCGAGCAACAATAACCAGCTAGTCTAAATATTACTTTAACTTACATTTCTCTAGTTTATAGTTGAGTAGCTTTAATTTCGTTCGTTTCTTTATAATATAGCGTTTAGGTTGTAAGTACGTATTTTCTAATTTTGTTCATTTCATTTATCTAGCCAGCGTGCAGTACCTTTCTTATTTTTTTTGTTCCGCAATCGTTGCGTCTCCTGTATTCGAGTCTCCTTTTTTGGTTATTATACGTTAGTCAAATTTACTCATTTCTATTCTTTTATTTCCTTTCCTTAACCTTCACAGTGCGTTAGATCACGTCGGTGCGATTGTGTCTAATAGTGTCTCTAATGCCACGTCGCGCCGGTCGCAAGTACCAGCTTAAGAAGCTGTTCGGATGGCTCTACCAGGAGGGAAACGGTACGACATACGACGCGAACCTCGGAATCCCCAAACCCCAACGCATGCTGAGAGACGTCCAGTTAACCGGTACGGTTCGAGTTGTTGACCAGAAGGAGATCGCTAAAGCCAAAGCATCCGAGGTTCGTCCACCCGCGAGTTCTCCGTGGAAACTTGTGCCCCTCAGTTTCGTGCCAAGCTTTCCTCGCTTAGAAGACATCTGTATCGAGGATCCGCGTTACGAACGATACGCCATTCGTAGATCGCTTGCCTTGAAGTGGTACTACTAAACCCTCGTCCGCTACCCTCCGCCTTTTCTCCTTCCCCCTTTTTTTAGCGTAAGGGAAATGCTTTTACGCATACCCCGTACCCCCTGGGAGAGATACGAGGTTATGTGGGGCTACGTGGCCAGAAGGGCTCACAATACCCACTAAAAACCTCACGACAACCTTCCCTAAGCTATTCGGGGGCGGCTGGGATCTCCAAAGAACACAACCAGCCAATATTTCTCCTTCACCCTGTTGTCGAACGACAGGGCAGTGAAACTCAAGTAAAAGTATCTCTGTACGGGACAAGTGAAGCGTGAATGAGTGTGTGTGCGCCGGTACCCACGTCGGTGCAGATCTAACGACAGATATTATTTTAGATTCAATAAATCGGTGTTCCCCTTCGTACGTCTGAGCCCACCAGGGCCCGGTACAATCGGAGGAACACAGACACTCGCGTCCGGATCTTCCCAGTTGCATATTAAAACGTCAACGTGCCAGATTTCAGGAATCAGTGTTCCCCCTCGTACGGCTGAGCCCACCAGGGCCCGGTACAATCGGAGGAACACGGATTATCGCGTCATAATCCATCCGTGCTAGAAACTAAACTCGAAGCCATTCCTACGCCGTGCCACAATCACCGTGACGTCTGCGGCCGCCGGGAGCCTTTCGCGATTGCCGAATAGTGCCGTCACGCAACGTAAATCGCGGTTCCCATTCTGACAGCGACGCGACTTCGCTCATCCCCATCTCACGTTCTCTCTCTCGGACAACCGAAATCGGCCCTGGTCAGACGTGGACGTACGTGCCACATGGACCGAAGATCGCGAAAGTCCATAAACCTGTTACGACCCCCATCCGGGAAGTAACAGGGGAATAAATTTGGCGCAGTCGGTAGGACATCGACGATCACCGAATAAATCGGTTGTTCCTTTTCTTTTTTTTCTCTCCTTCAATTGGAGCTAGCCGCCTCCATCTTACACGTTCTGTACACCTATCTCGCGCGTCACTTCCCATTTTTCACAATGGATCCTAGCGATTCGAAACAGGACCCAGACACGCCTCTACCCCTTACCAACGAGGAACTCTTCGCGTTCCAGCAAGAGCTGGCCGAAAAGGAGGCCGCCCTACATGAACAAGCAGCTGCCCTCGAAACCGCGCGAAGGGCATACGATTCTAATGCCGCCCTCCAAGAAGAGCTACGAGCGATACGTCGCGAACTGTACGACCTTCGCTCACAAAACCTCGACTCAGAATCGGCACTTTTCACCGAGTTCCGAGCCGAACCTTCTCGGCGAGCCCCCTCGCCCCAATCCCGTGAATTTTACAGTCAAGCAGGCCGTCGAATGCTTGACGTAGCGGCTGGAACCGGAGTTCCTAGGGCGGGTCATATCCACCCTCTTCCCCCCTATTGAGGCGGAGAGGGAGTACCCGCCCATTCCGTCCCAAGAGTGAGACGAGGGACTCCGGATATCCGGCGCTGAGCTCTCCCAGGCGGTCTGGAGGATAAGGGAAGGGGGTGTTAAGGCCCCCGGACCAGATGGTATCCCCGGACCAGTATTGGTCGCGGCGCTCGACGTCCTCGCCCCGGCTCTGATCGGCGTACTGAACGCGTGTCTGAGCCGGGGAACCTTCCCCAGGGAATGGAAAGTCGCCAGGCTTATTCTCCTCCAAAAGGCAGGCAAGCCCGCAGAGCTTCCTTCTGCGTACCGGACGTTGTGTCTCCTCGACGAGGTGGCGAAAGTCTATGAAAAGATTATCGCAGATCGTCTCGTCGAGCACCTGTCCACGAGTGGTTCCGATCTCAGCGATTGCCAGTTTGGGTTCCGGAGGGGGCGTTCTACGATCGATGCTATCGATCGGCTCGCCTCCCTCCGGACCAGGGCGATCGCTGCGGGCAGGGTGTTGTTGGCGGTATCGCTTGATATCACCAACGCGTTTAACACTCTGCCCTGGGATGAGGTAGTGGGGGCGCTGGAGTATCATAGTGTGCCCCCTACCTCCGAGAGGTCATTCGGGACTATCTCCGGGACAGGCCGGTACGGTGTAATGCAGAGGGAGAACATGCACCGAGGAGTTCCGCAAGGGTCGGTTCTAGGACCGCTCCTGTGGAACATAACATACGACTCGGTGCTGCGGGCTACTCTCCCCCGCGAAGCCAGTGTGAATTGGTATGCGGACGATACACTGGTGGTCGTGGAGGGGGAGACATGTAGGGGAACGATAGCCTTGGCGGCTGTAGTGGTGGACTCCGTGGTGGGTAGGATGGAGGGGTTGGGGCTCAAGATAGCCGCCGGCAAGACGGAGGCAATGTGGCTACACGCATTGTCTCCGAGACGGCGGCCGCCCCAACTCTGGATCCCCGTGGGTGATGCCGTTGTCGAGGTCAGGCAGGAGATGAAATATCTCGGCCTGATTCTCGACAGTCGCTGGCGCTTCGAAAAGCACTTCGATAGGTTGATCCCCCAGGCTCAAGCGGTGGCGGCCTCCCTAGGGAGGCTGCTGCCCAATATTGGGGGCCCGATGGACGGATCCGCCGCCTGTATACGGGGGTGGTGCATAGCAAGCTCCTATACGGAGCACCCGTGTAGTCCGACGCATTGTCGGTCAGCCGGCGCAGTAAAACACTCTGCAACAGAGTGCAGCGCCGGCTGGCCTTGCGGACCATACGGGGCTATCGCACCGTCTCCACCGAGGCGGCGTGCTTCCTCGCGGGTCTGATTCCCCTGCACCACCCGGCAAGGGTATATGGCCGTCCGCTCGTTGCGCAGGGGAGAAGCGGACCCGGACGAGGAGGACAGGATTGTAGAAGTGAAGCGCCAGGCCCGGCAGGAGTCGCTGGCCCTGTGGCGGTCGGAAACTCTGGCCGCCAATACGGGCCGGCCAATAGTCCGGGCACTATTGCCCATTCTGGAGGAGTGGTGCGAGAGGCGAGTAAGGCTCACCTACAGATCCGCCCAGGTGTTAACCGGCCATGGATGTTTCGGCCGGTACCTGGCGTGGATCAAGAGGGAACCCACTGAACGGTGCCACCACTGTACGGAGGCTTTGGACACGGAGCGGCACACGCTGGAAGAGTGTCCAGCATGGTCGGCACCGCGCCGTGTCCTAAGTAGCGAGATTGGAGGCGACCTCTCGTTGTCGGCCGTGGTCGACCACATGATTGGCGACAAGAGGTCGCACAAGGCCGTGACCTCCTTCTGCGAGGAGGTGATGCAGCGGAAGGAGGTGGCGGAAAGGGAGAGGGAGGCCGACCCCCTCTCCGAGAGAAGGATTGCTCTGGCGAGCCTCTCCCCAAGACGTCCTTGAGACGGTTGCAGAGGTCGGCGATGGTGGAACAGTCCTTGTCTTCTACGACGGCGTAGGCGCGACCGCGGAGTTTGTTGCAAGCGAGTTTCGTTAACGTACGTTCCGCGTACGGAGGTATAACTTCGCGAGCGCGTTTACACGTTTTTGTTTTTTTTTCTTAGCGTGAGAGAAATGCTTTTACGCATACCGCGAACCCCCTGGGAGAGATACGCGGTTATGTGGGGCTACGTGGCCAGAAGGGATCACAATACCCACTACAAACCTCACGACAACCTTCCCTAAGCTATTCGGGGGCGGCTGGGATGTCCAATGGAACACAACCAGCCACCCCCTCGCCATTGGCCCTGTGTGGGGCCTCATCCCGGGGGGGGGGGGGAGAGGCTCGCCAGAGCAATCCTTCTCTCGGAGAGGGGGTCGGCCTCCCTCTCCCTTTCCGCCACCTCCTTCCGCTGCATCACCTCCTCGCAGAAGGAGGTCACGGCCTTGTGCGACCTCTTGTCGCCAATCATGTGGTCGACCACGGCCGACAACGAGAGGTCGCCTCCAATCTCGCTTCTTAGGACACGGCGCGCTGCCGACCACGCTGGACACTCTTCCAGCGTGTGCCGCTCCGTGTCCAAAGCCTCCGCACAGTGGTGGCACCGTTCGATGGGTTCCCTCTTGATCCACGCCAGGTACCGGCCGAAACATCCATGGCCGGTTAACACCTGGGTGGATCTGTAGGTGAGCCTTACCCACCATGGATATAGGAATATAGGGATGGAGTGTGAGCTAGAATCAGTGGCAAGGGGGGTGTTCAGGATTGAGGAGGAGGCAGGGTAAGATTTACGCCTAAATTTGATTGGTGGCATTTCTGCGCATGCTCTGTACCGCCAAGTATGAACAATGTTTACAGATTGCTAAGTTGCAGAAATTTTCGATAACGACAAATCTTCTATACTACTTGTTTCTAAATTTTAAATAATTTATATTTTAAAATCATTATTTTTATAAAACGAAGGTGTTATATATTTAATAATTAATAAGGATAACATGTTATATATTATGTTATATATTTTTTCCAATAATGTAATTAAAAATAGGGTACAATAAGTTTTTGCACATAATAGGCTTATATGTATGTAATCTTTATTACCGCGTTTTGTTTGTTTTACAATGCTTAAAAAGACTTATACTAGGTTTCACGCAAAAATCATTGTCCTCTGAATAAAGTTAATTTATTAAAATATGTGCGTTGACTATTTGAATAATCTATTTTATTAATAGCTACATAGTGTAATCTTATTTTTATGTATCTTTTTGCTATTGATCGTATTAAATGTATAGTATGGTTTTCCATTAACCCATGATCGTTGTCATGATCTTTCAATGTTTTAAATAAATTTCTATTAAGAAAACGTTGCAAAACTCGATTCATTATTCGCAACTGAATCAGAGGTTCTTGGAACATACTTTCTGTATGACTTGCATAGCGAATTTCAGTTTCGCATGCACGGCAAATGATAATTACATCATCCGCTGGTTGCGTTAATTTACCACGGTTTTTTTACCATTCAGTACGTAATTATGGTCAGTAAAATCAGTACTGCTGGATTCATTCGCTTCTGGCTCACACAGTCTTGACAAACGGCATGTCGAATTTATTATATCCTCTGAAGTTTTAAATTTACCTGCCGAGGAAACATGCAAAATCGCAATCTCGTCTAAGGAGATGCAGTTGCCAGTTTTTGCTGCTCGTACATCAGCATGAACCATAATTTTTTTTATTGCGGGTTTAAATTGTCTTACAGTAGGATTATTATTACTGCCTCCATGATGCCTTATGCAGGAGAACAATAATTCTACATGGTATTGGTTGAACTTGTAAAAAGGGATGTACTTTAAGAAGTTATTTTTTAAACATAACTCATTGAATAATGATAAGGCACTTTCTATGCAAATCAAAAATCCCAGAAAGCCAGTTTTGCGACGAGAATGTATCAATAGAGTGCCAGATTCATTTTTTAAATTCGTAACATATAATTTAAATTCTTTAAACTTCTTCTTTACGAGTTCTATGTTATTTGAATGTAAAGCTTGTTTAAACTTTTGTTGATTCATATTCTTAGAATTCAAAAGATCAAAAATGTCATTAAATATTTTTAAAAATTTTACAGTTGCTTGGCAACCCTCAAATTCTTTGAGTTTCAAATTATTGCAAAATGTTAGAGAATCAGCTGTGGAGTTGCTAAAAATCTGTGCTGCTAAGCGAACTTTCATTTTTTGTCGTACATAGTTTATGTGTGCACTTCTTACTTTGTTTCCTAAATGCATACCTTCATATTGCTGCAAGTCATGTAATTTATTTAAATAAGACCATCGTATTGGTTGCTTTTCTCCATCAATTAATGTGTTTAGGTCTCCAAAGGTATTCCGGACTAATTTTAGCATATGACATGGATCCAAGAATGCTGCAACTTTTTCATTTGACGCTGGATGTTGAAATGACGTCTGGAGATTAGATATATTGTTAAAATTACATCCCAGATTAGAAAATACTGCAAAATTAGTGGTCGTTCCATCACATGTAACCGAAACAACTTTTAAACCTGTTTCATGCAAAGCTTTCAAGCATTCTATAACTAAATTTGTTTTTTCGGATGCTAACACACCTCTGGTTAAATAATACGCTACTGGTATCTTCCAATGTCCATTTACGCAAACCAACATAAAAACTAATGCTTCTTTAGGTGCAATTTCATGTTCGCAAGCAATATCTTTTCCAAAATCAATATACCCACTAAGCTCGGTACCATCATATTCGACATGCTCCCTAATTGCAACTTCGCCGAACATTGAAGAACCTATTAATTGATAGTTTGTATTTTTTACTCTTTCACTGATGGATCTCAGTGCTTCCAAACTTATCGCTGGTTCTCCATTTACTGTCCTATACCATGACGAGATTGTCTTCTGGTGTGGCAAACAATTATTTAATTGTTCCCGCACATATTTCGCCACCCATTCCACCAAGCACACTCAACATCTCTGTCTGATCAGAATTTAGTAATTGCTTACTTTTTAAGTCCTCTATGATGTTCTTCAATTGAACAACTTTTTTTTCTTTTCTTTGTAACTGTCGCCGTGTGTCAAACAGTTTTTTCCGTATGTCTGTTTCGACAAATTTTATTCGCTCTCTTAATCTCACCTTCTCCGGAGTATTGTATACGAATGTAGGTGATACCATTGTTCCCTTATTTTCGTTATTTGATGTGGATGGTTCTGGTGATAATGGGCACTCATCAAACAAGTTGGACGTATCAGCTACACTTTGAATCTCTTCAGGTTTAGGGATCAAATCTTGTACTGTAATAATAACAAATATTGTGTTAGTTTAGAAATTGGTAATATCAATTCATATTTTTATTATGATAATGAATGTGTATTTATTAAATGTAATTTTTTTACAAACATACACATACTTGTGTTTGGTGATAATGTGTCCATATTATTTTCACATATGTCACTGCAAGATGTCCTTTCTTCATTAAGAGCATTCTGGAATAAAACAAGCACATATAAGTAGAATTAAAACATTATTTTGCAATTTGGTATACTCAAAAAAATTAAAAATACTCATTATTATACATACACGTGGTAATGCATTTCGTTTCAATCGCATATATGAACCTTTTGAGTAAAAACTTGTTTCCTCGAAGTGCATTGAGCAAATACAAGCACTCTTAGGAATTTCCGATACTGTGATGCCTAAAAGATCTAACCATAAACTGCGTGTATGAGGATCTTTTGGTAAACTGCAAACAGAATCAAAGTTTAAAATAAAATATATTCTAGGATCATAATCATATTAACTATAATAAAATAATCTTCATGCCAATGAAATGTAACTTTCACAACATCGCTCCTTCTTTTTCAATTTTGAAAATCAGATCGGTTGTTACACGATGGCACAAACCACTTCATTTTAATAGCACGCGACACTGAAATGAAACGGTACGAGACACTTGGTGACGCTTTGTGACGCTCTGTGACGCTTGAGATGCTCCAAAATGCTCGATGTTCACAGGTTAGTGACGCTTTGCCAATGCGTGGCGCTGTATACATAATGACGTACTGCGCTTGTGCCCGGACACAGCCAATGAAAATTAGGCGTAAATTTTACCTCGTCCCCGTCCCTAAATTTACCCACCCCGCAGCGACACGCTCCATCCCTATATTCCTATATCCATGTTACCCGCCTCTCGCACCATTCCTCCAAAATGGGCAAGAGGGCCCGGATTATTGGCTGGCCCGTATTGGCGGCCAGAGTTTCCGACCGCCACAGGGCCAGCGACTCTTGCCGGGCCCGGCGATTCAGTACTGCGATCCTGTCCTCCTCGTCTGGATCCGCGTCTCCCCCGCGCAATGAGCGGACGGCCAAATACAAGGCCACGTAATGCAGGGGAGGTAAACCCGCGAGGAGGCACGCCGCCTCGGTGGAGATGGTGCGATAGCCCCGTATGGTCCGCAGGGCCAGCCGGCGCTGCACCTTATTACAAAGTGCTTTACTGCGCCGCCTGACCGACAAAGCGTCGGACCACACGGGTGCCCCATAGAGGAGCTTGCTGTGCACCACCCCCGTATAGAGACGGCGGATCCGTCCATCGCGAGCGAGACCGCCACCCTTTGTGTCTGGGGGGCCACCCGATCGAAGTGCGCCTCGAAGCACCAGCGACTGTCGAGAGTCAGGCCAAGATACTTGATCTCCTGCCTGATCTCAACAACGGCATCTCCCACTCGGATTCCTTGTTGGGGCGGCCGCCGGCTGGGAGGCAAGGCATGCAGCCACATCGCCTCCGTTTTGCCGGCAGCTATCTTAAGCCCTAACACTTGGATCCTGCCCACCACAGCGTCCACGACTGCAGTCGCCAGGGCAGTTGCTTCCCTCCAAGTCTCCCCCTCCACGACCACCAGCGTATCATCCGCGTAACAGATAACGCTGGCGTCTCGGGGGAGAGTAGCCCGCAGCACCGAGTCGTACGTAATGTCCCACAGGAGCGGCCCCAATACCGACCCCTGTGGAACTCCTCGGTGCATGCTGTCCCTCCACGTTATGCCGTACCGGCCAGGGTACTCGTACCACCTGTCCCGCAAGTAGTCCCGAATCAATACACGGAGGTAGGGGGGCACCCTATGATATCCTAGCGCCCCCACTACCTCATCCCAGGGCAGGGTGTTGAACGCGTTGGTGATGTCAAGGGACACCGCCAACAACACCCCGCCCGCAGCGACTGCGTCGGCCCAGAGGGAGGCGAGTCGATAGATCGCGTCGATCGTTGAACGCCCCCTCCGGAACCCAAACTGACAGTCGCTGAGGTCGGGACCCACTTCGGACAGGTGCTCGACGAGGCGGTCCGCGATGCTCCCAAATATGGGATCGATGCATCGATAAACAGGCCACATTCTTCGATTTCGATTCCTTCCTTTCTCGATAATTCTTCCCGCGCAATCTGTTCGTTCCGCCATCCATACGTGACAGCAGGAACGTTTACCTCCTTGGGATAGACCAATTTCTTCACTAGCTTTGCGCACAGCGTTCCTTTGAGTCGGTTGCTCATTTCACCGAAGTTGGACGCTGTCAAAAGCTTTGTCTTCTTATTCAGCCACTCGCTGTTTTTGGATTGTCCAATTGTTCTCCGCTCAATGCTAACCCTATCCTTTTGCCAATCGCGTAGGGTTTCCATATGTTTCTCCTTTTGCAGGTGAAACATAGATTCGTTCATGTCTGGCCTCTGGGCATTTGGACCGTAGTCAGCATCTGTCGTTGTTGTAAACCGCTTGCGTATACTCTTGGTATTCTTTTGGGTTTTGGCCAAGGCTGTCTTTTTGCGTTGTTGCTCCATTTTGTATAGAACTTTTGGCGACTCGTTTTTGAACTCTCTCCGTAAACGAGATAACACTTCTTGCGTGTTGTATTGAATTACAGCAGCATTGCATCTTGCTGTGTATGATCCCCTTAGGCCGAAATTTATTCTTTTTCCGCCAATGTATTTTGCGATTACATTATTGAAATTTTCCACCGGATTATTGTTGCTTTGCTGGAGGAGACACTCTGCATTCGCCACCAGGCGTGCAATTATTTTCCGTATCTGTTGATACACTCCTATATGCAATAATTCGCCAACAATGTTTTCTTCGTCTTGCTTCCTAGTCCCATCGCAGAAGTAGCCTATGTTCGCGCACTCTTTGTGCTCTCCAAAAACATGGCTAGGAATATTCGTTATATCTTCATATAACTTCTTTATCTTCTCTGCTAACGGGAAATTCTCATTTGCTCTGTATTCTGCAGCTTTCACGATTCACGTTCGCATCCGCAGAATACTTGTTTGTACGGCTCGCCTGTAGTAGCCGGCAACGGTCTTTTTTGCAACATCTTCCATTTTGTTGCTGAAGTTGCGCAGCAAATGATTCATACATTCTGTTTTCTTCACGCGAATCACCGTCTTGTATGGATCACAGTCCAAAATTTTTTGGTAGACGCTGCTATCGCCGTCAGCAATAATCATCGAATACATCAATCCGCGTTTTTCAGTGCTTGTCATGAAGCCTTCAGCGATAGCCTCGCTCTCCATTTTGGTGGACGCATCGGATTTTCTCCAATTCTTATAACACTTGTGTTTCTTTGGTTCTTTATTCTTCTTCGTCGCGTCACGACAAATGGTGCACTCTTTATTTTTTACTTGTATGGATAATACTTTCTTCGTGTGCACACCCACTATTACGCCGACACCAGATGATGAGTCATATTTTACTGTGTGGTACGACCTCTTCATGCAGCTTCCGTCAGCCACGACAGGAATGTAAGGAATTCCGTTTATTACTTCGTTTCTTGCAATGGCTAGCTTCTTTTCCTCTTCGGCCGCTGCTACCATTTCCTTTTCTGCAGCAGCGTTTAATTTCTCGCCAACGTCGTCATGATATTTCTGATACGTTTTCTTGCACATCAATTGCCAAAAATTCTTCCAATTGTGCGTATCCGCCTCCGGTGGTTATTGTTCCGGCAATTTCACTTCGGTTGATGTCCATAGCTTTAGGGTCGTGACGTTCGCTACGGACATGGGCCGTATAACCGCACATCGAGCATTTCAAAATCATTATTGTCTTCAAGCCCGCTCTCATCATCTTTCTATTTCCATGTTTTTGTACTTATTCCCATGGTTGCTTGCATCCTTTATTTGTTGAAAGACGTAGCGCATATCAACCATGCTCAACCCGTCTGTGAGGCACGATTCTTCCTGTGGTTCGATCGTTGTTCCTGTTTCCACGACGAAGTACTCTTCTTGGTCGAACACATTTTCTGCCTGCGTGCCGCATGGTATTTCCATTTCTTCTTGTACTTCCATCACATCTTCGGTGTTTTTGTCGCACACCATTTCCTCTTCATGTGTACTCGCTGCCGGCGCTGCATGTGTTTCTTCGATTTCTTGTTGCATTTCATTTAAAAAATCTTCAACGTTTCTGTCGCACACCATTTCCTCTTCAACTGTACTTGATCCCGGCGCTGCATTTTTCTCTGCTGCACAGTGATCCGCAATGGCAAGCTTCGCTAACTTCTTCCATCTACAAATAGAATACAAAAAACCTGTCGTAGGGATAAGATCATCTTCCTTCACAGATCTATTTTTAAAAATAGTGACACTTAAAAAATCGCGACATCAAAGTTATGTTAGGTGAACGCTTTGGCGGTCATCCGAGGCTGAATGTCGCGATGCAGCGTTCACTTCAGATAATCTTAATTTTGACAATTTTAAAATATTTATCTTTTTAAAAATAGGTCTGTACAGGGGACACTTGAGGCTATATCCTCATTTTTGCACTTGAGCGGAATTGTATGGTCGATGGTATGGAATAAATTAAAAAGCAATTATTTGCCTTCCCTAACATTCAACGAGGAAAGCACATGTTCCCATACTTTTCAAAGTATGTTTCGATGTTATATTATATTTTATTATAATTCATGAAAGTATCTGTCGCCCGTCCTACGTGAACCTTTCCGTGTCTTCAGTCGCTTTATAACTCTACCAGGCACGCTGCGACTACCACTTTTTGGTTATTTAACCTTATAATATTTTTTAAACGTTTTAATATTGTTTTCAAAAGAATTCTTTAAAAATACAATCAATTATTTTGTATTCAGAAAAAATCAATCAACTAAATAAAAATAGTAAAATGTTCCATCGGGCATACAATTCAGTCCAAGCATACTTTTTACCATCTTATCTGGTGATACCCTTGAAACAAAGTTCGAAACATGACTCCGAAAAATGATTTCGTTTTGAACGAGTACGCGACGATGACGTTTCATAGACAGACGTCAATTATTTTACATTGGATGCAGCATTGAATTGACGGCCTAAATATTACGTATAGGGGAGGCATCTCGGATGACCTAGACCTTGACATATGTTGTCAAAGATACCTTTATGACCTACTTTTCTCCATGCCCGTCGCTTGGACTTACTTTCCGACAGAGTTGAGGAAAATATGTAATTAGATACAAAGGGTATAGCCGGATAAAATAGTCGAAAATGCCCTTGAACCGAATTTTATCGACGATGTGCCATTCGATAGCGCATCGAGTAAAAACATACTGTGCAAAGTTTGAAAAATCAGTTTTTGGCCTCTTTTCCCCAGTTAATAATGTTTAGAAATTCTGAAAAAAATGTGAGACATGTCAAGAGCCCAAATACATACTTTGCAATCGTTTTCAGATTTTTAAAGTGAAAATCCTGCTTGTAAAAAATCGAAAAAATGCAGATTTCACATGAAAGTTCTAGAGTGTCCACATTTATATTTTTATAGTAGCAGTATAATGTTATAGGTATTGTTCACGAGTTTTTTCAGATTTTTTGGTTTGGTGCGCCGTTGTTAAAAAATATAAAAAACGATTTTTTCGACGTTTTTTCCGCGAAGAATTAAGCTAACCTTAAAATTGTTACGTTCTATTCATTCTGTACGTCTATCAGGCACTGATAAACCTTGAACATTTGTAAAAAATAATTAAACAATGAAATCAGCTTTATTAGTATTTTTACCATGTCAGCGTATTGTAGCTAAAAGTATTAACCACATTCCAAACAGCTCGGTTAGCTCAGCGCGTTAGGTGTTCGACTGGTTCTTTGTCTGCTACACGTATTCTATACAGTCAAAGTGCCCCATAGTGATCCAAACGGTTCAGTGACTGATCTCACATATCCCAGTGGGTCCCCAGTGAATACAAATCCGTGAATGCGGATCCGTGTACGCAGATCCGTTCGGTACGTTCGGTTCGTTCGAGTCCTACAACTGAGGCGTTATTGTTTTCCGATCGAATTCTTTTCGACTGTTGATGTTAAAAGTGAGACAATAATAAAGTTGCGGTAAATTTACTGTTTGGCGTTAAATCACCGTATATTAAAATGCACATATAAAATAAATACACGAATATTTATGAAATTAAAATACAGGGGTACCCGTGTACTTAGTATTACGTGGATTAAAATTCGGATTCGTTTATTGCACGTGAAATAGGCACCTCTATTAGATTTGATTCTGGAAGCGGGAAGCGCAGAAGGAAAGAGATACTAAATAAATCAGCGTAACATAATAAAGACGGCAGTATTGGTGACGCGTAAATATAAACAGAGAACGTATTTGTGTAAGGCCTGCGTTATACTTGAGGCGTGAGCGGGATCAACGACTGTCCAGAGCTAACACACATTTTGAAAAACAAATTTTTGGGCTACAGTAACAAAAAATAATTAACACAATTTTACGCTATAAAATTTATTCAATTAATTTTCTATTTTGATATAAAAATACCAAAATGTTTACATTTTCAGGTAATAATCGCGTTCTTTTACGCGTTACTATATTACCATCAGTTGAAAAGCAACGTTCGGAACTATCCGACGCACTGTGGGGTATTTGGCCGATCTAGCTGGCCAAAATTATTTTTTTTGCTTAACGCGTTTAAAAAGTATCTACTAGCCTATCTATAGTATTTTATCTTTAAAAAAATAATTATAAACAAATAAAAATAGACAATTTTTGTTGAAAGTAATATTATTGAATAATTTCCGTATGGCGGTGGCGACAGCGATGCTGGTGGTTTTTCTTAGTGGGACGAGTTCGACCCATTTTGTAAAGCGATCCAGTATGACAAGTAGCGAAATGTGACCTTGTCTTGAGCGGGGCAGGGGGCCGATAAGGTCTACGGAGACAGTGTGCCATGGTTGATCTCCGGGGTTGGCATGCAGGAGGCCGGATGGTTGGTGTGGTGGTGTTTTGTGTTTCTGGCAGCTTGGACAGCTGCGAACGTAACTGGTGACCTGTCGGAACATTCCAGGCCAATAAAATTTATGAGCGATGTAGACAATTGTTTTTGCAACTCCAACGCAGTTTTTCCACTCCGTGTCTGGTTCTGGTTCGTTGAAATCGAGCTATGTCAAGATCCTTCGCTGAAGCTGGTTGTTCTGTATCCTATAGTCTGGCCACGCTGTTGGATCTTGCTTAACCGCTTCCATTTTCTTTTTGTACCACGTATCTGTGTGTTTTTTCTCTACTGCGCGTATTTCTGGTGTAGGAGTTATTCTGGATAGGGCGTCCGCCACGTAGTTTTGTTTTCCGGGGCGGTATTTGATGTCAAAGCTATACTCTTGTAATTCCAGTGCCCATCTGGCGAGTCGGCCGGTCGGGTTGTCTATTTGTTGGAGCCATCGTAACGCCTGGTGGTCTGTGATGACCGTGAAATGGTATCCTTCCAGGTAGGCTTTCATCTTCCTGATGCCCCATACTACTGCGAGGCATTCCTTCTCTGTTGCGCTGTAGTTCCGTTCGATTGGTGTTAGCGTGTGGCTAGCGTAGGCTATTACTCTTTCGCCGTTCTCGGGTCCCTGTGTGAAGACGATCCCTAGGCCGTGATCGTTGGCGTCGG
This sequence comes from Lasioglossum villosulum, assembly GCA_963971365.1. NCBI lineage: Eukaryota > Metazoa > Arthropoda > Insecta > Hymenoptera > Halictidae > Lasioglossum > Lasioglossum villosulum. The sequence goes on from OZ020499.1 coordinate 14,557,363, forward strand.
TTTGTAGGGTGAATGGTTCGTTGAAGTTCGGACAGGTGAGTACTGGTGCGGTGATCAGGCTGTTTTTCATGGTTTGGAAAGCTTTTTCTTCTGTTTCCGTCCATGTCCACTTGGCGTTTTTCCGTGTTAGTCTAGTCAGTGGTTCCATGATTTCCGCGAAATTCGGTATGAATCGTCGATACCAGGAGGCCATTCCGTGGAATCGACGTACTTCCCGGATTGTTTTTGGTGTCTGGAGCTGGGTTATGGCATTTGTTTTGTCCGGGTCGATTCGGATTCCTTCCCAGTCGACGATGTGTCCGAGATATCGGAGGCTGTCCACGCAGAATCTGCACTTCTCTGGATTGAGTCGGAGGCTTAGCGGTTCGCAAGCGGCGGAATACTTCTCGGAGGTGTTGCAGGTGTTCCTCGAATGTTTTGCTTACGATGATAATGTCATCTAAGTAGGCAAATGCGTATGGTTCGAGTTCCGCACTGATGATCTGGTCCAGTAACCGTTGGAAGGTGGCGGGGGCGGAGTGTAGTCTGAACGGCATGACCGTAAAATGGAAGAGTCCCTTCCCAGATACAGTAAATGCTGTGAGTGGTCTGCTGGTTTCTTCGAGCGGTATTTGCCAGTAGCCGTTCTTGAGGTCTAGTGTTATCAAGAATTTTGCCCCACGCAATTTGTCGAGGGTGGCCTGTATATGTGGTGTTACGTATGCGGCAGCGACCGTTGGTAACCTTTGGCCCTTCTGGAGCTGCACATCGAAGTAAAGAGTCTATTCAGAACAGGGCAATTATTCAGATTAGAGCACTCATTAAGATTTTGGGGCACTTAGAGACGATACATCAATCTGCATCGTTTCTGGGAACCCTGTTTTATCAATAGTCCCCACTCTTGTCTAGGCCGATTTTGGGGACTATATAAGGGCACTGAATCCCTTCATATTCGGGCTTTCATCTCAAGAGTTTTATACTGTACGCGTCGATTCACGTCGCGATCACTGTCGAGCAAGATCGGGCATTAGAAATCGGGAGTTCCACGCTGTAACGCTGAACCACGTTATTACTGTCTTAGCAAGACCGGGCAAAAGTTCCCTTTCGCGCCTCTACAAAGTTAACAGACGGTACGTTTCATACGAACAAACCGATAGTTTGCCCCCGCAGTCTCCTCGTTGCGTAAAAATCGAGATTAGTCCGCGACACCGCGACAAGTTACACTCTAAACATTTGTATCCCTTGATTTTCGGAAATTATATTATCATTCGTTAAACTTAAACCTAGAGTCAACTTTAATCATAACCTTTCCTATTCGATTCCAGTTGTTAGCATCCTAAGACGATACACCTTTACCGCTCAAGGTGTATCTAACAAATTCTAATAAGTTACGAGCCAGCGGAACCACGACCCTATCCTATCCGACAGTGACACATACGGACGACCCGGTGGTGAAAGATACATCGGTGGATTCCGGAGTGTACCCTTGATACGGACGACCCGGTGGTGAAAGATACATCGGTGGGTTCTCCTCTGTTCCGCACACACGGACGACCCGGTGGTGAAAAATACATCGGTGGGTTCGGAGTGCACTATTCCTACTTATACCAAAACTCTTAACATCCCAAACAATCCTCGGTTTCCGCACGCTGCCAAACCTCGGCTCGTAACAAACTGGTGGCAGCGGTGGGATGCTAGCATAATCCTGGTCATTCGAATTGGGAAGCGAATTGCCCGCGATTCAAAACAACCGACGAGGCGCCTGAGGGACTGTCATCATATAGTCGGAGAATCGCGAAGAAATTAGGGGTTAAATCACTTATGCGCAGCGCGCTTTGATTACCCATGTCAAATGTTCCTTCAGAGAAGATTTTCACGATAGAGCATCAGTACTCAAAGCAATATAGAAATTGCTCTGTTCTCATTCGTTAATATTGCATCTAGATGTAATTGATAATTAGAATTTCAAGATTCTAAGGAAGTTCACGGTTTTAAATTTTAGTCCGAGCTAGGGATTAATTATGGCAGACGAAATAGCCAACCTAACTGCCTCCATGGCTAAATTCATGATTTTAATAAATGATCAGACTAGCGTCCAATATGCAGCTGATTCAGTACCCTTATTTGATGGAGAAAACCCGAAACTCTCTGTTTTCGCGCAACGGATCGAAGACGGGTTAACGTTGACACCACCTGGTATGGAAGAGAGATATCTCGCGATAGTGCTAACGAAGCTTACCGGGCCCGCGAGAGTCAGTGTTCGGGGTAAAACGTTCGCTAACATAGCGGATCTCTTAAAACATCTGAAAAAACGATACGCTCCGGGTCGGAATCTAGGGTATTTCCGGGGTGAAATCGCTCGCTTAAAAATTCGCGGCGACGAATCGCTTAGAAAATACATCGATCGTGTTAGCCATCTCGCGGACTGCACTCGTACAGCGATATATGATCGATACGGAAATAACGCGCAACAAATTTCCACCGAGATGGAAAGCGACTTGTTGGAAAACTTCCTCGAGGGATAGCCGGACCAAATCGGATGGAGGCTCGCTAATCTGAGGGAGAAACAGGAAAGTCTTGAAGACGCGTTCGAAGCTGTATTGCAAATAGAGCGTCGGCTCAGGAATCGCTGCGAAATTAGGGAGGCCCGATCATCGAGATGGACCGAAGGAGAAGAATTTTTAGACGAACGACAAAGCCGTGAATGGGACCATGGTCAACGACCTCGGTATCCCCAATCACCATCTCGTTGGCGTTATCGGGGCTATTACTCCGGAGATAAGGAGGCATGCGAGTCAAAAACGGGGTACGAAGAAGATCCGAGGCACGCGACAGCTATGCTTCTGCATAGGATTGACTCGTACTCCCCTAGCCGTTCCTATGAATCGGCAGATGAGGAATGCCATAACACCTACAAAACCGACGAGGGACTACATACCTACTGTTGGAACTGTGGTGTCAAAGGTCATGATGGGAAGAGATGCTGGGAAAAGGGTAAGCCGCCAAATAAACTCAGATCTCGAAATTCTCCTGCCAGAAGTACAGAGGATTCAGATTTTCATCACGCTCATCGTACGGACGATTCGATAAGCGTATCAAAGGAATATCGCCAGGAAAATTAGTTTCGGGGAAGGAAAGAAATTACTGAAGGAGGCTCCGACGCCCAGAATCAGGGTCAAAGTTCCTGAATTGAGAATCGGAGAGGGGGAATTCCTCGTAGACGTAGGAGCGTCTGTTAACCTCGTGGACCTGGAATTTTTGGGAGATAAGGCTGACATTATCTCCCGAGAAGAAATTGATATACAGGGCCTTGTATTATCTTCCATTCGAACAATGGGCACCACCAAATTACATATCAATGGGATTCCAGCTCTATTTTACGTCGTTAAAAATTGTAAGATACCAACAGATGGCATTCTGGGAAGCGCTTTCTTATTACAAGAAAACGCGGAAATCTCTTTCGAACATAAAGCGCTAATAATTCGCGCTCAGCCGTTTAAATCCATACCATTCATCAACTTTTCGGATACGGAGGATGGACGCAGAGATTCGTGGACAAGATACCAAAGTCCTGGAAGAATACCACAGCAAATAGTTAGTACAGATTACCCACCGCATCAAGAAATACCGAAAACCGTCTATTCCATCAGGACCACAGTACGTAATCGCAATGGGACCCGTCAAGTATTGTCACAGAGAGTACGGCCGGATTCCAAAAAACAACAAGCCGTAATAAATTTTTCAGAACCGGGAAATCAGAAGGAGTTACAACAATTTTTGGCACTAACGGAGTGTTACAGACGTTTCGTACCTAATTATTCGCTTAAGGCAATGTGTTAAATAGAGGGATGGATTTGGACACTGAGTTCAATACGTCACATTTATTCACTGTAGTTTCGTCAATTACACTAGGCTTAACAATATTACAATGTGAAGGTTTTGTAATCAAGAGCTTGTTGGATTTAATAAACTTTGATTGAAAGTTCCCTTTAGAGTTACGAGATACGTTCACGACGAGTATCGTGAACCCCCTGATTGTTTTCTTTACCGGTCAAGAGACGCGCGATAAAGAATAGAGTGAGAGTTAGGTTTCTACGTAATGATCGAATAGAACTGAACTGGCGATGGATCAGTTGGCGGCCACAAGGCACGAAGCGACGAGCGATCGATGGATCGATGAGCGATCCGCCAATCAGTCATCCGTTCCGCGGTTGACAATCGATCATAATCGACCTCGTCGCGTCGGCCAATCATGCCGCGAGCTGACCATCGACCAATGGATCTCGATCAGCCGAGCGGAGCTGATGCGTGTCGGCTCCCCTCGTGGATACTCGGTCGTCGCCGATCCGCTCAGTCAATCCCAAACACAATGTCTTTAACGCAGCTTTTGGGAAAAGGAATAATATTCAAATGGACAGAAGAACAGCGGCACAGTTTCGAACAACTACAAGACGAAATCTGCAGAGCCCCAACCCTCCAATACCCGGATTTTAAACGCAGTTTCATCATTACACCTAGTGCTTCTGATTTTGCAATAGGAGCAGTACTGAGCCAAGGTGAAATAGGCAAGGACTTACCAATTGCTCACGCATCCCGTTGTCTAAATCGGAATGAAAGGAACTACTCGACCGCAGAAAAGGAATGTCTCGCAATAATATATGCGATTCAACATTTCAGATCATACATACACGACCGAAAATTCATCTTAGTTACGAATCGTCAACCTTTGCTTTGGCTACACTCCGTTAAAAATCCCATTTCACGTCTGTTAAACTGGAAATTGAAGCTTTTAGAATGCAAATACGACGTGCTACACAAATCCGAAAAATCTCACAAGAATGCCGCCGTAATACCAAGAAATATGCCATTATCTCGTCCAGTTATCACATCAGAAGGGAAGACAGATGTGTCAACTAATACGATAGGACAACGCGTCACAATATTACGCAGGAATCATACAGAAGAACACAAAGATTCGGATTCCCGTCAGACTCTGGTTCAACAACAGCGAAGAAGTAAACCTTCGACCGAGAAGTTATCAACGCCCAGGCTGAGGAGAGATATGCAACAACCTTGTACATCATGGGGATGCAAAAATCCAGATTGGGAAGGATCTTCATGCGTAAGAACTGTCCCTGTTGAGGAAGTCAACGGGAAGATCTCTGGATGGCAAAACCCAGAACAAGGAAATGGGAGAGCATCCTGGGTGCGAGCCATGCAGAACAAACGCACCTTGGCGTAATTTGGGTGCTCTGGGAGAGAAGGAGAGAACGAAGCAGTGACGACGAGGGCGGCCAAGGACAATACTCACCATCACCATTAATTTAAGTACCCCACACTACACTTTACACTACGCACATATCGCAATAGGCTATCTCCTTGCACACTTTTGATTTCACTTTTGATTGCTCCAGCGGGGTAAAAGCATCGCACATTGTGCGATGTTTCATCTAAAATGTTTATTCCTTGCCTCAGTAGCTTCTTCCGAGAGTTGTCCAATTGGTAGCAATGCATGTTTTACGATAATTGGACCATGAACAAGAATTTTATGCAACGTGGGGGTCATTGGATACCACGGATATAATTTCACGTACAATTTGGCCGTGTCTTTTGTATATTGTGTGAATTTCTTAATGTTTATTTCACGTCCACTAGATAATATTTCTAAAATTCCTTGAACTTGTATATTAAGTCGAAGTTAACACCAGTTATATCTGCAGCTACATTCGGATTTGCGAAAAATCTTCTACTAGTATTGCCATCATTAGTGTTGCCGAACACCGACTTCGGTATGTCCACAAGCAGACCCATTTGAATTTTAAATTTTTCTTGTATCAATTTTTTCGTTTCCTTGCAAATTATTTTTTCGTTATCTGATCGTGCCTGCCATTTTTTAATTGGTAATTTATATGCCAAGTGCAAGAGAGTTTCGAATAATCTTATTCTCGCGTGTAAAATTGAGATGCCAAATTATAATGTCTCTTCATTTATTGTATATGACTGTTTTAAATTGTTAAAATCTGTCGAGGGTTCACCACAAATGTAACACCTCATGGTGGACAACGTTCCAGTCAAGGCGTTACAAACTTTACCATCGACCATGGTTAATAACATTTCCTGTATCACAGATATATCTTTATAATTTAATCTAATTTCCGAATTTTTTAACAAATTTATTGAATTTTGAATATAATTCACTTCTTCGTTAATGATGTCTACTGTTTCTTTAATAAATCTAATTCTAATAGGTCGACAGTATCGTGGTGATGATGGTGTATTATTATCCCAAATTATTTAGTGAACATTTTAACCGGATCGGAACAAAAAAACTTAGAAAAATATTTGCATCTGAATCAGAATCGTTGGTAAACTTCTGTTTATATTGTAACAGACCTGTATAGCGGGCTCAGTACAGATCTGTTACGAACGCGAAGACTCGCGCACCACCGAAACACGCCGAACGACCCCGACTGAACCCAAACTCGTACCGCGCGTTTTCACGCCTCGCAACCAGGCACGACACAATATTACGCGCCTTCCCGCGTTTTCGCGCCTCGAAGCAGGCACAATTCGGCGAATTACGCGCGCACACCGCAACCCGCGGCTCCCGCGGTCACCACCGAATTTGCCTATAAGAGGCAGCGCGGAAGAAGACTCGCTCTCTTTCCGGGCCCAGCAGGCGAGCCGCCCAAACGGATCGGAACATCGGTAAGCGCCTTACCCTGACGAGCCGTCACCGCTTCGCGCCGAAGTCCCCGTCGCCGTTCCCGCGAGCCGCCGGGACACCTTTTGCAGCGCGCCGGTTGCATCCGCGTCCGTTCCACGAGCCGTCGAACCGACCCGCAGTACCGCTTCGCGCCGAAGTTCCCCCGTCGCCGTTCCCACGAGCCGTCGGAACCCCGTTCGCAGCGCGCCGTTGTGTCCTCGCCCGTTCCGCGCGCCGCCGAACGAATCCTTTCACCAGCTTCGCGCCGGAGCACAGTTGTCCGGATCGAGAAATTCAGTGACATTTTGCCGAAAAATGAACATTCTCGTATCGACATGTACAAAGTTTGCATTGCTTCTTAAATATCCACCTAGCTCGAAAATAAAGAAATTAATACAATAAAATAAAAATTGTAATCGTAACGAACACTTAAACTTGGACATTTTGAAAGTAGTATGTTTCGCAGAAGAAAGATGGTCATCTTCATCTGGATGCCCTGGCTAAGCTGTTTAATATTTTTTCTCTGTTCTTCTTTTAAAATGAAGAGCATTCCTTTACGATAAGAATTTACACTGACAATTAAAAATTAATTGAAATAATGTATTTAAAAAATAATGCACAGTGTAGGCACAGAAGTTGTCAAAATTCCTCATCTTTGATAAGGAATATCTTTTGAGTTCCAAGTAGTACCGCATTTTTACAAATTGTACTATTTTCAGTACACTCTCCTCTATATAGTTATGCACGATTTACGTCCCACACCGTCCCTCCACGCATGTTATTAATGTTTAAAGCGTATCCATCGGCTAGTCGAGCGTCATGATTCTGAGAAATGCGAAGAACCTTCTGGAGCAAACTGTTTACTGTTGCAGCCTGCATTTGTTTATGTTATGCTGCAGATGAGCAGTCGATTGTTTTCTATTTTTCTGTCTCTAATTCTAACGTTTATTCAGTTGAAGCAGAACCATTAGAGAGAGCATATAGTAAAGGATTTGTAAAAGACTCTGTACAGTGTATATTTAGTGTTTGTGACATATGTATTTTATTATATGATTATAATATATTATTACATATTAAATTATATTATATATGATATACAAAACCTGTGTTTAGTCCAGTTATTTTTAATGTGTGTTGTATATATTCATTCATCGTTTAATTAGTATAAGTTCAGAGTTTTTTTATTTATATTATCTTTCATTTGGTTTATATTTGGTAAGTACAACAACGCTTAAACACTTATTGCCTCTGTAATTTTGATAGATATCAGATATCAGATATTAATTGTAGAGAGTCGAGAATGGAAAATTTTCGAAAACATCGAGGCTTATTTCTCATGCTGAAAAATTCGTCAAAGGACATAGGTGATTACTCATTCTTATATAAAGAAATATGTGAACGAATTAATCTTTCTCCAGAACATTCAGAAGCATTAACGAAGAATTTAAAAATATTCACTTCTAAATTAAAACAGAAGTGGAAACAATCAAATTATACAGAAGTGAGATTTCTTGAACGCAACAAGTCATGGCTGGAGAAAGATTTTTCATATCTGAGTACCATATTGGCAGAAATTCCGTCTTCAAGTTCGGCAAATACCCCATTAAAACGAAAATCGTCCACTGTACACATATACAAAGGACGAAAATTATATTGTCAATGCAGTAGCAGGGAAAAAATACGGAGGTCTCGGTCTCTCAGTAATAAATTTTCTCTCGATGAATTACTGAGTGCATTAAAGATGAAATTGCGAAAACAAGGCATGCATCAGAAGTTACAGGGACTGCAATATTTATTTGACAGTAATGATCAGCAAATTGAAACTTTCTTTAAAAAAGGATATGCAGTTCAACAGAAAAAGTTTTCGGTAGAAAAAACTTTAAGCATATTCATTACGGCTGAGCTCTCCAAATTTCAGTATATAACTATTCGAAATTCAGCCATTCAATACAACAATAATCAGTGGCCTTCTTATTTTAAATTGTTGGAAGAAAAAAGAAAGTGCTATCCAGCAAATAGTTTTATTACAATTACTGAAACCTATGCTTGCATTGAACTACAAGGCTTATTAGACCATACAATTTCCCGCATATTGAAGAGTTTAGGACCATTGCCAGAGAATATTAAGCTAATTCTCATATGCAAATGGGGTTGCGATGGTGCTTCAAGCCAGCAAAGATACAAACAAGTATTTCATACAAACGTTAATACTGATGAAGAATCAGTTTTCATATCGAGTCTAGTCCCGTTACAGTTACGTAATAAATTAACTTCAGAAATCCTCTGGGACAATCCGCGACCATCATCTCCTTGGTTTTGCCGGCCAATAAGATTTGAATTTATCAAAGAGTCTCAAACCATTGCAGACAAAGAAATTACTAGAATAAACAGTGAAATAAAAAATTTGAAGCCGTTTGAAATAAACAATACATCTACCGAATATTCTATGGTACTTACAATGGTAGATAACAAAATTTGCAACGCGATTACGAATACTACATCCTCTATGCGTTGTTATATATGTAATGCAAAACCAACGGAGATGAACCATTTAGAAATTGTAAAATTTAAACCAGCGAATACGGATAATTACTCCTTTGGAATTTCTTCGCTGCATGCATGGATAAGAAGCCTTGAATGGATATTGCATGTATCGTATAATCTACCGTTCAAAAAATGGACTGCGAACACACCCGAATTGAAATACATTCGAAGCGAAAGGAAAGAGCAGATTCAAGAACTGTTTAAAGAAAAATTGGGTCTAGTTGTCGACTACGTAAAGCAAGGATGGGGCTCATCAAACGATGGGAATACGGCGAGAAGGTTTTTTCAAAATGCTGAAATTTCTGCGGAAATAACTGGAATCGACGTAATTTTAATTAAAAGAATGCACGTTATTTTGCAAGTGATTTCGTCTCCACACAAAATAAATTATTCCAAATTCGGAGAGTATACGCTGCAAACAGCAAAACATTATGTGCAAAATTATGGATGGTACTATATGCCTGCCTCCATACATAAAATATTAATACACGGCAAGGATATCGTAGTAAACGCCTTGCTTCCGATTGGACAGCTTTCTGAGGAGGCCCAAGAAACGAAACATAAAGATTTCAAAAAATTTAGAAGCAGGAACACGAGAAAAATTTCCAGGACCAACACAAACGAGGATTTGATTCATAGATTGCTGCTCACTTCCGATCCATACATGTCGTCAATAAGAATAAAATATCAAAATAAAAAGAAAAAGCCGCTAGATCAAGAAGCTGCAGAATTGATAGCTACATAGATTTATTCAGCCAATAAAGTAAGTAAAATGTTATTAAAAATAATTAAACAAACACTAAACATATTAAACTATTTATTATTTAAAAGTGATTATTTTTTAATATTTTTCAGTTAAAGTTTCATCCCGATAACTTTTACAAAAGTTATGAAAAAATGTCTGAATTTCTAGATCCGGACCGCTAAAAAAATTCTAAGTATTATAAATTATTAGAAAAAATAGTTTGTAAACTTATATTTAAACAATCTTATTTTTAATAAAAAAATATCAATGAAAATTAATGAAAAAATATTGTTTAACAAATGCAAAAAATATTTAATTACCTATAGTTAAAAATTACTATTTTTTAAATAATTTTAGTGAAAATTTCATTGCTATATCTCTTATGGTTCGAAAGTTATAACAAAATGTCACTGAATTTCTCGATCCGGACCACTGTGCGGAGTTCCCGTCGCCGTTCCCGCGAGCCGTCGGAACACCCATTGCAACGCGCCGCTGCCCCCTCGCCCGTTCAACGCGCCGTCGAACGAACCCCGCCGTTATCGCCCCGACAAATCCGACCGCGAGCCGCCGCGCCGGTTCCGACCCACCGCGTACCTGGACGAAACGTACCCGTCACCGATACTCGGATCCGCGAACCGCGTACGCGCACCCGTGGGGATACCGCGATCGGCGTCTTCGCGATCCGCGGCATAGTGAGACGTAAACAGTAACGCCGTCTCGACGTGTTTTATTTTGCCCGACCCGTCGTTCCCCGACCACCCCCTCGCCGCGAACCCTGGCTCGGCGAGCCATTCAGCAACGAGGGAGAGCTCCGGTTGTAACGAGAATTTCGGACTCGTTACAATATTGCGATTGATGCGACCCATCACATCCCCACTTTGAAGTCAAAACTAAATTTTTACTCTCCTCTTCGTTCAAAAGCAAATTGTCTTCTAATGAAGTTAACAATTTCGTCGTCGTTAGATCTAACAAATCTTGCAGGTTCACTTGTGCACATGTTTCGTTAACTGAATAGGATTCTTCCTTTGGATAATGTTCCATTTTCGCTCGCTGCAGAACGCTATAGCAAGGAAAGAACTTTTTGTTTGTTTTTCTAATTATCTCATATTGCTGCCGGGACAGATCTGCTTCAACAAACATACTTAATGCCTGCAATGGCGATAATTTGCGACATTTTTTAGCAGGATTTGCGAATGCTCTTTTATATTTAAATGCTCGCTTCGGTAAACGAGTTACTTCTGTCAGTATGGTGGAAGCATCTCGCATCCCCTCAGCTCGCAATTTCATTTTTGTGGCAAAAATGAGATTGTCTGTATTTTCTTCCCT